>CM059601.1:211623699-212223699 GCA_030412105.1 Cyclura pinguis | reverse complement strand
CATTACTATTAATATTGGCCTTAATTTTGTTGCTTGCCCTACCTCAAATAGAACCCTTGAATCAATGGGATTTACCTATTTATTCATTCAACTGTTCATTAAATGGGTCTGCTCTAGTTGGTACTAACCAGCAGGACTGCAGCCATGATTAGTAATATTACTTAGAGCACAGGAAGAAGTAAAATAGTACACTACACAGTAGTGTACTATTATTACAGTAGGTAATATACAGAGAGAAACGTTTTCAAGCTGATTTTTAACTAAAAGGCAACTGTGCAGATTCAGGGAATAACAGAAACCCATTACAACTGATCTCATTTGCTATGAATCCCAATTTCTACCATGGCCTCCTGGGACTTGGTTGACCTATTCCTTAATGGAATGTGCCAAGTGAAAAGTGACAACTGATGGCTGAAGAAATAGCTTAATTGAGGTTCCCCCCATTAACACCCTTAGACACAGCAGTGTCAACTGGCAACCATCATGCAGTGTATCTAAAAGGCATTAAAATCACTCAGAGTGCCATAACAGCATGAAGAGGCCATTAACATTTTCTCCTTTCTGACTTCCCATGCTGATTTTTAAAGCATAATAATGTAGCTCTCATAGTCTAAGAAGTCTGATTTGCTTTACAAATGAGTAATCTCATTACTCTGAATTATGTCATATAGTTGAGTGTCCTGAGCCAACAATCTGCCAGCTTGTTATCAGATTCTTCTAACCTTCCTTCATGAAAAGCTTGTAGCTGAGCATTTGTAATGAATACAGCATCCAGCAGGCTATTGACAGACAGATATCCAGAGATCCAAATCTGATCTATGATTAAATTTGATTGATTAAAGCTGCTATCCTAAACATACTTCCTATGGAGTATAGTTCACAGTAGGATTTCTGAATTAATGTATTTTTACCTGATTTTTTTTAAAATTTAATTTATATCCTTCCTTTCTCTCAACACAGGACTCAAAATAGCTTATAACAACTGGCATCCTGTTAGTGGCATACACAGGTGTTAAGCTGTACTAGGCGTGCAGAGTGATTTTATTCTTGGACAATGCACAATGGTTGCATTCAGCTGACAGTAGTCTAAATAATGTTGCATGTGGGGGACCACTGTGGATGCAGTAGTGCATTAAAGTACACAAAGTAGCATGTGAATGCACATTACCTCTGTGCAATTGCACAATGTGTTGTTAGCCATGCGTACTGATCAGGGATCTAATTACATTACATTAGTATACAGTATAAAGGTTGTCTAAAGTAAAGTATAAAGTAACACCACTGGTGAGTAGTTACACTATACTGAAGTGATGCAGACTCTTGATCAATCTAAGTTAAAACAAAATAGCTAAAACAATATATAATACAAAAGTTTAAAACCCACTAAACAACCATTCCAAGTAAAATGTCTCAGCAATTAAAACAATTAAAACCACATTCATCACAATAATAAATAATACAGCACACCCATTAATAATCGTTCTATGCCAGCCAGTTGTACATAGGTAGAACATGGTGCCAAGTGTAGCCAGACCTGAATTCTAGACTTTAAAAAAGCTGATTTCTGTAAACTTTGGGAGTTAGTTGCTGAGATTCCATGGTCAAGAATACTGAAAGAGAAAGGAGTTCATGATGGATGAGAGTTTCTTGAAAGTGAGATACTGAAGACACAATTTAAAACTATGCCAGTGAGGAAGAAAAATGACAGGTGTCTAAAAAAAACCAGAATGGTTGACAAAAGAACTCTCAGCTGAGCTAAGTGTTAAAAGAATCATGTGCAGGAAATGGAAAAATGGTGAAACCACCAAAGAGGAATTCAAGCAAATAGCCAGGAGATGTAGGGAGAAGGTCAGAAAAGCTAAAGCACAGAATGTCTCAGGCTCGCTACAGACTTTAAAATCAATAAAAAAGGCTTTTTTAGATATGTCTGCAGCAAAAGGAAAAACAAGGAAATGAGAGGGTCGCTGAATGGAGAAGATGGCCAAATACTAACAGGGGAAAGAGAGAAGGCAGAACTGCTCAACACCTCCTTTGCCTCAGTTTTCTCCCAAAAAGATAGAAGTACTCAACCTGGGGGGTGGGGAGCAGGTGAGAAAGGGGGGGGGGAATGCAGCACAGAATTGGTAGAGAAGTAGCACAGGAAAACCTGGCTAAACTAGATGAATTCAAGTCTCCAGGGCCAGATGAATTATATCCAAGGATATTAAAAGAACTGGCAAAAGTCATTTCAGAACCACTTGCAATAATCTTTGAGAACTCTTGGAGAACAAGAGAAGTCCCAGCAGACTGGAGGAGGGCAAATGTTGCCCTCACCTTCAAGAAGGGAAAAAAAGAGGACCCAAATAATTATCGCCCTGTCAGCCTGACATCAATACCAGGAAAGATCCTAGAGCTGATCATTAAACAGTCAGTTTGTAATTACTTAAAAAGCAATGCCGTAATCACTAAAAGTCAACATGGATTTCTCAGAAATAAGTCATGCCAGACTCTTATCTTTTTTTATGACAGAGTTACAAGTTTGATAGATGAAGGAAATGCTGTGGACATAGCATACCTTGATTTCAGTAAGGCCTTTGACAAAGTTCCCCATGACATTCTTGCAAAGAAGCTAGTATAATGCAGGCTGGACAGGGCTACAGTCAGGAGGATTTGTAATTGGTTGAGCAGCCGAACCTAAAGGGTGCTCACCAGTGGCTGCTTTTCATCCTGGAGAGAAGTGACTAGTGGAGTGCCACAGGGTTCTGTCCTGGGCCCAGTGCTATTTAACATCTTCATCAATGACTTGGATGAAAGAGTAGAGGGCATGCTGATCAAATTTGCAGATGACACCAAATTGGGAGAGGTTGCTAATATGCCAGAGGATAGGATCAAAATTCAAAATGACCTTGACAGATTGGAGAGCTGGGCCAAAGATAACAAAATGAATTTCAACAGAGAGAAATGTAAGATCCTACACTTAGGCAGAAAAAATGGAATGCACAAATATAGGATGGGGGACAGGTGGCCGGATAGCAGTATGTGTGAAAGGGATCTAGGAGTCTTGGTAGAGCACAAGCTGAATATGAGTCAGCAGGGTGATGCGGCAGCCAAGAAAGCCAATGTGATTCTTGGTTGCATCAATAGAAGTATGATGTCTATACCAAGGGAGGTAATAGTACCACTCTGTTCTGCTTTGCTTAAACCTCATCTGGAATAGTGTGCCCAGTTCTGGGCACCTCATTTCAAGAAGGATATTGACAAGCTGGAGTGTTTCCAGAGAAGAGTGAGCAAAATGGAGAAGAGTCTGGAAGCCATGCCTTATGAGGAGTGGCTTAGGCAGCTGGGTATGTTTAGTCTGCAGAACAGAAGGTTAAGAGGGGACATGATAGCCATGTTTAAATATTGGAAAAGATGTCATGTCGAGGAGGGAGAGGGCTTGTTTTCCGCTGCTGCAGAGACTAGGACAAGGAGCAATGGATTCAAGCTGCAGGAAAGGAGATTCCACTTGAACCTCAGGAAGAACTTCCTGACGGTCAGAGCTGTCCGGCAGTGGAATATGCTACCTTGGAGTGCAGTGGAGTCTCCTTCTTTGGAGGTTTTTAAGCAAAGGCTGGATGGCCATCTGTTGGGAGTGCTTTGATGTGTGTTCCTGCATGGCAGGGGGTTGGACTGGATGACCCCTGTGGTCTCTTGCAACTCTATGATTCTATGACTCTATGACTGTATCATTCTAGCAGGCTCTGGCAGAACTACCTGGTGCCAGTTCTGGGTGGCTGGACCCAGCTACCCTTCAAATTTTCCGCAATGCCTCACAGCAACTCTAGGTCAAGAAGACTAGGAGATATTTAAAAAGTGTCTTGATCCATCCAGCTAGCTAGATTGGGGTGGGAGGAGAGGGCTTAGAATGGTAAAGTGTGCAATATTCCCCAGTCTTGACTCCAGCCATGAAATGCTTGAAGATATTTTGAAGGTATAGGCTTTAGATATACCTATGATTCTGCTCCTGGAATCTCACCTTCAGAGTTGTCACTCAGAGATGCCATATGGGGAATTCTCTCATGATTGTATCTTAGGTTAGTACATTATTTGCCCTTTTTAAAGCAATTCCTATAAGTGTGCTTTGGTCTCTGCAGAGTCCCTCCCATTTCAGATTTTTTTTTAAAAAAATGCTTGTCCTCTTTTTAGTTCCTCTGGTGCAATGGGATCCATTCATTGTCAAGAATATGCTCATTATAATCCCTTTTCCTTACCGCCTTTTAAACATTTTAATAGGGACATTTTATTTTCATATTATGACTTTTATGTGAAACACTCAGGAGTGCCATTTAATAGAGAACACATTGTGGGAAGTGTTTTCATTTCATTTAGGCTGGTGATCACTCCTACACCCACTTCACTGAAAGTTAGCCCCCCTGAACTTAATGGGATTTAATTTCTGAATAGACTTGTGTAAAACTGCAAGGTGACTCTGTTGTACATTAGTAAAAGAGAACCACAGTGCATCTCAGCCTTGACCTTGTTTCAGATCTGAAATACATTTATCACCCAAACCCTCATGGTTTGGGGAGATAAATACATCAGCTTCCCAGATCTGGAAGGAACCTGAGATGATAGTGTTAGAACAGGAGAGCCAACGCATCAATGGATACTGATATAGAGGCTTGTAAGAGATCAAGAAGGATCAGTAGAGTGCTGAAGACAACCGGGGAGAAGTGGGGAGTGATGAATAGCTGAACTGGACTATGTACACGTTAATGTACATTGACGTACAGCTTGAATATATTACAAACAAGGATATGTTAAAGGTCAGCACATCCGAAGAAATACCTGCAACAGAATGTTAGTTGACTGTAAACAACAGTTGCTGATAAGTCATTAAGGTCAGCAGGTTCTAATCAGAAAAACAAGTTAAGCTTCAGCAACAAATATACAAGATCAGTGTATGAAAGACAGTGAGAGGCTCCAACAAATTGGAGGACCACACTATCTACTTGGACATCTGCTAGTTGTGTGTTCCACCTCCCTGTATTTAAGGTCATACTCATACCTTCCAACACTTCACAGGTAAAAATCAAGACATACGCAGCCAAGCAACATCAGGGTGTGGTCAAGATGCAAAAATGCATTAATGATGAAGGACACACAAACTAGGATAGGTTGCAGAAATTTGCTTTTGCCAGAGCCTATCAGAAAAGGGATATTCCATCTCACTCTCCTTCTGAGTTAATGTCAGAGAGGCCACCAATTTAGGCTTCTCTGCCATGCAAGTTAGCCTGCTTAGCTGTTCTGTTGCCATACAGTATGACCCCCGTATCCACAGGGAATTGGTTCCGCCCCCCGCCCCACGGATACAGAAATCCGTGGATAGTACCAAATGCCCCGGGCCCAATTGCGGTGGGCCCTGGGCCTGCGGCTGGAGGTGGGAAAACAGTGAGGAGCGCCATCCCACCCTTTCCACTGTTTTCCCTCTAGGCGCTGTGGCTGGAGTGGGAAGACAGCTGGGAGCGTGATCCCGCACTGCCTGCTATTTTCAACCATGGATAACTGAATCCGCGGATTCATAATATGGGGTCATACTGTATTGCTTTGGCTGCTTTGCTGTTTGCGTGTTGGAAGGGGTATGAAGGCCAGAACCTTGGAACCAAGGTCCTTTTTGAAAGCTGGTACTGCCTGATGTTTTGTGGGGAAAAAATGTGAAGCCTCTGGGAAGGAGAGCAGGGAGTTCTTAAAAACCAAAACTCATGCTGCATTCTGGCAAAAGCAGTTTCTCTGTGCTACATCTAATCTTTAATAAACCTTTTCTGGATTAATCCACAATTATTGAGTAAGGATGAAACAGAACATTATAGTTAATAGAGTGCAAACTACTTTTGCACTTTGAACTCAGTTTGCAGAAACTGAAGTAAGATGAGGACAAAGGGGGAGAGTACGAGGAGGAGAGAAACTGGGACATTTCAAAAGCAGCAGAAAAAGTGCGATGGCGGGGGATTAATTGAGACTACCCCTATCAAATTAGGACAGTTAGAGAATATGCATACTTGGCCAGTTGGCTGTTGAGCTGGTGAGTATGCATGAGTGGGTGTATGACTGTGGCTGTGAATGAGAAGTTGCTGTACTGTGTTCTGTGGTCCTTCTTTCAATGATGAGGCATCTCAGGTGGGTCAAGCTTGAGAGACAAATACAGATACACACACATCGGCTTTGACTGAAGCTCTGCACTATTGAATTTTAGGACACACAATTTTGCACCTGCTATTAATTTCAGGAATTTATCCTTCTATGCACTAAATTGCAGCTGCAGAACCAGGGATGGGAGTGAAGTGCCTGTGACGATCAGATTAATACATGCCTCATGCCTAAACACATTGAAGAAAATTCTATGCTTCACAGGTTGCTTAAAAGCTATTGTGATGTCATTAATATGCAGTCTATTTCAGCTGTCCTTTTTTGCATCAGAATAATCTTGCATGTTCTTTTTCAGAGGAACAATCAGCCATAGGACTGGAAAGTGCCAAGGCAGATGTTTATTAAGCATGTGCTCACTTGTTTGGCTGTAATGTCAGGAGTGGGGGGGGAATCAATTTCTAATACTACATGGAGCACTTTAATATGCTAGCTTAAGATGTTATTCCTTAGGCCAGCTCCAGCGCAACATGTGAGCTAGGCTGAGGATGAAAAAGTTAAAGCTATGGGAAGGGAAGAGTTTCCTCTCTTTCCCCATGCACTTTATTTAGTTCAAAAAGTTGAGCTAGATAGTCAAATGGGCAAGTGCATGCCATTTCTGCACTATGCTATTATAGTGCTATTATTCCACTTTCAACAGCCTATGGAATCCTGGGGTTTGCAGTTTAGGGAGGGGCATTTAGAATTCTCAGCCAGAGAGGTCTTTGGCCTCGGTAAACTACAAACCCCAGAATTCTACAGGATGTTGAAAGTGGAGTAATAGCACTATAACAGCATAGTGTGGAAATGGCTTGTGTGTGTGATTTGACTCATATTCTTTACATGAAAAAATGGGGTACCACAAATTGGATACCACCAAATTTGAGTGGAAGGTTACTAGTTAGCACTGAGATATGCAAGTCTTGACATACCAGATTACTTGGAACTACACAGAGTCAGCTATGATGTAGCGGTTTGAATGTTAGACTGGCACTTTGAGAAGCCAGGGTATGAATCTTTCCTTAGCCATGGGAACTCACTGTGCACACTTGGGCAAATCACATTCTCTTAGCCTCAGAAGAAGGCCATGGCAACCCCCTGCTGAACAAACCTTGCCAAGAAAACCCCATGATAGGTTTGCCTTAGGGTGGCCATAAGTTGGAAACTACTTGGAGACATACCACAACAAATACATGATAGGGTTTGCATACATCTGTTTGTATACCAAAGGCAGAGGCAGGAATCATGTGGCCCTTCAGATGGTGCTGGATTGCAACTCCCAGTAGCCCTAGATTGCATAGCCAATGAGTAGGAGTGCTAGGAACTGTAGTTCAACCTCTAGAAGGCCATGTGATTACTATCCTGAACTAGGAGCATAACTCAGCTACATGGAACAAATGTTTAAGTGAAACTTTGGGCTGTTTTCCCACTGTGCCCAGTCCTATGGTTGGGAACTTAACTTTGTTCCTCCTGCTACTCACTGGTTCTGGCAATCCTGGGCTGAGATCATCTGTATAGGCTCTTTATAGGGCTGCTATCTGTATCTTGAGGTAGAGCAATGCAGGGAAATTTTGGAATCTAATCTGACAAATCAGTATGGAAATTTTTTGTATCAATACAGTGAATGTGATTTGGGACATGCTTGTTTTATGGAGGAAGTATTTCAAGTGCAATTTGCTACTTGGCAAAGAATTTAAAAATGTTTATCTGTCCAAAGGATAGAAAGTAGCCCAACCTTCAGACTGAAATGTGAGCTGGTATCTCCAGTATTGTGCCTGGAGGCCTTTAAAAGCAAAGGAACAATGCTACTTGGACTTTTTGAAAATCAGATCTTATATGCCCATAGTAAGTGCAACTTCCATGATTTTATCATCATCTTGAATTCATTTTAGGTGCACACAAAATGATAACCTAATAATGAGAAAGAGATGAAGAAGAAATAAGGAACAAAAGAGCAGCAACTCTTTATTCTTGTTGACAAAGAATCAGGCTGTTTTGTCACACATGACATAGGGGTGTAATTATGACTGCAGAGTGGTAGCTGTAATAAAAGTAGCAACCACCAGAACCAGAAAGTGCAAGAGATCACTAGAGTGAGACACCAAACCAAAGCCACTGTCAACAGAGCTTATTAAATTGGATTTTGAAGGTCCATTAAAGTATAGTCTTCAGTATAACTGTAATCTGGAATTGCTTGGAGAAAAACTAAAAGGAAGAATTAATCTACTTGTACTGAACATTTTGACTACGGAGATGTTTCATGTGGCATAAGTACCATCTTCTGAGCAACTGTCCTGTTTCTTGGCACAGAATAATAGGCGAATTTAATCTGGAACATCAGCAGACTTTTCAGCTAAAATACTGAAGAAATCACAAATAAGGGGGACCAGGTCATTCCAATATACTCTTTTGTTTGCCTGAACCATGGCAATAAATACTGGAACAAGAACAACGGTTACTTGGCATCATTCCTTATTATCCTATCATCTTCAGAAAACAAAAACCAAAACCTCACTTATTATTTTTATTAAAAAAAACCCACCTACTTGCTGTTTTAAATCAAGATGTTAAATCAAGATGTATCATCACAGCACCTTGACCACACCTCAAATCTCATCTGCTTTATAAACTAAGGAGGTCAAGCCCAGTGTATCCTGCCTGAAATCCTGGAGAGCCACTGTCAGTCAGAGCTGATAATACTGGCCTAGGTAAACCAATGGTCTGAGATGCATTGTAAGACAGTTTCCTTCATTCCTGTATGTCTGGAGTAAATTTTAAGAACTCCTTAGCTGAGCCTTTTCACTATTGACAGCAATAGCCCTAAACCAAGGGGAACAACATTTGGCCCTCTGGATGCTTTGGACTACAGCTCCCGTAAACCTTTACTATTGACCATGCTTGGTGGGGCTGATGGGAACTCTAGGTCACTGACATCTGGAGCAAAACACATTCACTACCAATGTACTATAACATGTAAACAAATGATTCAAAGCAATGTTGTCCACACTTGCTGAGGATGGGGCACCATTCAGCTCAAAGGGATTTCACTTCCAGTGTGACGTGTGGTATAATCAGACTGCTAATATCTTATCAGGACATGCCAAACATGCCTCTTTAACCTCTGCAGAAAATCACTGATTTCAAACATAAAAAAGCAAGTGGAGTACAACTGGGCTTTCTGGCCTTTCCGCTATTCCCCAAGCCTTCCCAAAAGCTGCTCCTAATGTTCAACATGGGATGGAGGGGTGACTGTACCATGGTAGACAAATCACAAAAATTTGCTGGGACTGCCTTGTTCAAGTGAAAGCGCCTCTCGATTCATGGAAGGCGTCTTGGGATCAAAGCTACTAACATTATGGCTGGAACCCTGTTGGTGTCATAGACATGGAGGCCATACTTTTTTTGGCCACTGCACAATGGACATATCCAGTTGGCAGTTGCCTAAGTGCAGTTCTGTAAATGTAAGCATTTCACATGCAGCTGTGCATTCTTAAGTGGTTATCACTATTTCTCAGTGTCTCCATTTTACCACTTAAATCACAATGACTGCAAAAACAGCTGATGTGGATTCTCCATTCCATAATGGATTGGACTGGCAGGTATGGAATAGACTGCACGATGCTGGTATTCAGCAGAAGGGTGGTATAAAGCAACCACCGTGTTAACTACACAAGTGTCTATTTCCACTATGCAAGGACAACGTAGGGTCTTAGCCTATAAATGGAAAGATATTGCATTGTTTCCCATATTACCAGATATACACTACTACACTTTCCAAATGCAGGGATTATAGTCTTCAGAGAAGGGCTGTGTTTTAAAATGTATTTATAATGTGTCGCAGCCATTAAAGGCTGGCTTTCACACATTTGCAGATCTTATTTCAACAACACCAGGAATAGGGACCCAGCTAGGACACCACTTTTTAGATAACAAAAGGCAGCTTGATCTCCTCTTTTAGATAAGCAGCAGTATGCACACCTTTTAAGAAGAATCATTATGGAAATGGAGGATGTGTTAATGACGCGTTAAACTAGGCACATAAACCAAATGAGGGAAAATGTTGGGAGACGTATTGGCAACAAGTCCAAATATATTTATTACTATGTCTTTTTAGGGGTATCTATTAATTTATAGCATCTATTATTATTACCATTAGTAAAAGGACATTATAATAAAAATGATAATTGCATATATTTCTTTTGATGCAATAATACTTCTGCTTGATTGCAGAGCGGGGAGACACCTATCAAATTGAACAAGCTAATTCTAACTCATATCTGAATAACATCAAAACAGAGGAAAATAACCTGTAGGACACCATTCCACTCACTTCACTGGTGTGCTTCAGTCAAATACATGAGATAGAAAATGTATGACCCTCCAAATGTTGTTTGACCCATCCTCTACCCATCCAGCAGGGAGTGTTAACCCTAGAGCAGTGTCTGGGATGTCACAGAAAAACAAACTCAACTTCATGGCTGAAGCTCAGATTTGCAAGGATCATACTGAAATAGAATGTGAAGCTGCCCTCAAGATGGCGTTTTCTGTTAACACCAGCTGAAGAGTTGCTAGAAGATGAAAAGAAACAACCTGCTAAGCCTAAGATCCCACTTCCAGAACACTTACAAATCTGACCTGTGACATCACTGGAAAACTATATTACGATCCATCCATCTCTGCTTGTCCCTCTGACAACCCAAAAGTTCATCGGTTGGAGATCAACAGTAGCAGGGCTGGAACTTGAATGTTATTATCAGATCAGAAGCTGCAAACGTGCCTTTCACAAAGACCTGCTATGCCCAAAGGAACCTACCAACTAACTTTAGGAAGCAATGCCTAGGCCTATCAGTCTTGCATTTCCTTTCTTTTATTACCTTTAAACTAAGAACATTTTCAGCAGGTCCCAATACATAGGGGGAAATGGATATTAAAAATATGGTTGTGCATCATTTCAGCAGTGCTGTATGTTAAAGTATATTGCAGTTAAGCATGGCTTAGTCTTGTTTCATTAAAAACAGCAGTATAAAAAACAAAGAAACAAACGTTGTTTGACTGCAAATCCAGTCCCCATTGTCCATGCTGTTTAGGGCTGATGGGAACTGTGACTCAATCTAGAAAGCAAAATTTTCCTTCTGTTCTGGCTTCTGTTTCAGGAACCACCACATAAAACAAGAAAGTGAATTGTCATCTCCCATTACAGTCGGTGGATGCAACATGCACGTGCCTGCAGAGGTGGGCATGTGCCCACTGTGTCCATTGACTAGGATGGGATGGGATGCTGTGCGTGACGTCACATTTGCACTTGCAGAGGTTGCACAAGAGGAGGGCTCGCTCCATGTTAGAAACCTTGATTGCTTCTCATGGGAGTGCTTATTCAAGTGATATGTACATCAAATCTTTAGCTTTGTAATTAAAAGTAAATAAATCAAAAGGAAAGATATTCACATCGGCTGCTTACAGTCTAAGGCAGGATTCAAAAATGAGTATTTTTTTAAAAAACAAAACATCGTATTGCCAATCAAACAGACTCCTCTGACAAAAGTGGCCACAGGGCCATTCCAATAATCAAACTCCAGGAGAGGGGGATGCTCCTTGATTTAATTTATCATAGTAGTGCTGTATAGCAAATCTATGGTGTAGCAGTTTAAACGGATTAGAGAACAACAAGGGTCATGCAGAGGCAATTTTCTAGAATCATTGTAATTCACTATGCTTATTGCCCTTTTAGATCAGCTGATTATAACTAGAGTCCTCTGGACAATGTATTAAAAAAAGACATATTTCTCATTTGCTCTACAGACAGAAATATAACCACATGGGATGGAGAGCTCTGACAAGGCTTCACAGGGAATCTTCTGAGGGTATTTTGGCTTTAAAAAATGTCAATAGGGATCAAACTCACCCAAAGGATCATTATGAAATAGTGGCAGAAGCCGACTAGCAAAGCCAAAGCATGAAAAAGTTAGTTTTGGATTATTGCTTTCAGAATCCTGACCAGCACTGGCCAAGGCGCTTGGGGGATTCTGAGAACTGTTGTCCAAAAAAAAAAAACAATACTTCCAAGCTACCTGCCTCCAGTTACTGATGCCCTTGCTTCTTGTCATTCCATATTGTTCCCAATCTCCTTTGTGGATCAGGAAGGACAGACATGAGTTGCCCACCATTGGGCAAGTTTTATCTCCTGGGAGCCAGACTTGATTCAGGGCTCAGACGTACACTCTAATTTTATGGAACACATAAGGAAGCAAAAATCTAGGAAATCTAGCTGGGTTTGGAGGAGGAAACTTGTCTCAGTGCCTCTTTCATAAAAACACATCATAGCGCCACCACTCAATAACATCTGACACTTGAAGCAAATAGCTAAGAACAACTTACATGGGACATAACAATCTTCCACTAAGTAGGTAAGAGGCACATTGATTGGCCTATCTCTGTTCGTATTTGTCACTTGCCAGGTGGCTCTTTTTGGGATGAGTACAAAGTCAACTCATTTTTCACTGGGTCTCAAAAAGAGATTTTCTTCTCAGATTGGCTTCTTCCAAATTGTTTTGCCTACTTGAGCGTCACAAAGATGGTGCTTCTGTTCTTATCTTTTTTGTCTGTCCGTTTGATTCATGCTGTGAATCCTTCCTTTTACTCTTTTTCTTTTGCTGAATTCTCTCTTCTTTCTTTTGTAAGTAAACAGCCATGTTATCAAAAGAAGTCTTGTAGAGATTTTGGTAGCAGCTCTCTTTGCCAACAGAGCCTACATAAGTAGAAACAATAGAAAGAAAAAAGATGAAAGAGTAGCTCTGTCAATGAGGTGGTTCCCCTCACTCCCATATATACTATGGAAAAACACTCGTCTTTAAACTCTGCGCTCATCCAAACTTTCAATAAGCCAGTGTGAGTGCTAAGAAGGTACTGGATGGTTTGGAAAAAGGAATCAGGCAACTAAGAATCTTTTTTTAGAAAAATGCTGAAATTGCCTTGTTAGACTTGATCGAGAGTCCAGCATTCTGCCACAAATAGAGACCATCCACATATTTTGAGAGGATCATAGGAAGGGCATGGTGTGATGCCTAGCTGAATTTCATGAAGCTGCAGCAGAGGAAGCAAAGTGATGAAAATCTTTCCATCAGCTCTGCCAAGAGAGCAGCTGCACCAATGACTCTCCCTCTTCTTCATCTGACACTTAAAAGAAGCCATTCTATCAGCAAACTGTTCCCTTCCCAGAACTGCATTTTTAAGAAATGGTGCCTGCATTTGCTTTTCCCCGTGTCCCCTTCTCCCTATTTATTCTTTTTCTTCATGTATTGTTTCTTCCAGAGTGTAAGCATTAGGGTATGGACTGTCTTGTGTTTCATTGATCTGTTACTCATGTGAGGAGCCTTTTTAGCAAAACAGTAGAGTTAATACTGTCAATGAATAAAACAACTGAATCTTTTGTTAAACACAGGGGGTAGAGTGAACCATTCCTGTTGTACATACCATATTTGCCAGTGTATAAGACACACCGGCGTATAAGAAGCACCCCATTTTCAAACAGTATTTTTCAGGAAAAAAAGTGAGTCTTATACACCAGCAAATACAGTAAACTAGCTGCATGTCGTATATTACAGAAATGTATAAGCTTTTTAGTTTATAGGATAAGCCTACAAAGAACTCTGTGTTTTGCTTTATTTAAACATACTTTGTTCACAAACTGAAATCTTGGGGAATGTGCAGTATCTACAGCTGTTGTTCTACACATACCTTTCAATTCCTATTGCTGCATTCAATGACCAACTACCAATAAAAAAAAAAGCTAGTGACTAAACTTAGCTATTTAAAATAAATGTTTTACATTAGTATTAGCACATCAAACAGAACAACAGCAACAGAAAGACAAGCTAAAGTAATATAAAATACAGGTAGAGAGAGATACATACAGATCAGTGGCCATAGGTTTTCAGTTTACTGAAACGTATGCTTACATACAACTAAGAAGAGTTCTGTATAGATCTGTCCTGCAGCCTAAAAAAAAAATCTACATTTCTGAAATACATGACACACAGTTAGTTTATGTACAGCAAGTAACCACAGGGACTTTAGAACCCTTTTACTTTTTCAATTTTAAAACATGGAATATTTGAAGACTAATATTCTCTTGCTTACAGTACCATTTATCACTAAATAGGCAAGTGGCATCATGAAATTCAACTACCTGAAGAACAGACTACCACAACAAAATAGTGGTGCTTGTGACATCATGGGTTTGTATTTGAAAATGTTGTTTGGTTTACTGATTGTATATTGGGGTTTGAGGTAAATAGCTGTTAGGAAGGAGAGAAGAATAGAATGTTGCAGTGAATGCTGATGGGTGGAATATCTGAAGAGATCTTCATAAGACTGATGAATGACAATTGGGAATTCAGTTTGATTTGGAAGTTTCTTAGCCTAGGGTCTGAGTAGAATGTAGTTGGAAAAGGGCTTTAGTTAGACTAGGGTTGGACTGAGAGAAACGAGTTTGAGTTGAGTGACTGGTAAGAGGGTCTAAGTTAGCTTAAGAGAAGAGGGGAGTGTTGGCATGTAATAAATAATCCACTGTTATGTATAACGTTTGCAAATAAAGATTTGGTTTTTTTTTAAATAGACTTTTGGCCTCTAGAAATGCTATCTGACTGAAAGCTTGGATAGAGACAAGGTGTCTGAGGTGGCAGCACTAAATACAGAGGAGTGGTAGCCATTTAAGACAGAAGTTGCATAATTTCTCACAGGTACCTTGAAGACATTTAGACAGTTCCCAAAGTTGGTGTCACAGAGGTAGGGATTAGGGAACACCCTCACTGTTGGTAATTGCAGTGAATATCATAAAAGTCTTCACGGTTGATGGGCTAAGAAGTAGAAACCCTACATTTGGCCACAGTGGTGGGACTGCCTGAGAGGAATCCTCACAGTTGGTGATATTGGTGGGATGCCCAAGTGTAAACACCACAGTTGATAAGGGTTGGAAAGCCCCTACACTATACCCAGCAGTGGGATATAGTGGAACCCTCCTATAAAAGGGAGGAAGCCTCACTGTGGTTAGAGATTAAGAATATATGTGATAACTGAAGCCCTTGTCAGAGCTGCTGATGACGAGCAGCAGCTGTTGGTCCCTGTGGCTCTGGCTGGAGATGAGTCCTGCAGCCCAAGAGCTCCCCCTGCTGCCATGGACCAAGCAGGCTAAGACGTTCCTCTGCCTGCTCCTTTAGGGCAACAGGGATCCAGCTGGGATCCCGAGAATGCCCTGGAGCCTGCGTCAATCAGCCCACAAACAAGGCGGAGACTCAAGAGAGCTGAGCAAAGGGAGGCTTTCCTGATTAAGTTCAAGAAGCGGTGATCGGTCACACCTGTGTCTGGGTTATATAACTGCCTGCCTGAAAGCTTTCCTTTGCTTGTGGTAAACTTTCTACAAGCCCTCTCCTTGCTTCCAGCACCTGATACCTTGGATTGATCTCCTGGCTCCTGACCCCTGGATTTTGGACTCTGACTATGGTTTTCGCTTGTTGCTCAGGCTTATGTAAATGGACTGCCTATGAGTAACTGCTTGGTTTGACTCCTCCTGGTGGGACTCTGCTATCTCTCCCTCTCCCTTCTCCGGGCTGGCTCGCCGCCCGGGTCTCTCACCTTGACATTGTATTTGGGAGTCAATGAATCTTTTCTTATGTTAACGAAGGATGAATTATTTGATAAAGTACTACCGGGGCTTTGTTTTCAGTGAGGGAAATTGAGAAAAATGTGAATGTTTGAAAGATGAACACAGCAGTATTCTACAACAACTTGTTAACCCAGCTTCCATCTTCAGTGCCTGTAAGACTGTACAATTAATTTGTGAGATTGCCTGGCCTCCCCTGCCTTGTAACTCTGTCACAGACAATGTACCTGTCATTCTAGCAGACTCCTTGAAGCATGAAGATACATTAATTGGGAGGTATGGTAGGCATCACATGATATCAACTCATCTGGCAAGACTAATTCTGTTTTAAAAGTGTCTTTAATTGGTAGTTTGCTCTATTGCTCAAAAAGAGAAATGGAGCTGCCTCTGCAGAGAAGACAATCAACAAATCTACATATCTGTTAACCCTTCTACTTGGCTGGACAACAGCAAAGCTATACTAGATTTTCTGCTCAGTGACAATTGAGAGTAAGGTTTAAATATTCATTGTCGTTTTCAACACAGCACGCTAGAAGAGATACTGTGATCCTAAGATGAAGCACTGTTAAAGCTTGAGCAAAGGGAGTTTGCAAATGAGAAAAGAACTGTTAACATTTGACAATAAAAAGATGTAGATAACTACCTTTTCTGTGGGGTAGAGATACTAATTAAGCATCTGGAACAGGCGTCATCATCTAAGCTCTCTTGTGTTAATTAGCTATGGTAATCACTGTAATCTTAATAGCCCCCTTTCCCCAGCTGCTGATACATTTAGAACCTGTTCACAGCATTTTAATTTGTTATCTAGAAAAACCATTTCACTGTTTTCTTACATTATTCAGCTATTCTTCCATGGTTTAGCTGGAGTTTTATCTCACCAGAGGTCAAAGGGTAAGAGCAGTGTGTAACAAAAGATATCAGAAAGCCAGCATTTCCAGTACAAAATTATCCAAGGTGCTGAATATCAAACTTCCTGGATTGAGGGAATCATTTTCACACTTACACCTGCTGAAGAACTTTAGCATGTTTGCAGGAGATTCTGGGACATGATCAAGAATGTACACTCTACCTGTGTGGAGCAACGGCAAGACTTGTTGGGCCTAGAGCAAAACCAATAAACTCCTGTGAAAGCAAACTGCAAAGGCTAGCAGTGGGAAACAAATCAGAAAATTGTACACCATTATTGATTTCCCTCAACCTGGAAACTCTTCATAAAATTTTCTGAAGAACCCTGGTGTTCCCCAAGACCCTGTTTGAAAATTAACAATACCAAATGGTAAGATTTAAATCTTCACCTAAAATTCTTTCCTTCTCCCTCAGACACTTATATCTCTTACACAATTATTCTGAAAGCTTGACGAACTATGTCCTTTGCTCAATGCTTCCAACCTCAACAGCTATCAGAAATGGGTAAAATGGACTTCCATTCAACTCCCCTTTCACATCCTGCCCTCCCAGACCTGATTCTCTTAAAGCAGAACTCTTAAAAGTTAACCTTGATGGAAGCTGTGAGGTGCATGATCTCCAAATCCTCACTGGACAGTCAATTTAAAGAGTGTTCCCTTGATGCGTGAACTCCACATTCTTACCTTCAAAGACTGTCCAGCTGTCACGTATGTGCTTTGACATCTTCATCAATCCTTTTTCGGTATTAGACTGAAAGAGAAGAATGCTGGATGTTGGAGAAAAACATCATATAAAGCCCAGCCCTTTTTGCAAAAGGAGGCTTGACCTGAGATCAACACTCCCTGCATTTTTTGTGTTTGCTTTTAACCACTTCAGTATTTCCATTTTTTTCACAAATAAAAGCAACCCCAAAGAAAAGAACAGACATTCCCCTAACACTTCCAGAATGCTTCTGTTTCCTTGACTATTGGGTCAGGACCTGGTACCAGCCCCTGGGCTGACACACACTGACTAATGTGACACAACAAAAAGTAGTACATTGTTTCTTAAATTTTGAACTGGCAGCTTTAGCCGCATGCTCTGAGAGATGTTCAACACTCCAGCCAAAATGTGCATGTGTACATTCTAAAATGGAATCTTTTTGACTGTCTGGCTTACCACAGAAAGAGTTAGCTGAAAGGGCCTCTGGCCAAATTATACAGTTCACATCCACACTGAACTTCATTACCTCCCATCACCAGGTTTGCTAAGATTACTGATCAAACTATTGGGACCTAACTGAACAGCCCCCAGACAAGGTTCTGTCTCTTCAAGCATGTGGCCCTGTACTTAGTACACCATACATTATAGACAAGAAATGCCACTGAAAGGGAATGTCACCTCTGGGACAAGGCTGATCATCACTCAATGTTTCCGTAATGGCTTTTTAAGTGGATGTTTATGTGAGACATCACTACCTTTTGTTAAACAAAGTATTGGTTAATGTCTCTCAGGAAGTCCACACAGATATTTTGTTTTAAGAAGCTTCTTTGTTTTAAGCATGATGACAAGAAGTGCTCTATTTTCCCTCATACGATGCTTTAAAAGGGAGTCTAAATTCAATGGTATTTTGTTCTTGAAGCATCAAGCAAGAAGACTGCGGCTGCATTCTTCACTTAGAGACCTCTTGTTAAAATTTCTGTCTAGCTTAGGCTTGCTCCATTTAAACTGAAATACATCCCAGAATCTGTGATTTTTGGCCAAAGAGTCTCTTTAACTCATTCTCTTTCTTAAAATCCTGATCTGACAGAGGACCTTGCTTAGCTTGTGCATTGTTCCAACCCAGAACAACATTTCCTAGCTTCTCGCAAGAAACATCCAACAGAACCAAGGAGAGGTAAATTTTGTCATCTCTACAATCCATCCTTCCAGGAGTACTCTCTCTGCACACTACAGCTCCAAAACTGTCCCCTCTCCTGGCATACATGTGGATTAGGGAAAGTATCATCTGGTCCTTATTTCTGAACCTCTTTCTTTCTCTCATCTTTCCCTCCTCTCAGCAACCCCACAAGCTTCACATTGCTTCACTACAAACCTCTTCTGCCTTGTACATTTGCTCATCTGAGTGGGTATTTCCCCACCATAAAAGCAACTTTATTCTATTAGATACTTGTCTGTCTTTTACATCACTGCTTGCCTTTTATGAAGGTCTACGCCACTATTTGCTATGCAATTATTGTATATATCTGTAAATATATATCTTGATTGCTCTGTGTTCAGTAAAATTCCCCTTTTAGAGAGTTCTGTGTGACTGTAGGTTATTGATTCTAGTTTGCCTAACACATGTTATTGGCCAGAGTCACAAGATCACTTCTTGGCAGAATATGCATGAGTTCATTCATATGCTTCGAGGCCATACTTAGCACCACATAAGACACTTCTTTTTCTCTTTTTTCCAGGCTTAAGAGTGTTTTTAAATATTGGCAACTATGTCAGAAAGCACTGTTAAGCTAGTTTTACTTGACATTGATGGAGAATATCCAAACAGCACTATCAGAAATCCAGCACATCACTCTGCACAATAGCAGGGCTAGTTTTAAGGTAAATGCTGCAAAGGGCAATACCTATTAAGCTCAGAAGAAGATATATCTTATGTTATCATGTCCAGCTGGAGCACTACATATGATTTACCAGATGTCTATCCCTGTTTTAAAAAACTAACTTTAAAACACAGGTAGGCAACTTCCAGAAGTTCTCTACTGGACCTCAGAGCTCATCTCCTTCTCCAGTTTTTTTTTTTAACTTTAAAAGTCTTCTTGCACCCTCCAGAAAATGCAGGAGACAATTTTGCCATATCCCTCCCCCCAACATATTTTAAACCCAGCAGGGGCCTCCCCCCGCCCCAAACTATCAAGATCCAGCCATAGCCAGCTATAACCAGAAAGCTCCTTTCACCTGCCACTGCCCATCCACAAGCTGGTAGAAGAGAAGAGGTGTTTCCATGTCCTCCTGCAGAACCCAGAGTCCACCTGTGTCCTCAAAGGCAATGTCCCAGCCTTTGTGGTTCAAGGGGATGTGTTGTTTATCACTGAGGTTCTGAGCACCAGCATCAAGCTGGAAGATGGATACTGTGGAAATACTTTTCAGAAAAAAATCATGATGGTTAGGGCTCTTACCTTTATAGATCAAGTTGTCTACAGCACAAATTCACAGAGTGAAATCAAGTCAAGAGTTTCATTTACTATTTACTTGTTCCACTTTTAAAATGGCCCACTACCCAATATTTGCTGGGTGCTGTACAGTCTGTTAAAAATGGAAAGTGTAACTACAGCACAAACAATGACTATAGAAGCAGGTGATAAAACCAGCCGCAGAGAAAAAACATATCTGCATAAAAAACCAAGTCAATCCTATACATACCTACTCAGCATAAGTCCCAACAAGTTCAGTAAATTTTCTCCCAATTAAGTGGGAACATAGCTGCAACCTCAAAAACCTTTTATAAAAAAATATCAGATTCCTTCTGAATTTTACCCAGAGTATCTTCAGTACTGGCCAGCACACACACTATGGGTTTCCTGCAGTACCTGCTGTGGAGATGGGCAACTGTGGGAGACACAAGCCTCCTCAGACAAAGATTTTAGAGGAATGCATCTTCCACCACACTCCCCACAAATAAACAAATATAACAAAAATAAAAAAAAAACACCAAAAGCCCTCTATGGGAAATAGAGATTTAGGCATTTTCAACGTATTCTGAAACCTTTCCCAGGCCATTTTAATCCCAGAAGAGCCCCCACCCTTTCTTTTAAACACCATAATATAACTCAGAAGTGATTTCCTGTTTTTTAAAAAAAAGCTTTTCCAGGGTCTACAGTGACCTGGGGGAGCAAATATCCATAGCAAAAATGCCCCTCCCCATATCCCCTAGTTGAAGGCAGGTGGGGACAAAAACAAATTGAAAAACATATTTCAAAAAAAGTGTGTTCCTTTTACCCAAGGGAGCTGTGGGCCCCACAAGACACACTTTGCCCATTCCTCGCTATTGGTGTGTGCCTTCAAGGCATTTACAACTTATGATGATTCTAAGGTGAACCTATCATGGGGTTTTCTGAGGCTGAGAGTGTGTGATGTGCCCAAGGTCACCCAATAGGTTTCCAAGGCCAAGTGGGGAAATGAACCCTGGTCACTGGAGTCGTAGTCCAATGCTGAAACCACTACACCACTCCTAATAAATTGTTTTCTAAGGCCCTCTTGTGTTTCACCCTGGCGAAAAAAGATATCCATTTCATGACTTAAACACAGGCAGAACTGTTCCCGTTCCAAGAAATAATTTCTATATCGGCCACGGACAGCACAAGTAGCCTAACAACGTCAGCATAAATCAGAATCAACAGTAAGCCTTTACTTGTTGCTGTGTGTACCTTGAAGTCATTTCCAACTTATAGCAAACCTAAGGTGACCCTATCACAAAGGTTTTCTAGGCAAGAATTGTTCAGAGGGCGTTTGCCTTTGCCTTCCTCTGAGGCTGAGAGAATGTGAATTGCCCAACTGGGTTTCCATGGCAGGGATTCAAACCCTGATCTCCAGAGTCATAGTGCAATGCTCAAACCACTACACCATGCTGGCTCTCTTTTGCTACCCTGTATTAAATCAGAAGAACTTCATCATCATTATTATTATGCATAAAGAGAGACTGATCTCCTAGAAGGTCATTACAGCAGAGTTTTCACATCAATTAAGAACTGGTAGAAAGTTCAGCAGCCATTAAGAGAAATATATTAACCTTCTGCTCCCTCCTTTCAGTAATCTTATTTTTTTTAAAAAAAATTGTCTTACCAGTCATATAAAACAGCAATGCAACTTTCTTCACAACAATAAGATATTCTTGAGACTGTGTATTTCTGAGGAGGGAGAATGAGACGCAGTCAGGATCTGCAAGGACTTGGAAACATCTGGGGGAGTGGATGGTAGATTGCGTCCTTTCCAGTGGAAGAAGGGATGAATACTCAGTTGTGGGTTCGTCCTCTACCTTCTCCAATAGGCAGGAATGCAGAAGTCTTTTCAAGAGTGCCCACTAGAAGAAGCTACCCTCTCCATGTGGTCAGTTGTGTTAGAGCTCTGATACTCCTGAAGGAATGTGAGTATTTTTCTATACCTTTACAGTAAGGCATCTTATGCAAATACTACCCCTTGTAACATTCTTCTTCATCTTCTTCTTCTTCTTTTAGGTATGAAGTGAACAAGAAAAAACAGCAAAAGGTGGTAGAAAGAAAGGAGAACAGCAAGTAGACCCCTAGCATGTAAGTATCAAACTGGAGAGTAGGTACCTTTCATTCTGCTCCTTGTACAAGAAACTATTTACATTTATTTTGCCTAAGTGCTAGATGTCAGCCTACGGTGGGGAAGACTGTCATCCCTTCTTCCACTGGAAAGGACCATCTCACAAGTAAAACAAACAATTCTTTTCGTAGTGGAGAAAGGAGGAACATCCTTTTGTGGGACATACAAATCTCCCTTAGCTGGGTGGAATAACTGGCGCTCAGGACAAAAACTCTCATTAATCTACTATTGGCTGAAGTACTCGCCATCCAAAGGATGATACTTTCAGAAGCTTGTTGGTGCCCAGTCTGAATCTCACCTGCTCAGGCAAGATGAACTTGATGAGTTCCTTGGCCCAAAGCAGTGATGCTCTGGATGTGACAGAGGTGGAGGCTGCAGTTCTTAGTGCTGAGGAAGGTGCTTTGTGCATTTCCTTAAGGACTGCTTCCATTATTCTATCTTCTGTGTCTCAGAGGGAGTCTTTTGCATCCTCTGCATAAACTGAGGATGAGACAAGGGCTGTCAAAGGGCCACCTGCTAATGGGACCTTGTATTTGGACATCACACTGCTGGGCAATGTATAACACTTCTTGAACAAACAGGGTTGAATCAATAGGCAGCAAGCATACTCCATTCTTCCTGCAGTACAGACATATAGTCTGTAGAAAAAGGGATGCTTGAAGACACAGCATTAATCTTAGGCATTAAATGGCATTAAACTTGATCAGGACCACCAGGTCTTCAGATTCAGATAAGTCCAGATTGGGGAAATAACTAGAGGGAAGACAGAATAGATGCAGACAAGAGATGAGGAAGGGGGAGGATGGAGGATAGGAGAACAAGGCTAGTGAAGATACCAAAGTACAAGTGAGAAAGGAAAAACAAAGGAACGGAGACTAAAAAACTTTTTTTTTAGTAGAAAGAAGGGTGAAAAGGAAGAAAAAATAGTGAGAGAGAGAGACAGATAACACAGAGCTGAGCTGAGCGTGTGCTAAAGGAGGAAAGGCAAGATTTAGAACTCATCACATGGAGAGGGTTGCTCCCTCTAGTGGGCACTCTCAAAAAGACTTCTGTGTTCCCACTGGAGAAAATAGAAGACCAACCCATAACAAGATGTTCCTTCCTTCTCCACTGGGACAGAAGCAGGGGTAGCAGAAAAGAGGTTTTGTGTAGTTTGAAGGGTGAACTTGGATGCTTCAGCACAGCACTGTAAGCAAGCCAGCATGCTGCTGACCACTGACTGATCACTCCCACTTGCAGCAAGATCAGGTATCCAAACCATGGACCATCTACAGTTCATTCTGATTAATCTTCATATTGTTAAATTAGCAGGCTCCTGTCAGGATTGGACATCTAAACTATGGACCAGAAGTCAAGCTTTGCTTAGCCATTCCCAAAGCAAGTGGAAGTGATCAGGCAGCATGCTTTAGAAAAGTCTCAAACACCTGACTTCTTATGGGATAAGAACTGTTTTAAAGCCTTAACTCTAAAACAGAAGCAATGGCAAAAAACCATATCCCCTATCCCTTTCTTACATCATTTCAATAACAATCTACCAATAGATTTCAGTAGTTTCACACTTCTTCTTTACCTCATGCTGACTGGAATTTCACTCCAGCAAGCAAGCAGTTTGAAAAGTACAGACCTTCCTAGAGAAAGAAAAGATTTGATATGTCCACACAAATCACATTACCTTCTCATTTTTGGTGGCCTCACATGTATTCAGACTATTCAGGTGACAGCAATACACTTCTTTACCACTTTTATATTCCCAGAGCCGCAACGTACAATCCTGAGAATGTCAAGAAGAAGCAGATTACTATCAGCTCTCCAACAGAAAAAGCAGCCATGATTTTCATTCATTTTCTCTCGTAGGCAAATGAATGTATGGGTACATGCAAGTCCATGTATGTACATACATCATCAAATTCCAGTGTAGTGCAATGGATGTAGATCAATGATCAACGCACATGGCCGACAATCTGTTCTATGACCACAATGTGCAAAGCAGTACAGAAAGGCAATACACATTCACACACTATCCTGTGTACTTTAATGTGCTATCACATGCTCAAGAACCCTACACATACAACTCTGCTTCTGCTACCATCAACTGGATGCAACCACTGTGCATCCAAAAAAATCTCTGAATGTGTAGCACAAATTATATCTGCATATGTCATGAAGATGCCAGCCCCAGTCACATACACACACGTGCTCACTCTGGAGTCAACTTGAAATGGAAAACATGACACATGCTTGCAACAATGTGCTTTAAGAGCACTTGTTGTGTTTACATTTTATACTATACTGTAACTACCTGTGGCTGAAACATATGGAAGAGGTAACTGATTCTCCCTGCTGTTCCTAAGCCAGTGGCATACCCAGCATATTTGATACCTGGAGCGGATCATTTCTGAATGCCCCTCCCTGACAAAATTATCTTCAGTAATAATCGTGAACACAAAATAATCCTTAAACACAACTAAAAACTCCAGTTGGTCACACAGAATGACAGAACTGAAATAATTCCAGTCCTATTTCTTTATCTTTACAATCATTGTGCTACCATTATTTCCAAGCTACTCTTTAAATCATTGTTATTATTTTCAAGGACAGACTTTGCTGTTCTGAAAAAAGTGGCACACTTTCACTGTGCAGCTAAGGACTGCAAACACTGAATGACTCAGAGAGTAAAGAAGCTAAATAGGCGCCCTCCAAACATACCCTGGAAGAACTCTCCACACATCCAGAAAAACAAAACATTGTTAGCCCTCAAATCTCCCACCCTGAACCCTCTTCCCTTTTTCTCCACTCCCCTTCCTAACCCCTTTCAGCTTCCTGTTCAATGGACCATGCCTCAGTTTCGTCCCACCAAGGAGCAGTGACACTGTTGCTGTTTGGATGCATTACCGTGGTTCCATAGATGCTGGTTCTGTTCCCTCACACAGCAGCAGTGGCGGTGGCAGCAGCAGCACCCTCACTCACAAGTGAGCACATGCTCCCAGTATGCCCCATTCCTTGACCAAAGAACTGTTCAGCCTCACCTGAGAGTGCATGCACCAGCACGCTTTCTATCCCATGCAACAGTACTCCCAGAAGTGGAGATGGGGAGAGAGGGTTGGTGGTGTTAAGCACATATGTGAATAGAAGGGATGTCAGGATTTTTTCCTATTTTGGATGACAGTAGAAATTGGAAGGTGTAGGAAGGAGAGAAAGGAACATGGGTGGAAATGCTGGATGGCAGTTACCATTATGCCCATTATGTCATTTCCACTACATCCTTGGCCCCCTCCCTGCAGCGTCCCGAAACTATGCCCTCTGTGGCCTCAGTAGGCACTTTATTTAAAACTCATAAATAATCAGGAGAGGGAAAGTGCAGAGTGGAAGAGAAGGATTGCTGGGCTGAATTTTTTGCAGAGTCTCAATGTAAGTAAAGAGCCAGAGAAGCTTTACTTAAACTAGAGAAAGGATGACTTGGGAAGGATCTTTTCTACCTAAGAAGGATAAGATGTTCCCCTGAGTGTCCTTGGAGATAACGCACCCCTCAATTTCTGCACCTGGGGCAAACCACATCCACCACAATCATATGCCACTACCCTAAAGAGTTCTAGACTTCCCAGAAAAGCGGTGAAACAGGATGTACAAGAAACCATGTTTTATCCCCTACAAGCGGGAAACTGCATTTTCGTAAGAAGTTTGCTAAAACTTCAGATATATACAGCCTTAGACTTCATACATACCCCAGAAGCTGATAAGAGAAGATCTGGATAGTTGGGAATTACAAATATTCTGCTGACAAATCTAAGAGAAAAATCAAAAAGTACAAGACTGAGGCAAACATGCGATATGTAAATGTGACATGCTTGACACATCACCATAGCAACACAGGTAGTGGCACACCAGATTGGGTCAGTATTTTATCTTGGTTGCAGAGGGAAAAAACCCTATAGATGAATGCAATTCCTGTGGTAACAGGGGTTACACTGGCTTCTGACTTGCTCCGAAGTACAGACAGATTGATTTAAGCATATCCCTAACTCAATTCAGCTGGAGAAGGTTGACATAAAGTTTCTGTTTTCCTTCACAGATTTTCTTTTCTGACAAAGTTAGCTCGAATAATGGAAAACAGAGCTATGTGTGCAGCCGGCTAACAAAGGGCACTACTATGAAAGCTGTACATGGACTCTTCTTTTCTAGGTGCCTTATAAACCCTAACACCCTCAGCTGTGCTGTTGGGGAGCCCTCTGAAACTTAAACCACAAGAACATATGGGGGAAGATATGTCTCTCAGTAGGTGTTCCTAAACTGCAACTCCCATCCAACTGGAACACCTCACCACTGCTTATGCTGGCTAGGTCTGATGGGGGCACAAGAATACGTAGAGAGCCACATGATGCTCACCTCTGGATTAAGGACTACTGAAAAAGCTTGGGCTGCCATGTGGAGACTGTCATTAAACAGTGATCCAGTCTTTTGGAGTAGCTTTCAATACAGAGCAGAGATGGAGAAGCTGAATCCATGGCTCAGCTGCACACAAACACAATGAGAGGAATTCAAGCAGCCTCCACATGACGGGTGCCTGTGAGTAAAAGCCCTAATCCAAAGGTGTATTGAAAACCCAATAGACAAAGAAGCACAAAAGTGGTGTGAGGACTTTTTTTAAATCAAATTGTATTTAAGGGATTTTGCAATATGGAAAGCCTATTGATTTAGACAAAGAGAGAGGGAGATTCAATTTGTGTAAAACAATCATTTAGGATGCAAGTTTTGTACCATTCTACAATTCTACATACATTATTCAACAAACCCAGAGAGAAGTAAGTACCATTAAGCAGCAAATTGAATCACAAAGCCTCATTTTACTCCACAATTGAGTGTTGAACTTCAAGCATCATCTAATCAGAACGCCTGGCTGCAACAACTGGTCAGTATTCACCTAAGTGTTTCTCTTAAACATCAAATATGTCTATGGATTGCCAGTATCACTGTTTATAACACAGTAAACAGAGTAAATAGATTGCAGTGGGGGAGGAGGCAAGTACAAACAAAATTTATCCTATAATGAGAACCAATTGCTAGGAATTTTGATCACAATTGCTTTAATTTATAATTTCCTCAATTTCTTCTTACATCTCATGATATACTGAAGTGTAAACAAAACAGATTTTTAAAAATGCTTTAATGTACCTTAACAATTAAAATACAAACATTAGAATACAAGATTTTACTGGTGTGTTGTGCTCAGGAACAGGGGAAAAATCAGTTCCTGTGCTTTTAGGGCAGGGGGTACATGGCTGCAAAGCTGGAAAGATGAAGGACAGATGGGTTTATGTACACAGAGACATATGTGAAAGGGTTGGTAGATTTCGTGCAGGGCATGAAAGCATGTAGTCTAGGGTTGGTGAGTCTCTGGACTTTTTTGTTTTGATTGCCATGTTGGCTAGGTCTGATGGGACTAGGTGCAAACCATCTAAAGGGCCAAAGGTTTCCCATCTCCAACATAGTCACGGTGTGGGATCCTTCCTCAGGAGTCTCTCTTGAGCCACAGTTTCAAGTAACTCTTATTTGACCAAGCTCTGGTAGATAGGGGGAGGGCAGCAACAAGCAACTCAAGAAGAAGCATTTTATTTCTAGTCTTCTGCCTGCTACTCTGTGCCTCTACATGCAGATGCATTTTTGAGGTTAGGGACCACTCTTAACATAGGACCTCCTGGCTATATGTTGAAACAACATGGGAGTGCAGCAACTCCCTCACTTGGCTTTTTTCAAAGTGTGAACTGTCTCAGCAATCCAACCCATTTGGGCTGAGGGTGTGAGAGAGTGCAGTTTCTATGTTACTTCCAGACTTTAGAATGCATTTGCCTCAACACTGCAATCAGTTCCCATTCCTGCTGCCTTCAGAAGGGTGCAAATATATGTTGTTTCAATCTGACCTTGAATTGTTGTGCTGACTTCATTGGTTTTAATGTTTAAATTAAATTAATTTTAGTGATCTCTCTTAGCTGCCATGAGTGCTATTTTTTTAAAGAGAAAGTTGTCATTAAATTTTAACTAATTAAATCACTTGACAGAATCAAAGGTAAAAGGGATATAATGGCACATCAAGCCCA
Organism: Cyclura pinguis; assembly: GCA_030412105.1. Classification (NCBI taxonomy): domain Eukaryota; kingdom Metazoa; phylum Chordata; class Lepidosauria; order Squamata; family Iguanidae; genus Cyclura; species Cyclura pinguis. The sequence continues at coordinate 212,195,580 of CM059601.1, read as the reverse complement.
AACACTTTGGTCCTAGAAGAAAAAAAGAATGCTGAGGAACCTTGACAGATGTCTGTCTACTCCCATCTTGAAACATCTGAAGCAGGGAAAATCTACGACCTCCTTAAATACTTTATCTTAAGGTAACAATGAGGAATCTTGCCATACCGCAGTGGTATTAAATATGCTTTCCCACCTCCCCCTCCCATCACACCAGCTTTGCAAAATAAAAAGCTCTTCCCTTTTATCCACCTTAGAGAGATTCAATGGCGACACTTACTCTCTGTGTCCCAGGCAGAAGGAGACAATGTTATGCGGTGCTCTAGTAAGACTAACTCGTATCTTCTCATCACGGTCAGCAGTTATGACATACTGGTCATTGGGACTCAGTGCCTAATGAAACAACACAGAAGTCACCATGAAACAGTGAGATTTTGGAACATGCAAATACCCAAGATAATCACAATCAAGTGCACTTTTTTTTTTCAAGTTGCACACTGACAGTCTTGGAAGGACATTCACAGAAGTTACTACTACTTTGCAACAATTTTACAAACCCTCTGTTCACATTTGCCTATTACTAATTTTTTTTTAGTAATTTTTATTAAAATTTTTAGTGAATAACAATACCCCCCCGCTTCCAAACATCAATTTTCCCAGTTGAATCTGAGTTTAACATTCCATTCCATATAAACATTCCGTTCCATACATTATCTCTTCCTATTACTAATTCCTAACATACAAAGGGCCTGGAAACCTTTTACTACAAGTATACCTCATTTAACAAAGTAGGTGTTTTCCTGGACATTACTTCTTTAACAGAACATTTGGCACCAGAGGCAAGAATAACATGGAAAGAATAGAGTTCCTGTACCACAAAAAAAGGAAGAGTAGCTCAACATGTTTCACTGAAGTTTTTATTTGGAATTAACAGTATGCACATGTGAAACGAAACAACCAGGTCAGAGAAGTCTTGCACAAGCAAACAAAAACATTTGAACCTTTCATAGACCACTTGGAAGGCCTCTCTTAAAATTACAGTTTTTGTACTATCTGATTTCTAAAACATAGCCTGTGAGACATCTCCTTGAAGTTGGTAGGTACATACAAACCAGGCATTTTGTCTCTATGCTAAGGGTGGGGAAGGTGTGGTCCTTCAGATGGTGCTAAACAGAAAATCCCCACTGCAGCAATGGACCATCCCTCATCACTGACCTTCAGGGAAAAAGTTTGAAAATCTTTGGAAAAAGATGGCACAGAGACACAAATTGCACACATACCACATCCAACAGAAGAGACAAGTGCCCAAGCTCAATTGTTCCTGAGTTTTCTGGTTCTGTGATAGAGTAAGAATAAACATCTCCAGACTTGTCAGCAACTAGAATCTTATCTTCTGATGCTGTTATAATCAGGGAAGTACATCTTCTAATGACAGATCTAAGAAGAAGAATTTACACAATTAGGCTCCAAGACCTCCTCTTTGGAACGGCACACTTTAATATGAGGTCATCTTTGTACAAACGGATCTAACACATCACTCAGTTTGAGTCTGAGAAGGCAGAGTTCCATACATTACATCTGTCTCATACATTATGCATCTGTACATATTCAGAAATTGAAAAAAATGGACAATTTTATTTGATTTATATTCCTCCATTCCCCCAGAAATGGGACCCAACCACAGCAAGTTGAAGCAGCAACAATTAAAGACAGGTAACAAGCACAGGTAAAAACAGACAAGTTAAATGTTAGAACACATTAAGCAGATTATAATGTATAAATTTTGATTCAATAGTCCAAAAAGACACGGAAAAAACAGTTTCAAAACACATCCATAAAATGTGTGACATCAAACCATTAAGAGCTTCATCCTTAGCAGCTAGTCAATTGCTGAAAGGCCATGTTCATGAAAAGGTTCTTGCCTTCTGAAAGAAGGACAATGTACAGACACAGCGTAAAACAGGCTTCCCCATCAGGTACCCTCCAAATGTGTTTGGACTACCATTTTCATCAAGCTGGTTTGGATGGCAGGAGTTGCAGTCCAAAACATTTGGAGGATGTCAAGTCAGGGAAGTCTCCAACAGAAGAAACCTCCTGCCGTCAAGAAAATAATTAGCTTCTTTACACTGGCAAGGATGTGGGAATGGAAGAGGTATCATGTAACTAGGCCCTAACGTCTAAATTTGAATTGATCCTTCAAATATAGCACTGAAGCCGTCCATATTTCAAAAGCAGCTTGCAGTGCAGCTCAAGGGACTCACTTCTTATTTTTCTAGTCTGGACTTCAGCCACAGCTCTTGGAGCTACTTAAATGAAAACATAAAATAGTTATCAGGTCAAAAAACAACCCAGAGCAAGCAGCTAAAACAAGTATAAACTCTTTCTTGAATCTATTTCTTAGTTTTAAAAAAAGTTCACACTCAGTGTCCTGTTTAATTTAAAGTCTTTCGTGAACTGAGAGAGGACTTAGGCGTGAAGCAATGTTAGACATGGGTCAGGGAGAACTGAGAGATCAGACAGTCAGTCTTCATAGGATGTTTCTGATGATAGAGTCCCACAGAGGCTATGCTCTTAGAAAAAGTAAGGACAGAAATGCCATAGATTAGCCAACTACTGCCAGTAGCAAGTCCAGTTGCCACACTAAGAACATTTTCAAGCTGTGGAATGTATTTCCAACATGGGACAGAAAGCAGGAAACCAAGGAGGCAGACCTTATGTGTAGCTCTCAGCCTCACATCTGGTGGTCTCCAGATGTTTCAACTACAACTTCCATCAGTCTCAACCAGCACAGACACTGACCTCAAAAGTTGAGAATCACCATTCAAAATATGTGGAGAGCCTCAAGTAGAGGAAAACTGTCCTAGCTTGGTCCAATCAAGCAGGCAGGCACCTCTGCACAATAAATACCAAGTGATGGAAAGCAATGACTTTGGAGATTTATTTATTTATTGAATTTATATCTTGCCTTTCTCTTGAGTTGGGATTCAAGGCAATTTACTGTAATTTTTAAAAGATCAAGCTTTTAAAAATTGAAGGTGAGTTTGGGTAGAGATACTTCTTTGGTAACAAATCTGATAATAATCAATCAAACAAACTGCAACACACAGCTACACTATATGAGCCCTTGACACAGGAGATCAAGAGCCCATACTATATAATCTTCACATGCACACTGGATGAAAATATATCTGGTCAGTTGCAAGAAATGATAACAAAAAAAAAAAAAAATCGAAAGTTTATCTGAACAGATGGTCTTATGGTTCATATTGGATACAAATATTTCTCACATGCTTTTTTCTCCATACCTTATACTAAGACATTCCCAAGCAGGCTTTGCACGGAAAAGAATCAGTCGTTTGTTGTCATCAGTCAAAGCAAAATATGATCCTGATTTAGAAAATGCACAGGCAAGGATATCATGACTTGCTTTACAAGATGACTTTCCATCTTCTCTAAAAAATAAAGTGGGGAGGGGAGAAAGAGAGGAGAAATTGCTTCAAGACCTAACCATTTAAATTGAAATTACTCCTAAATGGCAAGAGCAGGAACTTCTTTTAACAATTTTATCAACACAACATGCTGTTAGTACAGCATTTATACCACTAGCCAGCAAATACACTATAAAATTACGTTTTCTATACTAGGTATGCCATAAATCGAGAAAAACAATTTAGGAAAACATTTTCACACAAGTAATTTGCACATCTTGATTCTACTTTGTATTTTATCTGATGTACCTTTAAAAATTAGCATAATTTCTCTCCCACTTACATCCAAAAACACTAACAGAGATAAAAGTCAGATTCCTCAGAGCAGGATCACCAGGATTGAGATAGCGATAAAAGTTACACGGAAAGCTGAATTTTAACAGTCTCACCCTTGATTTTCCTGAGGATTCTTCCTGGCAGTGGCACAGTCATAAATAAAAAGATCATCATTGCTGGAATTGGAAAAAAAGATGCAACAAATCAATATTTTTTCTTAAGAGGGCAAGATCATTTGTGCTGCACTGCATCTGATCACTTCTCATACTTTTGCACCTTTTTCACCCCGAAGTTCTCAAATTAATCATCCACTGTTACCTTTTATTATAGGATCAATAGTGCTACTTGGAAAACAGCAGGGCACACATGAACATAAATCTTATTGTTAGCAGAACTACTGAATCAATTAAATTTACCTAAGTGTTGACTCACTATTCAACAACAGAATTTATAGGTCTACTGTAGCTGGGGCTAACCAACAGGATTCCAGCCCATATGTGCAAAAAAGAAAATGTTATTTTAACACATTTGTCATGGTTTTGTATCAGAATGGTTTGCATATCTGCAGTATAAGAATAGGTGGCTAAAATCTGTTCCAAGAGACTCAAGGTAGAAAATGTATGAAAACGTACGAAAACCCACAGTGCGGATTATCCACAAGGTTCAGAAGGGGTTACCCATCTGCACCATCCACACAAAGCAGGTCCTCACTTGTGCAACCAGGCAACCCTTTCCCTCAACAGGTTAGCTTTGCCACAGAATCTCCATACACCGCCTGTATGTTATGTTCTTCAATCTAGACATAAACAAGCACTACAACCCTAAGTGCCAGAAGTGCCTTGTACACATCGCTGGTGTACAATCAAATGTTATTTATTTTTCTTTGTACTTCACCTAATATATTGAAGTAAAAGAAAAGATATCTCAGAAGACTGGTAAGGTTTTCCTTTCTCCACTGACAACCAAACATTGCTGTAACAGAAGTATTCCCCAGAGTGCCTGAATTAATGGAACTGCAATGCAGATACTATTCCATGTAAAGTATAATTTAATCAATCTTACCACTGACTTTCTTCATTTGTTTACTAGCAAACATAAGATGTGGCTGTACAATAGAGATGGAAAACCTTTGGCCTGTCAGATGTTTCTACCTGCAGTTCTGATCACCCCAATCAGCATGGCCAGTTGTAAGGTCTTACGGAAGCTGCAGTCCAAAACATCTGGAAGACCAATCATCCCTTTCTGCTGTGGGAGGCAATCCACCTACAAAAGGATTTGATGTATTGTTACCCCTTTACCCCAGTACCTCTGTTTAATCCATCAGCAACTATTTCCTAGGTACTGAAGATGATCAGAATTGCTATTCTGCTCATAATTAAAAGCTAGGAAGATTCATGCTTATTCCTGACTACGTAGAGGAAAAGTTGGTTAAAATACAGCCACATCGTAGTCAGATGTTGGAAATGTCAAATTGGTACGGGAACGACATACCATCTTTGGTGGACTTGTGAAAAAGCAAGAAAATATTGGAACGATATCCATAAAAAAATAGAGGAAATTCTTCAAATCGAATTTGTGAAGACGCCTGAAACATACTTATTAAATATGCTACATATGATAGATCCAAATATTAAGAAGAAATACGCTAGGGTATTGTTACACATGATAACCCTAGCGAGGGTAGAATATGCTAGGTTGTGGAAACAACATGAAACACCGGATATTGAGCTCTGGATTCATAAATTCCAAGAACTTAAGTTAATAGATAACTTGACATAAAGACTAAGAGGACATATAGAGGGGAAAATAGAGAGAGAGTGGGCTCTGGTAAATCTGTTTCTCCAAAACTGGAGAAAATCTTAATATAAGGAGAGAATTCTATTGTATGGTGTAATAAGGACGGATCGAAAAGAGAAGGAATAGAATGAAGCTACTATAAATAGTTGAAGATATCATGATCACATAAGGTAATGGATAAAAATGATTTATGGATATAATCTGTATATGTTAAACATGTAATTTTACGTACAAAGCAAAAGTTACACTGAAGTTTATAAAGTTGAAGTAGTTATACTACGTTAGCCAAAAGATCTGATAAAATTTACTCTGTGAATAACACATTGGGTAAAAATACTTAAGGAATAGAGGACAAAGTATAATGTGCAAGAATAATTATTTGCTCCGGAATAGGTTACATGGAAGAAAAATGTATATATTGGATAGGATTGTGAACTGTACGCAAATTCTCTTTTTTGTGTTTATTTTTTATTTTGCTGAAACATTACTAAAAAGATATTTAAAAAAATACAGCCACATCGTTTTTCATTTCCTTTGATCGCTCCCATCTTGGGGTGAATGCAATGCTTGCTTTGAAGGCTCTACCAGCCACACACATGCTCTGGCGAGTTTAACCAGGCTGGTAAAGTTCTGAGTACAGTCGTGCAGATACAGACCAGCATCAGGAAGCAGAGACGACAACATCGGGACATCAGGTAAAACACGGGCCATTACTACGCACAGAACAGAGGCAATCTGGACAACCTGTGCACATCGACGACAGCGCAGGTTCTTCATCTTATTTCCAATATGCATGACACTGCACAGACCAAAAGAACTTAAAACACCTCCCTGCCAAGGGCATACACTCTAACAAGATCTACAAGGTATGAGGCAACTGATCAGCATTAGAGGGCGTTCCCTTATGCTCCTTTCCGCGAGGCAGCCTGCCTCGTCCCAGATATACCGGAGAACAACCGAGAACGGGGCACGCGCGTTCTCTCCGCCGCTTTAGTTCGGCAGGTTCGCTCTCACTTCCCTTCCCAACCGATGTCTAAACCGGAACCCGTCGACCCCGTTCTACTCACCTGGGCTCTTTATAGCGGGCGGCCAAGAGTTTAGCCCCACCGGTGAGCACCATGAGCTCCCCGCAGACCGCCAGCCCCGGCGCGGGACTCGCGCTCCCGCTCGTATCAGCCGCCTCCATCCCCGCAGCGCCCACGTGGGTTAAGCCACCGCCGTCGCCGCACGAGTGACGCCGACACACAGACGGCCGCAGATGACGTCAGAAAAAGCGCGCCTCTCTCTCCCATAGAGATAAGTCTCTCGCATACGCACGCTCGACTTCCGGCATGAACCGAAACCCACCTTTGGCTGAGAAACAGGTCTCCCCCCCCGCTCAAAGAAAACCTTTTGTTTTACCGCACATATTTATAAAAAAGAAATGGTGGGAGTGTCCTCGGTTCTCACGGCCTGTGAGCACTTCCCGTGTAAACCTGAATTGGTGTTTATTCCATTGCAGCGATGTCCCTCTGCAAACGGCCCCAAGGACGGCTATCTCATGAAATAGGATTGCAAGACGGTAGAAAGTGGCAGCTCTGCTCCTGCAAAGAAAGGCGTCCAAAAGGCTCTTTCCGCACGGTTTTCAGTCGCGACGCTTCATCCCTCGTTTTTATTCAGGCAGGCCTTTGGTGTTTCACTTGCTGCGGAAAACAAGAGCTTTGCATGGGACGTGTTGGGTCTGTGGGCGTTTCCACACTAGAGTGTTGTAGCGCTATCATTCCGCTTTCAACATTCTATGGAATCCTAGGGTTTGCAGTTTAGGGAGGGGCCAAAGGCCCCTCCCTAAACTGCAAACCCGAGGATTCCATAGAATGTTGAAAGCGGAATGATAGCGCTACAACACTCTAGTGTGGCAATGGGCTATATCTTTTGGACGTGTTTTTTAAAACTAGATGTCTGGAACTGAGGTGGTTGATAGCAGTAACACAACAGGAGACACGAATATGTTGCAGTCTTGGAGCAGCCCCCCATTCTCGGCCCAAATCGACTCAACCCAGCGTTGTCATAAAAAGCAGGAAGGGGGGACTCCGGGCTACAGCGCCTCCACCTGCGCTCGGGTTCAGCGCCGCTTCCCCTCCGTTCCTCGCCAGCAGATAGAAAGCGGGGACAGCTTCGCCCTCGTCTGCCAACCATTGACCAAAAAAAGTCTTGTTTTGTTTTGTTTTCAAACTCTCTAGGCCGCCATTTCAGCTACAGAAGGAGGAGGAACACCAGCCGCCCCCGCGGCGAGAAGGCGACGCTTTGGGAAACGGACAAGCCGGACGGCGCTTTCCCGCTGACCGACCTCCCACGGCCGCGGCGAGCTTAGGGAGACGTCGGAGGAAGGAAGTTCGCGTGGGAACCTTTTTTTCCCCCCTGTTCAGGGGACGGTTGGAGAGGGGACAGCTTTTGGTGAGACGCCAAGATGGCGGCCTCTCGTTTAGTCGGCTGGGGGCGCGTCCTACCGTTCAAGGTAACTGAGGAGGAGGGAACCGCTTTGGGGTGTTTTGCACTCCGGGACATCTTTCTCTCGCCAGATGTACGCGGCAGTGGAGCTTTATGCCTGCCCCGGACTTGCTGGGACCTAGGATTTGACCTGACGTGTCTGGGCGGTGAAGCTTGGTTTAACGCAACAGTGCTCAAAGCGGTCGTCCGTGGACCAGTGCCGGTGCGTGGCAGGTTTCCACGGGCATTTCCGCACTAAACTCTTCTGGTGCTATTATTCCACTTTCAACATCCTGGGGAGGGGCCCCTCCCTAAACTGCAAACCCCAGGATTCCGTAGGATGTTGGAAGTGGAATAATAGCGCCCTAGCAGTCTAGTGCGGAAATGGCCCAGGACAGGAAGAAAAAAGGTGTAGGCAGTGGGCACAGAAAAAATGCCCCCACGTGAGACAGCTTTAGAAGCAGTGATTTAATGCGTCCTATGAGGGCCAACTGGTTGTGTAGTGGTTTGAGTGTTGGATGGCTTGGGTTCCCATCCCGGCTCGGCCATGGAAATCCACCGAGTTGCCTTGGGCAAGTCGTACTCTCTCCGCCTCAGAGGGTGTCAGAGACAACCTCCTCTGAACAAATCTTGACAAGAAACCCCCGTGATAGATTCACCTTAGGGTCGGCATAAGTCAGAAACGACATGAAGATACACAACAGCTTGCTAAAGTGTTGTTCCTTGATTTTGGGGAGCGGGGCGCGAGTTCTTTGCAAGGATGCACTGTATAGATCAACCTGGAATCTTAGGTTTTATTCTCCGAGTCTTTAGGACAAGAATGGAATTCTTAGCTTAAGAGATCGGAATCAAGGGGACAGACAATCTTCTGTTTTGTCTTGTTAGGAGAGGGACCTTGGTGTAGTTTTTGTATTTTTGTAATGAATGTATGAAATAGCTCTTTCAGTATCAATCTGTATTCTGAGGTTGGCTAACAGATAGTGAGAAAAAAAACAAACATGCAAGTTAAATAGAGTAAATAATAAAGTGTAGAAGTGTAAGTACAAGCTAAAAAAGCGAAAACACTTTCGGTTTAAAAATGCTGACAGTTCTGTTCAACTGTTCTGAAAAACCTAGAAAAACATGCTTTTGTCTGCTGCCTAAATTAGTATAACAAAGATGCCTGACAGGCCTTCTCTGTGGAAGGCTTTCTGAAAGGAAGGTGCCACCACTCAAAAAATGCTCTGTCTTTCCATATAGATACAAAGAAGTTACAGAACGATATTAGTTGAAATACTCTTGTAAGAATTTAGGAGTTGAATGGTTAACATTTGGTAACTTGTTCTCAGGTAAATCCCCTAAAATAAACTTCTCCAGGTTTTAAACAGGCCTTTATTATATTACTTTCTACAGTAGTACAAGTCACTTTGAATTTATTGAAGGAAAAACTGGATAGATATGTTACTGATAAATAATAAATATTGTCTTCGGTTCTGATTTGCATACAACGGATATTATTAGATGCAGAGTGTTGTGGTACAGATACTTTAGATATTGTGATGATGATATATGTCTGAACATTGACTTTTTATTAGAACAGTAATTGGCTACACAGCCCAGATGAAAGATATGATAGCTTTATTGGTTGTTGTCCTCCATCTAATACTGTACTGTGGTGCAGAAGGAAAGTATTCTCTTCTCGAATGACTGTAGGCACTCACAGAAAAAATACTCCTGGATTTCCTTGCTAACTAGGTGTATTGGCAGGGAGCAGGGAAAGCTAGGTGCTAGCATCATTTCTTTGCATCATATTTTAATTTTCCCAGCCATGATCAGAGATGGTAATAACTGAAAAAAGGACATTTGCACCTACTGTTTAAGAAAAGATTAAAAATAAGTATGTTAATACATCTTGTTAATAGTGTGCAGATGACCCATTGTCCTGGATGATCTGTAGCAGGTATTGTGAAATAGATTTGTAATGTGATTAGTGACCTAACACGGTGGAGAATCTCTTGTATAATTGCAGTGTAATGCAACCCAGTGCTTAGCTCTTTCAAAATACTGTAATAATGGAACCATTCCTATGAATTGTACCTGTTTTATCTGCCTGGTGCTTGAAACATAGTAATTTAAAAGCGTAAGCTATTCACTTATACTAAAAGTAGCCCCATTTAAATAGGGGTGGAGAAGTTACAGGAGCGCAGTTTATTAATCAAGCATATTTCCTCATATTTACAGGCTTTACCAGTGCAAGCATGGGGTCTTCGAAGTTTTCCTTCTGCTGTTTCATTCTGCACCAAACCAGAAGACTCTAAAAAAGTGTCTAAAAAAAGTGAGATACCCTTTCTTATTCATTATAATTGCTAGTCATAAATGGTTAGGTGCTCTTGATAAGTGTTCTGTGTGTAACAATTTTAATATAGGTAGCCGTTTTGCAGCTTTAATGATCTGTAGTTCGAGTGGGCAAAGTGTGGGCTTCAGATGCCTTTGGGCAACAATTCACAGCATTCCCCACTATTGACTATGCTGGCTAGGTTTGCTGGGAGTTGCAGTCTGATTACAAAGCATGTAACTTGAATCAATATAATTAAAAAACATGATTATAGAAACAAATTGGTAAACACCAAGGCCACTGCAGTCGTCCGTCTGTTTCCACAGATTCAGCCAACCATAGCTCAAATTTTCAAAAAATTCCAAAAAGGAAACTTTGATTTTGCCATTTTATATAAAGCATGCCATTTTACTACATTACTGCTCAGGGCTCTGTGTGACCTGCAGCCCCACCAAAAATGTGCCCCCCCTTTTGTTAAACCAGAGGTTCACTTCCAAAATATTTGCAATATCTTTTTTCCTTTGCTCTAAAGCAAGAATGAATGCCATGTTTTAGGGGAAAACATACTTCTTGAGAGCTTCCAGAAGTACAGTTCTCCTTGATTTGAACCAAAACATACCTCCAGCGGTGGCAATGTAAGTGTTCTTAAGGCTGCCAAAATGGGTGAAGGACCCACTGATTCAAACAAGGGGATTAAAAATGATTTCTTGTTGGGTGGAACAAGGATAGGATGCTGCAATTAGGATGTCAGGTCATATGGACCATGTCGCAGTAGCAGATGAAGGTGTTCCACTTCTCATCTAAAATTTCAAAGTTCGTATTTTAAATCATATTACTCTATGTACTTTTGAAATCAATCCATTCAACATAACACCATGTTTGTTTCATTTTTGAAAAGAGTTGGTCGTCTCTTAAGCTCATGAACACCTGACATGGAATTTGACTGTCCTAGATGCAAGCACAGGCATTTAACATAAGTTTCATAAGCCTCTAGGAGTGGTGGCAAAGTACAGCCTTCAAATGGTGTTGGACTGCCATTCCCAGAAGCCCAGGCCAGGATAAATGATAGTGAGATGTGCTGGAACCAGTAGTCCAATGCCGTCTGGAAAACCACACTTTACCATTCCTACTTTAAAGTTTGTTTAAAAATGAGTATGAAAAATGGAAACTGACTGGGAAGCAGAGCACAAAGAAATTGACTAACCTATGTATTTTAACTTATTTCCTACCTTAGTACTTTTCAGAAATATTTGAAATGTTTTTCCCAATGACTTTTTACATATAGTTCTGGGAATGGCAGTCCAACACCATTTGAAGGCTGTACTTTGCCACCACTCATATGTAAAATCTTCAGGAAATAGTTAATAATGTCGCTGTCTTTCTAACATGAATATAGTAGAAGATTCTATAGTGCCTTAGCAGCATTTTTGTTTTTTCTCATGAAGTTAGATTCATAATATGACACAATAATAATATAATATGACACAAATAATGGGTACATACAAACTTAACATGTTCTTTTAGAACATGGTGTTTTCCTTGCTATTTGGAGCTTTAATGATGAGGTAGACACACAGTGATGACAGGAGTCTAGCAAAAGCATTTTTCCTGTATAGAAATTCCAGTATGCTATAAAACTATCAAATATATCTTCTGCTGGTCTCACACTTTTTTTTTAATTTAAGTTCAAGTCCCTTGCCTCTGTCTGTAATTTGTTTAGCAGGCAGATCTGACAGCAATGGTGTTCTGGCTTGTTCCCTCGTGACAAGTCAGAGAAACAACCCTTGCTGCTGCAGGGTTTGCATATCACATAAAGAAAACCTATGCAACTGGAGGGCAAGAGCCAGCATGTGGGATCTTCCTTGATAAGCCAGGGTTTCCATGGAACATGCCTACTGTGATGTCTGAATGTGCCCTATACAAAGCAGTAGAAGCAGGAAATCTTCCTGTTCAAATGGCAGGATATTGGTACATAACAGTGGCCTGTCAGCTGATATATTTTTTAAGTAACTGTGTGTTCTCTTTGCTTAAAAAAAAAAAAAAGCTGGCTTGCTGTTTATATAAAAATAGCTTAAGGGTGTTTTCAAGTGTTCAAAGTTTAGAACTGCTTGCATTCAAGCAGTTTTGTAACTGTATTCTCTGACTTTTCACATGATTCTCTCTTAACTATATGAATATAAATTTAAATGGAAGAAAATGCTAGGGTCTCAAAAGACTCTGATATGTATAGGACAGATAACCTTTCATGCAGAATTTAGCTACTTTAGCAGGCTCTGGAAACTTGTCATAGCTATTAGCACTAATGTCTCAAGTGGCTTGACATGTCATACTTAATACAGTAGGACCCCTGTATCTACGGATTCATTATTTGCTGATTCAGTTATCTGCAGTTGGCTACCTGTGGCAGCAGCAGGCAGGAGAGAAGCGATGAGCGCGGGATTGCGCTCATTGCTGCCTCCTGCCCCTTGCCCTGGGCCTGGTTGCAGCAGCAGTGGTGGTGGTGGTGGGCGGGAGAGAAGTGGTGAGTGTGGGATCGCGCTCATCGCCACCTCCTGCCCCTAGCCCTGGGCCTGATCACAGTGGCAGCCAGTGAGAAAATAGTGGGGATCGCGGGATCACACTCCTTGTTGTTTTTGCACCTCCTGCTTCTGGCCCCAGACCGATTGTGGCAGCGACCAGCAAGAAAACAGCAGGGATTGCGGGATCCCACACTCCCCGCCGTTTGCCCGCTGGCTGCTGCCACAATCAGGCTTGGGGCGTGGGGCAGGTGGCAGGACAGGGTGTTCAGTACTATCCACAGATTTCAGTATCTGCAGTGGGGGTCCAGAACCAATCCCCCATGGATATGGGGGTCCTATTGTATTCAGTTTTCAGAGTGCAACAGTAGTCTCAAAATGTATCTTCATGGTTTAAAATTTGTAGTCGTGGACCATTCACTATACTTCTTGTCACTGTGCTGTAAGCTCTTCATCTTACCTGTGTATCCTCCAAAGCAGCGATTGACACTTGTGGCAGGGCCAGGGGCCACTTTTCAGGTTGGGCACATGCTTGAAGGCTGGACATTTTTATTTGTTCTCAGGTTTTTGATCTGAGGTTCTTGAAAGTTAGAAATAAAATTCTCATTAAGTAATAACTGTAAAATAAGAAATTACATTCATTAAAATCAGTTCTTCAGTCATCATTATTACTGTAATTATAAAGTATGTGTAATAAATGAACTTTCAACTTATTTAAATTATCTTACTGTGGGACAGGGTGTCACAATTTGTGGCAATGGCAGCAAAACAATAGAAATAGTAGATCCAGGAGGACTTGTTATTGTTTAGGGAAGAGCAAGACTGGGCCTGAGGAAGTGCCTGGGAAAGTAGCGAAATGGTATTGATGTCAGGCTAACTCGGTAGTAATTGTTTGGGTCTTCTGTTTTTCCCTTTTAAGATAGGGACAACATTTGTCCTCCTCCAGTCTGCTGGGACTTTACTTGTTCTCCAGGAATTTTCAAATGTTATTACCAGTGGTTCTGAGATTGCTACTGCCAGTTCTTTTAGTAGCCTTGGATGTTGTTCTTCTGGCCCTGGAGACTTGAATTCATTTAGAGTAGGCAGGAATTCCTGTACTAATTCTTTATCTATTTTGTCTTGCATTTCTCCTACTGCGTCATCTGCTCCTTTTTTCCCCAGGTTGAGCACTGTTTTCCTTTTCAAAGAAGACTGAGGCAAAGAAGGTGTTGAGTAGTTCTGCCTTTTCTCTTCTCATGTTAACATTTCACATCTTCTCCATGTTGTAGCTCTACTGTTTCTTTGTTCTTCCTTTTGCTACAGACATAGTAAAAAAAAAACCTTCTTTTTTTTTAACCTCTCTAGCAAGCCTGATTTCATAGAAAAGCACTTTAGCTTTTCTGACTTTTGCCCTGCACATGCTGGCTATTCATTTGAATTCCTTTTTGGTGATTTCCCATTGATTCAGTGGATCTGTTCTAGTTAAGGCTACCAACAGGATTCAGGCCAATATATATATGTGTTATAGGAAGTGCTCTTACCTTGAGTATCCTCAGCCTAATGACTAGAGAAGAGAGTCCAAGTCCTGAGATCTGGGACCTGTAATACCATCTATGGTAACAATCATTCTTCAACCACAGACAATCTAGTAGTGGGGGAGTGGTCCAAGAGAGGATTGAGCACTATGATAACCTCTTGCTGAAATTTAGCCATTCTGTTTGAAGATACAGTTTTTGTTCAGTTGCTGATTAATTTTCCCAACAGTTATTTCAATAATTAGAAAGGTGAAAGTGAGTAATTCTGTTTCTGTGTTTTTTACCTTCTCTTTCCCCATACTTTAATGATGGCTAGCACTAATGCGCTGTAATGAGACTTTCATCTTTTTAGCTCCCTGAACTTCACAGCATGCCCTCAACCCCAACTTAGTTCCATGCTGATTTGTTTGCTTGATGTCTTTGAGTACTTTTGCCTAAGGCTTCTTCTAAGTGCGCACAGTACAAGGACTTCCCAGAAATGAATTAATTGTCCTAGCAAAAAACACAAATCTTATTACAGATTTCATAAGGTTAAGTGACACCAAAATGCAGACTACCATGAGTTGATGGAACTAAGGTAGAAAAGATCAAGGAAATACCCCAAAGATCTGGTGTTGGGATACAAAGGCTAAGGAGAACAGAGTTTGGAACAAGAAAAAAAAGGAGGCGGGGAGAAAAGAGGATGATGCAGGCAGTTAACAGCTGAAATAAAAATGTTCAGAAATAAGATATCCATAAATTTGAAATAGCCACAGGGCACGCTGTAGAACAGGGATAAAACCAGTTTTCAAACATTTAGGTGTGTGAGTCTGTTTGGTAAGAGGGGGATCTAGTAGCATCTGATCTATTTTAGCATGGACTTTCATGCATTTTAGTCCATTGCTTCAGATGCATTGATTCTCATGCCAAAATAAATTACTCAAGAGATAGAACCAGTAAGAGTGATCAGGTGGTTTTCCAATTGAAGCAGTGGACCGGTATGCAGCTTTGGCTTTCAGTTTCCATTTTTCCCCTGGTACAAACTGTCTTCACAAACAGGACATCAAGGGAAACAACTAAAATATTTGGTACTGCAGGCAAGGGGGTGTTTCATGATCAATTGTTTCTAGACAGAGAACAAAAATATTGAGAAAACTAATGTACTTCAGAGAAAGCTAAGCCAGAACCATTCTCCCTAACATCCAGTTCTCTCTGTGTAAGAAATTCATTTGTGAGAATGAAACCAAGGAGCAAGAGCCAGTCTGATGAAAAAGTAGCTGGATGTGATTAGTGATCAGCAAATAGACATCCCACTTGAGTTTACTGCCAATCCCTGATGTTTTCTTGGCCTATGCAATATTTGATTCTTTTCAGTGTGCTTTGCCAAAAGAAGTTGTGTCACTTTTGAAATTCGCAGTAAAACAATTAGCTCTTACTGATATGGGGAGGATTTTGTTCTTTTTTGCAACTTGTTTCTGTCACACTTGATGGCTGAGTTTCCCTGAATAGGGAAACAAAACATTCTGGGGAATTTTTACAATCATAAAGTGACTAGTGGAAGAATGTAGTCAAAAATCCAATAACAAAGATGTCTGTTTTTCAAGACACCATCAGAGCTCTCTATCTACAAGGCTTCAGACCTTTGCTGAAGTAACCCAGCTGCAAATATAACCCAGATGCTTGGGAAGCAATATTTTAAAGTATACTTCAGGACCCACATAGTGAAATAATATGTGCTCCTTCCCTACTGTCTATGGAGTCCTGGATGCAGTTCCTAGGTAAAGCGGTATACAAAATATCCTGAAGGAGTCCTGGTGCTCTTTTTTCCCCAGTTCTGTGTAGTTCAAGTACTACCCACATTGAACAATACAGATTAGTACGGTGATAAGTTCCTAGGAGATATCCCCACTGCATTAATTGATGGAATTCACTGTTGTAAGATATTTCAGGGACCACTATAGCTTAGATGACTTTCTAGAAGAAGTACATAAATTCATGAGGGACATGTCTTGTTAGTGGCTGTTGGAACCTCAGGTACTATACTTCTCCCCCCCAATTTGACGAAGGGAAAGCTGTTGTTTTCATATGCTGACTCTGCCTGCCTGGGCAGCATACAGTTGGCTGCTGTTGCTCTAAATTCCTGAATTAGATAATCTTATCCAGTGAGATAATTTTTAAGTTCACAGAAAGGATAGGCATTAGGATGAACATGCTTAGTTTTAGGTGGTTTTGAGTAAAGTTAATGTTACATAGTTAAAATAAATTCAAACAAATTATTTTGCCTGAACTAGAAAACTAAGGACCAGATTGAAAACAATCAAAGAAAAGTGGGAAGCTTCCACTAAAAGACAAAATAAACACATATGTCATTCAACAAATCTGTATCCATAGACACATGTTTTAAAAAAGCAAGTGATTTCATTTCCATTTAAAAATATATGAAGATCACTCTCATTGTATTAGGTTGCAGTTGTTGAAATCTGTGACAGAACTAAAGTGCTTCATTTGAGTTGATTTCTCACAAAATAGATGTAATGTAGCTGAGATACTTGGACACAGCAATGCTATTATAGTCTTCAAAATGTACTTGAGAAGAGAGTGTTTTCGTCTCCATTTCACAGATGGGAACAGAGCATTTCTGACAACATACAGCTCATAAGCAGCTTGACGTTACAATCAGATAACACATACTGTTTGTGTTCCTATAATTAACTTGTGCAAGTAAAGGACATTATAACCTTTTGTGTGAAATATAGCAGCAATTGTTGTGAAGCTAGTAGAAGCACAGTTTCTGAGCTTTTTATGCTAGAATCTAAAATCTAGCAGCTAGAGTATTTCATAAATTTCAATGAAAATTGGATATTAATGAGTGCATTTGAAAATGTTCATTCAGATATGATATCCCCTGTCTGTCATTTCATAGAGGCAATTGACAGAGAGGACAGCATCAAATTGTTACCCACCAGAACAGCAGTTGAATTTTCATTAAAAGCATTCTCTTAACTCTTTCCCACAATTTGCAGATGAAGGTGAGACCAT
The DNA here is from genome assembly GCA_030412105.1 of Cyclura pinguis. Lineage (NCBI taxonomy): Eukaryota > Metazoa > Chordata > Lepidosauria > Squamata > Iguanidae > Cyclura > Cyclura pinguis. The sequence continues at coordinate 212,178,212 of CM059601.1, read as the reverse complement.
AACTAACGCTAAAGCAGATGCAGCTCTAAAGCTAGCAGATGAAGATCTGAGGAAATTCTTGGCAAGAAAAACTTTGGTAACATTTCCTCAGAGAACGAATGTTTCTTCTCTTGAAGGAGAGCCTGTTTTCTCCTCAGCAAGAGACTGGAATAAGAAATCAGCAGATGAAGAGTCATCCTCTTCATCCAGCTCTGAATCAGATTCCAGTTCTGATTCTGAAGATGAAGATGATGGCTTCAAAGATATCGTAAAAACAAAAGTATCATTTCCAAGGCGAGATCCCATCCCTTCTGGTGATAGTACAATGAAGGTAAATATAACAAGTGAAAAGCACTTTTCTCAAGAACAAATCAAGAGCAAACAATCTGTGAAACTCCCTTATAGTTTGAAAACCACAGAACCCCCAATCAAACAGGAACAGTTTTGTCAGGCAGCTGCTGATGACAAGCTCTTAAAACCTGATTTGGTGAAACATACCATAAAACAAAGTCCTACAGAGAAACCTTTAAGGAGCACAGACATGGGAACAAAAATTGTGGAGAATCGAAAGTCAGCTGCAGTTACGTCTAAGCAACAAGAGGTATCTGTCTCTGAAGGAGCTTCTGGTACATTGCCTCAAACAAAATCCATGTTTCAGCAAGGTATAGTGCAAAACTTGCATTTGATAAAACAGAAAGAAAACATGGCAAATGAAATACAAAAGACTGAAATGCAAAGAACGGCTGCTGTGCCACAACAAGAAGTTTTGGATGACACAATACCAGTGACTGAAACTACAGGGAAGGAGGATACGGTCCTAGAAGCAGAAGTTCAGACTGAACAGCAAAGCACTTTACAGGGTATTCCTTTATCTTGTTTCATCTGCTTTGGACCTTTAGGGGCTGACAGCTTTATATGAGCACCTAACTTGTACTCTGACTATAGCCATTGAAAATATTCTGGCATCTCTTCCATTCTGCACTTACTTGACTAGCTTTTTTCACTTTGCTGATTAGTTCTTTGTAAGTATTTATGCTTACATTCTTTTATTTGGTTTTTCCTGTTTAGTTCTTAAGGTGTTGGAGGGTAATGGTAAACTTTTTTCATAGCATTCTACTGAATTTTTCATCCATCATTGTCTTCCCTTTGAAATACTAAAGCAAACTCTTCAGTGCTGGAATAAGCCAAGGGAAAATGGATTGGCCTAGTGAAATAAGAATTTTGTCCCAGTCTTGCTTGATGTACAGCGGGCAACCCATTTTGCAGCCTCTTGTTCTTTCTGCCCAGCACTTTGCCTTTGGGCTTAGCAGCTGCTTTTCTGCTAGAACTGACTGTCCAATACTCTCCACTCTGCTTATTTCCCCTGTTTTGCAGTGCTCTACTTGTTGTAGAAACTGGTTCCATTGTCCTGATTGGAATGCAAGAAACAAAATTTACTCCAACACCAGGGGGCTGATGGGAAAGCTGTACCTCCAGGCCAACAAAGCTGTAGCTTCAGACTCCAGATTTAGCTCATATGACAAAGCAGTCACACTATAGGCCTTCCCCAGTGTTCTTCTCTAGTTACGTTTCTCAGTTAGCTTAATTCCACTTTTGTAATGTTTCTGGAATGTCTTGCAAAATTCCTAGAATGTTGGGACTCAGTTTTGATTTCCAAATGCACCAAATACTCCCCCAACACTGAATTTGCTTCCCCCAGTATTTTTAAGACTACAGAATTGTCCCCATTCAAGCTATGGTCTGTATTATATCTTTACTCTTTTTTACTTTGGAAAATAACATTCATTTATATTAAAATATTTCTACACTGCCCAATATCATATGATCTCAGAGTGGCATGCAATAAAATCAGGATAGCCACTGGTAGAAAACAGTAGGAAATAATTTAATATGTAAATATTAAACAGTTTGAAAAGTTAAGAAAGTTGAAATCAGTTTAAAAGATACTTAAATGTGTCAACCAAGAGTATAGTTCTATTAAAACAATGTATCCCCCCCCCCCACTGAAATAATTTGCCAGTTTACAAGGTGGAGAAAATAATATGAAGCTGGTTGCAAGAGGAAACACGGAACTGAGCGTAAGCCTCAGTCTCAGAGAGAAACCCTCTGCAAGGCTGGTATGATAAAAGCTTAAGTTTTTCCCCAACTTTGAGCCTTCTGTGCATCCAGCAGAGGGCACCAGTGACTGAGAAAACATTGATGAAATCATAGTTCTGCACTGAAAACACTCTGACAATCTTGCCGTTCGACTAGATTGTGATATAAAACATGTAAGAAGTTCTAATTAAAACTATTTGTGGTGGCAGGGAGGCAGGTAAAATATGCAATTTCTAAAGACAGTATTTAATAGCCTGCTAAAGTACCATTCAGGTTGCGGGGGGAGTAGCGTAGCTTCTCAATACCTATGTTAATGTAGCAGAATGCTGATGCTAACTTTTCTATAAAACATAATACAGCCAAAATTAAGTACTTAGGAGTTTTAATGTTTTCAGTGAGAAAAGTTAAAGCTCTTACTTTTTCTTCTGAAATAAATAGACTCAAACATCTTGTATTAACGCCCCACATCTCTTCCCTTCTACTGTTATGCTTAACCTCTTTGGCTGTCTACACTGTTCTCTCACCCATCTTTGTTTTCTATGTGCTCTGCAGCTAAGCTGCTAGTCAATATACAGTAGACTACAGAGGAGATAGTTTTTACATGTTCTTCACCACTCCCACCACACTCTTTCCTTGATAATTTGGCAGTGATAATGAATTGGCAGAGATGAACAGGAATGAACTACTGGTGAGATACTGAGTCACAGAAGCAGGTGGTGGTTGATGTTTGCTTTCATATGTTGTACCCAAAGGGATCCCATTCACAGCCCTAGAGGGTTCTTGGTATATGCCTTTTAAAAAAAAAGCTGTCTTTGAAGAATGGACACCTTTTGGCTTTTTTATACGTGGGGGCAAGGGGGGGGATAAGAAGGTAATCACTTCTCTGGAGAAAAACTGCGAACATCTCTCTGGTTTGAATATTCTCCACTGATAAGTAGTGCAGCTGAAGAACCACATCCATGGGCCATGAAACAAAAGGCAAAATATGATTATGCAGGGAAGATCTGTGTCTGCTCAGAGCTATGCTTTCTTGTGCCTCCTTCTTCCAGTTTAAAAAAAAACTCATTGCATTTGAAAAATATCTTTCCTCTTTGGCCTAAAGCAAAATTCAAATTGCTTGCTGGAGGGAGTATGTCTCAGAGGTTGGAAATGTTACTCAAAGTAACACATTACTTTTGGATTTTTTCTAAAAAAAATGTGGATAGTGCATTGCTAATTTCTTGTGATGAGTAATGCAGCACATAATATATTACTGTAAAAGTTTTTTAAAATAAATTAACAGAAAAGTCTCCTTTCTCCCCAAAAATTATGCAAGCATGACTGAATGTCACTCCTTATGCAAAAATTGTAATGGTTACATTATTGTCATTGATATGTTTCCCTCAATACTAAATAATTAATGCATTCTACTTTTATGTATAATTTCCAAAGTCTGGGATGTATCATGTCCACATGCTGTTTCTTTTAATCTTGGCATTTGTGTTCCTAAGTGAGAATATTCAGAGAAACAAAAACTAATTTATATGCAATCAATTACAGCTTGACATATACTCTTAACTCCATATAACTTGATCCAATTTAACATGTTCAGATTGAGGTTCACTTCTTTAATATTTTGACATATTCTTAATTTTTTTTATAACATAGTAGTACTAAGCAGCCATTTCCACTGGCAAAATAAGTGATTAATCTCCACCCATATGACAGCCAGAAAAGAATCAGACTATTTTTTTAATCTCTGGATTCACGAATATATTTTTCTCCCATAGAAACGAAGCCGTCAGTTGAAACTCCTCAAGAAACATTTGACATTTCTACCTACAAGAACCTGCAGCATCATGAGTATACACCATACACGTTTGTGGATTTTGATGTTTTGCTTTCAAAACTGAGGTTGCCTCAGCCGTCATCTGGGAGATTGTCTCCTAGGCACTGAATCAGATGGGAAAATACAATAAATACTGGCAATGAAGTAATACTTGTTCTAATTAAAATACATTAATTGAAGTGCTTGGCTTTTAATTGGTAAATGAATCTTCTTGGTGATCAGTACGATGAGAAGTCACCGTGATAGCAGCTCTTTGATTGTTCATCAAATGAGTTCTGATACTAAGTTTTAACTTTATATGCTTGTAACTAGACAACAACTGCCTCTAAAATACATGCAGATTACCTATCAGTTGGAATTAGAGATCTCAAAGTGCAGGAAAAAGGAAAAATTGGAAGGAAAAAATCCTTATCTTTCCCTCCTAAAAACAGAGAAAATTTAGACTGTTGTATAAAATTTATGTAATGCCTAAATATCCTAATGGCACCAGATCCAGCCTGATAAAGCTAAGCATGGTCAGCCCTGGTTATTACTTGGATGAGAGACCACCAATGAATAGCAGGTACTGTAAGCAGTGTTTCGGAGGAAGGAACTGGGAAAACCACCTCTGAGTATTCCTTGCCTTAAAAAAAACATAAAAAATTCATCGTAAGTCAGCAAGAGACTTGAAGGTGCATGTGCACGCGTGCACACACAAAATACTTAAAAGAAAGCATACATGTTGCTGGTTGGTCTATACTCACCTGAAATGATTTCTAAACACACTTAAAGCTTGATGTTGGGAAAAAACATCCAGGAATGTAGTCTGGGATTTTGCTAAGTATAACCCGCAACCAACAAAGTGGCGAAGCTGTTGCATGACGCAGCCTCTTAGTTACTTTACGTAGTTACTGTTTGTTTCCTGGTTCAGATTTCTCCATCTTTTGCAGCATGTGAAAACAAATGTTTGCAAATATATCAAATCAAGAAATAGAAATATGCAAAAGGACACAGAGGGTTTTTATTCCAGTTCAGGCAAACTTGAAATGTCTGAATATCCATGAAGATGATATAAATAAAGAATCAAAATACAGTAGAAACTGTTGGCAGTGGTAGCTCGTAAAATGAGATTGGTTAGACCAAATGTGAGACGTTGGGAGGGTGCATTGCTCCCTTCCTTGGAGACTGTGGAGGGCTGTATGCCCTCCCCTAAAATTTTTCTACTTGTTACTTTTGTCTTTAGGTTAAAAATAATCTCCCATACCCTCTAAGCAATTTCAGCATCTCCCCAGCTATCCTAGAGTTAGAAAATACCAAGAAATAAACTGAAATTTGATGTATATTTGACTTTGGTTAGAAAAAGGCCCTCTAAAATGCCATGAATGTTGTAAAATTGCCCTGATGCAGTGTGAGAGACTTGTAATAGTAATGACAATGTTTATAACACCATTTACACCAAAGGATAGAACATCGACATACAATCAGGGATAAATACATTAAAACAGAAAACCACAACAATACATGGCATGAAATCCCAACACCTCACCAGTTGCTACCCATCTCAGCACCTTAAACACATCTCAGTGACTTAAGGTGGAGAGTCAAAGAGGAAGGTCTTCAACCATTTATGAAAATGGGTGAGATCCTCTTCTAGCCAGATGTCCAAAGGAAGATTTTTTTTTTTTAGATGGACATGATGGCCCCCAAAAGCAGCCCAAGGGGGTACACTTTTCCCACCCCTAGGGTGTATAGTTCCATGACTCAATTCTGTTTCCCTGTTTTATCTATTTCCATTCTTTATCTGAAAATGAGTGTTTTCTGTCTTTGTTTAACCCAGTGGGAAAGAAGAAATTCAGAATACGTATAGCATTCCAAACGTAAAGATTTCTCTTTTGCCTGCTTTTCATAAACTGTCAAAACTGACATGTTGGATTTCTTAAGAGTTCAACAGCTTGTAGCTTTCTTGTAACAAATTTAAAAAATACTTAAAAGTAAATTCAGTTAATCTGAATAAACTACTGAATGAAATATACCTAAACATAATGATGAGCAAATCAATTTGTACATAATACATTTTATGTTCGTAAAGTTGACAAGATTATTTTCTATTTCTACAGGTACTAAAATGTAAGTCTTGCATGTTTTTCCATTTCCCCTGCCCAAATTCCATTTTCTGAGACATTTGGGTGATAGAAAACTATTTACTCTGGGTTCAGAATTTCCAGACTGAACTTTGATAGGTCGCATATTGTCAAATATTACTTTTTATGTAATCTTTGATGAAGGTGCATTTCAGGGCTGCCGGTTGAATCTAGGAGTGTTCTCAGCTTAAGGCAATGTGCATTTTTTATTGTAACAGGCATTAGTGCACAGATGAGTGTTGTAATGAACTATGACAATAATAATGCTCATCAAGGTCTGCTTTTCATTAAGGATGTGTGAGGGTGGCTGTTCTGGAGTGCAGTCAAGGAAATCTACTATCCGTATGCTTGGAAGCAGTGTCTTTGATTAATTACACACCCGTCTTTCCTAATCTGGTACCCTCCAGATGTCTCTAATACAGAGTATATTCAACTAGTATTGGGACGGTGAGACTTGTAAGCCAAATAACTGGAGGGCACTGGGTTGAGGAAGGATGTTGAATGAATTTCATGGCTCTGAAAACATATTCTGTAGCTGAGCATTCAGATTAAATTAAAGGTGCAAACTACTGCAGAAAGATTGAGAATGTAGGCAAATATGCTTGGTATGTTCACATTCATATATTTAAACCTTGAAAACAGGAAAGCTGCTGCCAGTTGTTACCAGCTTTAGGATTTGTTTGATCCCACTTCAATAAAACCCCAGTTTAATCAGTTATGGCAGCTTGGAAGCAAATACATTAAATGTAACGATATTACCTGTAACATGGCATTTTACTATTTTAAAATTAATATTGATATTTACTATGAATTAAAATTAATATTTAGTCTTAAAATTTAGCATTGTAATATTCCAATAAGTGAAATGAGCTTTACAATTTGTGTCCTTTCCATTTCATTAAAAAAATTATGTTCTACCCTATCTTGTAAGATCTCAGGACAGTGTATAGATCAAATTAAAACAACTTGAAGCTGAAAACAGCAAAAACATTTTAAACAATATAAGAGCATTTCAAGCAGCTTAGCCATTAAAACAGTTTACAGACATGTTTGTGCAGATACAGCCAAGATTGTTAAAGATTCTGATAAAAAAAGGGGGTGTGTTTCAGTTGGTGCCAGAAAAGTGCCAGTTGAGCTTCCATGGAAAGGACTTTCTACATCTGGACGACATTGCAAAGAAGGCCCTCTCTCATATCATCACACATGTATTTATCCTCCTGCTAGGACAGAGAAGAGGGAAAGTTATGCATTGGGAGAAGCATTCATTAAAATACCAGCTTCCTAAGTAGTTAAGGTCTTTAAATATTGTCATCAGCACCTTGAATTTAGGTTGAAGACATATTGGCAGTCAATGAAACTCATTTAAAGATGGTCTCACAAAAGTATTGTCCATCCTTTGACTTCCCATGTTTAGCTGTATTACAACCTAGAACTGGCATTGCTGTGAACTTGATGTACACAAGATATGCAACACAGAAAGTGCAAAATGTTTTCATTGTGTCACAAAAGTTAATAAGCAAGCAAGATTACTCTTTTTGGTTGCATACCTCCTTAAGTTAATACTCACTTTTGACAGCAGTTAAACCAAGTCTTCTGGGATAAGTCCTTATGAGTTTTATTCATCTGGATCTTGGGAGTTTTGCCCATTCTTTGCAAAATTACTCAAGTTCTCTCACGCTGATGGACACCTTTGGTGAAAGGCAACTTTCAAGTCTTGCCATATTCTCAATCAGATAGAGGTTTGCGCTTTGAGACTGGGCCATTTGGGTACTTGTTTTCAAAATGTTCCCGTATTACTTTGTTTAGGGCAGAGGTGGACAACTGTGAAGGACTAGAGTGCCACATTAGCTTTCTAGGAGACCTTTGAGGGCCAACCACCCCAACATCTGTTCCCACAAGAAAATCAATTTTCCCCCCAAATGCCCTCTAGGGGACAGGAGAGCATGCTTTGGAGACTACCTGACCTCCTAGAGGGCATTTGAGGGCAGATTTTTTTTAAAAAATGTAAAATTTTGATTTGACCCCAAGGGGACTCCAGATGTGGTGGAAATTCTCTCCATTCTCCCTAGAGATCATTTTGAGCATTTCAGAACAATAACAACAACAACGGCTACTTGGAGGCCTTTGATTTTTGGAAGAGCTAGAGGCCACAAAAGTAATCGAGGGGTCATATGTAGCCCAGGCCAATTTTGATTTAGAGTCATTGTCCTGTCAGAAAGTGAACCTCTGCCTTAGTCTCTGGTCCCTTGTAGACCATAACATTTTCCTCTAAGACTGCCCTGTGTTTGATTCTATCCACCTTGCGGTCAATCCTAATCAGCTTCCTAGTCCCTATTGAGGAAAAGTATTCCATTACCTGCAGCTACTATGCTTCATCTTCAATGGCAGCACCATGTAGAGAGCAGTAATCTAATCAGGAAGTTATCAGCACAGGAACTACAGTGGCCAGGTTGTTTCCAACAAGGAAAGGCCATAGTGAGTGGGCCAGTCAGAACCGGCCTTGGGCACGCTGGGTCCTCTCAATCTACCTGAAGCTCCGGCAAAGATGGATTCAAGAGTACTCCCAAGCTGTCTCCTCTAGAGGAAGTATAATACAGATAGGTTGCTTATGCAGTTTCTGGACCTAGGAATTGCCAGTCAACAAAGACTCAGCTTCAGTTTGCTAATCCTCATTCAGCTTATTACAGTATCCAGTCATTTCCTACCTAGCCCAGCCCAGCCAACTCCAGCAACAAGGACAAGTAGAATTGAGTGTCAATAGCACACCAATGGCACCTACCCCAAAATTTCTAATAACCTTACACAGTAGCTTTATGGCGATTTTTTAAAAAAGGAAATCTGCGGTACACTTTATCTTAATACCTATGGAGCTAAACTGGAATCTCTCAATTTTGACCTCATAGATAAAAGTAGAACCATCATAATATAGTGTCACCTGCACCTGCAGAACTAATCCAGTAGAATCCCATGGTCAGTGGTATCTGAAGCCACTGAGAGATCCAGGAAGATCATCAGGGCTGTGTGGCCTTTATCTTTCATCCACAGGACATTTTCTGTCAGGCCAAAGAAGGCTATTTCAATTCCATATCCTGCTGTGAGGAAGAAAAAGGTAAAATGTTGGCTAGCTGCCATAATGAACAACATTTGTTATTGCAAAATTACTCTTCAGCAGGGTTGGTTCTTTCAGTGATGTTTGCTGGTAATTTTTTAAAAAAGTTATCAGCAATATATTTACAACATGCTATCTTAACTGTTACTTGTGACTCACAAGTGACATTTTTAAGGGCAAATACATTACTTTTTGAGTAACATGTTTTAAAAATCAGTCAGTTATCAAACTTACATTTTAAGAATAGTTGACTCCATACAATAAAAATTAATTTTGCAAGAAACTATTGGCAGAGCAGAATGTACAGCCTGATATTTGCCTTTACTAGTCTACATAAAACATGCCACCATGCATGGAATTGCTCTTGTATTCCTGGAAATATCTATTAATCTTTTGGCTGGAATATACTTCATCTTACTTCTACACTGTTTCTTTTTCTTTTAAATAATATTACTATAGTAAAACTTAGATATGAAGTTAGCCAGTTGGTTCTGTATTAGTCACATATTACTTAGGTTAGTTATAACTGTACCCTGTGGAGACTAATTCTGAAAGTGTTTCATAACTAGTCAACTGTTTGGTTTTCTGTGCCAGCAAATGAACATAAGATGCACTGTTCTGTGAAATAAACATGAGTCTAGAGAATAATTCCCTCCCATTAAAATCTGATTTCTTGGTGTTTTCTTTGTTCTGGATAGCTTCATTTTTCTTGGAGTAATTTTGAACAATGTTAATTGGAATAAGGAAAAGCCTTAATTTTCATTTTGAATCTCATTAAGCTGTGAAGCTGGATAAAAAAGAGTTCTCTGCAATGCTTCCTCTTCAAAGACCTCCTCTGTATAAGAGTTCCTCTGACAAAAAAATAACATTGCAGGATCTTAGATCTCAGTTATATTCTAGGAATCCAGCTTAAGAAGAGGCATAAGATTTGTATTACTGAAGCACAGCAAGACGGAGCACTGAAATGTTTGAAACAGAAGAGTAATACTAAGCACAAAAGCAGTAATGTTTGATTTTACTTCCTAGTGATCATGACAGGAAGATTATGAATATTTTGTATTAATGTTTCCCCTATTTAAGTAAGATGTGCTACTCTGAAATACTAAAGAAGCAGCTTGATATATCCTGTATCAGCCTTTTCCCCAAAGTGATTTGCCATGCAATAAAAAGGAAAGCATATCTGCAGACATTTCCCCCCTCTTATTCTCCTGAATTTTGTTACATACACTGGACACTTTCGTTCAGTCTCTGTTTAAAGTAGATGGATCTGAATCACATTTTCTTCAGCTTTAGTATTTTGTGAGCTTAAAAAACCAAAACTGCAGATTGTAGGACAATTTGTGTTAAAAATGTGACTTTTAACATGATCAGTAAATTGATGTTGAAACGAGAGGATTCGTGACTGAACAGATGTGAAACTGAAAGACCAAAAATAGACTGATTCTGTGTCCATAATTCTTCTTGAGATGTTCACAAAAATTCTTAAGATAGCAGCATAGGCACAGGCAAAAGAGGCCCTTTATCAGCCGTCCAAAAATAAACAAATCTCCACACACTGCTGCAATACAGCAATAACCAGATTGTGCAAAATCTAATAATACTGGATGTTTTTCAGAACTATGGGATTGCTTGCCAAAATCTGAAAAGTGTTCAGTCTTCTTCCTAAAGAACATTTTAGGCAAGTGGGCTGTGCATTCAAGTGTTTAACAACCATAGAGCAACACAGGGTAGAGAGTTTGCATTCTTTGTCGATCCCAAAACAAATGACACAGGAAGAAATGAGTTCAGATTGGTTATCTGTGTATTCACATATTTTGCTTACCTTACCAGTAGGCAGCTCAGCATGAGGACATGGGGGAAATGGGAGGGGAACAATCTAATTTTGTCTATTCTATTCCAATTCCTGGACTTCAGCTTGGTGCTTGTATTTATACTAACATCCAAGTCTCACAAAATGCTGAAGAGGTCAACAATAGATAAGGAACAAAACAAGCTTGGTAGGATTTGTAGTAGACCTCATGCTTTAGGCTAGATTGGGAATTCTGCCCAAAACTTAGCTAGACAAACTTCGATTCTGTATGTTTTCCAAAGCTAGTGGTTGCTGTTGGGCTTGCCTGTTGGTTCCTGGAGCTCCCTTTCTATTACACTCTTTGACCACCTGTTGATGTCCAGGAATTTGACTAAATATAGATGACATTTTAGATAGCAGTTAGACCAGTGTCACTGCACCTTTTAAAATTGCTTATAAAACATGTACTTTTTTCTCTGTCAAAATCAGATAGATCTGATCCTTTGGAAGTGGCAGAATGCTAAAATAAACCAAATGCAATTTGTATGGAAAATACCAAAGATGCAGCAGCAGAATGCACCTAGGTCTGCCACTGAAATCAATGGGAAATAAAAATGCATGGCAGTTACCAAGTGGATGAAAATAAAATATTGTCATTTTAACCTACTGAAAGCAAAACAGGAAGTTTTAAGAATGAAAATGACACCACCATTTTTTCCCCATCTACCTTCCTATGTACATTTATGCCCTTCTGTAAAATAGTCTCTGGTAATTTTTAATCTTTTCAGGTAAAGCATCTAATCTTCAACCCTAAAGTATCTTTGCATTAAACTTTTATCCATACAATATGGCAAGATTATCTCTGGTGATCATCACTTCTAACTAAGAGTAGTGAAATTCCTAATTTTAAACTTTTCCAAAAGTACCATACCTACAATATATACATGTAGTCAAACTGTTCCTCATCACTGCTATCAGAATAAATTCAAACTCCAAACTAACATATTGGACAACAGGCCTCAAGAATGACAATGTGATGTGTTCAAATATAAAGAAATCTAAAGTGTCTCTACATTATTTTGCAAAATATTCTGGACAGCTCTATACACTAGATGATCATGCCAGCATGATTGTGCTAATTGTGCAGGGATCTAACCTAAAAAACTGCTATAGTGCAGTCCCTGTGATATCATTTCAGTTTCTGCACGGTTCACAGCATTTAACCTTCAGTTCTGCACAGTTTAACGGACTAGATTCTGATTTCACTCAGGGAATACTTATTTTTCTCACTGTGTAACAATTTATAAAGAAATGCATTGGTCACAAGTCATGGTGATGATCTTTCTTTCTTATAACTAGCTATTCATAATGTTAATGTGCTTTTCTTTGTCACTGCATGCATACACATTTTGCCATTAGGTTTGGGATTATAGAAATAGATGCATGCTTTGGTTTTATATCACCAAGAAAAATGAATTGCTTGTGAAAGCAAGGCTCTAAATGCACACAGGAAGCTTAGTGAGGAGGAAAACAATTTCCCAGACTTTTCCAATTGCAGGCAGCCTTTAATTGCCTTCTGTGGAAATAGACCTGAAAATGTTTTGTAATGTTGCAGTGGCAGCTGATGAACAAAGCCGGTGAATGTTGTTCTCAATGACAGTGAAAAGAAAGCAGTAGTGAAGTGCAATACATCCAAGATAGCACTTAAAATCTTCCCTGTTCTCAAAGTAATAAAATACATCTTAGATGCAACACTTCAAAATTCATCAAAGTGACAAAAGAGGTCAGGAATCATGTTACATTTGTTAAAATGACAACCTGGTTTTTTACCCCATTTTCTCTCCCTTCTGTAGGCTCTTGCCCTACTCCAGAAAATGCAAGCTTTTTGGGGTAGGAAACTCTCAGATTTAATACTACTGTGCTACAATGTAATGCTTGAGACTTCCAGAGATGCATGTAATTTATACACAGAGGCACATATGTTCATTGGGAAGTTAACACTAAAATAATAAAATAAATAAAAACTGATGCATTTGTCTGTAATTAACCTGAAACTTAGTGCACATGTAACCCACAATGAGATTATTAGAGAATTCTGAAAATGAATTATTTATATATCAGCCTGCCCAACTCTAAGCTTAAAAGCCGTAGCCACGCTGTAGACTGCAGCCGATTTAATAACCATTCTACCCTAAACTGCGAAAGAAAGAAAGACAGAAAGAAAGAAAGAAAGAAAGAAAGAAAAAGAAAGAAAGAAAGAAAACCAGCTCGGTGGCAGACTTTAAAGTTGCCCAGGACAGAATGTTTTGGTAACTACGAGAAGCTATGTTTGTCAGTCTGTGTACAAGTATAATGTTTATATTCAGCTGTAAGATATCTGTAAACCAAAGTCTGTCTCATAGAGGTAGACAACACAAGCAAAGATGCCAGGTATAATACCAACACAATTCAGAGTGCTGGTTATGACCCAGAAGCTTGTATACAGATTATGATCAAGTGTAGTCTCTCTTACAAGCTTGGTCAGGTTTTTATTCTTCAGGGGCGAGGAACTTCTTTGTAGACACATTTGAGTGAGGTGGGGAGAAGTATTTCTCAGTGTCTACTGTCAGGCTTCAGAACTCCCTACCTGGGGGAGAGTTTGCAGCTCTCTTTCCTGTGGGAAGCTAGGCTTGTCTTCTCCGTTCTCTCCACTGGTGGTAAACAGCTTTTTATTCCAATAAGCCTCTGGCACTTAGCTCAGGTTTAATTGAAGGGGTCTGTTTTATGTTATCAGTATGGCTTAATTGTATTTTAACCTGTTTTTATATATTTGGGTTTTTTTTAAAAAAAAAAAGTATTGTTGACATCTGGGAGTCAGAAAGGCAGGCTGTAATGGATAAACGCAGTAAAGAAAAGAATAAGGTAAGCAATACATGGTGAGAAATGGGACTTATGCAACTCCACAGACTGACTGTGTCTTCAAGCAGATTTTCTGAGGTTAGGTTAAGTTTTGTTTGGGCTGAACTATACATTATAGCCATGTGACTGCTCTGGTGTAGGTTCAGTTGCTTTCCTAGAAAGCAGGAGATCAATACTGGAAGGGGTGGGCAGTAGATGGAACACAGTCTACCAGACTGGAGAGGGTGCCAAAGCTTTCCAATTAAACTCTCTCTTCACATTTTTTTTTCCTGGCAAGCGCTATATCTGGTGTTGGAGCCCTGCTGGCAGAAGAACAGCTGCAAAGCAGTTCTGAGAGAAAAAAGCATAGGTGAGGGAGGGGCTCATCCCCACAAGGGTCTGTGTTGTGATTTTGAATGCATCTCCCAGCATTCTTCATTATTGCCTGTGCTGGCTAGAGCCACTGGGACATGCAAGTTGCCATCAGAAAGTACGTACCATGTCTGCCCCCGGCCCAGAAACACCAGTGACACTTTCTTAGGTGGGTGGGTTGAAGGAGCCTTGTGTACTGAGCAGTTTGCTGCTCCTCCAAGTGTTTGTGTTAACTCCCAGAATTCCTGAGTATTGGCCATCTTGACAGGGAACTCTGGGAGGTGAGCAAAACATCTAGAGGACCAGAGTTCAAGAACCAATCTTCTAAAGCAGTATTTCCTAAACTTTGGTCCTCCTGGTGTTTTGGACTTCAACTCCCAGAAGCCCCAGCCGGCTTGACCAACAGTGAAGAATTCTGGGAACAGAAATTCACAACATCTGCAGGAGCAAAGGTTGGGAACCACTGTTCTGGAGCAACCTTGTTCCCCCTAGTCTATTTTGCCTTTTTGTGAAACTCCACTGATTTAAACCTACATTGTTTTGACTATCTTCTTTGGAGATCAGATTGAGCATGGTACAAAGATGGACTAAATTGGGGAAGTGGAAGACATTGTTTATTGTTCCTTATCAGCCAGGGAAATGGGACTAGCTAGTAAATCCTGCAGGAAAGGATTCTTTTTTAGCTGAGGCCTGATGGTTTAGCTGAGGGGTTTTTTTTAATGCCAATGTAACTTAATGTTCCCAAATGTCTGGAATACACCTAAAATCTTATAATTAAGGGCTATCATAAGTTGAAGATGTCTGGCAATATACTAACAACTGGATAGTCCAGGAACTTATTCAGTTACATCTAATTAAGCTAGAAAGGGAGAGGTGTCTATTTGTACTTTCACTGGAATAGTACTAGCGGTAATACACTAATATATAAGGTAGAATTCAGTGTAATGGATAGTTTCTATCCCATTTCCAAATGACTTGCAGATGTATTACCGTTGCAGCTGTTGCAGGCCTTGTAATAGCATTAGGCTCTGACTCAGTCATTTAGTGCCAATGAATTCTGGCAGCACAACGTGTTTTGATATTCCCAAGGAGGGAACCATAGGCAAGTATGAGGAGGAGACGAAGAGAAACTAGAGCAAGATATGATAAGCGAGGAAGCTTGACTTCAGCCATGAATGCAACTTATATTTTAAAAATGGGGGGTGGGGGAGAACTCAGAAAGATTTTGTTATTATATGTGCTCAAAAGATGCACATGGAAGCCCACATCCATACAATATTTTTAGCTTTTATTTCTAATCCTATGACAGTACGATTGCAGCTATCACTTGATCTCTAGCTTGATAAGTTTGCCTTCTTACACTACGCATAACTAATTTAATGTGTTTGCCAGACATATCAGATAAATATATGGCAATTTCTGATTACAAAGGGGTCGTAGAGCTGGGCTCAAATGCTTATGTCTGTATGAAAAACACCCACACTACTGTTCATTGGATGCTTGTCTTCCAAAGGAACATTACGTAAACAGTACTGAGCTTCTAGAAAATCTTGAAAATCACTCCCCCCTTGGACACACCCATGATCTCTAGCATAGGGATGTGTGTGTGTGTGTGAATTTTAAAAACTTTCCTAAACAAAAAAAGTCAGGGAACTTTTCTGTAAAGAACAATTTAATATTAAATATTCAGCACTGTGAGTGGGCTTGTTTCAGTCTTCTCGTGTATAAAATACATCAGGAAGCAGAAACACATTTATTTTTATGAGCAGAGACATTCCAGTTGGAAGGAGCAACACAGAAAAAAAGAGTTTGACTGTTTTCACTTATATTGCTCATAAAGCTGGATAATGTGAAATAAACCCTAGAGACAGAAGCAGTATAATAGACCTCCGAATTCTCTACTGTGCACAGCACAAGATAGGACATGTAGAGTGCGTATTTTATTACTATAACTCCAGATATTTGGGAATATTTATGGAACATATTGGTTACAGTTGACAAAATGAACCCAGTTTACAGCTGCTCAGATAATTTGTGCTGTCTGTGCAACCATTACAAAGTCCTATGAATAGATACAGCTTTCTGGCATTTTCCCAGTTATTCGTACGGCAGTATTTTATTCACGTCCAAGCTACCCATAAATGCTTAATAAATTAACTTTTTTAAAGAAAAACAGTGGACACTTTTATGCTATATATTTTAATCTAGCTGTAAATACTAAAAGATTTTTTCCCCGCTTATTAGAAATCCACAAGATTTTCAATGAAAATTTAACAAGTTACAAACCACAGTGCCGAAAGGGTGACTGTCCCATACAGAAATTCTTTGAAGCTAAGCTTTGACTTTATTTCTTTTTTAAAAAAATATTTTTATTAAAATTTCTGGAAAGGGTATAAAATGGGAACATTTCTTCTAAATGTTCCCCTCCCCCCAACTCCCATAACAAGTTTTCTTCTCCAGTTTTGCCCAGCTGAATCAAACAAAAGGTACGATATAATACAATACAAGGAGTCCAATCCACTATACGTAGAATCGTTGGCATAACAATCATAATTTGTCTTTTAACCAGTCAATACATTTTTACCTTTTTTATCAAATTATATCATTATAATCATTAGCTTTACAATTGAAGCCACTCTTTTATTTTGCGCCGTTCTCTATCAAATCGTTGAATAGATTTGTTCTTTAACGCATTTGTCAATTTTTCCATCTCCATCATATCCATAACCTTTAATTTCCATTCATTTAAATTTATTTTAATATCTTATTTCCAGCTTTGACTTTATTTCATAGACTTGCCTTCCAGTTTTTGATTGGAACCTCAAAGCGTATCACTCTGTTCATTAGACTGGATCTAGATTTGGGTGTATGCATCTAGACTGGTGGAAGCAGATTTTCCTTCACCTTCCTCCCTACTATAACCCTCTCAACCCTCCTGAAAATAATACAGAAGCTCAGGGGACCCTAATGAAATCAATTGGCTGCAGGAAAGAAGAGGGGCATTTGCAAAAGTAAGGCAAAGCTGAGATCCACTGTGCTTCTGCCCCCTTTTGGGAGACCATTTCTTCCCCTTACACTACAACTTCCCTCAATCAGAAAGGACCTTCTTTTAGGATATAGAAGGTAATTGTTTGTTGCTCCTTCTTGCACCTATCTTTAAAATACAAGCAAGCCATTTCTGGTACCACAGTTGTGACAAACTCAGACAAGTATTTGACATCAGACACTGCTCTGAACAGTCAGATCACAGGCTCATTAGGCTGAGTGTCAGCAACACTGATTGGCACCTCCTCTGTCTAATTAGTGAAGCATTAATTAGACATAAATTAAAAGGCTGCCAGAAAGCCACCATGGTGTAGTGGTCTGAGCATTGGATTACCACGCTGTAGACCAGGGTTCAACCCACTGGGTGACACTGGTCAAGTTATACTCTTTCAGCCTCAGAGGTGGATAAAGGCAAACCCCCTCTGAACAAATCTTGCCAAGAAAAGCCTGTGATAGGGTCACCTTAGGGTTGCCATAGGTTGGAAATGATTTGAAGGCGTGCAATAACAAATTACTAAGGAATGAATGGTGCAAATGCCATAGGCTGATGGTGTCGATAATATATTTTAAATATTCTCATACGTTTATAAAATCACCTAAGAAATTTTGAAGTAAGCCAAGTTGGGGGGAAAAATAGTATAAATTTGGCTTTGACACCCACAGTAACTTAATGTCCTTGATACTGAGAATCTGTTGTGCGGAATACAATATATTGCCTCCTTTTCCAGAAACACTTGCTTCCAAGCACATCATAAAGATAAATATATGAATATTCTCAACAAAATTCATTTAGCTAAATCTGTTATCCTGAATCCAGATGGCAAACTCCTCTCTATTGTCTTGCAACATTTAATAAGAACATGTTTACATTCATGCTTATATTGCTTCATACTTTATTAACATTAATTTTAACATGAGCAAATTCAGCATTGTTCAAATATGGATCTTTCAGTGAGCGCTGATTGTCTTCCTCACCCATAATCTTAAAATATTATTCTTTACATGCATAAAATAATACTTTGTAGTTGGAAAAAAGTTTTATTTATGAATTTGGAAAAGCCCTTTTCTTGTTGCTCCAGATTAATTTAAATCTTTTTTTAAAAAAATTGTTTAGTGCTCTATTCTGAAATAGAATATAAAAAAAGCAAATAACATTTCCCGCATTTTGATACTATATACCGTAGTGTCAACAGCCAGCAAATATTAGTATAAATCCCAACAGTGGTATTTTGTTGCATTCAAAATAATAGTAAACCAGCAGTTAACCTACATATCTTAACTGAGAATCACAGAATCATAGAGTTGGAAGAGACCCCAGCGGCCATCGAGTCTAACCACCTGCTATGCAGGAACACCCATCAAAGCATTCCCAACAGATGGTCAGAAAGTGAACATAAATTAAAAAACATTATTCCAGTGTCCCTTTTTGTGGCCAGAATTCCAGAAGTGAACTGATTTCAGTGGAAGTCCTGTACAAAGCCCTGCCATAAGCATTGTACAGCCATTAAATTTGCAAGCAACCATTAAATTTTTCTTTCAAGATATTTTGATAGCTAATTACTATCACTCCTGTGGCTGTTTAAAAAACTCACATTTACAATTCACACCTACATGAAATTCTTGTCATTCTCTGGGAGTGTTTCTTGCAGATCCTATCAGTTAATTTAGATAGCACCAGTGGCACTAACAGAGCCAGTGTGGTGCAGTGGTTTGAGCATTAAGCTATGACTCTGGAGAGTAGGGTTCAAATCCCATCAGCTAAGGAAACCCACTTGGTGAGATAGGCAGATCACACTCTCTCAGCCTCAGAGGAAGGCAAAAGCAAACCCACTGAATATATCTTACCAAGAAAACCCTGTGATAGATTCAACTAAGGCTCCCCCTAAGTTGGAAGTGACTTTGAAGGCATAGGACAACAAAGAGGAAGTAAGTTACATAGACAATGATGTTTCTTTAGTCATCTGCATATAGGATCAAACGTGTTGTTTGGTATGAAAGCCTGTCTGAGGACTAGAATCAGCATTTTTAACATTGTACCATTATGAGTTTCCTTCCCTCAATCCAGGAAATGACATTCAAGCTTCCCTGAATATGATGTAGGAAAACAAAGACCACTGGAAGTGCCCATTCTTGTCTTCAGCCTTGGAGAAGATCAAAGGAACAGGAAGAAAGGGAGTTCATCTAATATAAGAGAAAGTTCCTTTGTAATCAAGGACAGCAAGAATGATTACTCAAATGGCCCTCAATTGAGACAATTTAAGGGCTAGATGAAGTGCTTCACACAGCATACCAGGGCAACTTTCCTCTGTCTTTAGGGCTATCTTCAAAAGAGGCAGTTCTCTTATCAAGAGGCAGTTCCCTTTTAGCAGCAGTAAGTATTAGGAGCATGGCCCGTGTAAGAGTTAAAAGCATTAAGCATAAAATGTGTTTCATTTCACATTAGCATTTTTCAGTGAACTGATGTGCCTTAAAAAAAGTGCTATGATAACAACTGCTAAAGGAGCTGCTACAGCTGTAGGGTAGAACAGGGAGGAATAAAGCTCCTTTATTTTGATTCTGTGCTCCACTATTATCATCTACTACAAAAGAAGAGGAAGAATATTGTATGCCAAGAGGACCTCCAGTTTATTCTTAACCTAGAATTCCAGCCTTAACCTGGCCCAATTTAAAAAGTAAACCTTGTAGCCCTGTAAGTTATATTGACTGAATGGTGACATAATGGTTGACATCAGTCTTTACTAAAACAGATAGGGAAATGAGAGTGGAAAAAACTGAGGAATTGATTGCACCTTCCCTGATATCTAGCAGTGCCTCACGCTTTTCAAGATTAGCACTTAATAAGATAATCTCTTTGCTGCATTTTGAGTGGAATACAAATAAGTGGAAGATCTTCGTGTCACTCTATTCTGTTTTGGTTAGACCCCACCTGTGTCCAGTTCTGGGTACCACAGTTCAGATGTTGACAAACTGGAACATGGCCAGAGGATGAACATGTCAATGGTATGATCTGCGATTGCAACAAGTGGCCACGGGAGCACGACATCATGCAGAACCGTCGTTGCAATCCTGTTGCGATCCCATGGTCATTACGGGTTGGGGACAGGGTGCAGAACTTCCTGACAGAGCTGTCGGGCAGTGGAATATGTTGCCTCGGAGTGTGGTGGAGTCTCCTTCTTTGGAGGTTTTTAAGGAGAGGCTGGATGGCCATTTGTTGGGAGTGCTTTGATGTGTGTTCCTGCATGGTAGGGGGTTGGACTTGATGGCTCTTGTGGTCTCTTCCAACTCTATGATTCTAAGTGCAAGGAGGAACACTTAGCCAGTGCTATAATAAGTTCCAACGTAATTCTTGTGATCCTACTTGTACATGAGATTGTGCAAGTGAAATAATCTATTTAACTTTTTGACACAGAACTACAAAGCCAGTGCCTTTTTTCTGGGAGTGGTATCTTTTTGCATACAGAAGGGGGCACACTTGAATCCAGCCTATCTCTGGAATCATGCACATTATGATCAAGCTGGCATTAGTGAACTGCAGCTGGTAGGACCATCTGCTAAGCCGTGCTATAAAACTTTACAAACATTGGGGCTTATAGCTTTTGATTAAAACTAAACATGGTGTGGTTAAGGAGACTGAAATAAAGAGTGAATGTGTGATTTAAAGCTGCTTCCCTATTTATGTCCCATCCCAAACTCTGGGCTCAGGAAGGCTTACAAGAATTTTAAGATTATGCTTAGTACTTATTTTAATCATGGGATATGTTGTGACTACTACACAGATGAAAAATATACTACCTTTATTTCCTCCTTTCCTCATTTTGGCCATTAGGATTTACTAAGACAATCTTATTGCAACAGCAGCTGTACGAAACCTATGAAGGTCAAGGGCTCTTGGAGAGTTAATCACAGCAACTGGCTCTGATATCCTTTCCTCTGGTGATTTGCCAAAGCATAAGCATTTTCCAAAGGCAATGCCAGCCCTTTTTCACTTGGACTGGCATTTGATGACTGGGAGTTAAGCCAGTGGGGAGTTATTTTAAAGTTGGCTATGCCTTTCCTTTATGTCCTTATTTTTTTCAATCTTTGTAATAAACATGCTACTTGCTACTTTGGGACTACATGAGAAACCAAAAAGAATCAAATACAGAAGAATTATTTATTCTGAATATATGTCATCACAAAAATAACAAAGAGAAATCAGAATGAACACAAATGTCAAATTTTCTCCGGCCGCTTGCTGGCTGCCATATAGAGGTCCTTCTGCACCTTACCTGTTCTTGAAGCCATTGTGTGGGGATCCAGGGAAAGCCTCTCTCAGGAGGGAGCGCAAGAGGAGTGCTCCCCACCACACTGGATGGGAGGAAGCACAACGATTCCGCCCTTCCCTTCCACAACACAGCCAGGCAGCTTCTCAGGCTGTGCTGGGGGAGGAAGCGTAGCCATTGCACTTCCAGCCATTCTGCATGACAGGTAAGTGTGGGAAGGAGGTGAGAGGACTGCGCAATCATGTGTCATTGATGGGAGGAACACGTCAATGGTATGATCTGCGATTGCGACAAGTGGCCACGGGAGCACGACATCATGCAGAACCGTCGTTGCAATCCTGTTGCGATCCCATGGCCATTACGGGTTGGGAACAGGGTGCAGAAAGGGCCTGAGTTCCCCTCACTGAGTCCAAAGAACCATCAAATGATGAAAATTGTCTGTCTGAATACCGCAATATTGGTAGCTGAGTAACAACTTTTTATATGCTCTTTTACACGTTTGGTATGCATTCTTTACTGAGAGTAAGTCCCATGAGTGTAGTAGAATGTGATTGCACTGCAAGTTGCTAAAACAAATTACTACTCACAAAACTAGTGTAAAATACAATTATTCTGCCTGTTTTAAGATGGAAAATAACTTTTCACTTTTGCTAAGGTGTCAGTGAAGCAACCACTTGTTCTAAAAACAGTATTCAGCTTCTTTTGCTTACTATATTTTTGTGATAAGACATTTGGTACTAAACTATGCATATGATGAAATCAATAATAGTATGTTAACAGCAGCTGTTTAGTACTAGAAGTGCTACAGTATTCCACTTCTACAAATCTTTAAATTTCTTAAGGTCTAAAAATTAAGATTTGTTATTCAGTTTGTCTGAGTTCTAGGCCACAGCTGCCTTAATACCATTGCCTTTAATAGTAATATGTGCTATATATGGCATTCTAATCTTAATCAGCATATCCCATTGTTTTGAGAATTCCAGACAGACACCCTTGCCACCAATATGGTGGTGATAGCAATTAATGTTAATATATTTATCCCAGAAGGCTCAGGATAGGCAATATCACAACCTTTAACCCTGACTGGTCACGAACTGCACCAGGAACAAAATGGTGCAGCATTATAATGCCGCAGCTATAATTTTAAAATAAGTATTATTTATCATTGAACGTTTTGAATTCCTAGTTCACTTCTCTCAGTTCTTCATAGCTTACAGACTTCTGTGAAGCACATAAAAGTTACTGCAATACTTAGAACATGAACCAGTTTGCTATCAATGAATGGGCTTTCATAGAGAACAGTCTACTTCAGATTAGGGAAGAATTCACAGATCCAGGATTCCAGTGTTTTGGAAAATAAAGAAGAATTAAATCCAAAAAGAGAAATACAAAACACAATATAACTGATACAAGTAGTCTGAATTCTCTTTTATTCTCATCTTTTTTTGTATTTCATGGCCAGAGGATATAGCAGAGGATTCTTTAAGCATCAGCACACAATACTTTTTTCATAGAATCTAACAACTGAAAAATGTTCCACATTTCTGTTGAATTTTTAGCTTTTAACAAGCTTCTAGCTCTTTGCAAAAGTCTTTTTTAAATCCGTTTTCTTGGAAATGAATACGCTCACATTGGACTGGTCAAAGAGTGCAAAGTCTTTAAAGTGACTGAGAACCACATTAAGCTACTTACAGTTATCTATACTGAGAATTTCTGCTCTGCATTTTCCTATGAGGTCTTCCCCCAGTAAAACCATAGAAGCCCCCCCTCCCAATTAGGAGGTACTCTAGGCATCTACTACTATTATTCCATTTAACATTTGTCAATGTGGACTTGGGACACTAAAACAACTCCAAGGTTTTACCATGACGAACACATCATATTTTTCTTTGAACATTATTTCTAATCAGGTACTTCCAGCTAGGTAGCTGGCTAGCTCTCCTCGCTCCATTCAGAGATTTATTCAGCAGGCAGTTAGGTGTAATTCTTCACACAGGCCTCTTCCAAAATCCTGTGACCTGAATTTCGAATAAGCACACAAATAAGTGAGAAGGTATCAATTTTTTTTTCTCCTTATGCAGTACTTTGATCAGAAATTTTAAAACAGCAGGCAAAGGTTTGGAGATGCTTGCTAGTTTTGTTTTTTTTTTCCTCTGAAAGGAAACACCTTATTACAGACCTCATTCTACTCGCAAGGATGTTCATTCAGGCAACAAAAGAAAGGGACGGGTGCCTATCCCCACTTACTGTACCTACGGCCATTTCCGCACCAGCCTGTTATAATGCTATTATTCCACTTTCAACATCCTGGGGAGGAGCCCCTCCCTAAACTGCAAACCCCAGGATTCCACAGGATGTTGAAAGGGGAATAATAGCACTATAACAGGCTAGTGCGGAAATGGCCTGTATCTGTATAAATATATATGCACGTATACCTGCGTGTGCATATGCGTATGTAAGTCTTAGTAGCGAATCGTCCCTTGCTCCGCCTTCCTTTCTTTTGTTGCCTGAACGTCCTTAGACCAGAAGGAGGCCGCTGAACAGAACATGACGCTGCCGCAGCGGACAGCTCTGCGACCCCCTTACGCCCCCTCAAGGAGCACGGCAACCCTGGCAAGTCGGGCTCGCCCGGCCATCTCGCGTTCTTCGAAAGGCAGCGGCAAGGCTACATGACGTCACGCGCGGCGTCAGCCTCGCCGAGGGAACCCGTTGGAGGGCGGGTGGAAGGGCTCCTTCAGCGCCGCTCCACCTGCGCCGGTGCTGCAGGAACGGTTCTCACCTTCGCTTCCCTTCCTACTAATCTTAAGGGAGGCGGGAAAGGTCTTCCGAGGGAGGGGCGTGGCCTCCCCGCCCACCTTATGAGTATTCATAAATCTGACGCGGCCGCGCTCTGAGGCCCGATGGGGCGGTGCCGTCGCCGCTGCTCCGCCCCTTAATCCAGGCTTGCGTCGAGATGGGTGTACCTACAAACACGACGTCCCCCACTCCCTCGCTGAATATTGATGAGGCGTCTCGCGGAGCGTGGTGTCGTGAAGCCCGGCGCGCCGCACGATTGGACGAGGCGGTGTGTGCGTGGTGACGCGCATCACGGCGGTGCGGGTCCCGATTGCTGCAGCCGCTTGTCAGTGTGACGAAGATTGGCACCCAAGGTAAGCGCTGTCACTCAAACCTGCTCCTAGCCAGCCAGCCATCCATCACGGCGCGCCCGCCGCCGCTGTCGGCCGTCTTGGCTCAGCCGCGCAAACAGACCCGGGGATGTGGGGCAGCGTGGGGGGAGGCGAGCCCGCCATACGGAATAGCGGGGCGGGGGCATCCGCACCGTAACCTACCCGGAGGGGGGTTAGGGGCGTCGGCAGGCAGGCGCGAGGAAGGAAGGGGAGGGGGAGTGAGGAAATTTCTGGAACAGCCGCCGACTGGCCGTTGCTTTTGGAGGAGGAGGGGGAGGGGAGACGGCGGCGCGCGCACCGTGGAAGCGAAGGTGTCGCGCGCCTTAGGGGGTGGAGTAGGTGAGGGGGGAGGAGAAGGGGGAAAAGAGAAAAGGGCAACAGCTGTTGGTGGCGCGAGGCGGCGCGGGGGTGGGGAGGGCGATATTTAAAGGGGCCATTTTAGGGACATTCCGATAGACGTGAAGCGGTGGCAGCGACGCGAGACAGCTGCTTCTGGTTCTCCCACTCCCCCAACTGTCTGCCCGCCCGATTTTATTCGCTTCCTCGAGTGCCGCTTGGGCTGCTCCCTTGAGCTCGCCCAGCAGGGAAGGGAAGCGGAGACGTGAGGGAAGAGCCCCTCCCCCTGGTCGTCGCCTTTCTCTTGTTTGACTTAATGCTCCTTTTCGCGCACAAACTGACGCCGGGGAAAGCGGCGTTGTGGTTCTGAAGCGCTGGGGAGATCCATGCGAAGTCTTACATAATTTGGTTGTTAACAATAAACGTGAGGCGTTTCGCCTCCTTTTAAGCCGTTTTCACAGATGTTTGCTTGGCTGTTTTCAGACATAACAAACTGGGAATGTGTGTGTTTCATCTAAACTCCCAAAGGTGTATGACATAATAGATTAAACTTGGAAGGATTCTGGAAATGATTCGCCAGGTATTATTGCTTCCCCGAAATGATTTTTTGCTTGAAAGTTAGTCGAAATAGATGTGTATATTTGGTAAAAGAGCAGGCGTCCTGTAACATAGTACTGCCACCATCTGACAGTGCTAGGAAGCAAACTCCTATTCCTTAATCTGAGCAGATAATATAGTATCTTTTTCCAAGCTCTAGTGTTCAGATTTGGGTAAATCAAGGAATAAAAAGAAAAATACATTACAAAATCCAATTATCTTTTTAAATTACACAAAAAACCTGGGATTTAGAAACCCTTTTGTTCACTTCTCTTAGAAACGCAAGTGAAAGAGCTACAGTATAAAATGCTGCAGTGTCAAGATTTCAGCAAAAGCACAGATATTTTAAAGTTATGTGGAAATGTAAATATTTGGTACAAGAATTGGACTGTAAAAGATACAGGATAATTTTGCTCACAGAGCTGAAGAAGTGGCCTTGTTATTATTGTTAATCATGTATTGGAGCTATAGTTCCACACTAAACTAAAATGTTAAGAATACTATATCAAACCAGCTTAACTTGGGAATGGAAGACTAGAAAAGTAGAACTTTCACATACATACATTGCAGAAATGCAACAAACTTGCATGGATTTGCTAATTTTGTATCATGCTTTTTGGTTAACCAGAAGAGAAAAGAACTGCGCAGGGTATTGAAGACAAACTACCCACTTCAGAAAACTTATTCAGTTGTTCTCCCATAAATCCTGAAATCCCAGCATTAACTGTACATTTTTCATGTGCATCTGCAAACTGAAAAGGAGACATATTATTTTAAAGGAAATTTAAGATTCTGAGAAATTTAAGATTCTCCAATAGTTGCATTGGAGAAAGATGGGGCATAAATTTAAATAAATAAATAAATTCTTGATTTACAAGATGGAACAGGAAATATACTGAGCCTTGGCTATAGGTTTACCACGCACTAAAATTTAGGACCAGCTAAATTTGTGTAAAATTCAAAACTTTGGTCCTCCAAATGTTTTGGACCAAAGCCTTCAAAGGCCCCAAGAAGCCTGGCCAGTGATCAAGGATTCTGCAAATTGAAGTCCAAAATACCTGGAGCACTGAAGTTTGAGAGTCACTGTTCTAAAGGATTGGTATGCAAATCTAGCTTACCTCAACCTGGCAGATAAATTGAATAGGGGGAGATACTTTAAATATATTTAGTGTTGTTACAGCTGTGCACATAAGTTTAATGACACAAGAGGTACCACTGTGTTAATTCTTTCACAAGCTGGATATAATAGTGCATGCTTTTTTCATCTTATGGCCAGCAGTGCAGAATTGATTAGGAACATCAGTGGTTGTCTGGTGGACATTGTTTCTGGTCTCCAGTAAAATCGAGTGTGTAATTGTACCTTTTGCTTTAAACAAATACAGGTTTGCAAGATTAAATTGTAAAAAGAAGACAAAAGAAAACTTTGCTCAAGGAACTAGTTCAGCAAGATGATAACTGTATTAAATAACTATTAAAATGGCTGATTCAATTACTTTTGAATTATTTCGGAATAAAATAGTATTGTGTCTGTAGGCTGATTTTCATAATTCATGGTTCTCTCCTAGTGTACTGTTTATTGAAAATGTGCCCTTTATTCATGATTTGCCCACAGTTTTTTCAAAACATTTATCTAATTGCAAATAAGTTGGAACCCATCTTGCTGACTGAGACAGTGCCATTTTCATACTGTAAATATCTTGAAATAATCCCTAATTTGGATTGCCCTTGTTTCTTTTTCTCAGTTTATAAGAGGTATCGAGTAACGGCTGCAGAGCTGAAGTTTCTGTAGTGCACTGATGCTCCTGGTACTCATTTGGAGGCATAGTGCCTCATGTTTGTCTCATGAACCGCCTTAGGCACCATGAAGGAGATGATATATGAATACTGTACTTTCATAGCAGACCTGGAAGTGACTTTATGCTGGCTCAAATTGTGGCATACTGCAGGTATTCCATGAAAAATGGAAGGTCAGGGTGCACTGTATGCAGATGACAATAAAAGTATTGATTAAATAGTTTCAAAAACTCTTGGACACTTCCCTATGAATGCCATTAGGGCAATACATTCAGAAAGTGCAGCCAGCAACATATGGTAGATTCTATTCCCTATATTTTTAGAGGACATGACCCTAAATTATTTAGTCCTGACTAGGGTGGACCCTTTGCATGTATTACATTTATCTACATGTTGACTCACCGCGCAGCAATTGATTGAATGGGTCTACTCTAGTTGATACTAACCAACAGGAAGTTTGCCAACTTGTGTTTGTTTTTTTGTTCATCTTGATTTTCTTTTAAGAGTATATTTACTTTTTTTAAAAAAATGCTGCTTAAATATTAGAATGCAATTTATATCTTATAAATTAACAATAAAATTATTGTAGTAATAGGAATTTGCCTATTATAATACAGTAGTTCAAGGGTGAGTCTTCAGTAAAGCTTTCACACTGTATTTGATTAAATGTTATAAATTGTTAAAAAGTGTAACAACAATAGTTTTACTGAAATTTATTCATTTATTCTACTCCAGAAAGGACAAACTATACATAGAAACAACTTTATACATGAAATGTGGCTTTCAGGGTTCAGCCTATGAACAAAAAAATGCATCTTCACAATATGGAGCAAGTAATAATATGGAGCACTAGCACTGCCAATCATTGTTTTGTGTAAGAGTTGACAGTTAAAACTATACATGATACAGGGAAATACTTACTCTCCACGGTAGTTCTTAGTTTTTAAAAACCAGTATTGAATAATTATGCGTAATATCATAAGATAAAATAATCTTAAATGCAGACAGTATTTTTCTTAACTGTATGAATTACCCTAGGATAATTCTTGAGGCTAAAAAATCTGTGAAAAGAAAGCCAATCACAGATAAAAGGTAACTACTGTACAATGGCAGAAAGGAATTTCCAGATTTGTTTGGCAGGCAAGGAAACCCAGAATAGAATTTAAAACATTGTATGATGCTAGAAAAGGGGTTGTCTGGGAATTCCTAATATTAAAATGTGTTATGAGGCTTGTTGTTTTATATGGTTGAAGGAATGGATATTGCATAAAAATGAGAGACTTTTGGAACTTGGAGGTCATGATTTAAGATTCAGATGGCATGATTATCTTTGTTATGATAAAGTTAAGGCTAATGTTGAGTGTAAAAATCACTGTATTTAGTTTGTTTTGCAATTTTGGTATAACTACAAGCAGAGAGTTTTTCCCAAGATGTTAGACACCTCGCTGCAGGAAGACTTTTTAAGGAAAGAATGGGTTAAAAATCAGGGGTAGTTGTTTTATGATTACATTTTGTATTATGAGCAAGACAGCTGGAAGTTTAAATCAAGTGAGGTGCTTCTTAAGGCAAAGATTTTGGTTTGCTTATGTGCAACTTAATCAAAATAAGAGAAATTTGGCAAAAGAGGTTGGAGAAAATGAATTTTATTTAGAGTTGTGTAAAGATGATAACTGTGTAATTAAAAATGTGTACAAACACCTTGTTGAAATGAGAGACAAAAGATGAACCTGTAAAAGAGTCTATGAGAATGTAAGCCCAACATTTTGGACACAATGTTAAGATGGATTTTTGGGAAAAATATGCTCTAAAGATATAAAATTTATTTTGTGTAGTAATTAAATGTATAAGATGATGTATGGATGGTTGTTGTGTGCCTTCAAGTCATTTCTGACTTAGGGCAACCCTAAAATGAACCTATCACTGGGTTTTCTGTGTCTGAGAGTATGTGCCACGCCTGGTGGCTTTCCATGACCAAGTGGGGAATCAATCCAATGCTCAACCCACTATACCACACTGCGTCTTGTATAGATGGTATCTAACACCAAATAACCAGTTGAAAATGTCTTAGAATGTTTCAGATCAATGGTAGAGATGTCAAGGTCAGGAAGGCTCCTTTTTCCATATATGGTGGACTTGTAAGAAAGCAAAAGGTTATTGATCTAAGATTTATGTGTTAAACCAAAAAATATTTGAGGTGGATTTTGTAATGTCACCAGAAATGTTTTTGCTGGGAATTATGTATAAAGAATTGGATGGTAAATGTGAATTGCTTCTTCAGTATATGAAAACAGCAGCAAGAACACTGTTCACTCAAATCTGGAAACAAACTGAAGCACCGACAACAGAAGAATGGATAGTGAAAGTTGCTGAGTTAGCCCAAATTGCCAATAAATGTGGGCTTTAAAGGATAAGCCAATTTAAGATATTTTGCAAGATTGCAAACTGTTTATGGACTTTTGAGCAATAAGAAATCTAACAATGCAATAATTCGTGGCTGTGCTTACTAGTAATTCTAGTAGGCTTGTAACAGTAGAATTCCTCCCCCCATTTTTTCATTACAGTTTGACTTGGGGGGTGGTCAACCCCACATTGTGTTTTATTCAGTTGGTGTTTAGTTAGTGATTAGTGTTTCAGTTTTAGTATATAGTTATACTAAAAGTTACAGTTTTAGTATTGTGTTTTAGTTTTAGTCCTTACTTGTGAATCAGATTGTTTGTATTTGTGCTAAAATTAATAAATAAATAATAAAGGGTAAATAAAGAGTCATTACTGAAGATTAAAAATGTGGCTTATTAGTAAGGACTTACATGCAGTATAGTTTTTTTACTTAATCTATTTTGTTATTTTATGCATATTCATTACAGGAAAATGTATGTTATCAAGATAATATAATCAGAAAGTTAATTGAAATTGTGATTAATTATAATTATGCAACTAGTTTTAAGGTTTTAGCCAAAGCTCTAGGCTTCAACTTACTTCTCACTGAAGTTATCTGCATTACTTAGAAGTTAGGGTTGCAGATTATGAATTAAGTTGAATAATGCTGTTACAAGGTAAAAAGTGCAGTTTCCTATCTAGAATTTGGATTACTTTAAGAAAATGTTCTGAGTTTTGAAGAAATTGTTGAGAGTTATCATATTGAGGCAAAATGTTTGAAGAGAATTTGATCATGTTATATTTCAATGGCTTTCTTGATTTACCTTTCAAATCTTCCATTCTTTTCTTGATGCATTTTCCCCAGATATTTCTTCACTTTTTTCCCCACCCTGTTCTTTGAACACAATCACCTAATTCTTTTGCTATCCATAAATTCTCTTTTAACATAGTCTTTTCCACTTTTCCTTCAAATCTAAATGATGTATTTAACTGCTCTGTCAATCAGTATGTCCAGTGTGATTTCAAAAATATCAGCCATTTACTACAGAGGGATACAGCTGACTTCTAGAAGAGTTGTGGCTGAGACATAATAGTTGTGCTTTTATCCCGAATCATCTGAATGTTACATTGTGGGAGCAGAATCCGATTCTAACCATGTTGACTTAGAAATAAGTCTTATTACTTTCAATCTTAGAATTGCAGTCCATGAGAATAGCAAGACATCTCAGATGCTCCAAGGGAGCCGAAGAACCTGAAACTTGGAAGCACTCAGAAGACGTGGAAGAGGTGGATTGGCCACCTGAAGACCAGTCACCTTTATTCCCTGATGCTGACCTTTGATCAGCTGATCTAGAGTTTGAATTTCCTCAAAATCTACTATAATTTTGGAATTAAGGCAGTTTTTTAAAGATGGAAAAGTATAAAGGTATAAACATCTTCTCATAATAAATAGTGTACCTGCATTCATATTTGCCATATTGTGCAGTAATTATATTGAGATTTAACTAAACTTTGTGAAATCTTTCTTCCGTTGAAAGATAAAACAAGAGACAATATACTGGTGGATCTTTTGTTGTTGTTGTTGCCTTCAAGTTCTTTCCAATTTATGGTGACACTAAGGTGACTCTATCACACAGATTGTTTGGCAAGATTTGTTTAGAGGAGGTTTGTCTTTGCCTTCCTCTGTGGCTGAGAGAGAATGACTTGTCCAAGGTCACCCAATGCGTTTTCCTGTCCAAGCAGGAATTCAAACCTTGGTCACCAGAGTGCTAGCCCAACACCCAAACCGCTACACCACACTGGCTGTCTGATCTTTTCCCCCTCTCAAAGTAGAGTCTTTATCTAGTGGGCTGTTTCCTATTTGGTAACAATCCAGGTGTTCATACCAGAGCCCCCAGCATTAGGAGGGAAACCACTTCATTATTTTTTCCATTGTAACCAGATTAAATGGTAGCATAACTCTTCCAACTCTAGAAAAAAATATTAAAACTGTAGCTTTTAGTAAGAGGTAGCCGGAATATTGCAGAGACTACCTGTCTCAGTAGGAAACATTCCTACTTTCAAAGGAAGGAAAGAAGAGTAATGGTAAACACAAAATTAGTTGAAAGGCTTGTGCCTGAGTACTTTGTGTGAGGAGGTCATAAATAGTTTCTTCAGTGAAGAAATTCACCTACTCAGGACAACCAAGGGTCTTCTGGAAGTTCATACAGTAGCTGACTGCAACATTGTCTACTATTTCTTAATTTATAAATGGAAGCGCTAAGGAGTGTTTTGCAACCTTGAAGATTTCTTCCATTCAGCTTTTTGAAAAGAATAGTGAAAGCAGAACTCTTAACAGCAATAAGCTAACATTCCTTTGGGAACCTGGTCTCCCACGATCTTATATTTGTCTCCATTGTATGGTTTCATTATGTATGAGTTAGTAGCTTTTCCCTCTTGAGAATTTGCACGTGATTTTTCACCAGTGCTGTCCCAGTTGAAAGAGATTTGAATTTGGAAACTTCCACAACCAAAATGTGAGGCCATCAGGTTTGTGTGTGCAAACACATTTTTTGTTGAGAACCTGTTACATGAATAAAGTCTATGTAAAGCAAAGATGACCAGTCATTATCTTTATGGAACACAGCACGCCCACACATGGGAGCATTCAAAATACATTCAGTCAGCAGCTTGGAGAAAAGGTGGAATATAAACAGATTTGAACTTCATTGCTTGTGGACAGGTAGGTATGGAAGGAGCCAAACAATGGTTTTTGTCCATTCTCATGTCTTGAATGTTTCAAGAAAGGAATTTCCAAAGGAACATGTATTAGTTCCTCCTATGCAGTTTTGGTTGTGGAGGGAAGTAGTGCAGAGATTTGTCTGCTCGTATCTCAAAATGTGTATGACTACATCTATTCTTTAAGTGGAACTTCTTAGCAAAAGTGGAGGCTTATAGATTGGGATTGGGATTGGTTTACCTTTTTCTTATATAAGACTCTCCATGAAGATCCTGCATAATTTGTATTGTCTGAAGCAATTTTCTTGTTTGAAGTACACATTTTCTTAATGTATCTTCAGAAGCTGTGTATGCTTGCATCTGTGGACTGACTTGCACATGTAAACTACCTGCCTATTTCATCCATAGAGTCCTGTACGAACCTATTTGTACAAATATAGTATATCTGTACAACAGATACAGTAGTTGAAAAAACGGCCTCCTAAATTGCTAATGCCTGAGTGTATTTGTACACAGCCCACTTGAAACTGAGGGTATTTGCTCTGTTTATATGTGAAATTAACTGTGTGTAAATGTAAGCAGGTAGTGTAGAAGGTTGTGCATATAAGACTATGAATGTGATAACATGCACAGAAGAGTATGTTTTCTTCATGAGGGATGCTCAGTTAATTTATTATTATCTTTCATTGATGTATCCCTTGAGCAATTTTTATTTTGTTTTATGACTACCACGTGTGAAAAGCTATTCCCCCTCCACTGTGCATTCCAGATACTCTTGTGTATTATGTGAGCAATATGAGCTATTCCTCAGCAGCTATATTGTAAAAACCAAAATTTTCTCCTGATCAGAAAAAAGTTTTGTCTTAACACTATTCAATTTCCTGGGTAATTTTGGCTTTATATTTTTTTGGCCTTTTTTAGTGAGTGAAACCACATATGATTATTTAATCACTATTTTGTGCCAATCACCTTTGCATTTAAGTTGTGCATTATGTTGGTAATTTCTGCAGATCTTGGTTTTGAAAATGTAAACTCTTTTTTTCTGGCAAATAGGATTTAAATAGCTGCTACCAATATTTGTCAAAGAGTTTTGGAAGGGAGATTTATTGAAATTGTACAGGTAATATAGAAGATACATGTAAGTGTAATTACAGTTGATCTTCCACTTGCAGATTCTGTATCCAGGGATTCAACCAACCATGACTTGAAAATGTTCCCCCTACCCCTGCAAAAAAATTAAAAAAAAAATTTAAAAAATTTAAAAAAATCCAAAGAGCAAACTTTGATTTTTGGCACTGTATAGCAGGGAAACCATTTTACTACACCACTGTACATAATAGGATTTGAGCATCTATGAATTTTGGTTTCCACGGGGGTCCTGGAACCAAACCTTAGTGTATACTGAGAGCCCACTGTACATTGTTTTAAATCTTTTTTTCTGTTGCAAAAACAAAGTTCAGTCTCTTATTCTATAATGTCTTATTAGCCTTCTTTTTTTCCATTAGAAAATTTGAACTAAGATGTGATGATTTGACTTTGTAAGAATTCTCAATAACCATGATGGCAACGCAGACATTAAGTATAGACAACTATCAAGATGGACAACAAGTAAGAACTTTTTTTTAAAAAAATGCAGTTTTATAATAGTTTAAGATATTTTAAATAATTACGGTACGTAGTACTTGAAACCACTTACATCTAGTTTTTAGAGCCTATTGGTAGCTATTACTTTGATATGGTTCACAAACTATGCTAGTAGGCTGTACATCACCAGTTCTTTTTCTGTTGCTGTTTGTAGAAAGCTGGAGTAATTGAATTTAAAGCAGTAAGGAACCTTTGGAAGCAGATTAGCTTGGAACATAGGAAGGTCTCTTATGCCAACTGAGATATTTTGTTGTCCAGTAGTGTATACTGTGGATAGTTACACCTCTCTAGGTTCTCAGCCAAAGTTCTTTTCTATTATCTGCTATCTGACCATTTTAACTTGAGATGCCAGAAAGGCTTGAAACATATGCTCTGCTGTTAAACTATGATCCCTTCTGAGCTTGCTGAATTAAGTGGGCTTTGTTACTGTTCTGATATTTTGCCTCCAACAAAGACTTTTACATTGTCCCTGAACAAGCCCCCTTCATCCCTGAAATTTGCCGCTCTGCTGATTGGATTAATAACTACCTGTTGTATCTGCCTATTTGGTATTTTGTCTCAAATTCATTTTCAGATATTTTATTGAATAAACCATGCTTCCTTCATTATGATATCTGTACATCATGCATCCTGGCTCTTTGCACAGAGCTTTGTTTTGAACATTTTATTGCTGAACTTTTTGATTTTAGCTCTAAAAAAAGCCAACAATTTTATCTAAAATGTTTTGTATGGTCATTCTTCAAACCATGCTTCCATGTCTTTATTAGTGAGATTTATTTATAACCATCAGTCACAAAAGGCAGCTGTTTTTATGTGTCTGTTTATCCCATATAGCAGAGGTTCCTGTGTTTCTCGCTGGGAAACCGTCCTTTTCAGATCTGCATTCTTACATTTGGCCTAGCATGGTCCCATATTTTACAAAGTTTCTGTTTGGCATGCTGGTGTATCTCAGACTCAAAGGCATCATCATTTTCCTGGGCATCAGTATTTGGTGTCTGTTGCTCTTATCTTGCTTTGATGCACTTGACCAACACATTTAACCTACTTGATAGTCTTGGTCTTTGCATGAAGTGAAAGAAATCACATTTGAAGCCTACTCAAATTCTGTAATGCACAGGTGCTACCTTAAGTTGCCTTGAGGTGCCTTGATGCTACTTCACTCTAAACCTTACTTCACCTCTGTAAGGCAGGGAAGATTGAGCAACAATCAACTGTACAAGCACAAGTCTCTGTGGTCAGGAAAGACTCAACACAGCACCTGCTGGGACTTAACAGCGTCAGCAGCAGTGGTAGCTGCCCTAACTAGGCTAAGAACAAAGGCTCCATAGTTTTGAATGATTCAGACATATTCTAATGTAACAAACATGCAGTCTGGACAACCTATAGGAATGTCTTTTCTACTGCCACTGTGATCAACTATACTGGATACGATCACTACATAGTTAAAGAAGCACAACAAACTGGCCTGAAGATGCGCAAAATTTGATTCCTCATGAGAGAGTGGAATGCACATTGGCATGCTCACTCCTAGCACTCCTGAATGCTTCCTTAGCTTTACAGTTCATCTTTGTTCGCAATTCAGTGAAGAGCAGACTATCTCAAAAATATTCATGGTTTGAAATACAAATATACTGTTATGCTCTTCTTCTAGTTGCTGTACAGTCCTAGGACTGGTATATGACAGCTGGACCCAGTCATCATCTGTCTGGTGGACAGCTGCACCATATTAATTTGCAAGTGAGAATTCAGCCCAGACCTCCTGGGTCAATCTTATCCCAGTGGATAACTCCAGACATAGATCTGTTTACCTTAGGAGAATCATTAGTCTGCTCTCTTGTGCAGTAGGGTAACACTCAATTTGATGTAATTGAGGGACATGTTTTTCACTACTGAACAGGGCTGATGAGAAGAAAGATTAATTTGCCCGGGTTCACTAGTTGAACTTGACAGCATGGCTGTTTGCCTCTGCAGAGTGTCTCTCTTAGGATCCATAAAACCTGCTACATGCATGTCCTGCCAAGCTAAGTGCATTTCCTTTGCTGAATTTCGTACAGACCATAGATTAGATGCCCTTTTTTAACCGTCGTCAGATGAACACTCTGTTTCCTCTTTCTTGTAAAATCTTTGCAGTCCTTTTAAGTCAGGGTCTATTTGACAACCATTTTGACCGTCTGTTCCCAAGCTGATGGGTGTTCCTATGTTCTGTCACGCACTTATAGAAAGGTGCCTCAAGGGATTGTAGAATAAGTACAGTTACCCCTCCACTTTTGTGGGGGGTTAAGGGCACAGGACCCCCACAAAAGTAGAAAAAATGTGAATATTCCACACCACCACCATTGTATTTAACACAAAAAAAGTACCTAGACTGATGGAGTGGCTAGCCCTGGCCATATGTGTGTTTCCCTGTGTACTTAAACACTCGGGTGGGGTGGGGAGAATTGGAAACAGGAGCAGGAGGAGAGAGGGCTGGTGGTATTCAGCTCTCTGGGATGAATGGAGGGAATGCCCCTGTCATAAAAAGCAGCTCCTGCAACCCCTTCTCACTGATTCTGCCCTCCTCCAATCTCTTCTTCTCTGTTCCCCCTGTCCTGCTCCCTCTGTCTGCCCCAGAAACCACTCACCACTTACCCTCCCACTTCATGCTGTTTTTGTTTCATCCCTTTCCTCTTCCTGCTTGCCCAACCCATCCCTTCCTCTACCTGTCTATGCAAGTCAGTATGCAAAAGAATGTGTGCACCCTCCCTCCTTGTGCTCCCCATCCTACCCACTTCTGTCCACCTGCATGAGTGAGTGAGCAAGGGAATGCACATCTGTGCCCTCCTTCCTCCTGTCCCCATCCCATCCCATCCTCTTCCCACCCACCTGAGTGAGTGAATGAGGGAACATACATTCATGCCTTCTCTCCTCCTGCTCCCCATTCCATCCTCCACCCAAGTGAGTGAACACACATGTGTACTCTCCCACCACACACTCCCCTCATCCCACCCCCTTCCCACCCGCCTTAGGAACCAAGGGAACACGGGAATGCATGTATGCACCCTTCCTCCTCATGCTCCCTTATCCCATCATCTTCCCTCCACCTGTGCCAGTGAATGAGTAAGGGAATACATGCCCGTGTCCTCCCTCCTCATGCTCCCCCATCCCATCCCCATGTGAGTGAGTCCACAGATATTCAAATCTGTGAAAATCAAACATGCAAATATGAAGGGATGACTCTACTCTTATTGCATGCCTGACACTGACCTGAAATCTATGTCTTCTTCAACTGATTTTAAAGATGTTTGAACTGTACCTACTACTCATCTACAGTCACTGTTGTTCACAGTGGTATTTTAGATAAGAATTACATCAACCTACACTTTCTGGGTGAACATTCCTTACACAATTTTGCCCAAGAAAATAGTGGTGCTTGGACTATAGCAACTTTCTCCCCAAGAAGAATGGTGTACCGCAGTTTTATCTCAATCAAGATACTGCTATACTTTTGCCAGTGTTTTTAAGCACTTGTTAACCTAATGATGTCTAAAAGGCATTAATTTTAATATTAGTTAGCGGGGAGGCAATCGTTTGTGTTGGGTCTGGCTCCTCCCTTGAGCTTCATAGGCAGGGCATCAAATGGTCAGTCAACCTTATCATCCTAAAAGGAAGGGCCAGTCCCACCTTCCCAGTTCCATCATGCCAAAGCAGCCAATCAGAACAGAGCTTTAGCACTCTGGCTAAATTGAATCTGTGTGTTGTTTTGTGGGACTACCAGCAAGCAGTACCACTCTTACAGGGACTCTCAGCCTTCATTTCCTTTTTCTTGTCTAAGCTATGCCACCAGTATACTGGGGATGGTCAGTCTCAGCTTAATGAGAGCATACATAGTTCTGATTTATCCTCTGATTTGTGGTGGCATGTGCAAATGTAGAGGTGCCTTTCGGGCCAGCAAAACATCAGATCATCTGGGTGTCTCTGAAGTTCTGAAGTCAGGTCTGGGTGGTGCTGGGGAAATGATAGAGGAGGGCAACATGTTTTCTTCATGAGACAACAGGCCACATGAGAGACCTGATCGACCTGTGGCAGCCAAGCAGGTGAGCACAGTGGATGCTCCCACTTCTCCAGTCGCGTAGGGATGTGGAGGCGGGGGGGACGGGGCGATTCACCCTGGGCGGTAATGTTTTTGTGGCGTCCCAGCCTGTAGCCACACCCCTGTGCGCCCTGGCCATGTGCACCGCAGCCACACCCCCGTGCACAGTGGCCACACACACCCCATCCTGCCTCCCCTCCACACACTCCAGGCTCCGCCACTGCACTTCACTCTCAGCCCTGGTTATTAATGGACGGGAGCTCCCTCTGCCCCCTGCCAAAAAATTCAGCTCTAGAATGTTTTGAATGAATCTTTCTGCAGACACAGAAAGTGAATGATAACTGCTAGGGGAATCACAGTCAGAACTAAGGAACTTGTTTTTGTAAGTCTGACTGGGGACAGGAGAAAGAAAGATGAAACATTCCACTGCTTCTGCACAGTGATGATAGACGTCACTTTCTGAGTTACCAAAAACTGACTCCATGATCAGTTAAAACTTTCCTCACTCTTGCACAGACTTACTCCAATATTCCCTAGTTATTTTAAACATTCTCTCCATCTCATGTTGAGAAAAGTGTTTGCTGCTAACTCTGTAGCACCTAGGATCCTAAGAAAAGTTCATTTAAGCAACTTCATAGAATCCATATTTCCTATTTCTCCTACCCCATCCCATGTGTGCCATATTGCTTAGGACTGCTAACCCTTCAAAGAGACTTCAAGGAGTGCATGGGACACTGCTGGGGGAGGAGAGGATATTGAACTTTCCTGCCATGAAATTCCTTAAATTAATTTATACTGGAAAGAAGGTATAGGTATCGTTTAGACTATTATACTTTCAGAGATTATAGAGGATGTAGTCCTTGTTGAAAATGGTGATTTGTGAGCAGAAATGCATCATTCTTGGGGGGAAGGCAATAGTCCTTCAAGCTATCCGTGTTCTTTCAGAGCAGACAAAAACTTGGTACAGATCTACATTAGACATATTAGTGTATCCTCAGGCAGCAGAGAGAGGAGAAGATATCACATGATAGTAATCCTACAGCTAAGCTGTGATAATACTGTCTTTGCTCAGACATATCTTATCAGAAGCTCTTTATCATACACAAGAGAGTCATTCTTTATTATTTATTCAGTACAAGACATGCTAAGTAGAAGAGATCTGGGTTAAATATTCAAACACCTAAAAATGAAGTTGTATGCTTTCTGTAGGAAAACTGTTAAATTGTCTCTCCTTTGCACTGTTTTTGAAGAACTGCGTATATTCTTCAGTATTCATCTTAAGCGTCATAACCCGCTCTGAAAAAGCCCCTCTGAATATTTAGATGAATGTGAAATAATTTGTTTCTATTGCCTTTGTGGAATTTAAATTTTGGGTTTGTGATAATCCTTGAGACTAACTTCAGAATTTTTAAAATACCAAGTACAACTAAATGCTTACTTCTGAGCATTAAAAATAGTAAAAATGATGTTCATTTTGATTTTCATTGATGCACAGTTTTAGATGCACAGCTTGGCATTTTAAGATTCTTCTTAATCAGCTGGGAACCAACTATTTCTTTTTCATTAATGGCAGCTCAATCCTAGCATGCTTGTTTGAACATCAGTCCTGTTGGCAGAGTCCACATGACATGATACATCAGAAAGTAGCAGAAACAGTACATTGGTTACAAGCAATATGCTTGTTCACATTGCTTGGTAGCTTTTTTGTTTAGAGCAAAGATCATCCATCTGCTTTACATTAGAATCCATGATTTAGTTTAAGTTAAAATTTTAGGTTTGTTTGTGGATTCCATCTCTGGTTTGTTGGAAAAGAAGCAAACAGGAATGGATCCTGCCTGAAGTTCACAGAACATTATAAGCCAGGGTGGGAACTGTGTGGCTCTCCAGATGTTGATGGAGTACAATTCCAAGCAGTCCTGGCTGATATAGGTAGTGGTAAGAATGCTGGCAGTTTCCCTCTGTGAACATCTCGGGAGCCATACAGAACAAAGCAGATCCCTGGCTTATGTTGTGTGACTGCAGCCATTGTATTCAGCGGGCCTAGTAAACGTGCTTAGGATTGCAACCTGAATGGCTGTTCTTCTGCAGTTTGATTCTAATCTCTGACATTTAAGACCAGCTGTTGTGAAGTGCAATGAAATAGCTGTAGTTTTCGACAAATATAGCAAGGAAATCTAGGCATGAAAATTAGCAGGTGCCAGTGAAACCCTGATATGGTATGCATTTCTTGGAAGCAAAATATTGTTTTCAGTAGAATTTGCTTCCACAACTATATGAGGCACCCTAAATTTAAAAAGATTCTGATGGTTCCAAATTACATACATGAAAAAAGAAAACCTGGGTTAGTGGTTAGCTTGTGGAGTACCTCCAAGGCCGTTTCCGCACTAGACTATTATAGCCCTATTATTCCACTTTCAACATCCTATGAAATCCTGGGGTTTGCAGTTTAGGGAGGGACCTTAAGGCTCTTCCCTAAACTGCAAACCCCAGGATTCTATAGGATGTTGAAAGTGGAATAATAGTGCTTTTAACAGTCTAGTGTGGAAATGGCCCAAGACAATTAGAAAAAGAAATATTGTGGAGAACACTAAGGCAAAAAAGAAACAAAGAGAAGAAGAGAAAATAAAAGAAAGAAAAAAAGGAGAAGAAGGGAAGGGAAAGGAGAAAAGTTAAACAACAATCCTTTTACTAAGATGCTAATGCTACTTAAAAAAAAGGGCAGAAAAAGAAATGCCGCTTAAGGCTATGCCAACTGTAAAAACAGACATACCAAATGTGTATCAAAAAATATGGGTAAAATGTAGCATGTGGTAATGAAATATGCAAACCCCATTCTTGCAGTCCTTGAGTCTTACCTAAATCTTACCTTCTCCACTTTAGCCTTTGAAAACAGAATTAATGAAGGCCAAGGATTCCTCTGTAATTTGAACAATGGCCTCAGACAAACTAGTTGTGAAAAAGATCTTTAAACTCTTGCAGGCCTTTTATTCATTCATAGCTTTAAAACTAATTATTTGTAGTTTTCTTCTGTTATACAGATGCTTTTCTTCATGTAATGCTGCATCTGTCATTTGCTGTACTCCAACTTTGAAGAGAACTTATGAAACCAGAAGTGTTTTTTTAATTCAGCAGTCCAGATTAAAGATTAAATATTAATATTACAGTCTGATGTACCTACAGAGTGCACCAAAATAACTACTTTGTGCACTCTGGTTTTATGGTATACAGTAGTTATGGAAGGATTTTTTTAAAATGCTAGAAGGGTAGATCAGATGTGATCTGAAAGAATGAATATATAATTTTTAATATGTGACCTGGCACTTCATTCAATGTTGTCTCTAATCATGTATACATCTCTCCACCTGCTGCTTCTTTTCTTTTCTTTTCTTTTCTTTTCTTTTCTTTTCTTTTCTTTTCTTTTCTTTTCTTTTCTTTTCTTTTCTTTTGTGATGCACAGACCTGAGAATATTGGTAGGAAGGGAGCAGTGAAAGTGTATGATTATCAGTCTGTTGCACAATTCAGGATTTTTGGCACTATGTTGTCACAGGTACTGAGAGACTTTTTTTGTTAAGGCTTTGGCATTTGAAATACCTTGGTTTGTGGTTAAAATTGTGCTTTTGCATCACCATTCCTTCTTCCTGACTCCGTCATGGCTGATTTCTACTCAAATATCCCTTGTGATATTTTATAAGAGTGGTATGTAGTTGCAAGACCATATTTTCACCCAAGGTTGCCTACTTTTTGTCTTACTGAGCAGACCCTAACATCGTTCCTAAGGATGGTTTCTTCTGTATGTATAGGAAGAAAAAGCTAATCTGACTGAAATGGTGGCATTTTGAACTTCCTAACTAAAACATTTTGATTCCAAATGCAGTAGTTGTTTCCATTTCTATACTAGATAATTACTAGTTGTATAGAAGTTGTTTATTGTCATTTGTAAATGCAGACATAGGCTAGAGTTGGGAGAAGGTATTAAAATGCCAATAATGAAAGATCTGACAGAGTTCATTTCCCTTACCTATGATTTTAAAACAAATTATTGGAAATAATTTCCAGAGTGTTCCCTCAAAGCTGTATAATGTGCAAGGAAAAAGAAGAAAAAGCAAGGCAAGCAGCAGATGTTAATGAAGCTTTGCTTTCTCAGACTGATTTTTGGAACAATGTGTGCATAGCTTTGTCCAAAAATAGCTGGTTCTGAAATACATCATTCTGTTAGAGTCAATATACTAATATACTAAAAGAAACCTACTAATGAGAGTCAAACTTATAGTGACCTTTACACTGTTGCCCTGCCTCCAAATGTTGCAAGGATTAAATGAGTTTTTTGTTAACGGCTTGCGCCTTTTGAATACTTGCCGAGTCATACCAGCTTTCTGGCAACTTAGTAGGCCTTTGCCTTTCTCTTTGCTTAGAAAATAGAGCCTTTAGTGGTGAATCTGGGCAGTTGGCGATATAAAGCATCTTTCTTTTCCAGCAGATGCAAGTAGTAACAGAGTTAAAAACTGAGCAAGATCCAAACTGCTTGGAAACAGATGCAGGAGGACTGAGTCCTTCCCCAGTTGATTCCCAGACACCGATGGATGCAGACAAGCAGGCCATTTACAGGTAGCAGTGTTGACAGAATGGATTA
The DNA here is from genome assembly GCA_030412105.1 of Cyclura pinguis. Classification (NCBI taxonomy): domain Eukaryota; kingdom Metazoa; phylum Chordata; class Lepidosauria; order Squamata; family Iguanidae; genus Cyclura; species Cyclura pinguis. The sequence continues at coordinate 212,135,402 of CM059601.1, read as the reverse complement.
TTAAAGTATTAAATGACCTTTTTCTCTTTAGAAGGTAGAGTGTATGTTCTCAAACTGTGGGGTGCTGCCTCTAGTGGTGGTGGTGGAGACACAGACCACATGGGGAGATTTGAGCATACCGAGTTCTGGGGAAGATAAGATCTTGGGGCGGATGGAGCATTTCTTCTCGTTATCAGGCAGAGCATTACAAGATCAGTGCCGTCTGGATGATCCTTGATGATTCCCATTAGATATGTGGATACAAGTGCTCTTGTACTGATTATATCATCCTAGCCTGGCTTGGGGAAAGCATGTTTTGTTCTAATGGATTTTGTTTTGTTCTAATGAGGATCCAGTTATGTTTTGTTGGGGCAGATGCACTGAGTTTCTATCCAGTCGACTTTGTCAGGGCTTCTGCGCTTTCTTTTGCAAGACAGATGGTTAGTGCTGAGGTAGGGGCACCCAAAAGATAGACCAAGATGGCCTATTAAAAGTCTGTGAAATCCTGAAATAGACTAAAATCAAGCAATCTGACAGTATCTTGTATCTTATCAGGAACCTTAAATATCTTGGAGTTCTCCGTTTCTTCTGAGGTAGCAAATATGTATTTTCAGCACTTTCTTTGCATGCATGAGATTGTAATACTCTGCAGATTTCAGTTAGCCTTATAGAAGACAGTAGGGCTTAACATCTGAGACAGCAAACATAGGACTCTGCTACCAGTTCCAGTCATTTCAACAGGGTTTCAAATGTTAGTACTTGTAAGTACTAGAGCGAGTAAGAAGGATTACATAGTGTACTTATTATTAATCCTTGGTGAACTTGTTGCTAACTTCTGTTTACTTTGTTGTATATGTGTATGAAATGTTTACTGCTTTCCTCATACAATCTTGTATACAGAAGTTTCCACAGTAATAAAGCTTACTCATTTTTTCTGTTTTTATTTCCAGACATCCACTTTTTCCCTTACTAGCACTGTTATTTGAAAAATGTGAACAATCTACACAGGGATCAGAAGGCACAACATCTGCAAGTTTTGATGTGGATATTGAAAACTTTGTTAGGAAACAGGAGAAGGAAGGAAAACCTTTTTTTTGTGAAGATCCTGAAACAGATAATTTAGTAAGTGGACTGCTAAAGTACTTCAATAGTACTAAATTGCTGTAGTAGTACAATATTCCTAAAGTAGTAGCAAATCTCTTAAGTAAAGGGAAGATAAAGCACATGTTGATTTTTTGTTTGTTTGGAGAATTTATTAAATCTGGCTATTTAGGGAAAAAAGACTATATTGAAATTGTCAAAACTGAACTGCAAAATTTCAGCTTAAAAATAATGATTGGAAATCAGGGATTACTGTATTTGCCAGCATATAAGACACACCAGTATATAAGACACACCCCATTTTTACACTGACAAATACTGTTCGCCAGCATATAAGATACACTAGCATATAAGACGCACCCCATTTTCAAACAGTATTTTTCAGGAGAAAAAGTGAGTCTTATACACCAGCAAACAGGGTATCAGGCTCCGAGCATGCCACCCACTACTCAGCTAATGTTATCAAAGTGCCTGATTTTTGTCCTTTCTTTTAAAAATGTCTTTCCAAATAGTCAAAAACCACTGGAGTTTTCCAAAAGATAACCAAGTAAGAACAAGTGTTGTTCCTGATCAAAGAAACCCTATCTAGTCCAGCATTCTGTTTCCACAGTGGCCAGTCAAGTATTTGTGGGAAGTCCACAGACAGAATATGAGCACAACAACTTTCAGTCAGGGCTGTCCGGCAGTGGAATATGCTGCCTCGGAGTGTAGTGGAGTCTCCTTCCTTGGAGGTTTTTAAGCAGAGGCTGGATGGCCATCTGTCAGGAGTGCTTTGAGGTTATTCCTGCATGATAGGCGGTTGGACTGGATGACCCGTGTGGTCTCTTCCAACTCTACATTTCTATGATTTCTATGATTTCTATGATCATGTTCCCTAGCAGGTAGTATTAAAGGGGACAGTATCTCTGGATACTAGGGAAAATGCCTTGCCATTGCTGCCTGCAGCCATTGTTAACCATATTTTCTACGAATTTGTTTAAACCCACTTTAAGGCTGTCCCAATATTGTGACTATCAGTAAATCTTATGGTAGCAAATTCCTTAGTTTATACTGTGTGAGGAAGTACTTATCGCACTGTTCAGCTTCATTGGCATTCACCTTTCATTCCAGTGTTTGATTTCTAAAGGAGAACAGATGTTGCAAATGCTTCTTTTGTTGAAAATTCTTCAGGAACTATGCCGTCTTTCAGTGGGACTTGCAGGAGAGTCTGTGGGGTGTGCATGTCCACTAAAATAAGTTTTTGGAGTGCCTGAAAAATATGCCTTTTAAAAAAATGTGGTGGTTGGGAGGCTTTGGGAGAACTGTCACAGGATTTGGGAGGCTACAAAAGTGGGATTTGGCAGCTCATGGGCCTCACTTTCTGCAATGCTACTTTAGTAGAAAATCAGTATCAGCAATTAATTATGTTATTAGAATTAGGACGTAAGCATCTGCCAAAGGCCAAAATGAAGTTACATATTACAAGATTTTCATAGAGGTCTATATAGATATAGATGTTCAAGTTTCTGAGTCTTTAGATCATCAGAGGCCTTTCTAAGGGTGCCTCTACCATTTATATCAAGGAAAGATAGCATGTCACTTGCAGACTGTATGTGTCCTTCCTGGTTGGGAAAAAGGCCTCGCCTAGATCTAAACCGAGCCAAGGCATACCTCAAAACATTCACAGTTACCTCAATTGCCCCTAGAGGATGTGGGGGGCCTTTTCAGTGCATTTTAAAAATAATGATTTGAAAAACACGAGCTCAAACATGTATAAAAGCAACTATTTGTACTTAACACTCTGAAATTTAAATGTGGAGATGCTTGTCACCATTTTTTTTCAAATGGTTTCAGAGCCTTTTCTGTTTTCCCTCTTTTAGATGGTAAAGGCAATTCAGGTTCTACGAATTCATCTGCTTGAGTTAGAAAAAGTTAATGAGCTCTGTAAGGATTTCTGTAGCCGCTATATTGCATGTCTGAAGACTAAAATGAACAGTGAAACTCTGCTAAGTGGAGAATCCGGGAGTCCTTATTCACCTGTACAGCCCCAGGTATCTTTCACTCTGACTAACTATTCTATTTCTTTTATACGTACCTTACCCAAAGACTCAGGATAGGTAAGAGTAGATTTTTTTAGTAGTATAAAGTACTGTCTTAATAACTTGGTTAAATTTGTAAATGTGCAATTTACAAATAGACGATCTGTGACTGGCAAAATAGCAGTTTTTAAGGCTTTGTGATATTGTTAAGGTTACCAACTGTCCCTTGTGAAGTTTCTTATTAATCAGGAACATGGAAATGTAATTCTTAAAAAATGACCATAATTTGTCAACTCTTTGTCTGCAGTCCAGCAACTTTAAACATGATAAAGATAGCTTGGATTTGCTGGAGCAGCTGTCTTCATGGAAAGAGTCACCAGAAAATGTGAGCAGTAGAGCAAAATTGACACAATTATCATTGCACCTCTTTGGCACTATCTCCTTAGCCTAATTTTGGGGTTGGCTTTGTTCATCTCATTGTAGATAAGTGACCCCATCAAAGTAAATGGTGATCTATATCCAGAAGTAGGGTTCTGTGATTGCTCCCCATCACATACACAATATTTCAGAATATGAAACCCCTTGTATTCGGTATTTGGACTTCATGTTCATCAAAGCACAGATGAGACATCCACATGGAGAATAATGGGCTATGTGTCTGCTGTTTGGTTGTGGAATGCCTCTTCCTCTCTACGCCTTTTTAGGAGAGGCAGAGATTTAAGAACATACACAGTTGTGCTATATGGAATTTATCCATTGGTCTGTCTTTCTCAGTACTGATTACTCTAGAAGTCAGTGGCTATTAAATGTCTCAGGCACTGCTTCCAGAGGTCCTTTAATGGGAGATGCTGGCAATAAAGCTTCAAATTTTATAGGAAGTATGTGCTCTTCTACTGAACTGGGAGCCCTCTTTCTGTATGTGCCATTTATAATACTTGAAAAATGTGTCCCAATTGACAGATACGTTACTAGTAATAGTAACTGGGGGGGACAATACTTGGTTGACCGTTTTATTATTTGATATCAATATTGCTATAATGTCAAAGCACACACTTTTAATACTTGAATATGGCCATGTTTACCATCGTCATACTCTTGAGAGCTCTCCTAAAAGACAGTTGTAAAATACCCACCAGTTCAATAGAATAAACTAAGTTAACCATGAATAATATTAAAATATCACCACATGTTTTTGAAAAATAATAGAAGAGTTGTTCACTATTTTTCATTACACCCTTCATGCCAGCCCCATGTCAGTATACTAATTGTAAATTGCATTGCTGTCATCCAGCCATTTGATTTATCTTGAGTGTTTGGATGAAGCTTCAAAAATTCAGTAAATGTTTTAAAGACGATATGAAATCATCTTTAAACCTCAAATTAGAGATGTTTTTGAAATATAAACCACATTTAATTAAGGATTTATGCTATTAACTTCAGGGTTAAAGTTAGACTAGGATTTCCCTTGTAACAGTATTCTTCGGAAAAAAATGTTAGTTTCCTAATGTCTTATTTACAGTCCAATCCAATATATATCTACTCTGAACTAAGTCCCATTGAGTTCAATAAGACTTACTCTCAGATAAGTATATGTCGATTTTTTTAACTTCAATCTGTCTTACTTGTCCCATTTGCTGTAGATATTGCTGAATTACTGTAGGATAACCAGTCCTAAATATTGAAATCATTGACAATATTACACACTGATACTGATCCTTTGATTCTAATAGGATGAGACTAACCCAGAATTAACTAGCACAAGCATTGTTGCTTGAATTAATCATTATCCAGAATTTACATATCTCTTCAGTACTTCTTTAGAATGGTTCAATATGAGAAAGAAAGCCAGCATTTGGGAAGCAGCATATAAGTACAACATATTGTCAAACCAGATTTTTAGGCTATTTACTTTTTTCATTGAATTTCATTCTCCTGTGAACTTCATTACTGTTTTGGATCATCTTGGTTGTAGTGATGACTTCCTCATCTTCATCTTCATCACTGTTGTGTGGTTTATTATAATCTCTCTTTTTTAAAACTGTTGCAATTAAAATGGCAGGAACATCCTTCCATATAAGACCATGTAATTCTTGTTATTTTTTTACTGTATCTAGCCAATTCAAAGTGCCATCACAGGTACACTAAGTCCCCAGGGGATTATGGTACCTGCCTCAGCATTGCAGCAGGGGAATGTTACTATGGCAACTGTTGCAGGTAGGATGCACCAAACAAAAATCCAAATATTGCACTTCATTATAGAAACAGTTTGTGGCTGTTAAAAAGTTCTGAGGGTATGAATTCTAGAGCTGGATTTGTTTAACTGATGTACTACAATGTTCTGTCATACTACAGTGTTCTGCCAAATTGTTGGCAGGACAATTTTAAATTTTGAACAGTAGCATATGAGCAGATAGAGATGACAAAAAGGGGGTTTGGGTTGGGGAAGAAAATAAGAAAATTAGATATACAATTAGATTCTATTGTTATAGTGGCCAGGCTGAATGGCCACTTGGGTAAACAATTTTTGGTGTGAGAAGGACCTAAACGGCAGTTGGTTCCAGCTGAACCCATAAAGCTTCCTGTATCTCAGTTCCCACAGATACCGGCAAATACACTGGCTGCTTGTTGAAATGTTGCTGTTTGAAATTATTTAAAACATGAATTATTATTTAGCTTAGTAATTCCCAGAATTTTATGTAAGTAGATGTCAAGACATGTGTATGATAACGGCTTTGAGAGTCAACTAATATATGTATTTATTTAGGTAATATATGTATTTATTCTGGAAGAATAAAATATTTACTCTCTTACTAAACATTAAAAAGTCTTTATCATTATCCTGGAAACCAGATAAGATTGTCTCTTCTGACAGAAAACAAATCCATTTGTGAAAACTGCTTTCCTTAGGGCAAAGTGTAGCTATCTTTTTTTAAAAAAAAATCTTCAAAACCTTTACAATATGTAGGATTATGGGACCTAGCAAAAATAATAGTAAATCAACTACACTTCTGCAAATTCTTAAAGAAACATTAACAAGGTGATGCATTTGATTTGTTGTGATATTATTCTAAAATACAGTAAAAATGTTCTCAGGTGGAGTAAAAATGTTCAAAACATTTGTGTACTATATTTAATATTTTATAAAATGTTGTTTATTTATCACCATCTTGTTTGTTAAATGGTATCATAAAATGGTATCATAAAAATTACTACAAAAATACCTGTTGCTATGTTCTACCTGGATTACTTGCTTACTTTATTGTGTTAAAACCTTTGCATTCTTTAAGGTGGGGCAGTATATCAGCCAGTTGCTGTAGTCACACCTCAAGGTCAAGTAGTAACTCAAGCATTGTCACCTGGAACCATCAGGATCCAGAATTCACAGGTTTGTTCTAAACAGCTAATAGAATGGTTCAGTATGGGAGGGGGAACCAGTATGTTAGTAGTAAGATGTAGCAATGATGCTCTGGCGTTTAGCACTGCTTAACAAACATATTTAAACTTATAAAATACAGTTTGAATCTTGAAAAACACAAGTAATCAGAGTCCCTTAGACAAAAATGTTCTCCCAAAAGATCAGATCTTGTCTGATTTTGGAATCTGATCAGAGTTGGGCGTGTGTGGCACTTGAAACTGAGACCAATAGGTACTACCAGGAATCTCTGAAGAGGGCCAGAAAGAATCCTGCCTAAAAGCCTGGAGATCTCCAGTCAGTCAGAGTTGCCTGCACAGGGCTAGCTGGACCAGTGATCTGGTTGGGCAGCTTTCTGTGTTTCTCACCACTGCCACCCTACCTGCAGCATTGTACCTTGGGGACTCTCCAAAATGATATGTGATGGGAGGTCTTGGAGGCTGCTGGAGGCAACAAGAATCAACCAAAATGAAGTGGAGGCGGTTTGTGTAAGCAAAGAACTGCTAGTGTAATGTGCTGCCATCCAGTCTTGCCCAATTTCCCCTTCAGCAGTCCCTATCAAACCATGCCAGAGAATTGCCAAATCTGCAAGAAGGAGTTCTCAGGTAATTTGAGGCAGTAGTAGAAAGGGGTGACCAGAAACCAGGGAAGAAAACAGCAGGGGAGGAGGCTTTATCTTTGATCTACGTATTAGTTCCTAATATTCCATCTCAAGTGGCCAAGAATGAGAACCTTGACTTTACAAGCAAAATAAAGGGGCTACAATCGGAGATATCACTGAGATGCAAACTATAGCACTTGCCCCGAATAACTGAAACCATTGATGATGGGAGGGAAGTTGACTCTCCTCCTTTGATTGGCTTGGAGGAGCAAATAGTGGCCATATGTTCCTAAAGAGAAATATAAAATGTTATTTCGGAGTTTACTGTTTTGATGGAAGCAGTCTGCCTTCTTATATCAGGTAGTCTGATGCCATGGTTCTTCCTGGCTCGTATTATACTCCATAGAAGAAAGTAGATGAGTTGTACTTCCAGAGGCAGTGAAGAAGGGAGAGTGTACTTATTGTTACACATCCTGGGGCCATCTTAGCTAACGTTGTCCCTGAGTACATGCCTTTGCTTTTTTCCTATAGAAGTGAAGGACTGTTGTTCATTCCTACAGGTGAAAACCAAAGTGTTGAATTTTGGGACAGCCTTGTAACATGGGGAAAAAGTTCCCACCAGTCTCTGCTCTTCAGCATGACCATCACCAACAGGGACTGCACCAGGGTGAGGATTCTTCTCCTTGCTATCCTGAACACAGGTTCAGGGTTGTGGAGGAGAAGGCGACATGTCTCTGCCAAATTGACATAGCTGTTTCAGTTAGTGGTTTATGGATAGTATGCTTGAATGCTCCCCTGTGCATAAAGACTCCTGCGCATAGAAAGCTATTAATGGGAAAGTTAACTTAGAACTGGCATGCTAGTTATCTGTGGACAAGATGGTTTTTGACATGGATGTACATTTAAACATGCCATTCCCTACTAGCTGTCTGAAATGGTAAATGTGTGGACTTACTGTGTATACAACCCCTATGTAGCAGAATTGCCACTTGCAACACAAAACTTGTTTTCTCCCTGCAATTATGCACATCTTTCCACATAATACCGTTTTTGTAGAATATTAAGAAACCTAAGATTGTGGTGTCTTAATAACTGTACTACATCTTTCTACTTAAAATTGTTTTGTGGAATATTAAGAAAACTGAGATTATGATATTTTAGTAACTGTGCTACTTCTCAATCGGTGTGCAGCTCCAGTTACAATTAAATCAAGATTTAAGCATCTTGCATCAAGATGATGGGTCATCAAAAAATAAAAGAGGAGTTCTTCCCAAACATGCTACAAATGTGATGAGGTCTTGGCTTTTCCAGCACATAGGGGTAAGGTTTGATCATGGTAACTGCAAATAATTTCTGTCTGAGCATTTTTGCTGATACGTTTTTATTTACTGCACAAGGAAATTAAAAATGATAACATGAAAGGTTTTTTTAGAATTCAGTGGGTTCATAAACATATCCAAAATATATAAAGTCAGTATTGAATCAGGTCCACATTCAGTAGGTGTTTGTTAGATATCCTTATGACCTTCTTAAGTGCCAGCTTAAATTTTTGTTTTTTTAAATTTATCTTCTTGTGTGAAGAATGCTTTTTTTTTAAATCATGTGCTCCCTTGATCAGTAGCCTTTTAAGGGCTACATTTAAGTCCCAATCAATATAACATTTCCTGGGGAGGGTGGAAGATGTACACTGTTAAAAAATTGAGGGTGATGTTTTTGCAGATGCTGGTTTTTTGTTTTTTTGTGCAGATTGCCTCATATCTAGTTCCATATCCAGACCAGTGGTCCTTTCCACAGGCACATTTGTTATAGGAGGGCTTGGTTCCTAAACTTGGGCCCCACATTGGCTATGTTAGCTGGTGCTTCTAGAAGTTGAAGTGAACACATCTGGGGAGCCAAGTTTGGAATCCACACTGTTAGGGGCTTACATGCAGTCTTTGATGGCTACGTGATAATCAGCTTATTATTTACTTGAAAAGTCAATCAAATATTGCCACAGGTTTTCTGTTTCATATATGCACGTGCTATATATACATGAATATTCATAAATTCAGTTCATAGGTTGCATGCTCATGCTGCTGGGAGTGTATGTAGCTGTTTGTTAAGTCCATAGTTGCTGTTACTAATATTAGGGAAACAACATGATTTATTGTGAAAGTAATAAATTGATTATGGAAACAGTATTGTATTGCTTGGGAAGCTATATAATTTGGTGTTGGCATCTTCAGTATAGATAACATGTTTTTAGTACTGGTGATATCATCTGACAGAATTGAACTAGGTAGAACGGTCTCCTTGTGCTAGTGATTACAATTCAACTTTTCTTTTGCTCTCCCCCCTACACCATCTGTGCATCCCAGAAACTAATCCTAATTGTTTTCCCAAAGTCCCGAACAGTAGAGGTGAATGGAGAACTACTTTCAGTAGGATCAGGGAAATAAACCCCACTTTTGGTTCTGTTGTATCTGTGGAAGTCCACTACTGGATACTGTCCATAAACTGTCATTTTTCCAAAGGAGAAAAAAAGGAACTGTATTATTTTTCATGTTGAATCTGTCAGAGGTTGAGGAAACTTCCTATCTCTGTTTCTATTTTTTTTAATCAACATAATACTGCTTATTGTATATAAAACTTCTGAAAGTATTAATAATAAGTCATTAATGTTACTATGATTGGTAAATTATAGATAGACATTTTGTGTGCTGTTTGTACTGTAGCCTTAAACTATACACATTTTTATTTGACACTGCAAAATATTTTATCCCTCTCATATGACACAGTGTAATGAATCTGGTTTATCACATGCTGGGACTGACCAAGTATCATGCTATCTAGTAGGAATTCTGGCACTTGTGAGGATATATATTTCCCAATTGGACATGGTTTAATGGAGACTTGTTTCTTTTTATAAGTCAGATTGTTAAAGTAAAAAACAACCATCGTTTTGCAGTCAGCTCAAAAAAGTATTCAGCATTTCATAATTCCTAGAGATGAATGAGAATGCACAGTCTACATTGAGCTGCTTTTTTCTTTACATTTTCTTCAACTTAATGTGAGCAAGATTGTAGAAACTGATACCAATTGATATTGACTTGGTCCCCCACTTTTCTTTTAAGCCAATAGGCACTTCCTTGTCTGAATTTGCTATTAAAATGCATGATACACAAATCTTATTAGTATGTGTGCATGATACATTGGTTCACTGTTAAATTCAAGGTAAAACCATTTAAAATACTTTGCCCCACTTGTGATAGGCATAACTTATATAAGCACAAATATATACCTACTGGTTATGTGTTGAGCATCTTGAATATCCATCATTTCATCAATGCAAATGTTCCCTCCACCTATGCAGGTGCAAGTATTTAACACAGTAATTGTGTTCATAAGTTGCTGTGGCCTGTTCACCACCTGTTGACCAACTTTCCACACTTAGCTAGATAGCCCCTTGGATGGCACACATGCGTTCTGTCACAAGCAGCCATACGCAAAGCCTTTCCAGTAGTAGAACCTGCTAGAGACTGTGCTCTGCTGGTGTAGCCTTCCAGAGTCCAAGATCCCTTCCATGGCACAATGAAGCAACAACGTTGAGTACATAGAAAAAAACCTAGAAATATTATTTTTCCTGTTAAAACAAATGCAACAATAGCCTCCAACAGGTATGTCCCTTAGAGCAGGGGTGGACTGTGGGCTGCATCGCACCTCTCAGGGTTGTTTCTGTGGCCCCCAAGGCCCCAATTTATGTATTTTCTCCAAAATGCCCTCAGATGTACTCTAAGGAGTGTGGAGAGCATTTCCATCACATTTGGAAACTCTTCCAACTCTCCCAACCAGCGGGAGTGTCAAAAACTTTTTTTGCCAAATTTTTCAGAAAAAATTTTTTTACCCTGAAATGCTGCAAAATGTCCACTAGGGGGATGCAGGGTGCATTTCCCCCATATCTTGTGGGGCCCCTGGGCCAATTTAGGCCCAGGAGAGGCCTTTTTTGACACACAAAACATAGTGAAAATGCTCCAATACCCCCTAGAGGCATTTTGGGGCAAAACATTTTTTGTTTGTTTGTTTCTTTTTTTCTGGAAGCAAAAAAGTCTCCAAGTTCCCTTGGGGAGCTGATGTGGCCACCTAACCTTCAACAGTTGCCTACTAGTGCCTTAGGCTTATTAGGAAAATAATCATCTGAATTTAGTTCAGAATTTTAATTGGAATACAGGGAGGCGGTTTTGAATGTAAAATTTCAATGAGTTTAATAGACTTAAGCTGAAATTACCTGTAAAAATTGTTAGGTGGCATGCTGAAGCAAGTGAAACTACCCAGTAGCTGGAAGAGCAGCACAGAATCTATCCTTCATATGAAAGAGGTTGTAGAAATAAAGGAGACAGAAATAATTTTTTGATATTATTAAATGAGCATTGTGAATTTGAAAGCAAGAGGATCATATTAAAATTTATGAATGCCTGGAAATGTTGAAAGAAATAATCTTCTCTAAAAGGAATGGTGGATAAATACAACAGGTGAAGACTTTATGGTGGCAGTGAAACAGATAGTTCTTTGTGGTCTCTGTGCCTCACACAATGGGATCTTCGCGCATGCGCAGTAGCTTTTCGGAACGTTCCAGAGCTGTGCAGCTTGGCGGGAACCCCTCCCCATCTGGTACTGAGCATGCTGAGTCCCGCCAAGCTAACGGTCTCTCCTCAGTTTCTTTTTGTCCGCTGAACTGTTAGCAGCTCGAAAACACCTTTCCTTTGCTGAGCAGTTTGCTTCGCCTCCTCTTCGATATTTTCTGTTTTCTTCTTCGGAGAGTGTGTAAGAACTCCTTCTCCCTTTCTTCTTCTGTGTCTGCGTTGTTTAAATTTTGTACCTGTGGTCGCAAGGTTCCATTGTCGGACGCTCACTCCGAATGCCTTTTTTGTTTCGGAGAGGCCCACAACGTCCGGGTGTGTCCTATTTGCAAGGATTTCATGTCCCAGACGCTAAAGAACAGGGCCTCTAGGCTAAAATCCTATTGCTGGGAGCAAGCTCTAAAAGTCAAGGAGCAGGCGGTGTCCAGCACTGCCCTTTTCACCTCCACCATGGCTTCTTCCCAACCGACCACGGTTTTCAAGCCTGTGACCACACCTTTGTCGACATCAACCTCCTTGATATCGACCTCTACGGTATTGGGCTTGGTACCGTCGTCAGCGTCTTTGCCTCCAGTTTCCTCGCTTCCAAGGATTCCGAAGCTTTCTAGGATGCCGATTGTGACTTCTTCTTCTGGGGATGCCTTGTCAGGCTCCCAGCCGGCCTCATCTCAATCTCGCAAGGTTCCAATGATGGCCCAGCAGAAGCAATCTTCCTCCCACCTGCTGGATCCTTCTGCCAAAGATAAGAAGAAGAAGAAGAAAAAAGGAGAAGCACCACTCTCCTTCCCCAGCAACCCAGCAGTCGTCAGTCTTGCCGACGCCTCCTCTGACACAGCCTCCTATGGCTACTGTGGAGGAAGAGGTTACTCCTGACCTTCCGGAGGAGCATGAGAAAGTCTGCCCGGTCCTTCCTATACCGGTATTACTGGAGCCCGCCTCCAATGTTGAACACTGGCCCTCGCCGTCTTTGTCAGCTCAGTCCGGCCCGCCTCTGCTTGCAGCGCTGACTATGGCCTTGGCCGCACACTCCAGCCGATCCTGGACTCAACCGTCCGCCTGCCTTTGACGCTCCTTGGGCTCCTTCCCACGACCGGCCCAGGCCCTCTTCTCATGACCGCGCTCAAACTGGTATGGTGCGCTCTCCGGGACGTGACAGAGCCAGATCCCCGTGTCGATGGGATGCTCGCCCTGACCATGGCCTATCGAGGACAAGGCTTGATTCACCTTTTTTCCTCGGCTTCATACATAGCTCGCTATGGACACGAGCATCTTTGGAGGGAGCAGCCAGGGTCGTACTCTTACTCTCCGGCCTATAGGGATCGGTACCATACCGATGTTCCCTGTTGGTCTCCATACTGCTCACGACGCTCTCTGTCTCCATCTTCTGCATCTCATTACCGTCTGACTCCACGGTACCGCCGTTCGAGATCTTGGTCTCGGTCTCGCTCACCCTATTTTCAGTGATCCCTGAGTCGCTACCACTCCCGCAATCACTTGCCTTGCACTAGGGCAGCCTCGCCACCTCCTCAGGTGACAGCAACCATTTCATGCCCACCGCCTGATACCCAGTTGCCGCTGACGCTACCGGCTTCCTCGACGGTTTCTGTGCCAACTCTATCTCTGGCCCGTCTGATCCTGGCAGTCATTCTGGTTTCGTCCACCTTAGCGGTGCTTCCACCAGTTGTATTACCTTCAGTACTGGCTACGGTACCAGCCTCCACCGTAGCATCTCCAACAGCTATCTCGGTTGCGATGCTGGATTTGCCTGGACCACAGAGGCCTCCTTCTCCATCTTCTCAGTCCTATGATTTGGATTCGGATTCGGCTGTCTGTATGCCAGATTCTTACTCCTCTCTGCCGCTTGCGTTTGGTGAACCTTCGCCGGACTCGGCATCGGAGGACGTGAAGCAGTTTTCCGACATATTGATATGAATGGCTAATGCTCTGGGCCTTGATATTTCTGGCCCTGCTCCGACAGTGCAGGACCCAGTTTTCCACTATGTGGATACGCGCCCTCCGTCCGCAGCTCCGATACCATTCCTTCCGGTGCTGCAGGAGGTACTGAAATACCCATGGGCCCAACCAACCTCTCTTCAGCTGATACCGCACCACCTGGAACACCTGTACCGGACACAGAAGAAGGACGTGGACTTCCTCTTTAATCATCTGATACTGAACTCTATTGTTGTGGAGTCTTCCCAGACTGAGGGCGTTAAGAGGGCTCACACCACTCCACCGGACCGTGAGGGCCATCGTCTCAATTCATTCGGTTGACGCTTCTATTCTGCGGCCTCCCTGATTGCCAGGATTTCTAATACGCAAGCGTGCCTGGCCGCTTACCAACAGAATATTTGGGACAGGTTCTACCTTCTTTTGGCCCATCTGCCCGACGATCATAGAACGAGCACCATCCAGTTCTATAACGAGTCGGTGGCCTTGTCGAACCAGCAGTTCCTATCCTCCCGCCACACTGTCTAGGGTGCGGCTCGCATGATGGCTGGCGCTGTCGCCCTTCGTCGTTTTGCGTGGCTCTGTTCTGCCAGTCTTGCTGAGGATAGTAGAAAGGGGATCGAGGACCTGCCCTTTGATGATCAAGGGCTTTTCCACACAACTATGGACGAAGCCATGGATCACCTGGTAAAGGCTCGTCTTACAGCAAAGATAGGTCTCCACCCTACACCTCAGTCTAGGAGGCCATCTTCCTCATGTTCTTCTTGGCGTCATTCGACCTACTCCTTTGCTTCGAGGTCACCTCGCCAGATGTCTTCTCGATCGTCCCTTCCATCATCACAACGCTCTTTCAGGAGATGGCAACCATCTTCAAAGAAATTTTTATCCACAGCGAAGTCCCGCTTTTGACTTCTCTCACAGGTCGCCACCACATCCATCCTTTCACCTGCCTGTCAGCCTCACCAAAAACCTGGGTCTGGCTCGCCACTTCAACACGTGGCGGCGAATCACCACGAACTCTTGGGTCTTTTCCATCGTCCGTCTTGGTTACGCCATCAAATTTCAAAATATACCATCTCAAGGCATCTTTTATTCCAGCCCTGCCAGCCCTGCCCTTCTAGAGGAGATCCAGTCCCTCCTTCTCAAAGGGGCCATACAGCGGGTCCCATCCTCGGCCGCTACCACCGGCTTCTTCTTCCGATATTTCACAATACCGAAATCGGAGGGTACCCTTCGACCGATCCTGGACCTCGGGGGGGTGAACTCCTACATTCTTCTCCGAAAATTCAAGATGGTCACTCTCTCTACCATCCCCTCTTTCCTGAGGCATTGGGACTGGTTCGCCTCTATCGACCTACAAGACGCCTACTTCCATATTGCAATTGGGCCCCACCACAGAAAATACCTTCGGTTCGCGGTCGACAGTATATGCTGTCAGTACAAGGTCCTGCTGTTTGGCCTGTCCGCTGCTCCCAGGGTCTTTACCAAATGTCTGGCCCCTATGGTGTCGTATCTCCGCATGAAGCGTGTTATGATTTACCCCTACCTAGACGACTGGCTGTTGGTGGCGCCCTGCAAGCAAAAGCTGTACAAGAACATTCATCTGACACTCACTCTTCTCTCCAACCTTGGGCTCAGGGTGAATCCCAAGAAGTCTCACTTGGAGCCGTCTCGCACCCTGGATTTCATTGGTGCCACCTTGGATTCTGTCGCTGCAAGAGCATTTCTGCCATTGAAGCGGGCTCGGACACTCTGCCACGCTGCCGATGCCATCTTGCGTGCTCCAGCAGTTTCTGTCAGAACAATTCAGCAACTTCTGGGTTACATGGCAGCGACAACGGCTGTGACTTACCTGTCCCGCCTTCGCGCCCGCCCGCTGCAACATTGGTTCGTCAGAACCTTTGACCCCCTTCTAGACGACCAATGTCGCCTATTGCGGGTCCCCCGGCCGGTCAGGGACTCCCTCCACTGGTGGCTTTCGCCTTGACACCTGCTGTCGGGAATACCATTTGTAGAGCCTCGCCTGACGATCACAGTCACGACGGATGCCTCCCTACTGGGCTGGGGAGCACACTGCGGCCACCTAGCAGTACAAGGTCACTGGATTGGCTTAGAGACTCGGCCCCATATCAGTGCTCTGGAGCTCCTGGCCATCCTGAAGGCTTTGCAGGCTTTCCGCAATCTTGTTGTCGGCCAGACAGTTCAGATCTTCTCTGACAACACGACGGCCATCTGTTATGTAAACAGACAAGGGGGCACCCACTTCTCCACTCTTCTCCACCTGGCTCTTTGTCTCTGGGACTGGTGCATTCCGCTGGGTGTTCACTCCATTGCGGTTCACCTAGCGGGTCGAGACAATGTCATGGTGGACACATTGAGCAGGGACACATTGTGTCGTCATGAATGGTCCCTCTCCGATGCCATTTTTGACAGCATAGTGTCTCGCTGGGGTGCTCCCTCCGTTGACCTTTTTGTGACCAGTCAAAACAGGAAATGCCGTCACTACTGCTTGAGAGCCGGCCTTGGCCCCAGGTCGCTCAGGGACGCCTTCCAGTTTCGGTGGAATGAGGAGTTCCTATATATCTTTCCCCTGTTTCCACTGCTGGGTCAAGTGGTAGCCAGGATTCTGTCAGACTGCGCAAATACCATCTTGATAGCCCCGTATTGGCCAAGACAACATTGGTTCGGCCCTCTTCTCGAGGCAGTCCGGGAGCACAGGATGCGGCTCCCCTGCATACCAAACCTCCTCTCTCACTCGGACGGTCACATCCTACACTCCTGCGCCTCCACGCATGGAGAATAATCTTTTAGATTCACCTGCCATCCAGCCCATACTTACGGCAGCCAGGAAGAAGTCCACCAGGAGGTCCTACCATTATAAGTGGCAAAAGTTTGTGGCTTTCACCAATTCCCGGCATGAACCGGCATCGCCAGCCACATTGCCCGCTGTGCTGCACTTCCTTCTACAACTCCATGACCGAAGGTTAACCTTCTTGTCCTTGAAGGTTTACCTGTTGGCTATCGTAGCCTACCAACCGCGTGGCACCCCGTCTGTAGCGCTATTTCAGGATGCTACACTTAAGCAATTTCTCAAGGGCCTGCAACACCTGTATCCTCTGACTTCCCCACCTCTCCCGCCCTGGTCGTTGTTGCTTGTTCTCTCTCAGCTGACCCGACCTCTCTTCAAGCCGATGGCAACCTCAGATGACCGCCTTTTGACCTTGAAGACGGCCTTCTTGGTTGCTATTACCTCGGCTAGGAGAGCTGGGGAACTTACAGCACTAAGGTCAGATGAGCCCTTCCTTGTGTTGTATCATGGCAAGGTGGTGCTTTGCTCAGACATCTCCTTCCTCCTGAAGGTCGTATCGGACTTTCATCTCAGCCAGGATATCATACTACCTACCTTCTATCCTGACCTGGCTTCGCCTCTGGAGCACTTGCTCCATTCCCTCAACGTCCATCGAGCCCTGGCGTTTTACCTTCAACGGACTTCATCCTTCTGACGGACCCCTAGCCTTTTTGTTTGTTATGGTGGTAGCCGGAAGGGTCATAAGATGTCCACCCAGCTCTTCTCGAAGTGGGTGGTCCAGATCATTCATCTAGCGTATGAACTTGCTAGACAACCTCTGCCAGCTCCTCTGCTCCACGCCCACTCCACAAGGCCCATGGCATCTTTGGCAGCTCTCCTCCATGGGGTTGACCTGCAAGAACTCTGCCGTGTGGCTACTTGGTCGCAGCCTTTGACCTTTGTCTGCCACTGCCGTCTTGACTGCCGGGCCTGGCGTGATGCCCGCTTTGGTCATGTGGTGCTGTCTTCCATCCTGTAGGACCTGACCCGCCTTCCAATGGTAAGCTACTCAATCTCCCATTGTGTGAGGCACAGAGACCACGAAGAAGAAGAACAGGTTCTTTACCTGTAACTGTGGTTCTTTGAGTGGTCATCTGTGCCCTCACACACACCCGCCCAGCCTCCCCTCTCCAGGTCCTGCTTTGGCGGACTTCAAAACTGAGGAGAGACCGTTAGCTTGGCAGGACTGAGCATGCTGAGTACCAGATGGGGGAGGGGTTCCCGCCAAGCTGCTCAGCTCTGGAACGTTCTGAAAAGGTACTGCGCATTGTGTGAGGGCACAGATGACCACTTGAAGAACCACAGTTACAGGTAAGCAACCTGTTCATCTTTCAGCGTTCAAGAACGGAAATTAACAAGAGATTTGGAGATAAAGTTTTGTAGTCCATCTTGGGAATGTGTGATTATTCCTTTCCTTTCTTGGAAGACTTCATGTTACATTCTTATTTCATAACCTGGTTTGCAGTCTAACCGTAGTTTCCTGATTTGGGTGCAATGGGAAATTGTAGTTTAACAGCCCCTGGGAACATTATTCTGCTGTGCAACAGAAAAAACAGAAAAGAAAACATAGTCACAGTACTTATTATAAGAAGTCAGCAAACTGGGTTAGTAACTACCTATGTATTTAAGATATCAGCAGTGATTGATCTACTGGGCACTAGGTTGGAAAGACATAAGGAATTTATATTTTTTATTGGATGTTTTAGACCATATTCAGTGGTGGAATGCTGCTGGCAAAAGAGTGGGATGCAGCAGATCCAGGAAGAGACAATCTCCTCTTTCCTCTGCACCCCATTCTGTCTCCTAAAACAGTCTCTAAAGCAGAGGTTTCCAAACTTTTCATGTTGGTGACACACTTTTTAGACATGCATCATTTTGCGACTAGCAAACCGAAGGTTAAACTAACCCCTGATAAGAAATACAGACGCATACATAGATTGTAATAACAAAGTGTATGGGGACGCAACATATCTCATGAAAGCCTTTCATATGTTTTTTAAGACATATGATTTATAAATAATAACATACATTTCCAAGATTGTAGGTGACACACCTACACACTTCAGGTGACACACTAATGTGTCATGGCACACCATTTGGAAAGCCCTGCTCTAAAGGGTTAGGAGGCCTACATAAGCTTGTTTTCAGGCAGTATGGAAAGCTAAAAGGGAGGACAAGAAAGATCTGCTGTAACCACCTGGTCAGATTTACCCTCTGAATAAAAAAGAGGATACTTAGGGAAAATTAAACTCTTTGCTTTTCTGGGTTCTTTAGGGGGAAAAAAATATGATGGCAGAAATCAAGTGCAGAATTAAAAAGGGGCACGGATCGATGAAGATGAGAGAACTCTTGCACAATTTTAATCTCTTTTCATCTTTTATGTGTACCTAAAAAGCCTTTGAGAAGTAATGTCAAACATAAAGAATGAAGTTCCCACTGATCCGTTGATTACTGGGCTTGATTTTGGACAGTTAAATTGATACCAGTAGTGAAAATCAGTTGGCTTTTCATACCAGTGAGAATGTCAGTTGCATAAATATGGAACTCTGAGTATTTTTTCTTGCTTCATCATTAGAGTAATAAGTAAGTTAACCAATTAAAACTGTAATTTATGTCATAAAATTAATATTTGATATTTTATACAGCTAAAGGAAGTCTCAAACCACAGATGTTTGGGGACATGCAAATATGTGAAATACATTATAAAAGAAAGCAATTTAGCTGGTCAGGAATTATCTAATTACTGGGGTAGGATTAATTATCTGCTATAAAGTAATTTTATACTGTAGCTGTAGATGTTTGTATTACATTTACTGATACAATTTGTTTCAAAAATTCAAAAGGAAAAAGGCAGCATGTGTTATTTTTGTTTCCTTTCTCTAGCATCCATATCCAACTGAAGATGAGAAAAAACAGATAGCAGCACAAACAAATCTTACATTACTCCAGGTCAATAACTGGTAAGATAAAAGAAATGTATATATGTATGTATTTATTAAAATATTTATACACTGCCTTATATCAGGAGATCTCAGGGTGACTTACAAATAGCATTAAAACAGATTAGAAAGACTAGCTAATATCACTTCCTTATTAGTATAAGTGGGCTTAAATCAGGAGCAGTAAATGGATCACTTTCATATACCTTTTTTCTTTACTTTGCTTTGGTGGTGAATTTTAGAAGAAATAGTGATTAAGCACTCTGATTTAACAATTAAATCTGCTAAGGATAAGTTAAGCTACTCTTGTTAAACTCAGGAACAAATGTGTAATTATATTTCTGATGGTGGAATGTGCTAAGTTTATGCAGAATGACATTTATTACATACCAACAGGTAAAGAAGGAATTTTAAAATTTTTGGATTTTAATGTATAGGGTAGAAATGACTGTGAATTTTGATTATAGATCCTTATTTACTGAATCTACAGTGACAATGACATCATTCAGTACAAAGTTTCATGAGTAATGACATACTTTTTTTCTTTTTCTGTTTTTTCATTGTATATATTACTATTTTTCTTTATTCAGTAAAAATATTTTTAAAAACAGATTAAACAGATTAAAAAAGATAATTTTAAAAAGTTAAAAATATATTAAACAATATAATGAGTTAAAACAGATTTAAAAATTTAAAAGTTTTCAAAACTATATATAGCAGTCTTTGGGTTCAATTATTGAGGCCCAAGACTTTGGTGAACAGCCAAGTTTTAACTTGGTGCCTAAATGATGTGAGTGTTGGTGCCAGTTAGGCCTCCAGGGGGAGGGCATTCCACCAGCTGAGAACGCCATCTCCCATGTACACAGTACACAGTGTATTGACCTTACTAGTGGAACACTGGGGAGGAACCCCCCAGCAGACATTAATCCTCAGGGAGGCACATACTGAGAGAGGCACCCCCTCAAGTATCAAAGTCCCAAGCTGTTCAGGGCTTTAAATGTCATCACAGACAGCTTGAATTCAGAGCGAAAACATATTGGCAGCCAGTGGAGTTCTTCTAAGAATGGCCTTACATGCTGTTTATGTGGCTGTTTATGTGATAAATGTACTCCTTTATTTGGAGATGTTATAATATTTCATTTACATTTAAAAAAAAGTCATGTAGTTTTCCTGCTTATTGTGGTCTGCTGTGTATAGTGCAGAGGGATATGATCAGGTATGTAGGGGTTGTTGCATCTGTTTGTCACAAGAAGGCTTGCTGAAATACTGCAGCCTTATTTAGGTTATATAACACCACAAGTGGGAAACTTCTAGAGGTCAAGGAGCTGTACTCATCATTGTGGGACCATACTCCCTCCTATTGTTCTACATACTTTCAACTCCTAAAAGTAGGGATTGTTAGTGCCATCCAGGGTGATGTGATAGAGCTGTTTCTCTCATTTCAAATCTGCCTGATCTCTTTTTAGGTTCACTTGGATGTTTTTTTTCTAAAGTGGAACAGTGCCTTGAAATGGTCAGGAGGCAAAAATGGAGCAGCATCCCCTATTATGCCCCCTAGAGGCATAATAGATTGGATTAGCTATTTTCAGTCCAAAAATTTAGAAGCATGCTGGTCTGGGGTGGGGTTGAAAGAAGCCGGAGACCCGAGGGCCTCAGTGGGATCTTGATGGCATCTTTAGTGACTAAGGAGGCCTCACATGACCTGTGGACAACAATGTACATTTTTTGGACATAATGTGAGCTGAATGAATAAATGGTAATGCTGCAAGGCAGTCCTGTCCATACTGGCAGGAAAATGGATCCAGTGCTTTCTCTAATAATTTTCTCATTGCAAACATGACTATTAAACAGAAATTGTGTGTGTCAAAGCCCATAAACCATTTCTTTTTCCTACCACTCAAGCATGGGAAATAAATAATTGTGACAAGTTGTTGGTCATGTATAGTATGAAGTAAGTAATTGTTACCTTGTTGAGCACAACCATTGATGCTTTGCAGAGAGATAAACTAGTTCAGATTTTTTCAGTGGTGTGCATATAATTCTGAAGATTTATTAAGGAAAAATAAATAAATTTTGGGTGTAGGAAGTGTTTGTGTGTGTTTATTCAGGTAATGCACAAATATTTATTCCAGAACAGTAAAAGACAAAAGTAAAATGAAATGTAAACAAGCTGACATTCTAGGTTCAATTCATGTATAACACAATCGCATACATGTTTATTCAGAAATAAATTTGAATTTGAGAGATCTTGCATCACAATACATGAGTATAGGATTACTGCTTTAATGGTTATTTTTGTTCATCAGTGGCATTGAAGTGAAACTGAAAAGAAAAAGAATAGGAATACATTGACATGACAGGAGGTTGGAGCCAGGTTTAGAATTAATCCAAAAATATAAACAATAGTGATTTCCAGTGTGTTTTAGCATGAAAGAATGAAACTTCATAGCTATAGTTGTGTAGCTGCAGAAGAAGAAAGAAGGATCAGAGGGAAGAAAGGGAAGAACTGATTGAAAAGCCATTAGAAAATAGTTTTTGTTTAGTTTTAAAGAGCCAAAGAATTTCTCTACTTCAGATATTTCTTTTCAGATTGGACAGTTTTATTCCTTCACCAATTAAGGTCCCACAGCATGTTTCTATTCAATTAGTGTAGAAACAGTCTAACCTATATGAATGTGTTCATGTTGATTTTGGTCACATTTAGGTTTATCAATGCTAGAAGACGAATTCTGCAGCCAATGTTGGATTCCAGCTGTTCTGAAACTCCAAAAACAAAAAAGAAAACTGCTCAAAACCGACCAGTTCAGCGGTTCTGGCCAGACTCCATTGCATCAGGAGTAGCTCAGCATCAGTCAAATGAACTTACTATGTCAGATGGTGAGTAGTTTCTTCACTAACCTATTGAATATTTTAAGAAAACTGCTTTATTTGATTGGTTGAGGAAACTTCTTGGGACAAGTCAATTGGCACAGTACATATACCACCTTTTAAATTAATGAAAAGCATAGCAACAATTTCTCATGGATTATTCAGAACAGCAAAAAAGGATTTTCATGTGCCAACCCCCTGCCAGCATCACACCACACATAGAAGTATTTGTGCATTGGAGGTTCACGGAGCCTTAAGGGTGCCTACATCTAGTATAAGGTTGCAGACAGATCATATGCAATGTTTATTCTCGGGATGGCACGGAGGAGAAATCCACAATGATTGGGTTTATCCCCACGTGCCAGCCGGAACAGGCAGGATTTAAAATTCTTTCAGTTACTACCATTAAGCATACCTCCTCCTCTGACAGTTTTTCCATTCCTGCCGAGCTAACCGGATGGGTTTAACTCCTTCTCTGACAAGGCTGTAGTTATTGTGAGGGAAATGGAGGAAAAGACAGAGGAAAAATCAGCAGATTTGTTCCCAGATGCCCGCCGCTCCACGAGGCTCTGAGGAATCAAAAAGAGAGAGCGCTAAAAATGGGTCTAGTCAGATGTCAGCCAATCCGCTTGGCTCTGAGTTAGAGAAAAAAGATAAAGTCAAACAAAAAAACTCCCAGATGACCACCGATCTGCGGATCTCTGAGGAGGAAAGGAGAGAGGCGCTCAGGAAAGTTTGTTTCATCAAGTGAGAGTGATGTGAAAATACAAGAGTCTTATAATGTTAAGCAAGGTGAGAAATTGGAAGGTAAAGCAGTTAGAGTGAAGGGAACTGCTTCAAAGAAGAGAAGCAAGGACTCCTTACCAAAAGTAGGTAAGGGATCCACCGTTAAAGCAAGTAAAAAAGCAGCAGCTGGAGCAAAGTTTCAGATGGTTGCTTCAGGCCACTATCTTGAGAATCGTGATTCTGTGGAGATGGGAGGGGCTCGTGGAGAGCGTCCCTCAGCAGCTAGAGCATGCTCAGAAGTCTTAGTGCAGTGCCCTGAGTTGATGGGAGGGGCTGATACAGAAAGAGTTCCTGACAGATCATACGCATTTTCAGCCCCGCAGCAGCCGTTTAGAGCAGGCGCAGGTTCCCTCTCTGTTCCTGCATTGTTTCAGAGCAATTCAGGAAGAGTGGAGACATCAATGTGGAGTGAGATGGGGGCTCCTTCCCCTTCAGTGGAAGGCTAGACGCTTGAATATATGAGGTTTGTGAGGCAAATGTTTGAAGAAGCTCACGAGCAACCATATTTAGGAAGGGGAGAACATAGGTACATATTCAAGGAAATAAGACCTTGTGCCAGCATGTCATCAGCGTCTTGTTCTAATGTAACAAATGAGAATGAATTACAGCTTTTGATTAAGAGAGCAGTCTCCAAAGAGTTAAGTTCATTGATGTCATCTTGGAAAAATCCAGTTAGTGATTTGGGAAACATGAGTGCATTAAATGTGCAATCAACATCTGAATTAATGAATAATAAACCTAGAATTCTTGATAGGAATGATAATTTATGTATGGATGATAGTGTTGGGGGCTCACCGGGGACATGCTGTACTCCAGGTGTATGAAGGAAGAAGCATGACCCACAGCCATATAACTTTAGGGCTTCAGGCCAGGCAGACGCAAAAAACCAGCAGAGTTATAAAAATGAACAGAGTCCAGAGTCCAGGCCATAGTTGCAAAAACTAAACTAGTATTTTATTTCAAAAAGCTTAAGTAGTATACAGGTATCAGAAAAGTCAAGAAAAATCCATTGCGCTTCTCTCTCTGTGTTCTGGCGAGACAGAGAGAGCTGTATAATTCAAACCGCAAGCAGGAGAGGGGGGAGTAGAAAGAGAGACAGCGAGGAATTTCTCACAGCAGTTATAGGCTACTGTGAGACTTTGTTTTACCCAAACATTCTCAGCTTTCTCACAGGAACAGAGAACAGCCAGATGTCTTCTTGTCGCACTGGCTGAGTCAAGCCGACCTGCTAGTTACCATGACTACGAGCACAGCAGAGGAACAAGACTCAAACTTTTTTACAACCCTTTAGCAAAGAATGAACCAAAAGGCCCAATACTTAACAGATAGAGAGGGAATTGAGAGAGATAAGAGATTATTTGATCTGTGATAACTGAAGCCCCTGTCAGAGCTGCTGATGACAAGCAACAGCTGTTGGTCCCTGTTGCTCAGGGTGGAGATGACGAGCAGCAGCTGTTGGTCCTTTTGCTCTGGCTGGAGATGAGTCCTGCAGCTCAAGAGCTCCCCCTGCTGCCATGGGCCAAGCAGGCTCGGACATTCCTCTGCCTGCTCCTTTAGGGCAGCAGGGATCCAATTCTGAAGATGCTTTGGAGCCTGTGTCAGTCAGCCCACAACAAGGCAGAGACTCAAGAGAGCTGAGCAAAGGGAGGCTTCCTTGATTAAGTTCAAGGAGCGGTGACTAGCCACACCTGTGCCTGGGGCTATATAACTGCCTGCCTGAAAGCTTTCCTTTGCTTGTGGTAAACTTCTTACAAGCCCTCTCCTTGCTTGTTCCTTGCTTCCCACACCTGGTTCCTGATACCTTGGATTGATCTCTTGGCTCTTGACCCCTGGCTTTTGGAACTCTGACTACAGCTTTCGCTTGTTGTTCTGGCTTAGGTAAATGGTCTTCCTTTGAGTAAGTGCTTGCTTGACTCCTCCCGGCAGGACTCTGCTAGCTCTCCCACTCCCGTCTCTGGGCTGGCTCGCCACCTGGGTCTCTGACCTTGACAGGATCATCAGTATGACGTTGAGATGGATGTTGGTGTGAATAGAATGAAGAAAAGAAGATTGGGTCTAAATTCTGATAGAGAGGAAGAGAACGTAGTGGATAGACATGGGAAGTGTGTGAAGAACATTAAGCATTCTTTGTTGGAAGAGGTTAGGAATGATTCTGGTAGTCAGGATGAGGAGATGGATTTTGAAATTGAGGATGATGATGACTTTTCAGAAGAGGTGGAATTAGGTTTGGAGACAAATAGGTTATTTCAAACGGATAGTTTTAAGAGTTTGCTCAGGAGAGTGTTAAATACATTGGATTTGGTATTGGATAATGATAGGGAAAAAGAGTAAGGAGCAGGAGGATAAGGACAAGAAGGTAGCATCAGTATTGAAGATGAAGGAGGCGCATGGATCAGATATTCGAATGCCAGAAAAGTTCAAAGAATTAATTCAGGCTGAGTGGGAGTCTTCTTTAAATACTCGCAGGAGGTTAACATATGTAGACAAACTTTATCCTTTTGAGAAAAAGGAGTTGGAATTTCTTAAAATCCCACTGATTGATGGTCTGATAGTGGGACTTTTATCAGGGGCATTGGTTCCCCGGGAGGGGGACACAACTTTGAAGGAAGTGGATGAGCATGGAGCAGATTCTACATTAAAAAGGCTTATGAGTACTCAGCAATTGCTATAAGGGCTTCAGTTGCTGCATCTATGTTTGCTTGGGCTGCAGTATTGTGGATGCAGGAAATTATGGAGCATGAAGAGGTACAATCTAGGTCTTTATGTAAGGCATTGGAAAGGGTTAAGAAAGTTCTAGAGTATGTGGCAGATGTAAGTTATGATACTGCAGCCTTTGGGGCTAGAAACATCAATGCGGTAACTGTAGTGAGACGTTCTATGGTTGTGGCATTGGGAAGCTGATCAAAAGTCCAGAAATAATTTGGCTTTTGTCCCTTTTAAAGGGGGATTGTTGTTTGGGAGTCAGGCATTAGAGAAAGTATTAGTTGAGAGTAAGGAAAAGAAGCAAGTTATGCCAACTTTGCAAAAAAGAAAAATGGAAAAAAAGCCTTTTCAAGGGAGATATTTTTCCTTTTGAGGGGGTAGAGGTAATGGTAGACAAACAGATGTTAGATTTGGAGGACAACAGTGGAATAGAATGAGAAGACAATTCAATAGAACAGGTTCTTCTTCGTGGTCTCTGTGCCTCACACATTGGGATCTTCGTGCATGCGTGGTGATGTTCGGAAGATTCTAGAGCTAAGCGGCTTGGCGGGAACCCCTCCCCCCTGCTCATACTGAGCATGCTCAGCCCGCCAAGCCAACGGTCTCTCCTCAGTTCTTTTTCATCCACCGGCGTGTTCGCAGCGTATGGAAGGTTCTCCAGCCTAGCAGCTATTTTCTTGGCGTTTCTTGTCTTCTTTTTTCTTCTTCTTCTTGGAATTCTTTGAGGAATCCCTCCTTCTCCTTGGACTTCTTCTGGTGAGAGCTTTCTTTCTATGTCTGCACTTTTTAAAAATTGCGTATCCTGTGGTAGAAAGGTCGCCCTCTCAGACGGGCACACTGAGTGCCTTTTTTGTCTTGGGGAAACCCATAACGTCCAGGCCTGCTCTGTGTGCAGAGATTTCACGGCGCAGACCCTGAGGAATAGGTCGTCGAGGCTGAAATCCCACTGTTGGGAACAGTCTTTAAAAATCAAAGAGCAGGCAGCTGAGAACACAGCCCTCTTTACAGCCATGACCTCTCGTTCCTCCTCGGTAGTGCGATCTTTGACCACACCCTCGTCAGTATCGACGGCTCCGATATTGATGGTGACGGTACCAGACCCGGTATCGTCTTCTCTGCCTCTGGTCTCCGCCTTACCATGGATTCCAAATGTTACTGCCCTGGCTAGTCCGAGCTTTTGGGGATATTAAAAGATATCCTCTTGATATCATAATTCGGCTTCACTTCTCTGTTCCTCTCCACGTGCTTGCGAGGCCACCGGACAAGCATGTAAACAAGCTCGGCCGTTAATAGCTGTAATATTCAAACTACAATACAGGCAGGCCAGAAATAGCTGACTCACTGCTTTAGGAGACCTCCAGGCAAGTACTCTAATTAAGTATGCACACCATTTACAAAAGAGCCTCTGCCCTGCGCTGGCAGCTTGATGGGTAAACTATACAATACCCAAGTACTCTGTGTTTGCATACTGGCTACTCTATTGAGAACCGCTACGATAACTCAATCATTCAGATTCTGACCTTTTGCAGGCTTTGTCTCCAACTCCAAATCTATTGTTTTCCCCCAAGTACGGCATAGCCTGCAGTCACAATTCTTTTTATAAAAACCCTTGATTCCAAGACCTTCCTCGGAACGCTCCCGAGTTTCATCCCGCCTTGCTGCCGCTTTGCTTGGCGAGCCTCCCCTCAGCTCCACGTGCTGAGCTACATCGCACCCCAGCTTCGCTCTCTATTTTTCTGGGCTTCAGGACAGGTGAAGATCACCCAAACCAGCAATCCCTCTAAAAATCCCTCTCTACCACTCCAACCTTTATTTTCTTTAGTTATCTTGTATGAGTGTGTCACATACACTGTTTTGCTTGTATTTAATAAACATCATTTATTATTTCCACTTCTGTGTTCTCCTTGACTCGACCCGACCCCGTAGACATAGGGTTCAAGATCTCGCTACATTACCCTGCCTCTCGTAACGTTAAGCAGTGCTCTGAGCTAATTTTCCCCACCTTTAGTTGAGCACAATTTGGTGTCCCTTGCGGGACCCCCAGTACACAGGGTAACACGAAGCTTCATCGGACGCCGGTCACCTCGGCGTCGGGGGATGCCCCTGCGGGCTCGCAGGCGGTGAAATCAACCAAGACCCTTACGGCGGCCCAACACAAACGGCCTCCTTCGGCTGATCTGGCTACGCAGGACAAAAAGAAGAAGCGTAAGGTGAAGCGGAAATCACCTTCCCCATGGCCGACTTGTCCGCCGACGCCTCCTCCAACTCAACTTGTGAGGGAGACGATTGAAGAAAAGGCCCCCTGGATATATCTGTGGAGCGTGATGAAGATTCCCAGCTCCCAGTGATCCAGGTGCCATCTGCCCTAGACGACTCTTCAGTGCCACCTGTGTTGTTTGCGCCGACTAGGCCGCTCGGTCACCCTGTACAAGGGATGGACTGCCCGGATCCTTCTTTGGAGACTCCGAGGGCTTCATCTCGTCATCGGGCGTCTTCTCATGACCGTGCTAGCGGTAGTGCGGCACGCTTGCTGGGCCGACAGGCATCGATCCCCGCGGCGGCGGAAGGCTGCCTCTGACTGTGGCAGATCTAGGCCCAGGATCGATTCGCCCTTTTCATCTGCATCATACATCGCCAGATACAGGCATGAACATCTATCGCGTGAACGACCGAGGTCTTATTATTCCGCTGCATATAGAGACTGGTATCATGCAGACGTCCATAGGTGGTCCCCGTATCGTCACTGATCTTGTTCACCGTCGTCAGACTCCTGGTACCATCCGGCGTCTTGGTACCATCGCTCTCCATCACGTTCACGGTCTAGGTCTCCCTGCTACCACCGGAGATCTAGAGACCGTTCACCATGCTACAGGGCCATGTTGCCACCTCCTGGGGTCATGTCTTCCATCTCTCGCCTGGCTGCGGAGGCACATCCACTGTCTCAACAGTCATTATTGGCACCAACTTCAACACAATCCATTCAATGCCCGATCCCAGCGGTTTTGCCGATTGCTATGTCCACGGTACCACAGTTCACAATTTTACCACCAGTACCGTCTTCGGCACCATCGGCGGTTCCCGTTCCACCTGCTCCAACCGTCACTCTACCGACTCAATTACTACCGGCCCAACGATTGCCTTTGCGATCCTCCCACTCGTACAATTCAGACTCTGACTCTGGTGACTACTCTGGACTCCCACGTGTCTCTGCCACTGGCTTTTGGGGAGCCCTCACCTGACTCGTCGTCTGAGAATGTTAAACAATTCTCTGACATCCTTCTTCGTATGACTAATGCTCTAGGTCTCGATGTTTCTGGTCCACCTCCGACGGTGCAGGATCCTGTATTTTCACTACGTGGATACCCGCTCTCCATCTGCGGCACCAATACCATTCCTGCCTGTTCTGCAGGAGGTATTGAAACACCCCTGGGCCCAGCCTGCATCCTTACAGCTGATACCACACCATCTTGAGCACCTCTACAGGACCTAGAAGGAGGATGTCGACTTCTTGTTTAACCACCCAGTGCCCAATTCCATCATGGTTGAGTCTTCCCAAACCAAGGGCGGTAAGAGGGCGCACGCCACCCCGCCTGATTGGGAGGGCCCTCGGTTGGACACTTTTGGGAGACGTTTTTATTCTGCGTCATCCCTAATTGCGTGGATTTCGAGCACACAGGTCTGCCTCGCCGCGTACCAGCGCAACATCTGGGGCAGGTTTTATCCTCTGCTGGCTCATCTCCCGGATGATCATCGGACAAGTGCTATCCAGTTCTACAATGAATCGGTAGCGCTGTCCAACCAGCAGATCCTGTCCTCATGGCACGCAGTCGAGGGAGCGGCCCGAGTGGTGGTAGGGGTGGTCGCCCTTCACTGATTCGCTTGGCTACATTCTGCGGGTCTACAGGAAGGCAGCAGGAAGCATATTGAGGACCTGCCATTGGATGGACAAGGCCTCTTCCACTCCACCACTGATGATGTGATGGACCACCTCGTAAAGGCACGCGTGATGGCGAAACGGATGGGGATCCACCAACCGCCGCAGTCCCGTCGCAGCTTCGTTTTCCACTCTTCTTGGCACCGCTCCTCCTATACCTATCAGTCTTGCTCTCCACGTTTTACATCAACTCGATCCTTGGTACCGTCCTCTGCCCAGAGACCTCTACGAAGACACCAGTCCTCTTGGAAGAAGTCTTCGTCCACGACGAAGTCGAGGTTTTGACTTCTCACGCAGGTCGCCACCACATCCACTCTTCCACCTGCCCACCAGCTTCTTCGACCACCCGAGTTTGGCCCGGCATCTTTTCAAATGGTGTCACATCATGACAGACTCTTGGGTTCTCTCCATCGTCCGTCTTGGTTACGCTATCAAATTTCAAAATATACCACCTTGAGGTGTCTATTATTCCACCCCAACCAACTCGGCTCTGCTAGAGGAGATCCAGTCCCTGCTACAGAAAGGGGCCATAGAACAGGTCCCGTCCTCGGCCAGTACCACCAGCTTCTTCTCCCGGTACTTCACGGTACTGAAATCAGACGGTACCTTGGGACCACTTCTGGACCTCAGGGGTGTGAACTCCTACATTCTCCCCAAAAAGTTCAAGATGGTCACTCTGTCTTCCGTCCTGCCCTTCCTGCGACGTTGGGACTGGTTCGCCTCTATCGACCTACAAGACACCTACTTCCATATCGTAATTCGACCACATCACAGGAGGTACCTGTGATTTGCGGTCGGTGGCACCTGTTACCAGTACAAGGTGCTACCGTTCGGACTTTTCACCGCGCCCAGGGTCTTCACCAAATGCATGGCTCCGGTCGTATTATACCTCCACACGAAGCGCATTATTGTATACCCCTACCTGGACAACTGGCTGTTGGTGGCGCCCTGCAAGCGGAAGCTGTACGAGGACATTCATCTCGTGCTGTCTCTTCTGTCCCGCCTTGGCCTCAGGGTGAACCCGAAGAAGTTGCACCTCGAGCCTACCAGGGTCCTGGACTTCATTGGAGCCACTCTGGACTCGATCTCAGCCAAACCCTATCTCCCTATGAAGCGGGCCCGCACTCTGCACCAAGCTGCCACCGCTGTTCTCTGTGCGCCTATGATCTCGGCAAGGTGGATCCAGAAGCTTCTCGGCTACATGGCAGCAATGATGTTGGTCACCTATCTCTCCCGCCTTTGTGCCCGCCTGCTACAACACTGGTTCATCAGGGTCTTCGACCCACTACTGGACGATCAAGGCCTCCTCTTGTGGATTGCTCCACAGGTCCACACCTGTCTTCTGTGGTGGCTCTCCCTCTGACACCTCTTGTCAGGAATGCCGTTTGTCAGCCCGCACCCTCGGGTTACGGTGACAATGGACGCCTCCCTCTATGGCCGGGGAGCACATTGTGGTAATCTCAGGCTGCGAGGACACTGGATCGGCCCAGAGACCTGCCTTCACATCAGTGCCCTGGAACTCCTCGCCATCCTAAAGGCGCTTCGGGCATTCCGCAGTCTTGTCAGCCGCACAGTGCAGATCCTCATGGACAACATGACGGCCATTTGCTATGTGAGCAGACAAGGGGGTACACGATCGACCACTCTTCTCAACATAGTCCTCCGCCTTTGGGACTGGTGCGTACCGCTCTGAGTTCACCCGGTCGCTGTCCACCTGGCGGGCCGGGAGAATGTCACGGCAGATACCCTCAGCAGAGATACCTCCTGCCACCATGAATGGTCCCTCTCCAAAGCCGCGTTCCGAGTGATAGCAGCCCAGTGGGGTCAGCCATCCGTCGACCTCTTCGCCAGCAGCTGAAACAGGAAATGTTCCGGGTACTGCTCCAGGGTCAGCCTGGGTCGCGACTCTCTCAGCGACGCTTTCCAGTTCCAGTGGGACGAGGGTCTGCTGTACGTGTTCCCACCGTTTCCGCTTCTGGGTCGGGTGATTGCCAAGATCCTCTCCGACCGCGCCGACGTCATCCTGGTAGCCCCGTACTGGCCGAGGCAGCACTTGTTTGGTCCCCCCCTCGAAGCTGCTTGAGGCTGGGTTCTCAAGCTGCCAGTGGTACCGGACCTCCTTTCCCACTCAGTCTCGTGCTACATCCGGACCTACCACTCCTGGCTCTCTATGTCTGGAGAATAACCCCTTAGACGTGTCAGCCATACGGGATGTCCTCATGGCGGCCAGGAAGGAGTCTACCCGTAGGTCCTACTATTACAAGTGGCAGTGGTTCGTGGCCTTCGCCGATGCTCATCATGAGCCAGCGTCACCTGTCACCTTACCTACTGTGTTGCACTTTCTCCTGCACCTTCGGGAACAGGGACTGGCCTTTTCGTTCTTGAAGGTCTACCTCGCAGCCATTGTCACTTACCAGCCATGTAGCTCCCTCTCGGCAGCTCTTTTTCAGGAAGCTATCCTCAAGCAATTTGTTAAAGGGCTGCAGCATCTTTACCCACTGATGTCCCTGCTGCTTCCACCTTGGTCGCTGTCCTTGGTGCTGTCCCAGCTGACGCGACCGCCCTTCGAGCCTATGGCTACCGCTGATGACAGGCTCCTGACCATGAAGACAGCCTTCCTCGTTGCTGTCACCTCTGCCAGACGAGCCAGTGAGCTGACAGCACTGCCGTCCAATGAGCCGTTCCTGGTTTTCCATCGGGACAAGGTTGTCCTTCGACCAGACATCTCCTTTCTACCGAAGGTTGTCTCTGACTTCCATCTGAACCAGGACATCATCCTTCCGACTTTCCACCCAGACCCGACTACACCTTTGGAGCAATCGCTTCACTCGCTCGTCGCTCGTCGAGCTCTGGCCTTCTACATTCATCGGGCTTCGGCCTTTCGCCAAACTTTCCAGCTGTTTGTATGCTATGGTGGTCGTCGAAGGGTCAGAAGGTGTCCACCCAGAGGTTCTCCAAATGGGTGGCCCAGCCTATTTTGCTGGTATATGAACTGGCTAAACAGCCTCCACCAGCCTTGCTCCGTGCACACTCCACTAGAGCTGTGGCCTCTTCAGCAGCTCTTCTTCGAGGGGTGGACTTGCAAGAGTTGTGTCATGTGGCCACCTGATCACAACCTTTGACCTTCGTGCACCACTATCGACTGGACTGCCAGGCCAGAAGGGATGCCCGCTTTGGCCGTGCGGTGTTGTCTTCTGTTCTCTAGGGCCTGACCCACCATCCACGGGTAAGCTACATAATCTCCCAATGTGTGAGGCACAGAGACCGTGAAGAAGAAGAACAGGTTGCTTACCTGTAACTGTGGTTCTTCGAGTAGTCATCTGTGCCCTCACACATACCCGCCCAGCCTTTCCCTCTTCAGATCCTGCTCTGGCGGACTCTAGAACTGAGGAGAGACCGTTGACTTGGCGGGCTGAGCATGCTCAGTACGAGCAGGGGGGAGGGGTTCCAGCCAAGCCGCTTAGCTCTAGAATCTTCCAAACGTTACTGCGCATGCACGAAGATCCCAGTGTGTGAGAAGAACCACAGTTACAGGTAAGCAACCCGTTCTTCTTTTAGTAAATCAAGTCAAGGACAAGGAAGAGGTGGAGGATCTACCCAGATAAAGGGGAGATCTCAGTTCTGACAAAGAGAAGCTGGAGGTAGGAGGAAGACTGCTGCTTTTCAGTACTCAGTGGTTGCAAATTACAGAGGATCAGTGGGTGATTCAGATAGTAACAAAAGGTTAGAAGATATTGTTTGACGGAGTACCAAAAAGCAGATATGTGTCTTCTCCGGTGCCGAAGAACGGAAAAGAGGAAAATAGTTCTGAAGGAAGTAATTCATCTAATGGATATTGGAGCAATAGGGGAAGTTCCAAAGACTCAATGGTTCTTAGGAGTTTATTCAGCGTTCTTCATAGTTCCCAAAAGCAATGGAAATTTCCGGCCAGTTTTGGATCTCAGGTACCTCAACCAGTTTGTGAGATATCTGAGGTTCAAAATGGAGACGTTGCAAAATATAAAGGAAAATTTGAGAATGGGGGATTGGTTAGCATCCTTAGATCTCAGGGAGGTGTATTTACGTGTGCCCATGATAGAATCGGACAGGAAGTGTCTGAGGTTTCAGTATATGAACAAGCATTCCCAATTCAAGGCTTTACCTTTCAGGTTGGCCTAAGTTCCAAGGGTATTTACGAAGGTATTAATATTCTTGGTGGCTTTTCTGGGACAGCAAGGTATTCATTTATACCCATATCTGGACAATATTTTAGTGAAGGCAAGTTCTCAAGAGAAGTTGATCAGGGATTTGAGGAATACCACTCAAACCTTAGAACGGCTGGGATTTTTGATCAACTACAAGAAAAGTCATCTCAGGCCAACGAGGTCAATTACACACTTGAGTGCACAAACAGACACCAAGTGGGGTCAAATTTATCTCTCAGAGGAGAGAGGACGGAAGGTGAAGGAGTGTGTACAGCTGTTAATGACTCTCAAATCAGCCGATTTGATGTTACTAGCTTGAGTGATGGGGATGCTAATATGGATGGTGCAGTTGGTTCCTTGGGGAAGATTTCATTCCAGGGCCCTACAGAGGCTTTTAGTTCCTCACCAGTGAAACATCGGCATGAAGAAGCATTATTTGATTCTGTTGCCTCTCCGTTTAAGGAGGGAATGGAACTGGTGGAGAGAGGATGCCAATTTAAACAAGGGAGTACCTCTGTTAGTGACAAACTACATAAAACTGACAACAGATGGAAGCCTAACAGGTTGGGGAGCTCATTGTTGAGGGCTGTCAGCTCAGGATATTTGGCAGGAGTGGACAGAAATCGCAGTATAAACTTCTTGGAATTGAAGGCAGTTCGTTTGGCACTGTTGGAGCTTGCACAGGTGGTGAAAATCGCCATGTGCAAATCTGGACGGACAATATGACAGCAAGAGCATACATTGTCAGTCACTCAAAACTTCTAGTGAAGGAGGCAGACAAGTTGTTCTGTTGGGCAGAAAAGAATTTGAAATCGATAATGGCGGTGTATTTGAGAGGGAAGTTGAACATCAGGGCAGATTATCTGAGTCGACACAGTATACACCCAGGAGAACGGACACTGAATTATGCAGTGTTTTTGAAAATGAAGAGAAAGTTTGGTCCTTTTCAGATAGACTTGTTCGCCTCGGTAAGGAACTCAGGATTAAAAATTTTTTTTTCTGTAGATGGAGGCAGGCGTGCAGAGGCAGCAGATGCATTGTCAGTTCCATGGCCAAAGAGTCAACATTATGCATTTCCACCACTCCAGATTATTTAAAAGGTGCTTCTGAAAGTACAGCAAGAACAGGCGGAGGTGGTTCTGATAGCACTACATTGGCCAAGGAGGCCATGGTGAAGCAGTTGTCAGTAGGAGGGCCATGGAGATTGCCAGTTCAGAAAGATCTGCTGAGTCAAGGTCCAGTTTATCATTCGAATCCTCAGTGGCTGAATTTGATGGCCTGGGTCTTGAACGGAAGGTGTTAGAATTGCAGGAGTATTCTCAGGGGGTTGTGGACATGATATTGTCATTGAGAAGAAAATCGACACAAAATGTTTACAATATACTTGGAAGTCATTTGAGAAATGGTATGTTTTGAGACAGTTAAGCTTGTTGGACATTACAATCAAGCATGTTTTGGACTTTTTGTATGATGGGTTGCAGAAAGGTTTAAGGCCTTAACATGTTAAAGAGACAAGTATCAGCATTGGCAGTTTATTTGCAGGTGGAAGGTGTACCTTTGTCATCTCATCCGCATGTTAAAAGGTTTCTGCGGGGAGCAACAATCTCTTCGTTTCCAACGAGACACAGATTTCCAAGTTGGGATCTGAATTTGGTCCTAGATAGTTTAACAAAGCCACCTTTTGAACCTTTGAGGGATGTTTCTCTACGTATCATGACCGTTAAAACAGCATTCCTGGTGCTAGGCGTGTGTCTGAATTGGCAGCCTTATCCATAAATCCAAACTTGTGTAAATTTGAGGGGGATAGGTTGTCTTTGATCTTGGAACCAACTTTTCTGCCTAAATGGGCTTGGAATAAGGGAGCACCAGATGTCATTTACTTGCCTGATTTCTGTCCTCAGCCTAAGCATGTTGAGGAGAAAAGATGGCATACATTGAATGTTAAAAGAGCAGTGAGACTGTATATCAAAAGGACTGCTCAAGTAAGACGCACAGAGGCTTTGTCTCTTATAAACTTTGGGGCAAAGAGCATCTAAGACAGTAACTGGGAGATGGGTCAAAACATGTATTTTTCAATGTTATGATTCTGCTGGCATGTCTAGACCTGTGAATGTATGGCCACATTCGACTAGATCGATGACAGCAAGTACTTCTTATTCAGTAACGTCATCATTACAAGATATTTGTTCAGCAGCTGGATAGGTGGAGCCATCAATTTTCATTAAGCATTACAAGATTGATAAGTTTAAGTCAGTACAGGCAGCATTTGGGAGAACTGTGCTGAAAAAGTGGTGAAAAAGTAGAGTGCCGCCCAGGGTGTGGCTTGGGTAATTCCTAATCATTGTGGATTTCTCCTCCGTGCCATCCTGAGAATGAGAGATTAGACTTACCATGAAGATTCATTCTGGGACGGCAGGAGGAGGAATCCACACTCACCCTGTGGAAAAAAAGGAGAGATTTTTGGGCATTATCAGTGTTTCGGAAGAAAGGTGTGGTGAAGAAGTTAATGGCCTAGGTTACGCACGACTAGATAAGAAACTGTCAGAGGAGGAGGTATGCTTAATGGTAGTAACTGAAAGAATTTTAAATCCTGCCTGTTCCAGTTGGCATGTGGGGATAAACCCAATCATTGTGGATTCCTCCTCCTGCCATCCCAGAATGAATCTTCACGGTAAGTCCAATCTCTCATTCAGAAGCAAATTCTACTTTACTAGTGGGATTTATTCCCATATTAATGATACTGGAAACAGTTTTACAATTGCGTTTCACTGGCAGCCAATTTTTACATGTGAAGATCTACCCATGTTAAGATGATAGTGCGGAAAGATTAACAACATTTCTTATTTAAACAAAACAAAAAAGAATAAAAAGAAGGAAATGAACTTGCATAACTTCTCTGACTTTTTCAATTCCTGTAAAGAAAAAAACATGTATAAGGTTCAAAATGGATGTACAGCTTGATTCAGTTTTGTTTTAGATTCTTGATTTTTCAGTCTAAAATGTATATTTAATTAATTTAAACATTACGGTAGTTTATTTGAAACGGTAGCAATGGGAGTTTTTTTCAGGCAAATAATTCCAGTGTTTTTCTCCATTTCCAGGAGCCGTTGTAACAATTACAGCTCCTGTCAATATGAATGTAGACAGTCTGCAGTCTCTTTCCTCTGATGGTACTACTTTGGCTGTGCAGCAAGTCATGATGGCAGGGCAAAGTGAGGATGAATCTGTGGACAGCACTGAAGACGACGGCGCAGACCTCTCGACTACTAGCATCAGTGGGCTGGTCTTGGATAACAGTGATTCTCTGCAGTAGGAAACCAGAGAATTGGGCCTAAATATTTGGGAAAACCTATGGACTGACTGACTTTTTATAGTTTGCACAGCAAACATTTTACACAAGTTTTATTTCTACTATGTTTTATATGTAGATATAGAAGAGTGCACTTTTTGTATTTCATAGTAAGCTTAAAGAGTGTCTTTGCAGGTGCAGCAACTTCTTTCAAATGTGTTGTTTTTGAGTTTAATTTGGAGAGTCTAGTAATTTAAGAAAGAATACATCATCACTCCGTTATTTTCTTAGGTGAATTTTCTCATTCACAATGTTGATCCGAGATTGACCTGATTAGGGCATGGGGGGATGGGGCTGCAGTCACGGGAAGATATGGTGGATGCCTGGTGGAAGGGTCAGTTTTGCATCAGCGTGGATTTAAAACATGCCCTCACCACACCATCCCCATCTTAATGCACTGTTTGCTCTTCTATAATATTAGACATACTGCAGTTTTGTGACACATGAAATTGCCCTGGTGGAGGACTTCAGAACACTTTTATCTCCTTGAGAGTTATGCATTCATCTAGTCCTGTCGTTTTAAGATTACTCTTGGTGGTTTAACGATGTAAAATGTAAAGCATGTCAAACTAGTGTATGGAATTTGTTTATGAAGTTAGCCATGTAGATTTGAAAGATGCTTCTGCACCTTAAAAACAAAACCCAGCCAGTCTGAAGTGGACAGCAAAACACACGGCAGGAAGTGGAGATGTGTGATTCAGTAACGAATGTATGAAATTTAAAATGGGCTTAATTTCTCCTAGAGTTGTTAGATGGAAACCTCCAGATTTTCTCTGCACCTTTTAAATTTGCCACAGATGCAGTTTTGTGCTCATGTGTTCCTCATTTTGACCACCTGCCCTGTGGCACAATTAAAATCCACTTGGAGCAGATGGGGATGGAGCAGAGTGAAAGGCACAAGAGGATAAAAGGAGAGGTAAAGAAACCATGACAGTTTCTCCTCTCAGTTCAGTGGTAAATTTAGAAAGATACAGTGGCATGTCTGGATTGCAGCCTAGCAGCCCTACTCCTAGCCAGTGAGTCTGTTCATCATTTGCTATAAAACACTTATTTTTACCTTTATCAGGATTATTGGATTAAAAATATTTTTATAAATTCTCTAAGAATTGGGACAATGACTGTATTGAGCATGAAAAAAATGTTTAGTACTTCTATTTGGAAGGTTATGGAAACAGTCCAAATTGAATAAACAAGCCTATGCTATATTCTATGGATTTCCACTGTCCCATAGTTGTGTAAGAAGGACTGATTCCTTAACAGGAAGTTGGATTTTGTTAAGCATTGATTGTGTTTCATGTAAACTAACATTCATATTACATTTCAGTTTAACTTGCAATTTGTTTCTTGATAGATTTGATGGATAGTTATTCAGGTGAGTAAAACCAGAAAATCTTTCCTGTATTCAAGAGACTATTCTTAGCAGTATACACTTCTGACCTCTTGACAATACGTTGCATCCTCCATATATAATGAGGTTCTGTTCCAGGAATCCCCATGTAAAATAAAAAATGGGAGTGTCACATCCCGTTGTAGTCGATGGATGCAACGTGTTTTGCCGGTCACATCGTTAACTATAATGAGAGCAATAGTTCATGTGATCTCACATTTGTGTACGTGGAGGTTGTGCCTGAAGAGGGCACACTGTATGCACAAATCAGCCCCTTAGTTTGGATTAATCCCCCTTTCTGCATCATTGTATCTGAGATGTTGGATGATATATGAAATAAAGGTAAGTTAAAAATTAGTTTCTCAAGCACAACAGTGGTCAGAAGATCCCAGCAATATTTCATTATTTCAAAATACTGTATATCGTTCAACACATTCAAAAACATCAGTGATAAATTAGCTTTAACCCCAAATGCTCTTAAGCATTTCCGCTTCTTGTGAGTTTGCTTATGCTTTTCTGTATCTGCTGCTGCTGACTCTACTGGAAGTTGCTTGCTTTAAATAGTGAGCTTTGAAGGCTTCATGACACATCAGACTTAGCAACTAGAAGAAGTACAATATAATGAAATTAAGATTTAATTCTAGTTGAATGTGATACAGAAATTTTGATGCAAGTCCAGATTCAACAAAGCATTCAGAAATGCCTTTGTTTCTTCTGTGGTTTTCAGTGGGATTTAAAGAAGGTTGCAGTCTCTTAGCCAGCACCCGTCTTTTTCCTTCTCTTTCTAGGCTAAGGCACATCCACATCAAATATTTATTTATTTTATTTATTGTATTTGTAGGCCGTCCTTCCTGAATTGGACCCAAGGCAGCTTCCAACAATAAATATTATTGTTGCTCCATGACTTCTCCAAAGAAAAAAAAATTCGGTTTCCCCGTTGTTTCTTTTAAGATACACCATTACTTTCCAACATTGATTGCTTAGGGAAGTTAGAAATCCATAGATTACCATTGCTCTCTTCAAAGGAGGTGCAGCATGGGTGTAGAAATATCAGCATTAATGTGCACTGTGAGCCACCTTGGGTGCCATGTTAAGAAAAAGATGGCATATAAAAAAATTAAATCAAGTTTGAAGAGTTACAGCAGCCACATGAACCCCCTACTTGATAAGTATTTTTCAGTAAATATTATTGCTACTGTTAATAGTTAAACTGATCAGCAAAAGTGCAAGTCTTCTTGGCTTATAAATCCCCAGGCAGGTGTCTGATCACTGTGTGGGAAAAACAATAGAGAGAGACTGCCCTGGTCTCTGTAAACTTGCAAAAGAAGAGGAGGAAATCCTCAGTTTTCCCATTGTAAGATGCTTAACAAATACCAAATAAAGTGCTGGCAGCAGGGTAGCAATTTTAGATTCCTCATGGTCTGAAGAAATACCGCACTTAAAACCTTGGAGACTATAGAGACAATCCACTTAAGTTATAACCCACATTCTCTGTCTTCTGCCATTTTCCTGAAGGTTTTAAAATGGGAAAATAGATAAACATGACGTGAAAGATTGCAAGAAATAATCACTAAGTTTAATAAAATTAACAAAATTTAAATTGATGCTGTTCAGGTGAGAGAGCTTCTAAAGTGCAGTGGTAACTGTGTGCAGATGAACATACCACAGGTATGAATGAAAGTTTTTCAGTATTTTTTTCTACTATGTTCAATATGGCTTAAAGGGACTATTGAAGAGAACATAAAAGGATGTCTCTTTGACTTAAAAAACTGGCAGGTTTTCTATTTAAAGATTTCCACCATATCTCAGATGTTTGAAAGTGTGTTGGTGGGTCCATATTTTCTTTCCCCATGTGAAAAAGCACAGATTCCAGATGTAGCAAAACTCATTTTTCTGAAAAGTGGCAGGGAAGCTTAAAGCAAAGCAAAGATTAAACAGATTATCAAAGGCATATGTATAAATAGCAACATTGTTGCCATTTTCTCAAGCCATTCTTTAAATTTATGATATTTATATAAACAAATTAACAGTTGTCAACAAAATTGCTAAGCAGTTTGCATAAAAATGATATTCAGAAATTGCAGTTGACAACCTGGATCTTGTCATTTTCACCAAACCACCATGCCCACGCGAACAAACATTATCTTTTCCCCTGCTGCTTGCAGAGATTCGCAGGATCCCTGTGACGATTATGAACAGGTTGCTACACATTTTTTCCACGTGGTGTGGGTTCAAATAGGCCATTGCATACCCTTCTGAAATGCAAATCAGCTAAATGCTTGAATTCCAGATGGGCATTCTGAAGAGGGAGAGAAGACACTTAACTGTTTTGTTTCCTTTTGCTAATCTATTAAAAGTGAAGTGCACGTCCATGTTAAATCCATTTGCACGTGCCTGTTTTCACAGCCATGGTTAGTAAATTTCACGTATTAGACTATTGTAAACACTGGCTCCTCAAAGGTGATAGAAATAAGAACTTTGGATTATGCAGGGAAGAACAGACTTAACACTGTTCTGCATATTTGGTGAAGACAAAACAATCCAACATTAGCAATTCTGCTCCAGAGGATAGGACCTGAACCACTGAATTCGAACTACAAATTCCAGATAAACAATGGGAGAGAACTCCTTGATAGTGAGAGCTGTCTTGTCAGTGGAATGGACTGTGCTGGATAGTGGTGGATCTTTCCGTCACTGAAGGTATTTAAACCGAGGTTAGATGGTCACTTGCAAGGGATGCTTTAGCTATAGATTCTTGTACTGGTGGGCAGTTGAGCAAGATAGCTATGGCATTCTTTCTAATTCTGTTTCTAATTCAGCAATACGAGGGGGCTTATATTGGGTGCAATTTACAATGCTGTGATCACAGATTGCGCAGTTGCCTTTTTCACTTCTGCCAAAGCAGCTGTGATTTGCACATTCTTGGTGTATCTGGGGCAGGGAGGTAACACATGGTCTCTATGCATGTTCTATTTATGCAAATGCCTTCTCATTCCTTGCTATTGTTTTTCTTCAGGTATTTTTTGCAATGGTTGGAACAGCACTTGGACAAGAATTTGGGTGGTGTGGGCTTGCAGCTCTTGGGGATGATAGGAGTTTCAGCCCCACGGAAACGCAGCGGAAAAGCCAGAGTTCAGCGAGCCAACAGCAGCAGCCTTATTCCCCAGTAAGGATACTCACACACAGAGGAGTTTCTTCCAAAACAGGAGGCACTTTATCTTGCAGCAAAGTTCCGTTATATACAAAACATAGGACAGACGGACAAAAGCTTGCGCCAGGCACCAGGTTTGGTCAACAGACAAATACATACTGGCATTGCTTTGTTATACACATACCTACAACCAATCAGGTAGAGGTTTGCACACCTCCCTCTACCATCTGCACACAACCCCAGTTTCTTTATGCAACCTTGCAATTACCCACAGCTGGGGCATGATGCAACATCTTTGCAGTGGGCTGATCATTTTCCCAGGGTTCACTGCCTGGAATCCCTGACAGCAACATCAGCTTAATTCAGGGGTGGGGAACCTGTGCTCTCCCTGCAATGCTTAAACGACAATTTCAGTTGTCCCTGATCATTGTTTGGGGCTGAGGAGGCTAGAGTTCAGCAACATCTTTAGGAATGCGCACTCTCCACGCGTGGGCTAAATAGTTTGAAATGGCATTTCCTAGCTATTAGTATTGAAAAAAGTATGCAGTTGGGCTCTGAATTCTCTACTCCAGCATGGCATGGATGGTACAGCTAATTAACTTTTTATAATGCCATGAATTTAATAAGCCATATGGGATTAGAAAGGATGTAGTTACTTATATAGGTAAGCCTGTTCAGCAAAATCAACACAAGTCCCTGGAATGCTATAAAAGTTTCTTCAGTTTACGTATTCTTAATTGACATGCTACACATGCAACCTGTTATATTCTGCTTTGGTTTTATTTGATACCTTTGATACAATCCCATAAAGTCAAGAGCAGATCTAAAATTTTTGAGCTCTTCTGTAATCAGTCCACAGAAATGGATTAATCCAGAAATGGATTAAAAGTGCAAAAGTCCTAAATGGTATATTCATGATATATTCTTTCAAAGGAAGGCAATGGCAAATTCCCAGAGGCATATTTAGGGCGAGGCAACTGGGGCACATGCCCTGGGCACCAATGCAGTGGGGGCACAGAAAAGAGGAAGCCCACCTGCTGTTGCTTGCCCCGCCCCCACCAGAGTCCCTCTTGGCCTGGTTTGGTGCAGGGAGCGGCATCAGCGGCACCTGAGGGCGCAGCTTCAGTGCTTGCTCTAGGAGCTGTTGAGCTTCGCTGTGCCACTGCAAACTCCCTCTGAGCAAATCACCAAAACCAAGCCAAGCTTAATGACTGTGGATATGCGTGATTAGTTGTAAATCTACTGCTACTTAACTGTACAGAAATCAGAATGTCAGGGCAGTGTTCTTGAGATATCTTTGCGCGCAGCTGCTACGACCCAACTGTGTAAGAACGGAAAGACATGTCTAGAAAGATGCACAGAGATGAAAGGTGCCAGAATGAAGTATGTCGTGGGTTGTCCCAACCGATTGTGGAAAAGCTTAATGATTCACTGGCTCTAAAAGGAACCCGGAGGAGTGAAGCACTAATCAGAGACAGAACTCATGACAAGTGCAGACTGCACAAAAAAAATTACAGGAAATTATGTTCCATTACATCTGGTGGCAACGTGTGCTAATAAGACATTGTTAATATTTACTGCGGATTTCTGTCTGAAATACTTGCACTGGAACTGTATTACAAATCAAACTAGATCTGTTTTGTTTGTCCAAGTTACATTTTTTCCAGGCTCATGTAAACTTTTCGTGAGATTGTTGCTTGAGAAAAAAAAGAGAACAAGTTATCCGCACGAATGATTCCACCTTGTGTGTGTGTGTGAGAGAGAGAGAGAGACAGTGAGTGAGAATGAAAGAGCTTCCTGAAGTTGTGGGCCTTGTTTTTGGATTGTAACATCTGCTACTACAAAAAGATACTGTGTGAGAGATATGTGTGCCTGCTACAGCAGCATAATGTAAAATTTGTGTAAACTTTAATGGCACATGGTTGATTGACGGTTGATTCAGGAGCTGAAAAGAAAAGTTCTGCATCTTCAGATCCACAGGTTGTAGTGTGAGGAGGGGGGCAACTGCAGTGTGTCCACGGACCAATTTCCTTTTCTGGGATTCTCTGGAGACAACACAGATGGAAAAAAAGTGGAAATAACTAGAGTCCACTCTGGGCAAAAGGGCTTTTTTAAAAAAATGTTAAATGGAGAGGGCTGCAAATTATTTAAAAATGAGTTACTGCTCCTGGAGAGTTCAGAAGAGCACATCGCTTTTTTAAAAAAGGGCATGGAGGGCTTCGTGTGCCTGAGGCAGCACTTTGCTCAGCCTTAGGTTATGGGATAAATGATTATTGATTTTGTTTGTGCAAGTAAGCAATGGTTCACCAATTTTGAACAATGTAATATTGTCTCCTGCTCAGGTATTTACAGTTTCTTAGTAGTTTGGTGGGGACATAATATGTCTTCCTTTGTGCCAGGTAATAGTTGATCTTTCTAACTGATGATCTTCAGAATCTAAGGTCCAATGTACTTGGTCGTTCCATTTGTCTCTTAATGGAATATTTGAGAAGTGTTTGGTCACAAAGGTATGAGTCAGCCTTCTGCTTTGCAAGAGACCACTGAACTCAAAACCGGGGATGCTTTTCTCTTCATTGTGTGAAGACTTCAGATTTCTTCAATTAAGATAAAATCTATGGTCACATTGACTCTTTTCCTTGCTTCAGCACTCTACATGACAGCAATCATAAGAAAGTGATTACAGTGAATGA
The DNA here is from genome assembly GCA_030412105.1 of Cyclura pinguis. Taxonomy (NCBI): domain Eukaryota; kingdom Metazoa; phylum Chordata; class Lepidosauria; order Squamata; family Iguanidae; genus Cyclura; species Cyclura pinguis. The sequence goes on along the minus strand of CM059601.1, from coordinate 212,090,886 downwards.
GTTTTAAAAATTTTTAAAATGGGAAAATAGTATGCATGTTACTTGGGCACATCATTACTCCAACTAGTGAATGAATAAATGTGAAATTCTTACTGACCTGGAGATAATGAAAGAATATGCAACTGATTAGAAACTGACTTTAAGATAGGATCTGTTTTATATAAGAAAGCATACATAATAGGTACAGTGTGGTTGTTCTCCAGAATGTTCTTTCCCATACCTGTGCAAAGCCTTTGGCTTTTAGCAGTGGGATCCAAAACACTATTTGTGGGCATATCCTGTATAGGTCTACTGCCACCATCTTTTCTTCCTTGTACAAGCTCACAAGCTGATTTTGAAAGGCCCTTGATTTTCAGAAGATTGAGACATGGGGAACTGCTTTTTGAGTAATACAATTTCAAAAATTCCCTTGGGTATGCTGACCTGGTTGTACAATTCTTTAGCTCCTGGCCTCTGTGATATATCCAATTACGTGATCAACAAGAACTACCAATCCTCTGAGAAATTTCCCCTTGTTGTGGCTCCTTAAATTATTCTTTTCAACTTTTGGTCCCCTCCATTGTTTTGTGGTTCCATAATTTTGGCTGTCGCTACTTTTTAAGTATCTGTTTTTTTAATTTGTGTGATCAGCCACAGTGCAAAGGAAGTGCCTGGGTTTTTTTGTCACAAAAAGTGTGATTAGGTATTCTATTCATGGTGACCAGACAGAACTTGTGAATTCTGGTTCAGGTAGATTATGGATTATCAGGGGATATGGTATTGATATAGTAATTGTATTGCCTCCTTAAGTCAATATTACACAATCTTAAAAGCCTGTCTGTCTGCCCTTCACATATTTCTTTCTGAAAAATAGAAATACAGATATTTAACTGTAGTTGTTAATTCCATGTGGTGCACAGAGAGATTCGGTGGCCTGAAGTTACATGCATGAACAAAGTCTTGGGCTCATCCACACCCTCATCTCCTATCATCCAGCTCATCTGCGAGAAAACTGGAAGCTTTCACTGATTTTTTTTTAATTCATTACCATTTAACATTACATTAGAGGCCAAAATTGTGGCTAATCACTGCAGGGTAAGTGCCTCTTGCCCCTTCTTCATTCTCCTTCAATCTGCTGAGATCCAATTAAGTATCTAGATTCTTTTAATTTTATTTCTCCATCATCTTTGGCTTAACTATAATTTGACCACATCAACTTTTTCATAGCTGATTTTGACAGTTAATACTATGATAAGATTGATGAACTCAGTTGTTCAGGGTCAATCCATGTTAGAAATGAGAGGAAAAGTGGGGGGATTGCTTCCTCGTAACGCTAAAAGAGCATCTACAGTTGGTATGCACTCAGTTCATTAGCACCGAATCATAAGCAGCAGCCTTAAGATGATCATGAATATCTAATTGATATTGTGGTTGTTTTTCTGTACTTTCTTAACTACTTTTGGGGTAAAGGCATTTTTCTGTTTGTTTGAAGGTAGTTTTCTCTCTGAGTATTTTCTTTCCTTAAACTAGTGATTATGTGGTGGTTTATTGTCACTATATGCCTCTCTAGTGATCTTTTTGCTTCATTTTTAATTTCAGTTAGCATATATGTATGAGCTGCAACAAACCTAAGCAAAGTAGATGATGATAATAATGAAATTGTGTAGTATCTTTCATGCCCTCAGAACTTTATGAGAATGTCTTGAAAGTCAAGGAATATCATTTATTCAAACATAAACAGTATGACACTTTAAATAAAATGTATTTACTGAGCCACTGGAAAGGTAATTTAACACAATATTCAATCTTCTTTTTATGTTTACAGATAAATTGTCAAGGCCATCAGTAAATAACCTCAAAATAGCTTTTTCTAGGACCTCAAAAGTTCTGAAAGGGGTTAATGTGGAGATAATTTCCTAGCAAACACAGTAAAAAGATACTGTGGATCGATACATTTCTCATAGCAATTATTTTCACATGTAGATCTAAATTATACATCAATTTGTCCATCAAAGTCAATGTCCAAGTCCTATTTAACCAGCTTCTCAAAGTTAAACTTTCTGCATCTCTGCAACAGCTGGATGTTTCCATTCTAGCTGCTATAATTAGAATTTAAATCAGTTCCTTACAGTAGAGACAGGCTCTGGAACCCTTACCTATGGAAAGCATCAACAATGTTCCACATTTCTGGACAGTTTGACTTAACGTTTTGGATAGAAAACCAAGTCCCATTTTCCAAAGTCTTGATACCTTAGGGCACTTTAGACACATATGGAGCATTGTACTCTGTCTGCCACACACACTCCAACACAGTGGAGATAGTTATTTTAATTAAGGCGGGAGAATGTCACTGGTGTCCAGTACCATTTATGAATAGTTTCATATACATTTTCTTGATGTTGTGTAGAGATTTTTTTTAAAAGAGTGGGATTTCCAAGCTTCCCTCATTCAGCATCAGTGGAGGATGGATTTAGTCCTAATTCCCAAGAAATATTTAATCTTGTTGATAAACAATAGGAAAAATCAACGATTCAGTTACTGATATTTGAGGCTATATCCTTGGCTTCAAAATCCATTGTCACACAATTCTGCAAAATGAAAGCAGGGGTGATCAGTGCATGGCCAATGGGTTCATGTGGCCCCAAGACCATTTTTCTTGTCCTCTGAAATGTTTTTGCCCCCAGATGCCCTCTGGGGAGGTGGGGGCAATTTCACCATACTTGTAAGGACTATTTTAGACCTAGAAAGAGTTTTTTTAAAAAATGGAAGTAAACTGGAAGTGACTTTAGCACCAGGGAGCTTGAAAACATGACAGAAATGTACCTCACAGCTGCTAGAGGGCATTGAGAGGCATTTTGAGGGCCTTTAGAAGGGTGACCCCCCTGACGGAGCTAATGAAGCTGCCTAGCCTCCTACAGTCTGGAGGGATCCAACTTTTGAAAAATTGAGTTTGCAGCCAGGTGTGAGCTACTGTACTTAATCTCCTATTTCACAAGTGTGTTTTAATTGGGAAACCTCCTCTGCTACAGATCTCAAAGAGCATATTTTCTTATAACCTTCCAGTTCTCAATTTGTTTTTCCAGGACTATGTCTTGAAACTCCAGGAAATTCTTATTTACTCATGCATTCAAGTATACTCTTTTTAGTATATTATTTTATTGCATTCACCTTGCAATAAAATAGTATACTAAAAATACCTACAATGAACAAAAACATTTTAAAAAACCCAACTTAAAAATGACCAAATGATATAAAAGAACACAGAAAAGATCAGGGGCCATTTCCACAATAGACTATTATAGTGCTATTATTCCACTTTCAACATCCTATGGAATCCTGGGGTTCGGAGTTTAGGGAGGGGCCTCAAACCCCAGGATTCTATAGGATGTTGAAAGTGGAATAATAGAACTATAACAGTCTAGTGCAAAAATGACCAGGGCTTTCTTCTCAATCCCCCTTGAATATTACCTACCATATAGCAATAGAAATAGCATGTGTATTTCTATACCGCTTATCAGCTAAGTGCTCTCTAAGCAGTTTACAATGTGTTAGCTAATTGCCCTCAATAAGCTGGGTACTCATTTTACCGACCTGTGGAAGGATGGAAGGCTGAGTCAACCTGGAGCCTGGCAGGATCGAACTCGTAACCTTGTGGCTGCAGGACTGGCATTTAACCACTGCACTACCAGGGATCTCTTGTATGATATTTTATATTTGTAGCGAAAATAGGTGGTGAAACAATGCTATTTATTTGTTGCCAATAAATCAAATCCGATATGGCAACCCTATCACAGGATTTTCCCGGCAAGAATTATTCAGAGGACGTTTACTGTTGCTTTCTCTACAGTTGAGACAGTTGAATTGTTCAGTGAATTTTGTGGCTGAGTGGGGATTTGAGCCTTGGGCATGCAGAATCCTAATCCAACACTCAAACCATTGCCCCAGTGCTGGTTCCCTACTGGACCAGTTTCCACTATTGTAGGTGTAGGCTTTCAAACAACCCTGCCTGTCTAGGAGAATAGAAGCTGTGTTATATGCAGATTAGTGTTGTTGTCATGTATCTTCAGGTTGATTATGACTTATGGTGACCTTATCACAAAGTCTTCTTGGTAAAATTTCTTCAGAGGAAGTTTGCAGTTGCTTTCCTGTGAAACGTGATATGCCCAACATCACCCAGTGGGCCATTAGGTAATTGCTTGTTATGGATTTTTTTAAAACCTCTGAGAACATTTTAAAGTTGCATTCTCTTTATGTATAAAAAGCACCTCATGCTTAATGATGGAGAACTCCTTGTGCTGCCAGTCAGACCTGGTACTTATTTGTTGTGCATTATTCCAACTTTTCATTTTTAGTAGGCTTTTTTATGGAAAAGAAAAAAATGGAAGAAAACTAGAAATAGGATTAAAACTGGAGAGTAGCAAGTGTAAAGCATAATTTAGAAACCCGCCCCCCCCAGGCCTCAAATGAGGCAAGGTAATTGCTGATGAGAGGGATCTGGAAGCACTTACTGGCTTGCTTTCAAGAAATTGTATAGAGAACTGTTGGGCTATACAGGTAATAGCTCTTTCAAAGAGTTATTATTCTGTCAGTCAGGGATATGGAGATGGGGCTAACACTGGGATTTTTGAAAATGAGTTTACAAGTGTCCAGCCCTAAGTGATGGATACACGAGTGAGATTGTGCATATAGTATGTATGTGTTGGAGGGGGGATTCTAAGCTTTTTCCGTACTACACAGGAAACCAAAGAAATAGTACAAAGGAGACACTTCTTCCCAAACTGCCTGACAGTACAGATTATTTTGTACTGTCATGCATGATGTGGCCATGTTTTAGCCCTGCTCCCCACCCCATAAGCAAGGGGAGTTGAGTCCTTCCTGGCTGTAGCATGTGTATGTGTGGCCATCACAATCACTAGGTCAGTAGTGTTCATAGGGAGATAACTTAAACGGTCACCCCTACATATGCTATGGCCAGAAAAGCCCTGAATTCCTCTGTTTCCAGGCTATGAGGCTACAGCATGGCTGTACTGTGCATAGATTAGGGAATATGGATTCAGTCTGTGCTTCAGCCCCCTGACAGTTTCAGATTTTCAGCTTGGTGGTACTCCTGGAAGCTCAGGTTTCAGCAGAGGTCAGGAGCTCATTTTCACAGTTAAGGCTTGGGTACCAGCTTCACTCATTCCTAGAGATGTTGGATCTGGCCGTGGTGACACATGCCTTAGTTATATCCTGCTTGGGTTCCTATAACATGCTGTACCTGGGGCTGCCTTTGAAGAGTGTTCACAAACAGCAGCTGATCCAAAGAGTTGCAGCTGGATTGTTAATGAATGTTGCTTAATTGGGGTGGGGTATGAATATCTTCCAAGCAGAGCACAGTGGTAGCACAAAATCCCCAATCCAGTGACAACTTTATAGATTTTTTTCCTGAAAAAAAATGCAGAAAAAGGAAAAAATGTAAAAGAGGAAGAAAAAAAAATCAGAGTGAATCAAGAAGTTAAAAGATGGAGAGGGAAGGAGGGATAGGAGAAGATAGAAAGAAAATATTGTCTTCTTTCAGGATAGTTGGTTGCAAAGATTCCCCACGCAACAGAGAAGCTGAGAATGTATTCCCTTGATTATAACTGTGTGTTGTGTATGGGACACTAGGGATGATAAAAGACAGTCTCCCCGAGGCATTAATTAAAGCAAATTGATACTATCCTTGAGGTGGAATGGCATTGTGGACCAAACCATTTCTAACACAGTTTATAGAACTGTGTAATTTATAGAACTGTGTTATAAAATCTGGTGATAAAAAGCAATACTTTTTACATGCCAGTGACTTCTGTTACTTGGCTGTATTTGTCCCTATTTTCACTTGTGAAATTTATTTGTACGTCTATGTGTATGTGAAGACATTTCAACTAGTAATCATCACTACATCTCACAACAGTGAATTCTTTGAGTGATTTAAGTAATGCTATTTGCCCTCTGTCAACTTCATGGTTGGTCCAAGAGTTGTAGTATTAAGAGGTTGGATGGGAGGAAATATTTCTCCCATTCTCCCCATACAGTGTATACAATTTTATAGTATGGTGAGAGAATATCTACTAGTGTGATACCTCACTGGACTGGGGCATGTTTTGATTAATCTGGTTCTACTTAGGTTTAGAGGTTGCCTTTTGTGGTTGTAACCATATAAAGAGGCAATAATTTAAAAATAAATGAAATCCAATTTCATCAAATATGTCAAATTGCAAAATCTTGCTGCTTTGGCTTTACAGAAAGTCAATTTCCCAGATCAGTATTACAATTGCATCTGATGTGAGCCTGCCAAATTTTCCTCACATAAATTGTTTAATCTGCAGTTAACTGTTGCCATACCTTATTTTTTTAAAAAAAGTGTTGAATTGTTTCCCATAATTGTTTCGGTATTATTAATGATCAGAACTATTCAGGTTTGCAAGCACTGGAAAACCCTGACTGCATGCTGATGCTCTTTACCTTCTCACATACTTTGACCAAGGAAGTTTTCCAGTTCCCTCAAACCCACCCTGTATCCAAGCGTTCTTTCTCTCACATGCAGCTAAGTGTCTTTCTCTTTCTTTACCCTTCCAGCTGTTTTTCCTCTCCCCTTATCCACACCGGGGTTCTCTCTTCCTTTATCTACCCTCCCTCATGATCTTCCTCTCCTCTCCTCTTTTCCTTCCCTCCACCACATGCTCATTCAGCCTTTCCTTCTGCTTATTCTTCCCTTCCATAACAGGCAGCAATGACTGTGGAAAGTGGGGTGGGGAGCAGGGCTAACTCTTTTTTGAAGAGGGAAGTCTGCCACCTAGCAACTAAAGCTGGCACTGCAGGCTAGAAATTTTTAGTAATCACCCAGGGTGCATACCCTTAGTGTTATCATGGTATGCATACCAAGTTTTTCTAAACTTTTTCTGGGTTATACAGCTTTACTGTATTAACCAAAACAAAAAGTGGTTCAATAGTTTGAAAGAGCAATACTTTTCTCTGTTCCAAAATGATCATTTCTTCCTTTTCCTTACAGCTGCAGATTTCTCAAGAACCAAACTAAAAGATTTAAAGTAGAATGTTCAGATTCCCAGTCCAGTCTCAACTGCAGATGAAGTCTTTTTTTAAAAAAAAAAAAATTAATATGCCAAATTTTCTCTTGAGAGAAAACAAGTAAATTAAATTTTATTTATTGATTTATTTATTTGCATATCCGCATGTTTTGTGTCCATGGATTCAATCAACCATGGCTTGAAAATGTTTTTAGAAAATTCCAAAAAGCAAACTTTGATTTTGCCATTTTATATAAGGGGTGCCATTTTACTATGTCATTGTGCATAATGGGACTTGAACATCTATAAATTTCAGTATCATTGGGGGTGGGGGGTCCTGGAACCAAACCCTAGTAGATACTGAGGGCCCACTGTATATCTCACTTTTCTCCCAGCACAGGCAAAAAAAACCCTCATTTGTACCTAACGTTTTCCTCTCCATCTAAATTAAAAAAAAAAAAAAGTGAAATGCTCTTATTTACTAATCAATGTACACACAGAAAGAGACCAAACCAAGACTCAACATAATTACTGTTTATTGTATTGAAAATCAGTTTTAAGAATATCTTATTCTACATCCTGCTAAGAATTTCTGTCAAATCCCTTTGAATCTCTTCTCCTTTAAACCTATGCAAAAGTGTCTTCAAAAAGTGTTGAATATGGTCTAAAAGGAAGAGTAGTTTCATAAAATACATTGATCAACACAAGAGATCCTGCTCAGTTAAAATGGCTGAAATACCATAATGCTTTTTAAAATAAATTTCCGTGTATAATCACATGAAGCAGACAAATAACATGATAGTTAAAAAAGAACAACATAAGCCATTTCCGCACGGGGTGAGGGAATCGCCCTGTGACGCTACTTACTGGACTTTTCAGCTCCCCGGTCCGGTCCACGCTGCTCTGGAGCAGTGCGTGCTTGTCGCTCCGCACTGCTCCGGCATTGAAAATGGTGGCTTCCGGTTGGTCAAGGGTCTCGACCAACCACTGAAGCTCGCCAGCCTATAGACCGCCCCCGGCAGATCACAGGCTCGCATTGGTGCGAGCCTGCAAATCTGCACAAGGGAGCAGGCTCGCACTGGCGTGCTCGGTGCTTTTGAAAGACCTGCTTTTAGCGGTCTTTCAAAAGCACGCTGGACAACCACTTGTGGTCATTCCAGAGCAGGCTGGGGTGTGGATCTACATTAAGTAGGTCCGACCCAGTCAACTCCCAGGTGCAGATGTCCTCCCTGGAGGACGCTTTGCCCCGTTTTAAAAACCCTGTGTGGAAATGGCCATAGAAACAACAATTAGAAAAACAATATAGACAAATGAGAAATAACTGATGATAAAAACAAAGCAATGACTATCTACATAAACAATAACATAAAGAAAACCTACAACTACATTGATAAAATACCAAGATGCTTCTTTAGTCATTCTGCCTATTCATATATTTAATTTTTGTCCCACCTTTCTCTCAGCCCAGGATTCAAAGCAGCTTACAACCTATAGATCCCTTCTACCCAATGTTTTTCTGATGCAGTATGTAGAATACCTTTTCTACTAACTGCCTAGCAGATTTTTGTGCACTGAAGCTCTCCACCTTCTGGAGGACACTTACAAATCTCACAGTCTCTCTCAGTGGATTGACCAGCTTCTATAAAATATAGCTCTTCAATGGGACAAGCACATACACCACAACCATCCATGGGTGCGTCTATATATTTGCAGGTTGGAGGAATTTCAGGGCAAAGTGAATAGCATTCAATTTTGTTAGGAGAAACACAAGTACACTTTTGGGTGCCATAGTCAATGTAGATGGACTCTCCCTTGAGAAGGTACCCATTCTCAGGGCACTGATACGCCAAGTGGGCGGGACAGAGACACCGAAGGACTGTGGTGCAATTAGGGCAGCATTCACTCCAGACAGTCTCTCCTTTGTCATTGACAGGGCAAGGATCACACTGGACATGAAGACAGTCTTGCTTCAGGTGGCTTGTACAGTCGCTATTGCGTAGGAAGCAGCAGCTCAGCAGCAGGCAAAGAATGTGTCCAGGCTTCATCATCCTGTGTTCAATGCAAAGAGGTCCATCAATAGCATGGTAAGTTTTTTCATCAAAACCTTTCAAACTCATCTCCCACTTTGCTTTGCTTTTAAATAAATGTTTTGTTTCGTTTTTTTAACAAACTTCCCTGATGGAACATCATTGGTTTACATACCATTTCTTCACAGGCAGAAGTGTTGATTATATGGCACAATGTAAGCCTGGCTTGCTCACTGTGTAATCTTGTGCGTGGCAACTCAAAAGTAAGCCTGTCTAGTTCAGCGGTATATGTGTACAGGATTGCAGCCTGAAATCAAACAGGCAGTTCTACTAGATCAGGGATACATCACCTGTGGCCCAATGTGTTCTGGTTATGGGCCCCCTATGCACTTTTTCCTGGTAGCCCAAGTGGGCTACCAGGGGAAAAAAATGTTACTGCAGGGATCCAAATTAGAGTTCATGAGGGCTGGGGTCATTTTATGATATTATCACCCAAAGTATTGCAAACAATGACCAGAATTCTGTTGAGTACTTACGAATAGGTATCCCACAGTCATGCATTTGTAACTGCTACATATTCACAGTCTCTAGGTACTCTCAAGTTTAGGGGTTACATAAGAACTGTGAAAATCCCCCAAAGTTCACTTACTGGTAAGCAGCTGCTGGGATCGATGGTGGTCCTTTCCCATGTCAATGGATGCTTGACATTCCAACCCCCTTTGCACGAACAATCTCCAACACAAGGGGGATCTGCATCAGGGGTCCTTTTTTTGTCCTGTCATATTGGAGATCATTCATAGGAGGGGGATGGAACAGCAGGCAACCACTTCTTGATTGACAGAGGAATGGATCTGTGTTGATCCCAGCAGCTGCTTACTGGTAAGTGGGATTTGTGGGGCTCTGACCGGAATCCACTACATAGCACCATAGTTACAGTGCTACATAACGGTCATACAGGGTTCCACCAAACATCTCTAACAGATGAAAACAGGCTGGGATAATAAAAAAAATAGTCCCAACAGTGTTTTCTGCCTCTGGGTGTTTGAATATGACGGTATTGCCTTGATTCTGCACACATAAGCACTGCTATAGACATGGAACATTTTTATAACCTGCAATACATCAGAATTCTCATTTGGGCAAGAAAACATCCCATACTGAGGTACCTAATGGAACTTGCTGTATTTTTATTTTCCCAGGTGTGGATTAAAGAGCTGGGCTAAATGCAAAAGATTGCTCTGTGCTTTGCAAGAGTGAACCGGTTGTACAGAGGCTTACTCCTAAGCAGGCATATCCAGAATTTAATAGTGCTTTGTACAATTGATGAGAAAATGTTTGAATTGTTAAGAATTAGATTTGTACACTGCCCAGCCTGTGTACCACAGGTACATCATGGAAGACCCAAAAGGTTTTGCACCATGCACTACATTTAGGGGGTACTCCTTCCCGTATGGACATCACTGTTCTTCAAAATAGCACATCAGCAGCCTTGGGTTCAAACTATACATGATATTCCTACCAACTTCACAAATGCCATTTGAAGTGTTTTTCAGCCTCCCATCTACTATTTGAGTGTATATGGGCAAAACAAAAAAAGCAGTTATAAAATGTGTTTTCCAAATTTGTGACTTAATAAACTCAGCAGTTTCAATATCAGCCTCACCCTTTTTGTTGTGACGTATTATTTACCATCTTCCCTGATGAAGAATTCTGGAGAATCTGGAAGCTTGCATATCTTTGATTTGGTTTTGTTACCTTTGATTTGGTCTAATAAAGTCATTAATCTTCCACAGATTATTATTATTTGTTCTAATGCCAGCACTGCTATCTTTTTTTTTCTACAGGTGTGTGCTCCAAATAACATCCAAGAAAGAAGACAGATTGTAAATCAATCACATTTCAAACTTTCTGTAATCTTTGTGTAAACTGTGAACAGTTTCATTTGACCTGCTGTTCCTTCGTAGTTGTTTGCCACATCTCCATAGATTTGCAAATTCATATGCAATTCCCCTCTTACCGACTTCCTTGCATGGCACTCTCTTTTCAGTTCACTATTAAGTGCAATAGATCTCCATTGCCTCTGTTTCTTCACTTCAAATTTGTAGGATGGTTTACAATACAAATACGGACATCTTTCTTTGCTGAACTCTGTCACTTACCCCTTTGTTTTTAAAATGAAAAGCTGCTGTTTCTCTGTCTTATTTCATGGTGGGAAGTTTACTTTGTCATCTGTCATGTGAAAGGCAAAATACTTTCATTTACCTGGAGAGGTTTCCAGTGCAGGTGCTGGAGATGGTTTGATTCACAGGCAGTGCTTATCTCTGAGAAGCTGGGTGCCAATTCAAGCTTGAATGCGCTCTATTTATACCAGCACAATAGAAGGGAAATGGCTAAATTAACCAGCTAGGTGGAGCTAAAAGCTGAAAGGGTTTATGTTACATACATCTCAACTAGAAACAAGTCATCATTTCCAGTCTGGTTCTAGGAATAAGTAATAATAACCCTGACAGCAAGAAGTTTTTATTCTGCAAAAAAACTATCAAAGGCAAATAATGCATTTTTTTTATTACCTTTTTTTCTCCCGGTCCACAGTTTTCCTGTGAAACAGAGATTGATCATTGATAATGGATAATTCTGCCTCCCGACATGAAATTTTCCTTTGATCTTTGGTCTACTACTAATTCAGTGGTGCAAAGCCTTATCTGAGAGCCAACATGGTGTAGAGGTTTGAGCACTGGACTATGATTCTAGAAACCAGGGTTCAAATTCCCGTTTGGTCATGGAAACCCACTGGGTGACCTTGGGCAAATCACTTTCTCTCAGCCTCAGAGGGAGACAAAGGCAACCTACCCCCACCAAAAAAAATAAATATTGGTAAGAAAACTTTATGATAGGTTTGCCTTGTAGTTGTTGTGTGCCTTCAGGTTGTTTCCAACTTATGGTGACCCTAAGATGAACCCTATCCTGGCGTTTTCCAGAGCTGAGAGTGGGTGAAATGCCCAAGGGGACCTAGTGGGTATCCATGGCTGAGCAGGGAATCAAACCCTGATGTCCAGGGTTGTAGTCCAATGCTCAACGCACTACAATACATTAGAGTTGCCTTAGGGTAGCCATAAGTTGGAAATGACTTGAAGTCACACAGCAACAGCAATTACAACAAAGCCTTGCCTTCATTTACATAATTGTGTCAATAATAGAATAGTTTTTTTAAAAAAATGTTTGATTTGCTTTCTTGTAAACTTTGCAAGCCATAGGCCAAGATCTTACTTTGTCTGAAGATAAACCTCCATATGTGTACTTACACTGGAGGTCTGAAAAGAGAAGATTGTTCTTTCTTCTCTGGCTTGTGCAATGCCAGCTAGTGCCATTCCAACTCCCTAGCTACTGATTGGCTTTGAGGTGCTCCCTATTGCAGTTGGGAAAAAGAGTTGTGTAAGGAGGTAGTCAATTTCTCCTTTTGCATAACTTCAAAATGTACATGTGCTGGTATAAACCCTTGACTATGCTAATGTATGCCACCTAGAAGATTCCAGTCAAAATGCACAAATTGATTTTATTTTGGTCATTATTAACTATCAAAATAATTTTTTTTCCAGATTCATCATGAAAAAGCAACTTATCCCTCAACCCTCCTGTCAAAGTTTACTGCTCTTCCTACGAACGAAAAAAGGCATGCAACATTCCTGGCACTGGCATGAGGACAGGTAGCCCCCTGTGAGCACAAGGATGGTCAGGCTGGCCTAAGTGATAATACCAGGCCTGTTAGTTCCTTCTCCCATCATCTACCACCCTTTGGTGGAGATGGAAAAAGATGTAGGTTTTTTAATTTCCTTCACATGATTTAAAAAAAAATGTCTCAAAGGTAAAGCTTGGGAATTTTGGTAAACTCCTCAAAAACAAACTGAAATAACACCCCTGCTCCGTTTGTACCAGTCAAATTCAATAGATACTTTTATTCTCAACAGAAAGGACAATATTATGTATGATAAACCTGCCACACAGGTGTTAAAGCCACCCCGTTGGAAAAATTCCAGCATTCTCTCTTCCCTCATCTTGTTCTTAGAGCAAGTGGGCATAGTTAGCATAGGGCTTCCTTTCTCTTTTGCATGCCAAAGCTCCACCATTTGCCTTTGTGTCATTTAATTGCATGATCATAAATACCTTTGGTGTTCAGGCGATCAGATCATGTGACCCAAGACAGTTGCTTGGGTCATTAGTCTTATAAAAGAAAGAGACCCTCTTCTCAGATCTCTCTTCTCCTCTTTCTCCTCTCCAATCATGCTTCGCATCTCTACCAGAAGATGGTGAGTTAAGAATGAAGCTACTACTATTCATTAGCTAATTAGGATGTAGATTCCCCAATACATATGTAAATGTAGAAGCCCTTAGTAAACTTTTCTAAGTCTGTCACCTTAAACTGCCTGCATTTGTTTTGTTCTTTCAGTCACTTTGAGATCAGAAAAGCCATACACAAATTTGGACATGCTTTTTTTACTACCCTGCTAAAAGGAGGCTGAATCCTTACAGTTTTAGCTTCCATAGAATTTCCCAGTAGGACTAACACCCTGGGAAACTCTAATTCCCAACATTTTTGGGGTTATGGGCCCAGACTCTATTTTTGGTGTGTGTGCTTTGTCTGATGATGACATGGCTGTGGGGACTGCCTACTTAAACAATAGAAGATTAACTGAAGATGGCTGCTGCCAATCCTAATCCATTTCTTACTTCTGAAAAGTTAAATGGGAGTAACTATCAAACCTGGTCATGGAATGTGCATATGCAATTAACTACAATGGGACTATTTAATGCTGTGAAAGGACAGCAATCCACAGAAGCTGGGGCAAAGTAAGAAAAATTTGACCAGGACGATGAAAAGGCAGTGGCTTACGTATGTTTAGCAGTTGATTCAAGTATTGTTTACCATATTAAAGATTTGAAAAGTGCTAAAGAAATATGGGAAAAACTAAAGAAATTATTTGATTCTCCAAGTACTGCAAATCGAAGTGGTCTTATAATAAGACTTGTAAGTACAAAATTGTCCAATCCTCTATTTTTGAATGAGCCATTAATACTTTAATGTCCATACTGTCTGGATTTAACATCCTGGAGAAACTATTCCAGAATCTGTGAAACTCGGACTGTTTTTGGCTAGCCTCTCAGAATATTATGCTCCAATAATTAATGCTTTGCAAGTTAAGGGAGATGTGACTTTGCAAAATGCTGTTGCTGAAATGATAGAATATCAAAATATGCAAAGTTTAACAAATTACAAACCTGGAGCAGGAGCTATGGAAACAGAACTTGCTCAACTCATTGAATAGGATCTACATATCAAAGCCTCCTTTTCCCCCAGAACAAAGGGGAGCAAAATCAGCAAACCAAAGCCTAGAAAGCAGCAACAGAAGCCAAATGGTAGAAGTAACTTTAAGAAGTAAGCTTTTAACTCCAAGCAGAGATCTTCCACAAATATTAATGTTGGTCTGATTAATGAAAGACTACTCCAGTCTACTGAGAATCAACATCACAATGTGATTGTTATTGATAGTGGTGCTACCAGTCACTACTTCAATCACAGGGATTTGTTTGTGGATCTTGATACAAACATAAATTTTCCTGTTTACCTTGCTAATGGGCCATCAGTGCTTGCAAAGGGGAGAGGCTTAGTCCTCTTGCAAACAAAATTTGGCCCCAACAGGATAGGAACTTTGAGAATTCCTGATATTTACTATGTGCCAGATTTATAAGTCCCTCTTTATAGTGTGAGAACCACCAAAGCAAGGGGAAACAGGGTCATTTTCAAGAAGGAGTCCTCCTTTGGTTTTCATGGCAAAAATTTGATTTTTCGAGGAATCTTAAAAGGTGACTGTTACCAAATGCAGGTTTTGGATTCATTTGCAAATAATGTAGTCCAATGCAATCACAAAAACTGTTTGAATTTATGTCATTGCAGATTTGGCCATAGAAATGTAGAATGCAGTAATATCAAGAACTTGCTAGAGACTTTAATTTCAAATCATGCTCTAACAATGAAAAATGTATACAGTGCTTAAAGGCAAAGGCAGTTAGAGCTTCATATCCACCAGTTGCTAAGAGACTATCCGCCAAGCCACTTGACCTTTTACATACTGATTTTTGTGGTCTATTCAGCCAAAAGTCTGCAGGTGGAAGTTCTTACTTTATGACTATTATTGATGATTTCAGCAGATACACATACACTTATCTTCTCAAAGAGGAAAGTCAAGCTTTTCAAAAATTCAAAGAATACTTTAATCTTGTCTCTAATAAATTTGGGTACAAACCCAAAAGCCCGCAGAGTGCCAATGGAACTGAATTTGTTAATGCAGAATTTGATGAATTTTTTTAAAAAACATGGCATTGAGCATCAAACTACCCAAGTTTACACTCCAGAACAGAATGGGCTGGCAGAACAAATGAATAGGACTCTCAAAGAGATGGCAGTCATCATGCTTTTAGAGGCTAACATGCCCAAACGCTATTGGTCTGAAGCCATTATGACTGCTACATACTTGTGCAACTGACTGCCAACCAAATCCAGAGATGCAACTCCATTTCAGTTATGGAATGGAACTAAGCCCAAACTGAATCATCTCAGAATCTTTGGAAGTAAAGCATATACCTATATTCCCAAGCAGAAAAGAGACAAACTTGACTGTAGAAGTGAAGAGGGAATTTTTGTTGGTTATGCTAGAAATGGTTAGAGAATTCTGAATCCAGATGGGTGTACAATAAAATTAACAAGGCTGTTATGTTGATGAAAGGCCACAGTCCAAATCTAATCCAAACCAAGATGTCTATCCAGATTTGTTTGCAGTGGAAGGAGATTCCCACCAGCAACCAGAGTGTGTGACATTCGCCCATCCTCCAGATGTCTTGCACCCAGAAGAGGCTGCAGATGCAGTGGACAAGACAGACAACAAGGAAACGGATGATGCACAAGGAGTGAAGCCAGGTATCCAAGTCCAGGTGAGAAGGTCAGAACGCAGCAATAGAGGCATGCCACCCGACAGGTTCTCTCATCTAGCCACAGAGGAGAAGATTCCACAACCCTCTGATTGGCAAAAGATCAAGGGACTATCAAAGTCAGATTCTGAGAAGTGGGTGCAAGCTGCTGTTGAGGAGATGCAATCTTTGTATAAAAATAAAACATGGACTTTGTCAGAATTGCCAAAGAAAAAAGGGCAATTGGCTGTAGATGGGTTTTTACCACAAAACAGGATGCAGAAAGGGAGATTCAGATTCCCAACACATCCTTAGAAAGTGTCACTACTAAGTCAGTGCTAACATGGTTGCTAACATGATAGTATAGAGGTTTGGATGTTAGACCAGGACTCTGGAAACCAGGCTTCAAATTCCTGTTCAGCTGTGGAAACCTTGGGCAACTCATACTCTCTCAGCCTCAGAGGAACGCAATTGCAACCTCCTTGGAACAAATCTTGCAAAGAAAACCCCATGATAGGTTTGCTTAGGGTTGCCATAACTCAGAAGTGACTTGAAGGCACACAACAACAAGAACTTAATTGAAGACCTACTTGAATGCTAGCCCCAATGACCAAAATATTGGAGTTTCAGTATGAGGACAGAAAGAAGAAGGTGATCAAACTGGATGCTAGATGGTTAAAGAATACTAATTAAATCCAGATGACAGCTGAGCAATGATTTCTTAATTGTTGTCTTTACAGGAAAAATGTCAGTAAACTTGCTCCACATTGGCTTGTGAAACCAGTTTAGCTTGTAACCACAGCACCACATGCCTCTGGGTGATAGCTGCTTTTATCATCTGCTCCGCTACTGTGACTTGGAACAAGAGATCACAGAAAGGCTACGTGGATGAGGAAGTACTGAGGTTTTCTCAAGAACTCAGGCAAAACTGGACAAGATGTTTGTCACATAGGCTTAAATCCAGTTGTTAGTGCCAGCTAGAGTAGATCCATTTAATCAATTGAATTTGCCTACATGCTGACTCCATATTCAATTGTTAATTCAGTGGGTTTATTCAAGTAGCAAGTAATTAATAGAATTACTCTGCTCTTGCATACTTAGTTTTCTGCTAACAAATAGAAAATATGGTGGTGGGGTCCAGTTTGAAATTGTAATACGGATGGAGGGAGGCCAAAATTCTTTGTCCCTATTGTTACTGATAATGGCCATCACTATCATTATCCTAATCTGCTTCACTTAGAGAGAGGAAGATCTGTCCTCTCTTTTTGGATTATAACTCCCATGAAACTTCACCACTGACTGCTGGCTAGGGCAGATGGGAGCTACAATTTGATGACATCAAGAGAGACCCCAGGGCCCATCTCTGTTGTTTTATAACGAGGAAAGGAGCCATCCACCTCTCCAGATACTACATTAAAATTCTCACAAGAATAGCAAATGGTGAAGAATGCTGGGGGTTGCAGTCTAATAGCAATCTGAAGGTCCACAAGTTGTCTATTCCATCTTATAATTCTATTGACAGAAAAAGTTCTAGCTAACAACACAGTCTGGTGACATTGTATATTGTTCACATACCAGCTGTAAAAGTCTAGCTTTGTTAAGATGTAGATCTCTGGCAAAGTCAAGGAACAGTGAGTTCCAACTATTGTCTTGATAAAATAAATTATTGTTCTGCATTTAATTGGAAAAAAAATATCCATCTGAAATTAAGAGACAAGAAATAATACTAATTTTAAAAAAGTCAAATAGAAAAATATATTCATACCATGCATAATGAACAATTCTGCGCCATTTATTGTGTCAACATTGACATAAGAAGAAGAAAGTTAACCTTTATTTACTCAGTAATAACTCAAACGGAATCAGAGTTTAGGGATCATGTATGCATGTTGACACAGGGTCAGCCATTGGCTTCTCTAGGGATGTATAGGGTCATTGTTTTTATTCATTTGCAATGGCATCTTGTAATAGATTACAAGATTTCCTCTTTTCCAGCAAAGAAGTGTTATTTTGTCCATGTGGAGCAGTCATTCGAGGCATCTTAAACATACTCACAAGTAGAACCAGTCATTGATTGGGAAAAGCGAAAAAGGGAACAGACAAATAATTCATAGCCAACATGAGCCACAGATTAGGAAAGTTCCTGATCTCTGAAGAAAGCTTGGATGGGCAAACAGGAAGTAAGGAGTCTTGTAGGAAACATCCAGCAATGGCCCTACTAAGAGGCAGAATGCTATACAGAAGTATGTGTTGGGGGAAAAATCACTCTAGAATCCTCTTCTGATGAGGACTGCTTTTTTATTTAAGGCTGCATTGACCAAGATTCATTTGACTTCGTTATACAGAATTTAGGGCCATTTCCGCAATAGATTGTTACAGTGCTTTGATTCCACTTTCAACATCCTATGGAATCCTGGGGTTTGCAGTTTAGGGAGAGGCTGGCCGGCCCCTCCTAAAGTTGCAAACCCCTGGATTCCATAGGATATGGAATCATAGCACTATAACAGGCTAGTGCAGAAATGGCCTAGATCCAAGGCAGATCCTCACTTCATATGCCTTTTGACTACACTCTCAAAAACATAACATGTATCTGCCATTTATTTGAAGACTTAAAAAAAAACCCTGCACATTGTGCAGCAGATATACTGGGTGAAACCAGACGCTACTTTCAGGTTGGCCAAGTGCTTGAGGGCTGCAATGTTTTTCCTGGTTTAAGGTTTGTTCTGCTTAGTTTCTTTAAAAGATTTTTTTAAAGTTAAAATATACATTTTTAAAAAAATAGCAACCTATGCATAAATGGTTAAAAATTAGCTGAAATTAATTCTTCACTAAGCATAATTACATTCATTACAATTACCACACTACATTACTTCTACATATAATGTACATTACAGTACACTACAGTACACTACAGAAGACTACATTACAGTACACTGAATTCATTACAATTACCACACTATATACAATTACCACATTAATATAATCTCCTACACATATTTGATTAAGTTAATTATTAAATTAAAAAATTAAATTCATATAAGCAAACCTTACATGTACTTAAGCCTTAATAAGATATTGACTGTGATGCTATGAATTTTGTGGGGGGTTTTCTCCATTCACTATAGAGAATATAGCTATTTGTCCCGAAATTTCAGTGATAACTTCTATATCTTTTTTTTTTTTTTTACAATTCTGTGAAAAGGGATTGGGGGCTACATGTGGACTGTGAGGAGACCTTTGACCATTCTTTTTATGTGTTATCAAATACATGGTCCAAGAGCAAATCAAACTTGAATTCTCACTAGAAGCCAACATATCATGTCCATATCATGAGAAGACATGAACTCACTAGAAAAGGCAATGATGCTCATTAAAGTGGGAGGCAATAGGAAAAGAAGAAGACTGCATTACAAGTGGGTGGACTCACTAAAGGGTACCACAGCACTGAGTTTGCCAGACCTGAGCAAGATTGTTAAAAACAAAGTATCT
This sequence comes from Cyclura pinguis, assembly GCA_030412105.1. Classification (NCBI taxonomy): domain Eukaryota; kingdom Metazoa; phylum Chordata; class Lepidosauria; order Squamata; family Iguanidae; genus Cyclura; species Cyclura pinguis. The sequence goes on along the minus strand of CM059601.1, from coordinate 212,071,385 downwards.
TGGAGGATTTTCAGCTATAAAGTAGGCACAAATTGAGGGTGAAATGCTTTTGTAATCAATTGAAGAAATACTACTTTGAAGCTGGAAATCAACCGGAAGGAACTTCATGTCTCAGGAACGCTCCATAATAAAAGTTTTCCTTTCAAGATCTCCTCTTTTCCACATATTCTTCACATGCCTTTGTTCAGTGTGTGTGTACACATTCAGTGTGTAAGGAATATTCATCTCACCCGGGAGGGGGATGCAAAGTCTCTGCAGAATCAGAGGAGGGGAAAAAGTGCAAGTTAAGCCCCTCATTAATTTCCTACTATATCGCTTATTCACGTGGAGTAAATTAGTGGGCGGTGGCAGCTAGACAGAATTTGGGGATCCCCCCCCTCTCCTCCTCAAAAGCAGGAGACAGGGCTGGAGATGTTTACATGGTTATTCTCCTTCACAGAATACTATGGACCAGAGAAGCAAATGATGTTCTAACCATCCAGACTCTGCAGTTTTCCTCTCAGGAATGTTTTGAGAGAGGTGGGAGTGTTTCTCCATGTTTTCACATCTTTGGGGGCTTTCTATGTGATTTGGGAACCACATGCAGCCCACAGGCTGAATGTTGCCCTTCCTTGTAGATGAACTAGAACACCCACCATTCCTCACCATTGACTATGGAGATGAAAGTTGTTGGAAGTTGCAATCTATCAATATGTGGAGGGGCACATGACTCCCACCCTGGGCCTAAGGGAATCTTCTTACTTCTTGCCATACAAAACAGAACAATAAGAAACAAAAAACATTTCACCTTGGGGCAAAAGATTTTACACAAGCTAACACCTCTGCCAGCAGTACAGTGTTGGTTCAGATTTCCTTTGTATAAGCAAATTGTATTATAGGTGATGCTACATTTACTTGAGAAAGCTTTTGCACATGTAGCATTTATTCTTCTGCCAGCAGATTTTGAAATATATTTATCAGTCACTATTAATGCAAATAATAAAACATCGGCTAGAAATTGATTCTGCAAAACCTCACAGGAGCATAACTTCTACTGCTTTCTTCCAAGAATCTCATTTTTCACAAGTTATAATAACTACTTATTTTAATTTTAAAAGCTCTGTCAGATCATCTTTATCCCAAATCATTCATTAAATATAATATGTCCAAAAAGTGTTAGACAAATTAAAATAGAAAAGCTAGCCATATTGGCAAAACCAGAATGTTATACTTAAAATTTTCAGTTATTTTTTTGTTAATTCTGCTGTAGAGAAATTTCTCTCAGAAGAAGCTGATTTGGATGTTGTATCTCTTAGCTCGTGGCTCTTTTCCTTTCGAGTGACAAAGCTGAGGAGGTCAACAGCCGTGGCCACACCGAATACCATCTGTTTCATGAAGGAGGTACTGTCTGCATTGTCTGGAAGCACACAGAAATGAAGGAGGGTTACATATTGCTGATGTCCTCAAATGAATACTTTGAACTGTGTTAGTGACATGCACAACTTGAGACTGTGTGTGTTAATGTCTGTTTTTGGATGTTGCACAAGGAGATATTAAGTAGCTCCGCATGCAAAATATTTGAAAGGATGTCATGTTGAGGAGGGAGCAGGCTTGTTTTCCACTGCTGCAGAGATTAGGACAAGGAGCAATGGATTCAAGCTGCAGGAAAGGAGATTCCACCTGAACCTCAGGAAGAACTTCCTGATGGTCAGAGCTGTCCAGCAGTGGAATATGCTGCCTTCGAGTGTGGAGGAGTCTCCTTCTTTGGAGATTTTTAAGCGGAGGCTGGATGGCCATCTGTTGGGAGTGCTTTGATGGGTGTTCCCGCATGGCAGGGGGTTGGACTCGATGCCCCCTGTGGTCTCTTCCAACTCTATGATTCTATCCAACATCCAACTGTGCTCCCCCCCCCCAGTGGAGGCACTGCCACAGCCATTGACTGCTTGGTAGTAGGATAACTAGGCAGTGACCCACTGAACTTCTGCAGCCAGGGAAGAAAAAATGAAGTTGCTCATGGATCTCCTTGGCTGCAGAACAGTAGTGAGTGCTGCCTTGTTAGCTCCCTTCCAGCCAGTAAACAGCTGTAGCAGTGCCTCCAGGGCTTAATAACTACCTTCAGTTTTGGAAAGAGCAGCATAGAACTGCAAGCGCAGAGTATTACTTTACACACACTTTGATGTAGGATTTCAGCTGCTTACATAAGCCACTGGGACTTAAGTTTTAGTCAGTGACAAATATTTCTTGCTAATTGCAATGAGACTGGAGTATAATTAACTTCAGTCTGAGTCCAACCTAATGTTTTCTATGTTCGTTGTGAATCAATTGCTAATTTCTGTATCCTAATGAGTTTGGGACCTACATACCTGAAAAATCAATCCTTTCCCTTCCTTGATCCTAGTGGCCAGTACTGTCATGCAGTGACAGCAGAGATAGTGTATGTGGCCATTCCACCTCCAATGTCTTGTTCTGAAAGAGAAACTCTAAGACCAGCCTTTCCCAACATGCAGTCCTCACGTTTGGAACTTCAGCTCCCATCACCTCCAGCTAGTGTACCTAATAGGAAAGTATTACTGGAGTTGTAGCCCAAAACATCTGGAGGACAGAAGGTTGGGAGGAAAGCTGCCTTTGAGTGAATCATTTGGCTCTTTGAAGTACCCACCCAATGTCACGCTTTGAGGTATCTGCAACATTCCTACCAGTTGCAGCAGCCACATGTAGCAGCCACACTCAGGAATAGGTGATGGCAGCAGGAGCAAGCAGATAAATATGGCTGGCCCTCTGGGGCATCTTGTTACCCTTAGAGGTGGGGGATGTTGTGGTCCACCTGCAATACTAACATCTTAGAATTTGGGGGAAATACAGTTCAAAGGAAGACTGTGAGAGGAGGGTAACAGCAGGATATTTTCATCTATGTATACAAGTACTGACTGTAGAGAGGACTCCAGTTAAAATTAAACAAAGTATTTTATTTGAATTGACTAACATTCGAGACATCAGGCATCCATAAGAACAATACATGACTATCAGAAGCGAGACAGGAAAGGTTGGATAGAAAGAGATTAGGGGTGGAGAGGGCGATAGTTACCAGTCCTGAAGAAGGTGGTTGCAGCAGAGAAGCTCAGAGAGCGTTTAAGGGTAGCACAGAGGAACAGCAGTCTGAGCCATATTCTATGAAGTACAACTGGCTGGTGCTGAAGCTAGGTTGTTTATACCCTATTTCAGACCCTGATGGGGTGCGTTAACAAAGCCGTAATGGCTTTTCCATAGGACTGACAAAGGGGTCCTGATTGGGCTGATTGCTTTAACTCCAGAGTGACAAAACATAGATGGGATTCATTACAATCTCTTAATGTTCGGTCAGGTAGGGTAGGGTGTATAGGGAAGATCTCTGTAGGGTAAGATTGAAGAGTGTTTGAAAATGCAAAGAGCCTGAAGCGATGAAGGGATTAGCACAAACCCATCTGCATCAGGTTTTTCTGCATAATCCTATCTGAACTTTCATGACCCCAAGCACATCTCTGGTCAGTGTAACCTTGATGATGTCCCCCAGTTATTAATATGTCCAATTTATGAAAATTGCATAGGAGGGGTAGGAAGTGTGGTAGGGTATGGTAATAGTCTGACACCCCTCCTAATCCATCTTTGTACAGTAGGTATTGTAGAACATTTGGAAGACCTATGCAGATAGAGATGAGAATGCACAGGCTTTGCTTCACAGAAGGCCACACCTAATGTGCAGATCTTGATGACAAGACCAGTGGCACCATGTGACACCAAAGATAGGCCACGATGGTAGCTCCACAGCCTTGTTCTGTAGAGAGACACTTCATGTGATATGAAATGAAAGGAATTGTTGCATACCTAGGAATGCATGAAATAAGTTAGAGCTGCTGACTTTAAAACAATCCTTACCTTAATTGATTAAACTACTTACATTGCTCTACTTCATGCACAACAATAGCAAAGTGATCATTTTCCAAGACGTCTGAAAGCTTTCCAAGGGTGTCATCCAGGCTAATCTGCAGAGGGATCCCAAACATAATGACAGTCATTCAAAGCATTCCTTCTTCTCATATACTTTTTCTCCCTCCGTTTCTGTTTCTGCCCATTGTATTGAAGTTTGCATTAAGCTCAGTGGATCCACCAAGCACATAATGGCTGCAGTTCTTCATGGTTCAGCATATCATAGTAGTTCCACATGCAGAACTGGACCACTTACTACCTCTGGATCTACTGTAGAGCCACTGAAGCCCCTCACTTGCAGTCATTCATGCCTGGATGAGAGCAGGAGAGCAATCCCAGAAGCATCTGGCTATATCTCTGTAGCCAGATATGAAGTGATTGCATTCTCCACTGTGTCTGCCGGGGATCTCTGGATGTCTCAACAAGTGATGTAATCACTGCACATCTGGTTACAGGGACATAGCCAGATACTTCCATAATCACACCCTGCTCTCCAGGAATGAAAGGCTGTGGGTAGGTTGGAGCTTCAATGGCTTTACAAGCCACCTGAGGACTTTGCAGTGGGAGGAAGATAAACCTCCACAGCAATCAAAAATAGACATATGAAAGCATAAGGTTAACATATGCCTGTGTAGGCAACTAATAGGACGCTAGCCAGTGTGATGCTGCTTAAAGATTTTTGTTTAATTTTAAAGATTAATACCTTTGAAAATTGTTGGTAAATGACATTCATTACTGGGTCCGAGAACTGGGCATTTCCTGCTAGGACTGAGGATAGTATGTTGCTAAGGGTTACTATTCCCAAGATGCACCTTCAAGAAAGAACACAGATTTTTTCAGTATCACTGCTCACATTCAGGGGGAAAAGATTAAATAAATGCATTTGAATTTTCACACCACAGAGACAAGATCATTAGGAATACACAGAGCAAGACAATGGGTTGGAGGACTTGCTTTCTGCAAGTTAAACACAATAGGAATAGTAAACAAGGTTGCCATCTTTTAAATTAGACCAGTTTATATAGTTTTTTTGACAGTCGAACCAAAATTTATCAGGTTAAGTTTGGAAGGTATACACAGGCTTAATATTTCAAATCTGATTGCTGAGACATGCCTCTATCTTGATATCTCATGTGCTAATCATTGGGAATCTGCACCCCCTTTACATCTAGTTTGTCACTTATATAGACAGAGGATTTTAACAATTTTTTTTAAAAAGGTCACAATCCCAAGGATTGCAGGACAGTACAGAATATATCTGGGATGCATAAAAATGAAAAAAAAATAAAGAGTTGTGGAAAGCAAAAGTCAATAAACTAGGGTGGACAAGCTGAAAACCAAGAACAAAACCTGACTTATGATTTTGGCTTGTTGGAAGAAAGACAGATCTTAGTTCTTGTTCCACAAGTCTTGATAAACAAATTGTAGGCAAGTGGAAACAGTCAAGCAACTTGCTGAAGCATTCACGATAAGCCAGAAATATGAAAAACTATGTAGTCTTTTCTTTGCAATGCAACCTTCTGAACAATTTTGACCAAGTGTTAGCTGTACCATGCTTTATCATGCCTCTTTGTGTGTTCACGTGTTTACAGAAATTTCAGAATTGTGGGACACAAGTGAATAAAATGACACCCTTTTCTGACAATGGAAAGCAGCCGTCAAATGAGGCTAAGAAGACAGCACCCTATTTTGTGCGCTGTCTGATGCTATGGAGTGTCTGCATTCTCTCCTAACCCATGTAGAATTTGCACATCCATTCAAACATTTAAATATAGGGGAGCCAGTCTACCATGAATGTAGCCTTTCAGAAGATGGGTTGAGGGTGAGAACTGAATAGGATACAGACAGTGTATACAGAACTCCCAATCGATCAAGGGCCCTTTCACACAACACAGTTATATGAGTCCACTTTGTCCACCATGGCTGCTTCCTGGGGAGTCCTGAGGTTTGTAGTTTGGTTAGGTACTAGAGCTCCCTGGCTGAGAATTCTAAATACTCTCCCTAAATTGCACATCCCAGGATTCCACAGGGTGGAATCTTAACAGTTAAAGGGCAATCATAGCACTATGATGTTGTAGTGTGAAAGGGCCTCTGATGGCCCTTTGCCCTCCCCACATGCACACTGGAGTGCAGGGATGGGCAGAGGAGGAATTAGAGCTCTCCTGGGTGGACAGTGTCCAGTGGAGATGATGAAGACACAGTGGCCCTCCCAGAATCCACGTGACTGAACCTTTAGCACATCCCCTCCCATCTCATGCTACTGTGCTGGTTACAACACTTCTCAATTTAACTTTTAAACAAGTCATACACAGATTGCACGCCTTGTTTTAAAGCTGAACTGAACTTCCTGGAGGCTTCCAGAAATGCATGTGGCCTAAAAAATGTGTTTCTCTATTCACCTTGCAAAACTACTTTTTCTCCTCTACCTCCATGCCACTGAAATTCAGTGAGATGGCGGCAAATTTGGTGGTGAAGGAGTCGTGCAAAACCAGGAGGGGCGTGTGTCTCCTTACATGGACATAAACCAGTTATTTGGAATATTTATTTGAAGATCTCAGTCATTACGCATATCATAGGCTACTCTCCACTCTCACTTTATTTATTTGTTTTTTTCCAGCTGAGTATTGATATCAACATCTTTTACTGAGAGACAAGAAACAAGTACAGGGCAGGTAGAACTGGACATGCTACTTCTGTTGTGTCTGCATGGTAGAGAGAGAGGAAAAGTTTGACATAGGACACACACATTCATAACAAGACATGGTCCACTTTGGATTCAATATCTTTTTCCTAAGGAAAACAAAAGTGTACTTCACAGAAACCTTAATTCACTCTAGCCCATACAGCCCTGATAAAGCACGCTAGGGCAGATAATCCAAAGGTGGGGAAACTTTGGCTGAAATCCACTCTCACTTTAGAGCATAGGGACTGTGGAATTCTCTGGTAGGCTACTGTTTGCTGAAACAAGTCTTTAGCTAGCAAGAGATTTACCCTGATTCAGTAACAACTGGTGCCTGGTCATATGACTTCTCACGGAGAATTTCAATTGCCTTTTGACAGTTCACATCTGGGAGAAGAGTCAGAGGGGCCACGAGGTTCAGCTTCTGCACCTTGATGTTCCACCACCTGTCAAGCAAAAAGGGCATTGCATGTTGTTAACATTCTGCCAATGAAAGGCTGCTCTGCATCTTATTTGAAATGTTGTTCTGCACCAGGTGTGGGAATGGAGTGCAGGGTAAGGAGGAGATAAGTCCCAGGGCCAGTTTCCCTCATCCAACCTCTCCCTCATTGGCTGCAGTCACCAGCAGTGATCATACACACCTCTATCTCCATCTGAGTCCTTCCCAAAATGGCATCTGGAAGTGTCACTTCCTGTCACCATTTTGAAAAGGATTCTGACTTCTTCTGTAGGGTTGAGGGTGTAGAATCAACATGTAGAAAGCAACAGGGGCAGATAAGATGGAGGGGCATTTCTGCACTACATCGTTATAGTGCTATTATTCCACTTTCAACATCCTATGGAATCCTGGGGTTTGCAGTTTAGGGAGGGGCATTTAGAATTCTTAGCCAAAGAGCTCTTTGGCCTCAGTAAACTACAAACCCCAGAATTCCAAAGAATGTTGAAAGTGAAATAATAGCACTATAACAGTGTAGAGCGAAAAGGCCCTATGTCTGTCTGCAGCCTAATGTAATATGAAAAAGATCTACAGAAGTTGATTTCAGTCCTACAAGCCATGTAGGGCTGATACTCATGTTACTTTTTCAGGCATGAGCACCTCTATGAGAATGTTATATTGAAACACTAATATAGATTTGGGCAACTGTTCTTACAATACATAATTCATATATTCCATCTATTGCATGGTTGGAAACCACGCAAGAACACCAGTAACCAATCACAGAGTTTGGTATGGACTGTGATGCTACTGCTCACAGATATACACAACTAATTGTACAAACCTATGGCCAGGTTGCATGCACTCCTCTTAAGTGCATCTCTGGATTTAATCAACCAAAAATTATTCCAGTTTTGAAAAGAAAAACGGGTAACACTAGCAAATTGGATAGATCAACTATCATTTGATATTTCAGTGCCCAACTATTCTAATTACTCTTCTTGACACTAGAAATCATAACTATTGAAATGACAGGGTCAAATTATATCATATATTTATCACATTTTCAAAACCTGTTCTCCCTCAAATGGTGAAAACATTTGCTTTTGATAGTATTGATTTTCCTCACCTTTGCACTTTGCACTTATTAGAAAGTGATTAGAAAGTAAACAAAGGCTAAATCTGATTGCCAAGGCAGTTATGTCTACGAAAATGCTATGGCAGGAGGGAAAATGGGCTAGTCACTGATAATATGCATTCTTTGAGTTAAGTCTGACCCTCTGGGTCATACCAAGGATGATGTTCTTGAATATCTTCTTTTAGAAATCCATTCTTGACCATCCACTTGTCGTTCAAAAACTTAGACCTATAAGTAAGGAACAAAAAACCATACATGGTGTTAGACCTTGGCGTTTCACCTTAGTATTCATCACAGTACCATTGGTCTATTTTAACTGGCATTTTCTAGCCCACAGGGACACCAACAATCTTTAAATCTAATAGAAAAGATAACAGACAGAAGGCATATTAGACAGCTTTAATGAAGGAAATCTATTGTGCTATTGTCTAATAGGGTGGTGAACCTACTTCTGCCAGATTGATAAGCAAGAACTTGTAGGCCACTAGATGACAAGTTGTGTTTGAAGACTGAATCCCAGTGTGGTCAGTGGCACCTTATTACTCATCTATCTGAATGAGCCTGTTTTGCTTGCTGAACCTGCAGTGGGACCAGCAAAAATACGAAGTCTGTAGAGGTTTCTGTGACTGACATAAAAGGATGAAATGAAAAGGACATACGTTTTCCACCCCACGCGTTTTATCATCTTTATACTTTTAATATCATTTAAATAAATAAAACTTTAAGTTCTGCTTTACAGAGGCTGGATTTTTTCTATTCTTTTAGGTACTTTTAGCAATCTTTGGCCATTTCTGCACGCGGCGAGGGAATCGCTCCCTGCTGCTACTCACCAGATCTTCTGGCGGTCTGGTCCGGTCCAGGGTGAGGCGGAGCAGTGCGTGGTCGTAGACCTGCACTGCTCCGGCGTCCAAAATGGTGGCTTCTGGTTGGTCGTGGGTCTCGACCAACCGCTGAAGCTCACCAGCCTAAAGCCTGCCCTCTGCAGATCGCAGGCTTGCATTGGTGCGAGCCTGCGAATCTGCATCAGAGAGCAGGCATGCAATGGCATACGCTGGCATTTTGAAAGACCAGAAAAATCAGATCTTTCAAAAACATGCTGGAGGACCACTTGGGGTCATTCTGGAGCAGACTGAGGTGCGGATCTACGGTAAGTAGTCCAGAACCAGTCCGTTCCAAGGTACAGACGTCCTCCGTGGAGGACGCACTGCACCGTTTTACTTACCCCGTGAGGAAATGGCCTTTAACTGAGTAATTTTCAGAATGGCAGATTATGGTTTGAATCCTACTGGTTAGTCCCAACTAGAACAAATCCACTGAATGAATTATTGAATTGAGTCAACATATAGATAAATCCCATTGATTCACCAGGTCTACTCTACTTGGGCCTAACCGCAGGATTCATCTGCTAACTGTTTGCTGTAATACATTAAATGAAATAACAGCATAATTCAAGACTTTGTCAACTTTGCCTCACCATCACGGTGTGAATCTAGGGCCCTTTCAAACTATAATCAGCCCTCCACGTTCATCAGGGTTAGGGGTGCAGGACCCCTGCAAAGTAGAAAAATGGCAAATATTAAAATGTGTGTGTCTGTGGAAAGGGAGGCAATGCATGGTGGGGAGAATGGAAGCCCAATATCCAAATCAAGCAAGGGAAAGAGAGTGAATTGGCATGGTGGCCCTATACATTCTCTGTCTCTCAACCATCTCCTTCCTTGGGTTTGGGGAGGCATAGGGAGAGGGTTTGTGGTGCTAAGAAATCAGGCTGTGTCCTTAGATAGCCAGGTAGCTGCTGGTTGTGGAGGAAAAGGACCAGAGGTGGGTTTTTAAAGGGCTACATGACCTGATCAGAGCTGCTGAGAAGAACGCTCCCCCAAGAAAGGAAGTGCTTGAGGTGGGACGTATGGATTGGAGAAACTCACAAATAATCAAATCCATGAAAGTCAAACCTGCAGACATGGAGGGCTGGCTATACACACTTGCTACATCCTATGGAATCCTGGTCTTGTTGTCTGGTGAGGCACTAGAGCTCTCTGGCTGAGAATTTGAAATACCCCTCCCTAAATGGGAATCATGGCAGTTAATGTGGAATCACAGCACTATAATTGTCTAGTGTGAAAGAGCCCCTGGGGAAAATCAATCATTTTGTTTGTATCTTGCTTTTTCCCCCATAGTGGGACTCAAGGCAGTAAAACTAGTATAGTTTAAAAACTGGATTTCAGGTTTTCCTTGTTTCAAATGGTTCAGTTTGGCATTGTTAGGAAAGTTCAGGTTATTGGATGGCTAAAAAGCATACCAAATAAATGGACTACTTAAAGATGGAGAAGATGGAGGACCAAAGAGCTTTTCTGGTAGTGGGAATAGAGCAGGCATGGGAATTGTGCAGTACTCCAGATGGTTTTGGACTGCAGTTCCCAGTGTTTTTTTATCATTGGTTATGTTGACTAAGGCTGATGGGAGCTGCAGTCCAACATCATCTGGAGGGCTCATAATAAGGAGCCCTCCATCAGGAGGGTTCCCATCCTTGGAACAGGTAAGATCAATATTGGAAGAAACCATGAGAATGGAAGGTGGCTAACAGTGAAACAGGTGACCTTAAAATGTGATGGGTTGCAAATGCATGGAAGATGAGGAAAAGCTTGTGAGAACAAACACAACAAATGATCTTGGAAAGCCCAAAGAAAAGGAAAAATCAATAAAGAAGAATCGTGCCTTCCCTATCAGAAACCGCAGATTCTTTTCCCTATACCATTATTCTCATTCTCTTTGATTGATATGACAATGAAACATAATAAAGTATTTAATTTAGGGACTGCATTTGAAGATATTAACATACAAAACCAAGATGTTTAGATACTTAATGCTGTTGGGTGCTGTAATTGGTCTTCTGGGAGGAGTGGAAGAGTCTGTGGCTAGCTCAAGGCCTATGTTCTGAAATGTTAGCTCCTTTAAGTTGCTTTGAATTGGACACTCAGAATGGATACTTTAACTTTCTCAATCTGGATAGGATGTCTTTGGTTCTCCAGATGTCTTGAACAATCCTTATAATCTGTTAACATTATGCTCACTTCTTGGGCCTACTAGAAATTGAAATCCAAAGCTTCTCTAGCCCTGCCTTATATGTATACTCTGAAATAAGGTCTATCATATTCAGGGGGGTTCATGTTCTTGTCAATAGTCCATGAATTATCCTATACTTGGTCTCTGTGTCTTCATATGAACCATATGTTAAAATCAGTAACAGCCAATGCGAAACTGTAAGACTTCTCTTTCATTCTCTGAAAGCCATCAAGCAGTTACAACATTTCCACATAACTGTAACTAAATTGTTGGTGTTGTGTGCATTCAAGTTGTTTCCAACTTATGACAATCCTAATGGGGTTTTCTTGGCAAGATTTGTTCAGAGGAGGTTTGCTATTGCCTTCTCCTTAGGCTAAGGGAGTGTGACTTGCCTAAGGTCACCCAGTCGGTTTCCATGGCTGAGTGAGGATTCCAACCATGGCCTCCTAGACAACCATGCTGGCTCTCTAAGTACTCTTTTCTTCTATTGGGTACCATTAATCCAACTGGAACTAATCTGATGCTGGATTACTTCTACAGAATTTTGATGCTAGATTACTTCTGCTGTATTCAGGTGTCTTATATTAGTAGAATTAGACTACAGAAAAGGTCTCATAGGGATGGTGTAGCACCAAGGGAGTTCCTGCTTCTCTAAAGACAACCTCTAAAGCAATTGCCCCACTGCTTTTAATATGATCTAAAATCTTGAGCTCTTTAATCAACACAAATGCTCTCTCACACACATTTGCACTGAAGGATTTGAACTCAGGGGTGACCACAGATGAAAAGGAGAAACAAATACTGTCTCACATGTAATTCCTCACAGAGTCAGGTAAGAGGACAACACAGCGCTGGCCCTCTTTTAGCTCCTTGGCAACTTTCACTGCTGCAGCCATTGCAGTGCCTGCACTGCCTCCTACCAAATGAAAGAGAGAGCAAATACGTTACTCAACATGCAGTGAAAAGGTAACTCAGAAAGCAGTGGTGGAACAGCAAGCACAAGACACAGGTAACACAGATGAACCTGTTCCTTAAAAAGGCCCTGTGAAAGGCAGTTTTGTGTACAGCTTGAAAAAGAAAATTACTTTTGTGCACATTGGTCAGCATCCTGTCAGTGATATACATATGTGGAAATGTTTCTTTTGTGCATGCATGTCTCTTTTGGGATGGGGCACAGAGGGCTATTTTGCACCCTGTCCCAAACCATCTCCTGGTAGCTGTCAAGCCTCAAGAGGAGCCATTGCTCCTGCTGCTTCTGCTTACCAATGGGGAGGGGAGGGATGGGGAACAAATTCAGACAATGAAGATGTGGCTGCTATGGGCTGTGAGGGAAAAGAAAAGGATGAGTGCCCCCTCTCTGACTGGACACCTTCATTTTGTCTCCCCTCCAAGCTTCTTTTTTCATCTAAATTCCCTCCCTTCTCCCACCTCCCCTTTGGTAAGCAGCAACAGCCTGTCCCACAGAATGACAGGTGCTGGGGCAAGCGGCGGGGGACACAGAGCAGCTTCCTATTCCCCCATGTACAATCTGATCTAGAATCTCAAACATTAAATACCAGAATCCCCTGGCTAGTATAGCCAACACTCATGTGGTAACATTACAGCAACAACTGGTCCCTTGGTTTTTCAGGATCCAAAACAAAGATACTTGTCATATGGTAAAGGGCATGATTAAAACGAGCATGTATTTGCTCATGGGCATGACACTTTTCAGCCATGCTTACCGCAAAGCAAGCCTTCATCTCTAATCAGTCTGCGGGCCATGAGAAAGGACTCAGTGTCATTGCTCTTGTACCACAGATCAATCACCTGCAAAGGAGGCAAAGGAGACAGTTTAGAAGGAGTTTTCAGGTCTGACCTATCTATTGCATGTAGGACTGAAGAGGGATAATAGAGCCTTCAGGGGATTAACAGAAGTTTCAAAGTAAAGCACGTTATTTGAAAGAATTTCATAATTTTGGTTGTATCTGGTTTTTCTTTTCAGTGTGTTGTCATTATTCATCTTGATATAAATGTTTAAATGAAGTCAAGTCAACCAACTGATAAACAAGCAAACTCTCATGAGTTGCCAAAGAGGATTTACACATCTCCATGTTCTTTCAAAAACCTGCAAAACCTTTCACATCAGATTGATGAAAGAAATATATATATACAATATGAAAAGTCTCAAAGGCGAATAGGTTGCAATTCTATGTACATATCCTTAGGAGCAAAATCTGTTGCAACAAATGAAATTTACTTCTGCATTATGAAGTTATAAAGCCAGCATGGTATAGTGGTCTGAATGTTGGACTATACCAATCTGGGAGACAAGGATTTAAATCCCTGCTCAGTCATGGAAACCCACTGTGTGACCCTGGGGGTAAGTCACATTCTCTCAGCCCCAGAGGAAGGCAGTGACAAACCTCCTCTGAAAAAATCTTTCAGAGAAAAACTTGGATCAGGTTGCCGTAAGTAGGAGCTGACTTGAAGACACATAAAAACAACACATATGGGTAGGACTGGCCTGTGAATATACAAAAGTTGTTTGAACTTTAGACACAGGTACAGTTGCAGAGGTATCAACATTCTGCTATTATGATCAGCTTCAGACAATTTTTCCCCATGAATTTCAGTTTGATGACCTCTAATTCTCTTCTCTGATTATACTTTTTAAAATCAGTTGATGAGATGTATGAGCTGGCATACTGTTAGGAATGTACAATGTTGTAAACCAACTTGCAAGTGTGCAGTTTAGAATTACAGCATTGCACAATGCTCCCACTCCCAGGAGGGGAGTGTTGTCATAGTTGTGCTATCAGGACCACTGAATAAGCACAACAGTCACAATGCACTAGAGTATGGCACTTTGTGGGACAAATGGCTCTTAAACAATAGTAGTACAAAGGGGCCAAAGGTCCCCAACAGACCCACAAGGCACTGGTAATCCAGAAAAGAGGGCAGTGGAAAGTCATGAATGCCTTGTGCTAACACTTTTCACGAAGCCCCCTTGTGCTGTGGGAGCCCCTGTTGTGCAACGGAGCATATTGTGAGGTGCCTTGTTGTGTGCCATCTTCTACAGTGCCTTCTTGTGCATTGTTGCAGTTCTGCAACACTGTTACATACTGTGTTAGTGACATAGCTCCCTCAGCATAAAGTTATGCATCACAGCTCATGATGCAGAATCACAACTTATGCCACCGCACCTAGGTACGTTTGCTGGATGACCTTGTAAGTTAATAATCAACTGTTCATTTCAAATGAATCCCATGTGGGCTGTGAAGCTGATCGTTCATCACTTAACATAGAAACAATCCACAATTCATTCCTAAGTCTCTTGACATTGGTCACACTGCCACTTACGGATCGGTCAAGGACTGTTGGGATGAAATCGTGTCCAATTCCTTCAACTTCCATTGTTGTATCCTCTGCTTTCACTGTGTTCAGGGAGCTGGGCAGGGCGACAATAGAACCATCAGGATCTACACCAACAATCTGTAGAAGAAGATGAACTAGTCTATCAGACTGAAATTTCTGATCAATCAGTCTTAAACAACAATTGACATGATTTTGTGCTCACCATTTACCAAATGATGCAAAACACATCATTTTTGCCCAGAAAACCTTGGCTGGCATCTTGTTAATAAATTACAGTTATGCAAATCAGACTTACACTGTTGCAATTCACTTTGTTGTTCATTGTTAAAGTTGGAATTATGTTCCAACCCCACAATGGCCAAAAGTACTCCAAAAGCCGATCTTGTAAGCCACGCAGCCCCCTTCAACATGGCCATTTCTTGGACACAAAGGGATTAGCAGTGATGCTTCCAGCTATTTTCTTTCAGTTGGATACTCTCCAAGGACGTCAGCTAGAGGAATATTCCAAAGACCCTCAGAGGTTCCTGCAGTTGCTTTTTACAGCATGTCCAGTTAAAGGAAAATAGCTGGATGTGTTCCCACTGATCCCTTTGCTCTTTGAAAACCCAGAAATAGCCAAATTGGTGGGAGGAGTGCTACATAGCTTACAAGGTGAGTTGGGGGTGCCACATAAACCTAATGTTTATTTTGGACCGAAGTAAGTAAAGCCCATAAGAGACTGTAAATGGACCTGGTCCGTCCCAAGACTTTGCCATACACAAAGGACTGTACAAAGTGAAGGTAGGACACAGGGCTTTACTAAGAACCACAGTGAGATGAAAAGTGAGGATTCGCAGAAAAGAAGAAGATAAAAACAATCACAGTTCACTTGTGTTGTAAAATCTCCCCAGCATATTTTTATAGAGAAGCCAGTTCATGTATCTGGACCTCTATCAAGAGGGTGAAGAAAGAAAGCACTCTTGCTGGCACTTGTAGGTGCCATTTCAGAATGTCTAGTTTTGCTGTCCCCTAGTGTTTTCTGTGTGGGCAAAAGCAAGGAGACACAAAAGCAGAAAGGGAAACCCTCCTGTTTCTGAGCAATGGCTAGAGATAGCAGAGATTCCCTTCACGAAACCCTCAAGAGTCAGGGTTGACCACAGCCCTCTGTGGACCAGATGGGAATCTTCTACACAGCACAGTAAACATACAGGTCAGATGTTATCCTCTTGTGGTCTCAGTTAATGCTTTCATGTGCCTAGGACTACACATACATGTAAATCATATTGTGTAAGAACAAGGGTGCTGCACATAGAAATGTGTTCTTAACATTCTCAAAATTGGCGTAAATCCTATTGTTAGTCATAAGAAAAGGAGAGTCATTGAATCATTGAATCAATGATGTCTTGACTCACCATTTATCAAAGTGATTCACTGGGTCTAGTCTAGCTGGAAACAACCAACAGGATACCAGCCATTCAGGTAAACAGGGGAAGAGTTCAGGGATTTCTTGTGAATCAAATGTATGTCTGTAGACTCTGCTTGTTCAAGTCAGATGTCAAATTCCTGATGCTGGCCATTTCTGCACTACACTGTTATAGTGCTATTATTCCACTTTCAACATCCTATGGAATCCTGGAGTTTGCAATTTAGGGAGAGGTATTTAGAATTCTCAGCCAGAGAGCTCTTTGGCCTCAGTCAACTACAAACCTCACAATTCCACAGGATGTTGAAAGTGGAATCACAGTACTGTAACAGTGTAGTGCGGAAATAGCTGCTTAAGTGCATGGGCTCCATGGCCCTATTTGTTTCTGATTATGTGAAATATTTTACCATGGGCCTGAATATCTGAGCCAAGAAGGCTTTCACTTACTTTGCATTCAGGACATTTCTCTTTCAACTTTCTGGCAACGCCAGTGACGGTACCCCCTGTGCCAGCTCCAGCCACAAACATATCGACTTTGCCTGCAGTTAAAGGAAAGGAGTCCACAATTAGACCATCTGATTTCTCTAAACCTCTAGACAGAGAAAGCTTATAACAGTGGCAATGGGAAAGGTTTCTCCACTGTCCCAGGGAACAACAGCTCAGTTTAAAATATACAGAAATACACACAGCTCTGCCCTCCAACAGAAGGGAAAGGACAGAGGACTCAGATTGGGCAAATCATACCACTGCTGCTTCCTAGAATTTGTGCCTAGGACTTCTAACATGACTGTAGTCCTCTCTATAGTCATGTTAGAAATCTTATTTATTTATAGACTTCTCTAAAGCTAGTAGTAATTACCAAGTCACTATTGGGAAAAGGATGGACTACATACAATGAGGGCTAGATAACTATGGTCCAATGCTAAATTGTAACTAAGCAAATAAAACAGTTTTAAGTACATTTGAAATTCAAGTCCTAATGCATAGGATAACAACAACAGGACTGTGGTTTGAACCTTGTGCTTTTCTTGTTTCTGCAAATAAAATCATGATACCTACAATGCAGTAGTAAGGTGGCAACAAGCAAAGTTTTTAAAGGCAGTCTTATGTAACAAAGTAAAGTAGCTTAGATATCTGTTAAAGTGACTGTAATAACACACATTATATTTGGGGAGGGGGAGCATTCAATATACCGTCACATTGCTCCAGAATCTCTTCAGCTGTGGTGTCATAGTGTGCCAAGGGGTTGCCTGCACTCCGGTACTATTGTAGAAAAGACAAAGAGAAAAGCTGACTTACTGTTAAAAATGTGAAGCCAAACCCAAGTTTTGGAGAGAAGACAAATTAATAGGAATAGCTTTCCTAGTGTCCTCCAGATACCTTAGACTACAAATACCATCAGCAACAATCAGTGCCTGGGATTGGTACTTCAAAGCATCTAGAGGGTGCGAGGTTCAAGAACGCTGCATAAGACAATTTTAAACCTCTTCAAAAGGAGATCAGAATTGTTTTGCTGGAGCAGAACAATGGTTCATCAGGTTCTAATTCCCTCCCACTTCACAGAGCCTGACAGGCACGTGTAGAGACCCCATAAACAAAGATAAGAGAGAATCAGCAATCAATATGTGGCCCTGCAGATGTTGGGGGTGGGCTTCTTCACCACTGGCTATGGATGATGAGAGCTGTAGTTCAGTATCATCTGGATGACCACATTCTGCTCATCCCTGCCATAGAAGTTCAGTTGGCTTCTGTAGCTTGAGCACCTTTCCCCAGCTTTGGATGATACACCAGCTGTGACCATATCTGGATGCACATGCTTGTATATGGTTCTTATTTAAGTTCTATTTGGAATGTTGAAATGTGTAGTCAGTGGAATTGCCTTTGAAAGTGGTCCAGAAACTTCAGTTATGTCCTAAATAGGGCTGCAGTATTGTTAAATAAAAATAGCATATAACCAAGCCTGGGTCAACACATTTTGTTAACTAAGGCAAAAAATAAAATAGTACTCACTCTCCGTTCCCTGTACAGTATCTGAGTGGATTGGCAGTTGAATGTTAATTGAACAGAGGCAACTTGTTAGCATCCTTTATCACACTGACGGATAACAGGCTAGTTTAGGGAGTGCAGAATAGGCTATATAGCACATAACAGCTCTGACTCTCTTTGGAATCCTTCTTCTCTGTTGAAAATGCCCAGGATTCTCTAGAGTTATATGCAGGTGATCCAATTATTGCTGTTCTCAGCCCCTGCCACCTGACGTGATAGCTTTACTTCCCCCCAAAACTTAGGACAAATTCAAAATGCTGTATCAGCCTTTAAAATCCTTAATGGCGTGTGACCAGATTACCTGGAAGACTGCCTTCTCCCTGCATAAATTTACCCAAACCTTAAGATGCTCTGCAGCGGCCCTAATCCCAGCATCTCCATCAAATGCGATGGGGAGCGAGATTACCAGCAAAAAAGCTCTCTATGCAGTAGCATCTTGACCATGTCTCTTCAAAGAAGCACACCTGCCACCTTCACCCCAACCTTTTTTGTGCCAGATGACCTATTTGTTTACAAAGGCTTTTAAAAAGTTCGTGATCTGAACATTCAAGCTGTATATATAAGACACATTTTTTGTATATTTGTGCTACTCTGTTATCTCTTCTTCATCACATTAAAAGTTTCAGTGCTCCTTGCTTTTTTTTTTTTCTATTTTAATTTTGGCCAGTATTCTAGATCAGCTTCTCAACCTCTCCTGTTCCTACCCTCCATCTGACAGAAACATCATTCCCCTGTGTTCTGATTGCCGGGAAAATGGACCTCCTCCTCCTTATGGAGCTGATGCCTAGTAAAGCAGGCTGGGAGAGAGTTGTGATCATGGCAATAGTGTCACAAACATGACCAAGCAGCAAATATGAATACACAACAGTTACATATTCATGGTCACTACTTAGGCGCTTATCACAGAAGGCAAACAAATTGCAGTTACAGCAGAATGACAGGATCTTTGCCTAGGACCTATCACATGATGTTGTTTGTCTTCTGTTATTCTCCTGGTGGGAGACCAGCTGGAAAGGATTTCTTTTTACAAAGGAGGACATTAATGGATTTCCTTTTGTGTGTATGTTTGTAAAAGAAACACTTTCCAAACGGTCTCCCACTGGGAAAATAACAGAAGAAGAACAATGTCATGTGATAAGTCCCAGCCAACAACTATGCTATTGGCTTGCTGTAATTGCAATTTACCTGCCTTGTGTGATAAGCTCCTTACTCAAGAGTACACTTAAATAAGTAGCTGATGTAGAATCTTGGTTGTTGTTGTTGCATTTTATGACCCACACAGAGAACATCTGTTGCTGGGTAGCCTATAAAATTTAGTAAATAAATGAATGAAATGAGTAGCAGAAAGAGAACAGCAAGACTCACTTATTAGCTCTGCTGAAAGCAGAATTCTCATCTACTAGCAATCATCACATATGTTTGGCAGCACCAAAGGTCAAAGTAGGACAGCAGAACCACATGAAGGATCATATGCTATGTGCCCCCCCCCCATTCCACTTCATTCTAAGTCACCTCAATAAACCCTCAGCAGGGGATCAGGATCACTTTACCAAACGTCACTCCCCACCTCCCAATGTCACGTTAGTCCAAAAACATCAGATGAACAAAAGTAAAAATCAATTTATCCAATATAAATGCTAAAAAAAGTAAAGAGCCTATAAGCATTATCAGTTTATTCAAGTGGAGTCTGATTTATGGCAATGCTATCATATGGCTTTCTTGGCAAGATTTATTCAGAGGAGCTTTTCCCATTGCCTTCCTCTGAACACAACCTACCACATCTGACATTCCCTGGTGGTCCTGTCCACAAACTCACTGGGCTGGACTTTACTTAGCTTCCAAGATCAGACAGCATCTAGTGCCTTTAGGATATACAGGAAGCACCATCAGCTTACCTGATCCAAAATATGTGAGTTTGGGATTTCATTTTTCAGTTTCCAAGCAACACGGACATTGGATTCTGGAGCATCGTACTTTGCCATTGGGGTTCTTACAATCTCAGCCCCAAGAGCTCTGAGGATATCCACCTGGAGAAAGAAATGTTTTACATTAGCTTTGTGCATTCTACTATTTCCACCAATCCTCCACCCCAGTATTACAATCAAGATAAATATACAATGCTATATCTAATTATTTTTATTTCAAACTTCCAGACAATCTTGAAGGTGATATAAACACATATAAAATATTAAGTTGAATGCAGAAAGAACTCATCTGCTGTGGCCACAAGAATCCTGAATACCTGGATTTATGCTGCTTTACAGTGCAATCCTTTACATAATTGGCTGGCTCCTGTTCAGTTATCATGATGTTGTAAATCTGTCTCATGACATTGTAACTATTCCAGTTAATGTGTATAGTTGTTACACAATCACAGTGACAAAAAGTGCCCCCAAAATTCTACCTTTGAAACCTTATAGCCACCCCTCAACACAGCCCTATCCAAGACACTGGAGAGCAGGATGGTGAGTAATGTCTATCCTCTCCCAGTCCCAGGTTATGCTGAGACAGACAGCTGCAACAGGATCCTGATAGGACCCCACCAGGCTCTCTGCAGCTGCCCATTTCAGTGTACCACACAACTGGGAGAGGCCAAGACCCATTATTACTCACTGCCCCACTCTCTAGCTCATTGGAAATAGCTGTGCTGAGGAGACTGCAAGGCTTCAAAGGCAAGATTGTTGGGGATCTCCACAGCTATGACTCCTGATGCAGGATCTTGGGCATTTATTTAGAAGTCATTCATGAGGTCACCGTAAGTTGACAGGAGACTAGAAGACTTGAAGACACATACACACGGAGAAATCCACTATGTTCAGTGGCAGTTGATTCCTTGAATAATGCACGAAGGACCTTTGGCCCAAATCCAAATTGCTAGTCCAAATGAAAGTAGACCCATACAGTCAATGGGATTAACGGAAGTGTTGGTTTGGTGTTTAACAACTGATTCAATAGATCTCTTTTATCAGGACTAAATAATCCTTAGTGAAGTGAGGACATGGGAGAGAGCCTTCCCAGTAGCTGCTCCGACCCTGTGGAACTCTCTTCCATGGGAGGCTGGGCTGGTCCCCTCCCTGGTTTCCTTTTGCCGGCAGGCAAAAACATTTCTTTTCAAGCAGGCTTTTAATTTTTGAGCAGGGGAGCTTTTCATTTATCAAGATGATTTTTTAAAAAGATCTGTAGGGGTTTTTTAAATATTATTTTTATGTTTTTAATGTTTTTAATTGTTTTAAATGTTTTATTAATGTTTTCACCTTTTTGGAAGCTGCCTTGGGTCCCACTTTGGGAGAAAAAGGGCATATAAATACAGTTATGACAGGCAGTTATGACTGGCAGCAGCTCTTCAAGGTACCCTTCAGATATCCCTTGATGATGTTGCTTCCAAGTACTAACCAGACTTGAGCCTACATAGCTTCCAAATTCAGACGAGTTTAGATGTTTTAAAGGAGGTGTTGACTACTGAGGATGGTATAGTTTGACCTTCAGTCTTACAGAAAAAGACCATTCTGACTCAGGGTCTAAAATGTCCTCCAGTGTGACCATGGGTTCCTCTATATGGGCTGCTTTCATTCAGATCAGCAGTAGGGCCACATTTGCACACAGACAGGAACGGACACACTGCTTCCTTCACTGAAATAAATGGAGATACTCCAGCATGTATATCTTGATAAGTTGCAGGCATGGTCATAAATCACTGTATCTGATTCAAAGATCTGTGAGGGCTCTTCCTGCTTTCCCACATACTTCAGTGTTGGAAGCAGTTCTGTGTGCACAACGGAGATGCAAAGCTACCTTACTTTGCATAGGACCATGTTCTGGTCTTGAATTATGCACACATTTGTTTACTAAGTGTTTGTTGTCCCTTATACGAAAACAGTGGTTTATGAAGGAACAGATATAATCTCTGAATTAAAATCACAGAGAAAAGCTTGACCAAAGTTGCACCAGAAAGATACAACCACAAAATGGAGCATCTCTTTGCTTCTTGTTGACCTACCTTGCATGTCCTCTAATGAGGAAAATGGCATCATCTTAGTACAATGCTATTTGATAAATTTTCTGCAGCTGCTGCTTAGCTGACAGTTGTTGTTTGGTCCTCTTTAGTATAGTCTGTTACCATTCCAGAAATCTTTTCAGGAATTTTACTAATTCAACAGAGGGCTCTTATCAACAGTAGAAATGACCTTAAGAAAATACTTCTAATTCCCAAAATCTCCTCTCATAAAACAACCCTCAGGTAAAAATGACACTGTAAATTTAACTGACTTCATTTCCCACAAAATGATCTGTGAAGGCAAGTTCACAGAGAGATCAACAAGTAACCTTCGTCAGTGTCATAAACTCAACTGTCCAGGGGTTGTTTTTTAGCTTAGAAGGAAATAGAGAAGCATGAAGCCATCTCAATAAGAGAGATGTATACTGTGTTGTTGTCAATTAGACAGAACTCTCACCTTCTCCATGCTCATTTTCTCAGGCATGACAATGATGCAGCGATAGCCCTTCACTGCAGCAGCCAGGGCCAGTCCAATACCTGGGATGTAAGTGAGAAAGGCAGGAAAAAGAGGCATTATAGGGTCAAATATTAAGGGGAATGTGTACTTCCCACAATTAACTTATTTCCCTTCCATAAGGAGGGTTTCCTTAAAGACATGTTCATCAGTAATCAGACTTGCAAATATGTTTACTTTGCAATCATCAGTCTCAAACCAAATTATGCTAAATGCAGGATACATAGTGGAGGAACACTACATGCTATGACAAACTGATGTCTTTCACCTGGGGGAGCACACCTCTTCCAAGAAATGCGATAAATACATAATCTAGTTTTCTTATTGGGGATATTTATGGCCAAAACAACATTAAGACCTCAGGATAAAGCATTCTACCTTCTAGAGCAGTGCAGAATAGCTTTAACATGATAAATTACAATGTAATATTGGTATTATTACAAAACAGTGGCTGTGTTGTAAACCAAATTATGATTGTGAAATTTAGAACTGGGATATGGTGCACTGGTTGTATTCTCAGGAAGGGACTGTTGTAGCTGTGACAGCAGGAGCATTGCACAAGTGGAGCAAACCATGTTGTATGTCATGACCATTGAACTTTGTGGGACATTGCCTTTGAGCAATCAAAGTACAAGGAAAGGAGGGAAATCATGGTAACCCAGAATGGGGGACAGTGGAAAATCATGGGGGCAAAGCACCCAGCTGGAAAAAAATTCCCACCTTTCACAGTGCCCCATTGTGTGGCAGGAACCCCTCTTGTGCAATAGAACCTTTTACACAGTTCCATGCTATGCAGTGGAAGTTCTGTGGTGCAACAGGACATCCTGTGCAGGACCCCAGTGCACATTGTCACAGGTCTCTAACATTGTTGCTAACTGTATCAGCAATGTAGCTCCGTTATCATAAAGTTACATACTGCAGCCTGTGATGAAGCATCTCAGCCACTCTGTAAATCCAAACATGTAGGATTGTCCATGAAGAAACTGTGATGAGGGAGCTTTATACAGGTAAATGCTGAATGTTCAGAAGCAAATCACAGTGTGAAAACAGTTCAACTATTCCTCCTCCATCATCTCCCCTGAGTCTTTCACTGAGGCACAGGAAAGATCTGTTTTGCAGAATTTCCTAGAGCACTGCACTGTCACTCTCCCATCACTTCTTGTCTTTCCTCATGAGGAAAGTGAAGCTGGGAAAAAGAAAAAAAGCAAAACAGTGCCAAACTCCTATGTAGGTCACTGGAATCTTAACTCTCATTGGTCCAATCCAAAACCGATCTACAGAAGGTCAGGGCTCAGAATACACAAACAGTTGCCAGAAAATTGTCACCTGGAGCTATAGGAGGCACTCATTTAGATTTCTCAAACACTGCACCACTTCTCCCTACAGAGCATAGAGATGACCTGTCTTTGGTCTGATGAACTAGATTCCCTGAATTAACTTGAGGCACAAAGCCAACACTTAATTTTATGTGACTTTAAGCAGAGGGTAAAGTTGACAAGGGAGAGCCAATGTGGTATAGTGTAGTGATGTAGTTTGAGTGTTGGACTACAGCTCTCTGAATCTCTGGTTGGCCATGGAAACCTACTGGGCGACCTTGGGCAACTCACATTCTGTCAGCCTCAAAAGAAGGTAAAGGTAAACCCCTCTGAACAAATTCTGCCAAGAAAACCCCATGATAGGGTCGCCTTAGGGTCACCATAAGTCGGAAAAAACTTGAAGGCACACAGCAATAACAAAGTTGACAAGATCATAATGAAGGATTACATTATGTTTATAGAAAAATAACATTTTTGTAAAAAACAGAAGAAAAATAAATAGAATCCCTGGCCTTGTCTTCAGTTGTATCATTGTGCTAGCATGTTGGAGTGAGGCATATGTATTTGAAGGCTTAGTACGAGGATAGTATCCAATACATTTCTATTGCAGAAGCCTTTGTGCAAAGCACTTGCACAACTGGTGTTGCACAACTACTTGCTCAAAGGTATCACCTGGTGCAACTGAGCCAGCAGGAATTTTCATTTCATTAGTATGAAGTTGAATTTAGACCATTAATTGCCCTGAGGCAGTGCTTACTCAAAGTGGGGTCCATGGACTGGAACTGTCTGTGAGGTGTTGGCTGCTGGTCTGTGGTGAGTTTCCAGGAAAGAATGGGTACAAATATAGTGTGGGTCCCTGGCACATTAGGAAGAAATCCCTGTTGGTCCCTCACATCAGATAGCTTAAGACACACTCTCCAGACACAGGAAAGGGCAACTACACAGGGGGGCAGAGCCAATTTGCACCATTGTTCACCCTGACAGACTGAACTGACAGGCTGTCAACAATCCAAAAGCAACATCGCACTATTCCTTGTTCCTGTCTGAGTCCATTTTCCCAGATTTTTATAGGACTGTGGGTGGCAAAAAAAAAAAAAAAAGAGAGAGCAGTCTACCATCTTTTCAGGGTATCTTGAGTGTATTAAAAAGTCAACCCCCAAATTACATTGAGTGACTAGCTGGAGGTTGGTTGTGGCCCATGGGCTTCATTTTCCTAAGTCATCACCTATATACAAGGCAAGAAAATAAAGCAGCATCTGATCTGTGTGTATGTAAAAACAGAACTGCAGAGGCATTAGCCCCATGACTACTCTTCCCATGGTCAGGTTTGCAAAGTGTGTGTCCTCTGTTTTCATTAGGAGAAAGCCCTTGCTGATTTTGATGAGGAGGCTAAAGGGGGATGTAGCATTTAGCAAAGAAGAGAAATGAGCTCCTGATTTCCCTGCCGTGGTGAATAATGACTGCACTGCCCCCTGTTGGTTCTATTATCCTGTAATTCATGGGATTTTTTTTTTTTAAATTGAGATTGCCACTATATCCAGGACTTTTATCAAGGCCACTATATACACCATATGTCCAGTTACACAGTGAATCTTAGTCCATAATATTGTTGCTCTATTACAAATAAAAGCAGTATCTTGGATCCACACTGAATTGAGTGCCCTTAGGTCCCAGTTCAGGAGCCTTAACTAATTCGCCCCATTAATTTCAGCAGAAAGTAAGTGGGAAAATTTAAGCTGGATCCAACCTGATTTTTTTTTCTTTTTTACTGTCCAATTTTGAAAATGTTTTTCTTTCAAGTGTAGCAATCAATTTCACTATTTCATTTACTGGTTCCAAAAGATACACCCTTACTTGCTAAGGGTCCTACTCCTTCGTTTCTCCTCACAAAATCCCAACATTTTCAGGCCATATATTAACAGCTGTGTAATATAAAAGGAATTATAGGCAAGGTGGGCAAACAGCTCTTCCCCAGAAAATAGCTCTAATAGTTCACACTTTAAGGCCGAGATCTGGTGTCTTCTTTCCCCGGAATTGGCTTAATCGAAATCAGTGGAACTGACTTCGAAGATGATACATATAGGGTTGTACTGTAAGCCCTACGCCAATCAGTACTGGCTGGGAGATTTTGAGAGCTGCAGTCCAATGTAACTCTTCCAACCTCTAATCGCTACCTATACATGCAGAGTACAGTAATCTCTGAATAAGCAAATGCTACTTGTGAATTTTCACTCTTAAAAAGTTCTCTTTAAAATGATTGTTTAGCATATTAACCTTCCTTTCTAAACATACCTGTTTTCTCAACATGCACTGCCTCATAGGAGTAAGCCCTGCAGATGGAGCTATGCTCCACAATGCTCCATCAATTCAATGCTCCATCAATTCAGGTTACCACATATAAAATAGTATGTAGCTCAGGTCTAGGTTATCTGGAAGACCATATTGCCTCATATAAACCTGTCTGTGTTGTGAGGTCTTCAGAGGGGGCCCTTCTCCTCATCTTACCACCTTCACAGGTACATTTAGTTTGAGCAAGAGAGAGGGCCTTTTCAGCATCTGCTCCTAGTCTTTTGACCTTCTTCCCTAAAAAAGGCTGCATTCTTCACAATGTCCATTCAGAGACAGACTAAGACCTTTTCCACACCCTACCTTATATCATCGTTCTCAAGTGGCAATCCTGGCAGCAGCTCTGCCAGGAAGACAGCATGACAGGAGGACTCCCTTCCACACTGGCTGCCTGCTTGATGGAGGAAGCGTGATGGACATCCCTCTTCCTTCTGCAACACAGCCAGGCACTTTCCCAGGCTGTGCTGGTGCAGGAAGCACCTCTATCACGCTTCTGGGGCTCCTGCAGGCCAGGTAAGTGTGGGATGGTGGTGCCATGATGGGACATTGATGGGGAAAACCCATCAATGATTTAATCCACGATTATGCTGCCTGGAGATGAGAGAAGGACAGGACCACAATGACATCATACAGAAGCATCACCGTGATCCTGCTCCTCTCCTGTCCCCACGCCAAGATGGGGGGCTCCAGTGAAAAGAGCCTAAGACCTTTTCATTTCAACAGGCCTTTGAGAACTGACTACTGATAGGGAAAAAGTCTTTTGATAAGATGCTGTGTTGTCTGTATGTGTTGTTCCTGCTGTTTTTACTGGGTATGGTTTTAAATTGCCTTTAATTCTTTCCATGGTTTAATTATACTTTGTTTTAGTGGCATGGAATTTTATCTGTATTTCTTTGAACTTTGCAATCTGCTTTGAATTTCAGGGGAAAAGGTGCCATACGAGTAAAAAACAAAAAACAACGATTAGTGGTGGTAGATAACCTTTCTTATTTTTCACTTTGTTTGGAGCTTTATCAGAAGTCTTAATAGTCTTCAATCACTATGTTCTCTAATCAGAAGGACACGGAAGGACACATCTTGATTAGAAATAATAATAAAAGTAAACAGGGAGAAGAAAGCAAAGACAAGTACAACTTCTGCTTCAGCAAGCCCATACCTACCTTCCCGCATTAGAGTGACTTTCCTCCATCATGTGAGGATGACTTACCACAATATTGATACTGGCATTATAACATCAATAACACCTTTTATCACATTGAAAGGTAGTTTCTTAAAACCTCCACAGAAGTCTTCTGGCATACCTGTGTTTCCTGATGTGGGCTCAATGATTGTGTCTCCTGGTTTTAGGATCCCAGCTTTTTCTGCATCTTCTATCATCCTCAAGGTGATTCGGTCCTTCACACTCCCTCCAGCATTAAAATATTCACACTTGGCCACTAGAATTTCAAGTCAAGCCCCAGTTAAAATACGAACTGATGATTTTCATAGTACTGGTATCAAAACTTCCAAGGAACAATGATCTTGATAAGAAACTGATGCAACCATACACAACACTGAAAAATTTCCTGAGATATGCACAATGAAGATAAACCTTCAGAGAGTCATGAAATATCACTGATTCATTTTAGTGAAAACAACCATAGTCTTATTCCAAATATTTTCCTTTCAGAAGGGCTGGTTCAAATATTTTGCTGCCTGCATCAAAACGATGCTGCCTGCACAAAAGGGTTGTGTTTTTGTTCTGATATCATCGACTATAAGAAGAGCTCCGTTGGATCTGAGCTCAGCCATCTTCCACCCTATTTCCCATGGTGGCCAGCCCAAATAACTCTGGGACCCCCACAAAGAGCACAGGAAGACAATAGCTCTCTCCCACTATTGTTCACAGAGCAGAGTCCATGTATCTCCTGCACAATCATAGTGCTATGATTCCATTTTGACTACCATGGTAACATCTTTTGGAATCCTAGGATTTGCAGCTCGGGAAGAGATGCCTAGAATTCTCAGCTCTACTGCCTCACCAAACTACAAATCCCAGCATTCTGTAGGATGTTGCGATGGCAGTTAACATGGAATCACTGCGCTATAACTAGACCTCAGTTCAGAAGCCCCAGCTGAGGGAAAATCAAAACATTGGCAGATCCAAACATGACTCTGGATTATACAAAATTGTTGGCGGGGGGAGGGGGGAGAGAATACTGCAAATTAATTATCTAGTAAAGATATGGGATATTACTCAAGAGGAGAAAATTTTGGCAGATATTGCTATACAGCAGTAGTGGATGAAGCAGCACTTCTGGAAATTCTCTTTTCTGTCCCTTTTGATACATTTCTGTCCCTCTCTAATTTGTCATCTCATATTTAGCAGCGTATGCCAGCCTTCTCCAACTTGGCACCCTTCGCATGGGCAGAAATACAACCTTATCCCCAGAATTTTTCTGTCTGGGATTGGTGAAAGCTATAGTTTAGGGCTGCTACAGCCAATGTCAGGAATATGTAATAAGGGCATATGTGCTGTAACACTTGTTACCATGCTGTACATCCCCACTCCAAGATATGATTGGCAATGGATGCTATTTAATTGGCACATAACTGAAATTCTACACTGTTATGACTGAAAAGTCATGCTGGAAAAGAGGACTATTTGAACACATGTGAAGGTAGGTTAGGGCATGGCCAGGTGATAGCCAAGGGATCAGTTGGGAAGCTCTGGTGTTAACGAGCGTGCGATAATCCCCTCTACAACTCAACCTTCAACCCCAAACTGCCTCAACAGAGCAAGTCATTATTTTCAACCCATTCCCTCTTCCTGCTGAAATTCTCCTTTGTTTCCTCACCTGCCCAGCCATTGAAGAGCTATCATGATTCCAACCGATGCCTTGTCACCTAATGCTAAAGCCATTAGCCCATTCCAGACCCCATTGCTTACCCTGCCAGAGAGTCATTAACACCTTCCCCCTCAGGGCAGAAACAGAATATTTAAACCCTGGGTCTAAGCCAGATAACTCATAGTACACTAGACATAGGCTGTCACTCTGCTGCTCAAATTCCCATTCTTGTACTAGCCTTGGACCTTTATTCTGAGCCACATTGCTTCATCTCTTCTCTACAAGATAGGTAAATATCATTCACTTTGCCCTAACTTCTCGCTGTCCAGTTTTTCCATCCTTTCCTCTAGATAGCTTTGTGTGGTTGAGAGACTGCTTGAATCTTGCATGTGATTGTGATTTTCCCCAATAAAACATACTTTTAATCCCCAACAGGTGTCCCTGCATTAGTACTGGTATATATAGGTGGAAGATCCTGTAAGGTTACCCACTCTCCCAGGGCTCCCTTTGAGCTAATAACTCCCCACGGTTCCACGGTGGCACTAGCATTGCAGGTGGACCTCTGAATCACCCACCTTTTGGGATACCACACTTACTTCTCCACTTGCACCCTAACTAGCTTCTGCAGCATAATATAGAAAACCTGAGAAAAGAGTAATGGCAAGAAGATACTCACACAGCTCACATTTCAGCCCATAAGCTTTAGAAATGTTGTTGACACGGACCATTGGAGTGTGCCCAATTTTCTCCAAAATATTTGACAAAATCTTTGGTTCCTTTTTCCTGCAGTAAGAGAAAAAGAAAAAAGATGAGGTTAGTAAATTCACAACTGAAATTCATAAACAATATAACAACTACCATCGAGAGAATAATAATATATAACATGTTTTAGCACACACAGAATTCACTCCAGAATTCAGTATTTTGAATCATGCCATTCAAGGAGAGAAGCCCATGCTATTGTCAGTGGGAGCTGTTATTTATGACATCTACTATATAAAAGTCAAAGTTTGTGAGTTTGTGAGTTTGTCTGTGTCAAGTAGGCGAAGACCTCATATGATTGGCTGTGTCAGGCAAGAAGACCTCATAGGATTGGCTGCCTGTGAAGATTCTATGGAATCGTGGGGTTTGCAGTTTAGGGAGGGGCCTTTAGAATTCTCAGCCAAAGAGTTCTTGGGCCTGGCCCGTTGCTATGGAGATGAGGCCTAGCAGCAAGGAGGAGGAGGACAGTGTGTTCCCTCAGAAACCGAACCTTTGTACGTTAACAATTCTGAATACAGAGATTGGATTGGGGAATATGGGGAAAAATTATAGGTACTGGACAACACAGTCTGGGGAATTAGAGACACAGGATCTCAAATATGTGTGTTTCAACAGCATCTAATTCCTAAGGTAAGGTAAGGTAATTCTTAAGGTATTTCTAACAAGTGTTACCTATGAGAAAATAAAATCCTGGGCAACGCTGGGTAAATACAGTAGTATCTATTTAAAAAAAAACTGGTGCAGTACAAAGCAAATGCAATTAAGGGGATAAATCAAAAGAAGCATCTTGACTCTGACAACAACAACAACAAAGGAATAATTAAAGCAGTCTGAGACCTAGTTCACCCATTGTGTCCACTAGGAGGAGACCACATGAAATAATTCCACAAGCAATCAACATCAGACAGGTCACGGCATGCCATTCAAATCTTTTTTTAATTTTTAAAGTAAAAGAAGTAGTGGGGCTTTAAAAAAGAAAAAGAAATCTCCTTACAGACAGCCAGTGGTTCATGCAGTGGTGGAGCTTGGAGTGCATGGGGGGGAGGGAGGGGCCACAGTGCATGGGGGCATGACCACAATGTGTGGGGGTGTGGGCGTGGCACGTGGGGGCATGGACACAGCACTTGGAGGCATGAATACGAGCCGGGACGCCCCAAAAACATTGCCGCCTGGGGCCAACTGCTCCTATTGCCCCTCCATCCCTACGCTACTGGGTTCATGGGTGAGCGGTTGGTGTACATCAACAGTGGCAAGTGAGTCTGACCTCTATACACTTCACAGCCTCTATTTGTTGTTATGTGTCTCCCTATCATAGGGTTTTCTTGGAAAGATTTATTTAGAGGAGGGTTGCCATTGCCTTCCTCTTAGGATGAGAGAGTGTGACTCACCAGTGGGTTTCCGTGGATGAATGGGGATTTGAATCCTGGATTCCTGAAGCGTTATTCCAACACTCAAACTACTACACCACACTGGCTCTTACATGCCCTTAGTACTAACCTAAAATTTGGAATAAGGTTTGATGCAACTTTCTATTTTCAGTCCATATCACTGTTGCATGTTTTTACTCATAATTTTGTTCTTATGCATCCACACATCTGTCAGGGGTAGGAGGCTCTTAGAATATCAGAGCCTGAAACATAATTTTGAAAATGCAGACATACTGGAATTAGTCCAGAATAGGCTTTTGAGATAATTATTGGCACTTCAGCTCCTACTATTTTACATGAAAGTAAATTAACTGCAGTTCCTGCTCACTTCATAGCATAAGAAGATTCTCAATTATTAGTTGCAGATTCTTTTTTAGTGAATCTGGATCATTCTCTATGTCTGCCCAGATGGAATTAGCAACTTTGCATGAGAAGCCTTTGTTCATTCCCTTGTTGCCCAGTTAGGGGTTTCTAAAATCCATTCAAGGACTACTAGAAGAACAAACAGGGGCTGATGGATATGACTTGATTGCTGGATAATGCCGCCACCTCTCCTTCAAAAACTAGCTTTTATCTACATCGGTTTGCCTCATAATTTACTTGTGTATTTTAAAAATATTTACAGTTTGAATGGTGTGTATGCATTCCAAGAGCTTGATTCAATTTGTTATTATCAGCAATCTTGGATGGAAGACAAGGTCTTTCATCTGACAGACTGTGTAGCTGCTGCACTTCACTGGGAGCTGAAGATTGGCAGTTGGTGGTTGGCCCCAGGCAGCAACGTTTTTGGATTTTATTAAATTGTCCAACTTATTCAAATACAAGGGAACAATATTTGAGCCTAATCTTCCACCCCAAAAGCAGTTTCCCACCCCAAGAAGTATTGGTCTATTTGCTTAAAGAGTTAACAAAAACTGTGACTACAAAGACTTGCTTGGTTCTGGTATTTTAATAGGCAAATTTATTTGGAAGACAGCATTGTAGGATACTTTAATGGCCCCACCGGTGAAGATGAATTCTGATTGGCAATCCTCTTGTTTTAGTCTGTATTTGTTTTCTGATGGCTCAAAAATAGACAAATAAAATTCTACACAATATACAAATAAAAGTGCTTGCCGTAAAATAGCTACTTTAGAAAAGTTATTAATCCCCATTTTTCTTTATAGTGTTTAAAGAGTACTCTCGTCCTACTGTTCATTACAATGTTTCAAATAAGTAGTTGTTTCATTATTAGCTAGATAATGAGTGCACCACTTCTACAACCACCACAATGATGCACCACCAAATTTCAGTAGTGGAAGCCACTGGGATTCCATTTTTTTTTTTAATAATCTTATATTTGCTTAAAACAACATGAGGGGGTATTTTAAAGGAAAATAGATTTTCTAGAGGACATAATCATCTAGTGGTAGATCTTACTGGAGGAACAGGACTGCTCCCTAAGAATGCTAAATATCAGTACCAGCCCTGAGCCATGCTGTATATTGCATCCAACATATTTAGCTTTCTGAGACAAAGAATAATACTGTGCCTCCATTCTATCTAAAAAAGCTGACTAGACTGGTAGCTGAACTTCCCTTCAGTACTGGTGATGGCACAGCTACTTCCACCATGCTTAAGTTGGTGAGAACATGAGACAAGACTTTCTCTGAAGCAGCGTTTCAGTTGTGGAATGCTATCATCATCAGCTTTACATATATCCTGGTTTTTTCCCCATTTGGGACTCAAGGCAGCTTCAAACAGTTAAAACCAACATAGAAAAAGATCTCAAGTTTAAAAAGTGATTACACTATCAAAGAATTAAAATGAAAATGCTTAAAACAGAAGCCATTGAAAGACATCAAATAAAAATCCACCACACTATATATGTCCCATTTTTGTTTTTTTAAAAAATCAGTTCTCAAAAGTCAGCAGGGATTAAACGGTTTTCATTTGAGAATGGAAAGATAGTAAAGAGAGGTCCCAGTCTAACCTCTCTGGGCAGGGAGTTCCTTAGAAGGCAAGTTGGAGCCATCCTTTCTGAGCTTTTGGCAAGTGACTAAAACAACTATTCCATATTGCTGTTGGTTTTTAAAACAAAGTTTTTTCAATAATTGGTTTTTGATCTCTTTTTAAACAATATTTTTTATCTATTTTCTTACATAACATTTTGGGACCCTGGTGGGCTGAAAAGCAACAATCAATTACTTTTCATAAATAAAGGTGGGTTTGGCTCAGATGGAAGTGATGTCCCAAACAATATCCAACAGATGCTTGTAACTAACTTTCATTCAACACAGGGCTTCACTCTGGCAAATAAAACTTTGTTTTCCACAGCTGGAAAATATTGTGAGTTGAATGCTCAGAGAAAGTGACAATCAGTAAATAGGAAACACTCCCTTGAGACAATATTCTCCAGGAATTAGACACACTGGAGTGGAAGTTTACAAAATATATTACTGTCAAGGACATAACGTACTGAACCCATGGAACACTTCTAAAAGATACAGCTAATACTATAAGAACAAAGTCATCAGTGTGTCTCAAATTACTTCTAAATCCTTCTGGTTATCATTAACTTAGTTTATTGTTGGAAGCATTAGATAACTGATTTATGCCATGTTGCATAATTCCAGGTAATCCCCCCCCCCCCCCCGCTTTTGAAGAACAGTTCCTGCATGTTTAGAAAAGAAGCACAAGGCTTACTTATTCCCTGCTTTCTCTTTTACATTTTAATGATTTAGGGCAAAACTAGCCACCCTACAAAGGCAGCTGGGACAGCTTAAGTGTTACTGAGTTTAATATTAGTTTCCACCTCTTGGTGAAAGCAAGAGGAATTCGTGCTCCCATTATAACATTAAAAAAAATTAAGGGAGAAAGTGGGAGAAGAGAAGAATACTTTTTTTGTTCTCCTTTTAGTATCTCAGAATTAAAAATAAATTCATTCAAGGGTGAGAATAAAATGTTGTAGCTAATGTTGGGAGTTGCCAGAAAATACTCCTGGACAACAGAAACATCATTAAAAAAAATGAACTACAGAAACAATTACCACCTCATGCCACAATTATCCTGTTTGGAGGAACCAATATTAGAACAAAAAGAGTTTCCTTCTTTTCTCCGTTTAAACTATTCTTAGAGCTGTAGCGCATCAATGAAATAGCAGCCTTGTACTATAACTCTTAAGAAATCAAGTTATATTAAATTAAAAAAGAAAGGTGGCAAAAATTGCTTTTCAGACCATAACATCAGCTCAGCAAACTCACACACCCACAGTTTTAATAACCCTTGGAAGAGTCCAAGTGGAAATCTAGGAAATTGCTGCAAAAAGCCTCCCAAAAGATTGCAACAAGCAAAGGCAAAAACAGCTGGCACAACCTAAGGAACTATACTGCAAGGATTCATGATTCTTTAAGAATTCTCCCAAGTGTTTTTATCCCCATTCCCAATTTTTATGGCATGAAACCTTCCTTTGAACATTCTTTCACATATTTGGCACATTCTAATGTAACCTTATGATCTACTGTTGTTGTAAAGGAAATTTGGGCAGAGTGTAACACAACCACTTCTTCTTTGCACCTGATAGCGACACTGCTTGGTCACAAATCACGTGTGCACCCAGAAGTAGCCTGTCCCCTTACTGAAATGCAAAGGGAGAAAGTACCTACAGAAACGTACACCATTGGAAGTTGCAGACTCCTGTTCATATTTGCATTCTTCCCCTCACCCTCCCAAGCTGATTTCGTTCATCTAGTTGGTTAGTCTCGCTGAATTTATATCCCACCTTTTGCCATCTAATAGCAATAACAATAGTGTCAACAAAAAAAAAATTCTAGCCTAAGCTTTTGTGAATTCCAGTTCACTGTATCAGATGCATCTGATGAAATGTACCAAAACCTTTCTCTCTCTCTCTCTCTCTCTCTCTCTCTCTGTGTGTGTGTATGCTAGAAATGTCTTCTCCTTAGTGAGTCTCAAGGGTGCTGCAGGATTTCTTCATATGTTTGTGTGTTGAAACAGATGTAACCCAGCTATGTCTTTGAAAATCCAAACAAAATAGGGATGGCCAACTGGTGGGTCTAGATACCACTTTTCTATCCCTCGGAGCCTTTGGGATTTCACAGATATTCAAAAATCCCCCAAACTGGAAAAAAATGGAAAAATAGTTATAAACATTAAACAGAGAAGGCAGAGGTCAAACTGTTTAACAAAACAATGGAGCAGAAAGAGAGAGAGAGAGAGGGAGAGGGAGGGAGAGAGAGAGAGAGAGAGAGGCCCTTTTCACATGTGGCGGGGGGAACGGTGTAGAGCGACCTCTCACGGAGGTCGTCTACACCGTAGAGTGGACTGGCGTGGACTACTTTTTGTAGTTTCACACCAGAATCCACTCAGGAGCGGCCAGAACTAGCCGGGCTGCGTGTTTTTCAAAAACCTCTTTTTAGAGGTTTTTAAAAAGCACGGAGCACGCAGCCCCGTGCCGCTCCGTCGCCCGGCTCTAAAGTGGATCTGCAGGCGCGCAAGTGCATGCCTGCAGATCTGCCAGGGGCGGGCTTCCGGCTGGCAAGCTTCTCGGGTTGGTGGAGAGCCTCCACCAACCAGAAGCTGCCATCTGCGACGCCGGAGGAGTGTGGAGCAGCGAGCTCGCGCTGCTCCACGCGGCGACGGACTTACCCGGCTGGAGGTAAGCTCCGGTTTTGGGTGTTTTTGCCCCTTTCCCCCCCGACATGTGAAAAGGGCCAGAGAGAGACATCTTGTGGTTGTTTCCTCTCTTGGTTCACCATTCAACCCACAGTTTCGTGCTTGCTCTAGGATGGGATTTTCCAGCTGCTAGAGTCAGTGATTCTGTTGATGCCCTGATTGATCTTTGGAACAGGGAGATGATCCACCCAATTGACACAGTCACACCTAAGCTTCCATTACTTGGGTCCAGAGCATGGGCTCCTTGGTTTTCTGGAGTGCTCAGAGCAATGAAACACTTGGGTAGATGATTAGAGCGATGGTGGAGAAAGATTGAAGCTGAATCCAACTGACTACAGGTTAAGGCCCACTGTAAAGCCTACTCTGCAGCAGTGGGGGCAGAGAAGAAATGATTAGTTGCTCTGTCTATTATACCAGCTTATTTTTGTCCAGCACAGCTATTTCAAGGAGTTTTAAGCAGCTATTGCATACCAGATTTGAGACTGCTGAGGAGGAGCACTCAGAAAAGGAGCACCCCGAAAACTGGTTGAATTCTTTGCAGAGAAAATCACTCAGATCCATTCTGACTTGGATTCTACATTGATGGTAGAGTCTGGGGACATAACTAAGGCACATAATTATCCATTTTTTATGGATGAGTTGCAGTTTGCTCAACCTGGCGATGTAGACAAGTAGCTTGGACAGCAGTGGCCTATCTAGCCTAAACAGTGCCTAGGGCAAGCGTGGAAGTTGGCCCTCTATCTTCTTACCCCTTCCCTTAACCCCACCCCACTCCTACCCCTATATGCACAGATTTTTTTGTGCCCCCCTGGCATTGGTGCTGGGGGCACATAGCCTACTTGCCCCACCCTAGATACATCTCTGCAGGTGAAGCCAGCTACTTGTCTGTTAGATCCATGTCCCTCTGGCTAATCAAAGCTGTCAGAGGAGGACTGACCAATTCAGTGGTGAAGGTTGTAAATGCTTCTTTGAAAGATGGTTATGTTCCAACCTCTCTAAAAGAAGCAATTGTAAGATTCTGTTGGGGGTAAAACCTCCGTTGGACCCCACCTCCCTATATAACTATTGTCTAAGCTCTAAACCCTCCTTTTTAAGTAAGATCTTGGAGCACATGGGGGTAAAACAATTCCAGGCTTTCTTGGCTGAAACAGATTACCTGGATCCATTCCAGTCTGGGCTGAGGCCTGGTTCTGGGACAGAAACAGTTTTGGTTACCTTGGCAGATGACCTGTACCAGGAGTTGGACAAGGGGTGTGCATCTCTATTGGTCCTCCTGGATGTTTCAACCGTGGTGTCCTTCTGGATTTTTTTTTTTTTTTGGCTGATATGGAACTTGAGTGTATTGCTTTGCAGTTGTTCCAGGTTTTTTGACCCAGAGGGTAGTTCTGGGGAACTGTTGTTCAGTCTTTTGGCCATTTACCTGTGGGGTTCCACAGGGGTCAATATTGTTCCCCCTGCTTTTCAATATCTACATAAAGTCACTGGGAGAGGTCATCAGGAGTTTTGGAGCTAAGTGTCATCAAGTGTTTCGCAGCTCTATCTCTTTTTTACAACTGGTGTCACTGTGGTAGTAGTGAATTATTGTCTGGATGCAGTGAAGAACTCAATTAGGGTGAATAGACTCAGGCCTAATCCAGACAAGACAGAAGTGTTGCTGGTCAGTGGAAAAATCAGACTGGGGTTGGGATCATAGCCTGTGCTAGAAGAGTTGCACTCCCTCTGAAATATCAGGTCTGTAGCTTGAGGGTGCTCTTAGACCCCATGCTGCTCCTGGAAAGCCAGGTTGCTGCTTTGTCAAGGAGCACCTTTGCCCAGTTTTGTCTGGTGCAACAGCTGCACTCTTTCCTGGGGAAAGCTGATTTGGCCACAGTGGTTCGTGCCTTTGTTACCTTTTATTAAACTGCTATTATGAGCTCTATGTGGGGCTCCCCTTGAAAAAGTGTTTGGAAGCTGCAGCTAGTACAAAATGAAGCAGCCAGAATGGTATTAGGTATGGACTTTAGAGACCGTATAACATTGGTCTTGCAAGAATTGCACTGACTTCCAGTTTTCTTCCGAGCTCAGTTCAAAACTCTGGGTTCAGGGTATCTGAAAGACTACCTCCTCTCATGTGAGCTGGGCAAAAATTTGGAATCTTCAAAGGAGGCCCTGTTGTTTGGCTCAACACTTCATGAAATTAGGCTGATGGGTACATGAAAAAGAGCTTTCTCTGTAGTAGTATTGTGACTGTGGAACTTGCTACCCATCAAATTTAGGCTGGTTCCATCTCTTTTAAGCCTCTGATGGGCAGCCAAAACAGTGCTATTCCACACGACATTTAATGTTTAAAATTGCTTTGTTTTAAAACTGAATTGTAGGATTGTTTTGAGGAATTTTTAAAGAGTATTTTAATGTATTTAAAAATGTTTTTATCTTTGCATTATTCCAATTTTTTAAAAAAATCGTCTGTCACCTCAGGAGCCCTTGTGGGCTGGGAGGTGATACAGAAATACTTTAAATAAATAAATTAAATTTAACTTCCAGGAGGAAACACACCTTTGGAGCACGTGCAGAAAAGGGTAATTCAGATGGACTGGGGGGGGGCTGTATGTGATTCCAGGATCCCATCCCTAGCCAGCACAGCCCATGATGAGAATTGCTGGGAGTTGCAGTCCAGCAACTTAGGAAAGGCTGTGTTTTATAAAGAGAAAAAAGGGGTATAAATTCAATATGTACACAAATATTCTTTGTTCTTCAAGTAGAGACACACAAGAACTTTGCATGTATTATACCCACTGTTGACAAAAGACCATAGAGTTGTTGTGTACTCCCTACATCTATGGACATCTGCCAGTACCCCCTGCCAAGGACTGGGCTCTCCCATTTTCCTCTCTTCCCTGCTACTCCAATAGTGCCATGCAGCCAGATCTCACAACACCTTTCAGTCCCCACATTAAATTATTATTCAAAGACTCTGTGGAAAATTAAAGGGTTCATAGAGCACTGCCACCACAGGCACTTATGCCCACCAGAGGACAGACAAGGATGGCTGCCCAATATCTTCAAATCTGCAATAGCCCTGGAGGAAAAAAGGTGTAATGAGCAGTAAAGTCATCCCTCCATATCTGCCGGTTTAATGTTCACAGATTTGATTATTCATGGATTATTTGCCTCTGCCTCCTCTGCTGCCCTATGCCATTTTTAATAGGGACTTAGAGGTCTCACTTCTGGTTCACAATCTCTCTGTAAGCCTTTGGGACTGTGAATGCCCTATTAAAAATGGTGTAGAACAGCGGTGGAGGCACCGGCAGGCTCCACTAGCTACCTGCTTCTGCTTTATGAAGGAATCCCACTGCCTCAAAAGCAGAACCAGGCAAGCATGCTCCCCACTATGGATTCAAATGGTTTCAAATGCCTATAGATATTCATGTTTTTCCATTTTTGCAAGAGTCCTGTACCTCTAACCCCTGTGAATGTGTGCCAAGGTTATATGCTGGGCAAGCATGGTTTCCTCTGAGTGGATGGCAGAGGAAGAAGTGATGTGGCCAGACAAGCAGGTGCAAGGTCAGCAGGATTGTTTTGACTATGACTTTAATACTGTTGAAGGCCACATGCCAGAACACTGATTGGGTCACCCCACTTGTTCAGGGTGACAGGGAGACTGGTTTATCTTCTGTTATTCTTACTTCTTAATTGCTGCTGGAATGTTTTGCCAAGAGCCTTTATCTTAAGAGTGCGGCAATAAATTCTGCCTCTAAACCTACTTAATGAGCCTCTGGAATTTTTTCTGCTTCCCTGGGAACCTCTGCCTTGGCAAAGCCTTGCTTCACTGTTCAAAGTCTGCTTATGCTCAGAGGAGCCAGATCCTGCTAACCCTGACAGGTTATGGGCCCAGCCTCATGCTCCTGCAGTGCCAGAGGGTCAAGTGGACCAGGTGACACACCAGTTCCAGTCTGCAGCTGCCTGCTGAGAGTCTGCTCGAGGACGGTCTCTGGTAAGTGAGAGTCCTGGCATAGGATGGGACTGGAAGGTAAGAGAGGCTGCAGGGATGGCATCCACGGGGAGTATGAGTCTTCCCCTGGACAGATTAAATGAAAGGAATTATCTCACCTGAGCAGTGAAGATGGCAATGTATCTGCGGAGAGAGGGGTTGTGGAAGACTGTTGCTGATCCCCCAGTGCCTCCCCTCAGTGTAGCAGATGCCAGGCTTGAAGAGAAAGCCATTAGCAACATTTTTCTGGCTTTGGAAGACAGCCAGGTAAATCATGTCAGGCATCTCACCACAACACGGGCATGTTGGGATGCTTTGCGGGCCATGTACATCTACCCTACAGCTGGGAGCAAGCTGTCCTTGATAAAGTGACTGTACAGGGCACAGCTGCAACCTGGTGAGTCCATGCGTGAACATCTCCAGCATTTGACCTCCCTGTTTGTTGTCTTGCAAGAGAGGGGGAAGGAGATCTCCAAGCCTGACAGAGTCTACTGCATACTCAGCTCCTTAGATGCAAGTTGGGATGTGTTCATGGCAACTATCGAGGGCATGCGGGAGCAGGACCTCACTGTTCAGTACATTTCTGGGCGTCTGTACAAGGAGGAGGAAAGGCGTGCCGAGAGGAGCCAGCAAGAGCTTAGCAGCAGCAGTGGCAGCAGCAAGAAGAATGCCAAGGACACTGACTTTCGTCGGAATGAGTCTACAGAGAGGGTGAATACTGTGAAAAGATGTTTCTGGTGTGGATCCATGAAACATCTATGGAAGGACTCTCTGGACAGCAGAGGCAGTGTGCCAAAGACTCAGGGCAAGAGCTCCAAGGACAAAGGGAGTCATCGGCTGGTTTCAGCTGTGGTTAAGGGCTGTGAAACCCAAGAGGCTCTCTGGCTGCTAGATAGTGGGTGTTCCCAACATCTGGCTAATAGCAGGGGCATGTTTAAAACATTGGACAAAGCAAACATTGACTCTGTTTCTCTTGCTGATGGTTCTAAATGCAGAGTGGAAGGTATGGGGGAAGCCTTTGTTTCTGCCCTGAGGAAATACCTGGATAATGTGCTTTATGTGCCCTCATTAGAGTTTTGCCTGCTGTCAGTATCTGGGTTGGCACTGAGTGGTTACGACATCCTTTTTGCAGGGAATATGGGCAAGGTCATCAGAAATGGGGTGTTGTGTGCGGTGAGAGAGCTCAGAGATGGGCTGTATAAGTTCATGCCAAAACAAAACACCCACATGGCGTATAGCAATAAGCCCCAGCAGGATAATTGCATCCACCTGTTGCATAGGAGGATGGGGCATGCCAGTTTCCAAGTCCTAAGGAAACTGCCTGAGTGCTGTAAAGACTGCAGAGTTAACCCTCGTGATGCCTTTTTGGACTGTGCTGTCTGCAAACAGTCCAAATCAAAGGTACAGCCATTTCCCAAGTTCAGTACCAGGGTACCAACACAGCCTTTTCAACTGGTGCACTCAGATCTCATTGGTCCCATGCCATTCAAACTCTGCTCATGCTCAGAGGAGCCAGATCCTGCTAACCCTGACAATGCGGAGGGACAGCTGTATACAGATTCAAATCACATTTCTATTGTCCTGGACTATTTTCTGGCCATTCCCGACACTAGCCACAACATTTTATTCCTACCCTTGAGGGGGTTTCTTTTTATTCTAAGACATATTGCAACACACACACACACACACACACACACACACGAGTATATCTCCTTTGCACCTTTCTCTTAGAAAAATAGACTTACAGTGGATCAGTGAAACAGCACTTTTGCACTACAGTGCTATAATTCAGTAAAAACTTTTTTAAAAAAAGAATCAGAGAGGACAAAATTGGCTCTTCCAACCATAGGATGACCTCAGCAAACTACTGTTTTAAGAACTTTTTGGAAGAGCCCTAGTGCAGATTCAAGAAATAGCTCCAAAGAGCCCCCTGAAAGTATGAGATTAGATCAGAGGTGACAACAACCAGCAAACACAACAAGTGATAACATGAGAAGTTACACTTCTTTAGAACAATCTAGAAGAATGTGTGAAAATCTCTCGGAAATAGAAAGCTGCCTGCCTTTCCCTTTATGTTAGTTGTTGTAAGAAGCCACCATGTGGCAAGATATCTGAAGCAGGCTTGGCAGAGAGGGTACATATCAAAGCATTTGCAAATACATGAGCATTTACTTCACCCGCTTAGAATTGAGGGTGTACTGAGGGCAAACTATAGCAGAATACATTCACAAGGGCCCTAATGAACTCCCTGTTTATGATCCTTGCAATCTTTTTAGAAGAACCCTTTACTGAATAAGGTAGGTTGAAGAGAGAGAAAAATTATACACTAAATACTGTAAGCATTAGTAGCTACTTACAGAGGCACACAGCTATGAGGGGACTCCGAGATAGGTCTTCCTGGTTTCCATGTACATCTGCTGGGCAAATTGGGACGTATCCATGTGCTGTCACTTTTGGTTTCTGAGTTTTCTACCTCTCCATTGAGGAAAGGACAAACTCGGATTGTTTTGTTGGATGTGAAAACGGAAGTCATCTTAAGCTAAAACAAGAATACAGGTAGGACAGCATGTTGATCAGCAAGCTCCAGTGAGTTGTAACATGTCAGATTACATATTATAAAAATGAACTTTAAGAAGATAACTTTA
Source organism: Cyclura pinguis (assembly GCA_030412105.1). NCBI lineage: Eukaryota > Metazoa > Chordata > Lepidosauria > Squamata > Iguanidae > Cyclura > Cyclura pinguis. Next base: position 212,028,851 of record CM059601.1, on the reverse strand, counting down.
TTTGTGACCAGTTTGCATTTATTACATATGTTCATCAAAACAAAATTTCATTAATGACTTCACAATTCTATATTGGTCTTTGGTATGGCATTTTATCTTGACACATTATCAGGTTGTCAAATACAGTATTTTGATACACAACTGGATTTTGTATATACCACATTTCTGCTATGCAGCATATTATTATTGTGTAAGTGTTTTTTAAGTTATTTGGATATATTTCTTCCTGTTTTAATTAAAATTTGAAAAACTAGCCCATTGGAAGGGGGTGATAACATTAAATTTCTATATCAACATGTTTAATACACTGGATATAGTAAAGTTTTGTAGAGGGCACTGACAGAATTATATTTTAAAACCTTTCTAAGTATTCAAAAAACAAGAAAGATTAGCAAATGTTACAAAACCCACCCAACTCCAGATCTGAAACCTGGGTTTGAACTTCAGTGAGCCCCTATGGAACACAATGGCACAGTGACCACAGAGAATGGCCCTTTCGTCAGATAACAATAGCAGCTTGTAGAGGAAGAGGTAGCTTGAAGTGTGTTGAACCTAAGTCATCTTCTAGAGCAGAATTAATTACTTTATAAGGTCAGGTTGAAATGTCAGACTTCAGGTATTTTATACAGTTCACAGGGTTTCCAAAATGATGTTGCAAAGCCTCCTTTATTTTAGAACCTCACATCCTGTGAGCCACTTCCTTCTATTATGGAGGATGGAAAATTCCAGCCCTGATGATCACCAGACACTTCATTTTTTTTTCATAGCTTGGAAATGTGTGTGTGTGTGTGTGTGTGCGCGCGCGCGCGCCTTCAGGTTGCCTGCCAACTTGTAGCGACCCCATGAATTTCACAGGAGTTTCTTAGGTAAGGAATACTCAGAGGTGGTTTTGCCAGTTCCTTCATCTGAAATATAGCCTACAGCAGCTGGTATTCATTGGTGATCTCCCAAGTACTAACTAGGGCTGACCCTGCTTAGCTTCCAAGATCAGAAGAGATTTAATGCCTTTAGGGTATATAGGTCTTGACCGAAATGATGGGTGGTGATGGTGAGGGAATGGCCCTGGAAATTATTTTTAAGAAGAATGAAGTTATGGACACTGAAGCTGTTCAAAACTGACCAGTCCTCTGAAATCCATGGATTCACAATAAGTCAACAGGCACCTTGAAGGCACACACATATTGTACGTTACAATGGTACCTTAAACCAAGTTCTTTGCTACTGTGTGGCAGGACTACTAAAGAGTGTCAGTGTTCTCTTCCTTATGCACACCTAGAGTTTTGCATATACCTTTCCTCTTCCTCTCATTCCTGTGCCAAAGATGTCCTTGCCATCTGGCATTTCATGTAAGTCATCCGATCCTGAGTTCAAAGGTTTAAACTGATGTACTTAATGGAGTCCAACTTTGATTACATTCAAAGTATTTCCTGGTTGTTGACTTCACCACATGGAGACACTCCAACCATATGAATTTGACAGGCCTTTCTACAGACTCCTCCTTAGATAGTTCAGAAGACTCTATTCAATATTCATGTTACTTTGAAGGTCTAACATCTGAAGTTAGTATAAAAGCCTAAAAATAGACAAAGTCCATCCGCTAATGAAGTTTTAACACACTGAGGGGCAACTTGTTCAATAAAGCAATTTTGCATTATTTTACATATTTGTTACTTTTTCACAGATCTCAGACCAAATCTCAGAAATTAATCTTTGACTTTGATACTTAACCTGGCTTTTGATTGTGATTGTGTTACTCCCAGGATTTAGTGGCAATTTATCTACAACAAAGCTTGATTCTTCCCAAGCCATTTCCTGCTCATCAATGCAGCACATTGTTGCCACTGGTTTATTTTTGTATTTATTTTGCTATTTTTATCTTGCCTTTCCACTTTGAAAAAGTGCCCAAGGCAACTCCATGTAGTGGTGTATTTGAGCTAATGCGCCTGTCAAAGAGAAAAGCCTTGTGGGAGTGGGTGGAGGGTGTTGGTTTGTTAATGAACTATGGGCCAATCAACAGGATCTGTGTCCTTGCATTTAATGTGCCACTTTCTCCAATGGCAAATAGTATCAGCGCAAGGATTTATAAATTTACCAGTCCTACAACAGGTGTTAAGCTGAGAGTGTCAAATTTCCACCTAGCACTGAATTTAAACTCACTCATCTAATACTAAGTGTAAAAATGCATTTAAAGCATTATTTTGGACTGATGTCTTGATAACAGAAGGTCCGACACGGTGAGCAAAGGGCAGCTGAAGAGAATGCTAGAGCTAATCCTGGTCTTACAGCTAAAATCTTGCTTCCGCTAAATTTACAGAGAAAACAGTGCTGTTCCAGACCAAAGAAACATCTCTGGATGCAAGGGAATATCTGCTAAAATATCTTGCTGTTGTTTGCCTTCAACTGATTTCTAAATTATGGCAACCTTAAGGTCAGCTATCACAGGGAAGAGGGTTGGGGCAGGATTTATTCAAAGGAGGTTAGCCTTTGTCTTCTTTTAAGGCTGAGAGAGTGTGACTGGTCCATGGCCACCAGTGGGTTTTCATAGAGATTTGCACCTTGCTGTCCCAGAGTCCTACATCATTTCCACATGATGACACTCTCCCGCGTTATCCTGTTGCAATCCCAGCAGCATCTCTGCCAGGATGGGAGCATGTCCCCAATGCTCCCCTCCACACCAAGCTGGTTGCCTGTGGAAGGGAGCACAAGGGACACGCTCCTTCCTTCTGCACTGCAGCCAGCCTATTTCCCATACTGAATCAGGGAGGAAAGTGTGTAATCGTGCTTCTGCCCTTTCTGCATGGCTGGCGGCAAGGGGAGCCTCGCACGATCGGGGCCATTGACGGAGTTTTCCATCAATAATATACCCCGTGATCGTACTAGCTGGGGATATGAGAAGGACAGGACCACATCAACATCATGTGAAAGCATCATCGCAGTCCTGCTTCTCTTGCATTCCCATGCCAGGAGGTGGCCATCCTGTGGAAATGGTCCTATTTGAACATTCAAAACACTATATCAGGATGGCTTTTCTCTTAAAATTCTGCTAATTGTTATCAATTCTTCTATTTGAAGATTGGGCAAAGGTGGCCCTCCGATTGTTTTAGCCTGACAGCACTGGACAGCCCTAAAGCAGGGTAGTCAACACTGAGGGATTTATGAAAATTCAGCTCAAAAATATCTGTAGGTACACAGTTGACTATCCTTCTCCTTTCTGGTGCACAGCTTGGGAAAGCCCAGTCCTTTAAATGCTGTTGGACTACTACTCGCAGCATTTCTTACCATTTGCTGTGCTGGCTAGGGGTGCCGGAATTCGTGGTCCAACAGCATCTAGGAGGCCACTTGCTATTCACCCATGATCAGGGAAATATTTCCTTTAGCAAAGCTAAGCTGTGATAAACTTCAAACTTCCCCCAAAAATCTGAAATCTGAAATTAGTCCACATATTTTATAAGAATACTATTTCAGTACGTTTTTACTCTCTTGCCTCTTTCCCTATATTCTAAGCACCGTTATTACATTTTTACATCCATTTGTATTGATGCTGTTAATATAACTGTGCCTCAGCTTAGGCACAGAGTCCATATGGAAACCTGCATGAGTAACAGAAGCTGGCTTATGCCTTTCATGTACTTGTGTGTAATGTAATTGCTTCCCTGTCCCCAGTCTTGTCTGGGATCTACAATAAACACTGCCCAAGTCCTGCCAAGTGATAATTGTTCAACCAGTTGCCAGATGGACTTTCTGCCACCAATTGCCATGTCATGGCCCACTGATTCTGTAAATACATCATAAAGAAGGCAGTTGTTAGCAATGACTGACACATGTACCTTCCACATTGAGGTTGCCTGGATAGATGAAAGCTATACTAATTTTACTGTTTGCATCTTCATATATACCTTGGTAATCATCTCTGACCATTTCCGTCATTACATAAGTTTAGCTCTGAAGACTGTTTATATATTTCAATTAAGCAAAGTGTGGCATAATAGTATGGATGAATCCATAGGAGCAGCACATCATTTCTGATAAGAGAATTACGAAGCTGAATCCTGTTATTACCCCAGCTGGAGTGGAATTTACCTACATGTTGACTGAAATTCAATACTTAGTTTGTGGATATTCTCTAGTTTAGACTAACCAGTAGGACTTAGGCTTATGGCTTTCTATTTATTTGTACACAAAATTCAATGTGTGGATATTAATTTTAAAACCTTATATGGCCCTAAACCCTAAGTTACATTATGGAATTATTTCTCCCAAATTGGTGTCTCACTTCATACACTGAGATCTCTGGAAGGACCCATGGTCCAATTTCTGTGGCTCTCAGGGATTATACTGTGTAAGGGTGTAAGGGACAGGGGCTTTTACAGTGGGGGCACCCTCACCTGTCAAGCTAGTGCAAAAAAAAAAAAAAAAAAGGATATAAATAGCTCAATTATCTTTCAATTTACTTTAACCATCGCTTTGTCCAGAGAATTAAAGACTAGTCAAGCATGACTGCCCAATTTATCTCATAACAGTGGAAGATGCTTCTGATTAAACACAAATCATCAATAGGAACTTTGTAAGTCACTTATGCAATTTCCATTAATTTAACGGATCTACTCTAGCTGAGACTAACCACCACATTTAGGCTTCAGTATTCTTGCCGTAATTGATTTACCTATGTTTGATATAGTTCAAAGGTAGGAATTTTATTAGCATTGCCTGTACAGTGCATTCAGTTTGTGTGTCATACAAAGTATTGAGGGCCAATTGCACCTTGGCCATATACCAAAGGCTCCATCAAGTCCTAGCAGCCAAGTGGAAAGTAACACAGTAAGCATGAGGACATTTACATAGGATCATTCTGGGACTGTGTCGAGTACTCAATTCTCCAGTACCACAGAATTATTTTTTTTCCGAGTACAATACTCCTAGGACTCTTTCTCCTGGATCTTGACATTAAAGCAAAAGATCTACCTGGTGCAGCCCTTTCCTCTGCAAACTGGATTTTTCCATTTCCTTTACAGACGTCTTGTTATCAACAAGAACATATTCCAGCATCCAATCACCTCTCATTTCAGATATCCCTGCTGTTTAGTGGATGGGCATCAACCCCAGGCTAGGAGTGTACCTATGAGGCGGGGGGGATATCAGGGTGTTGTCTGTCCAGCAAAAATTCTGTCCCTCCCAATGAAATTTTCTTCAGTCTCCAAATTCCTAGCATTGAAATTTCATTGAGGATTTAGAAATATAGTTTAAGCATCCAAAGAAAGGGAGCAGGCAAAATTAGCAAGGGAAGGCAAACACAACAAATCTAAGAATTTTAAGTGTGAATGATTTCCACTGTCTCAATTCTACAAATTTGAGGACTCAAGGAAATTTTTATTGGGGAATAGAATTTTTATGTGGGGGGCAATTCCCTCTGTTCCTACACCCATGACAGGATCTTACATGGGGAAACACACAGACACCTAGGCCATTTCTGCACTAGACTGTTACAGTGCTATTATTCTACATCCTATGGTATCCTCAAAGGCCCCTCCCTAAACTACAAACCCAGGATGCCATAGGATGTTGAAAAGGGAATTATAGCACTGTAACAGCCTAGTGCGGAAATGGCCCTAGTTCACCCAGCAGACAGGTTCAGTACTGACCTGCACAGACTATAAGGTCTGTACCCATCACCACTTTAAAAATTATTTTTTCCCCTCATGCCCTAATAGGTATTTTTCCAGGTAGATTTTTAGATTACAAATGTAACAAACTAGGAGCATGTTGATTCTCCAGAGACTGGAGAAAACTCCGAGACATTTTGATACAGACAAAATGCCCACCTGCATCACATAGATGTAGAAGCTGACTGGCTTGTCAGCTGAAATTCACTTCAGCGTGGGCAATGAGACAATGCGCTTCCCTAGACAACAAGGCAGCCCATGTGCCACGCAAAGAGTGCTCTGTCTACCAACACTTTGCTCCCTCTCTCTTTCTCTCTATAGCATCTGCTGCCTAAGGCACCCTCCTCGTTCTCCCTAATGGCAGGGCTGATCCTGTCAAAGATTGTAAGCACATATAGACAGTCAGCTGTTGATTCAAAAGGGGTGAACGGTTAACTAGTTTATCTACAAAGGTATTTTCCACTGTCAGAGTCACTGCTGACATTGCAAACTCCTATTCACATTTTTAAATCATCAGGAAATCATTGAGAAGACACACCTCTTTGTAACGGGCAAGGGGCAAAGGTAAGGATCACACCTCCAACTTCCAGATCTTGTGGCAGTTTTCCAGAAGTTTTTTTTTTTCCATTCCAGTCACAACAAAACCATATGCATTTTGCTCTCTTTCCTATGTGTGTTCTAAATAAGCAAGTAGTACACCCAAAGAAAGGAGCAATCCTAAATTTGCGCTTTGCTTGAGATTTTCACTGAGAGTTAGGGAACTATTCGTTTTGACTTCTCAGCTTTTAGATAGTGCCTCTCTAAGCAAAATGTCACTTGCCTTGAAAAATTAATGCCATAGAGCAGGAGCAAAGTCACATTTACCTGCTAGGTAAACATGAGCTCAAGCAATATTAACTGAAGGTGATAAAAAGGTCTCAGCTGGTGTTTTTCTTTAATATGAGGGTCATCAGTGGGAGCAAAGCAGAGGATGATGTGCTGGGGAGCTGAGTAACTTGCTCCTGTGAGTGAATTATGTGGGCAGATACTTACTACAGAAGAACACATCACAGAGAGATGGAAGGTTAGAGCTGAAACTGAGTAAAAGGCCCACAAGAATGAAAAAATCCTCACCTTTATTAAATACCTATGAGGTAGGTATCAAGTGAGAGTCTCAGCTGAGGTTATTTGATAGCTGTGGCGTCTCAGCTGAAAGGCACTTTCCCCTGTAGCCACCTGTACCACCTTACTCAGCAGAGACACTCAAAAAAAGGGACTCCAAAGAAGACTGTAAGGCTTATATGCATATATGAAGTCTTTTAGGAGCTGCTGTCTCAAGCCATTAAGAAGAAGTGGGGAAAAAAGTCCAGCCCTCTAGAAGTTTTGGGCTTTAGCTCATAGGCAGTATAACCATTATGGAAGTTGAAGTCTAAAATATCTGGAGGGCCAAACCTTCTCTCACCTTTGATTGACAGTTTTAAAGGCCAAAAATAGCACCTTGAATTGGTCTCAGAGATGTATAACTTCTGCTCCTTGGGTTTGTTTTAAACTGCTGAATTAAGAAGATGAAGAAAGTACATGTTTAAGCACCAGTGAAGATGGTAGAATACTAGCATCTCTAGTATTGGTCCCTGTACCGGTTTCAACTGCTTAGCCCCATTTAACAATCTTGCAGCTGTTTCCCACATTACTGGAATTTTCCAGAACAGTCTGAAAAACACCTTTGGCCTTTATCTCATGGTGGTGGTGGTGGTTATTTTATTATTATTATTATTATTATTATTATTATTATTATTATTATTATTTCTTCTTTCCTGCCTCCCATGGGAGAGGCAGGAAAGAAGAAATAATAATAATAAAGTGGGAGACAACAATAGATTAACATGTAACATATCAGTTAAAAACAGAACATCAGTTTAAAAAATAGTTAAAATGCATAATCATCTGAAAAGAACAAATAATATAAATATCTAAAAACAGTCAACACATACTTAAAATTCATCGTTAAAATTCACAATTCAAAATTATCAGGATAGGCCCTGGAGACTTGAATTCATCCCGTGTGGCCAGGTATTCCTGTACCACCTCTCTACCTATTATGTGCCGCATTTCCCCTGCTTCCTCCCCTGCTCCCCAACCGCCAGGTTGAGTGCTTGTATCCTTCTGGGAAAAAACTGAGGCAAAGAAGGTGTTAAGCAGTTCTGCCTTTTCTCTTCCCCCTGTTAGTAATTCACCATTTTCTCTGCGCAGCGACCCTATCGTCTCCTTCTTTTTCCTTTTGTTGTGGACATATTTTAAAAAACCCTTTTTATTGTTTTTAATGTCTCTGGCCAGCCTAAGTTCGTTCTGTGCTTTAGCCTTTCTGACCTTCTCCCTACATCTCCTGGCTACCTGCTTAAATTCTTCTTTGGTGGCTTCCCCCTTCTTCCATTTCCTGTACACGTTTCTCCTAACACTTGGCTCAGCTGAGAGTTCTTTAGTCAACCATTCTGGTTTCTTCAGATGCCTTCCATTTTTCCTCCTTATTGGCACAGTTTTAACTGTGCCTGCAGTATCTCCCTTTTAAGGAACTCCCATGCCTCCTGAACTCCTTTCTCTTTCACTATTCTTGACCACGGAATTTCAGCCAGCAGCTCCTTAAGTTTACAGAAGTCCACTTTTTTAAAATCTAAGATGAGTGTCTGGCTACACTTATCTTCTCCTTCCCACTGTATGTCAAATCCCAATAGGGCATGGTCACTCCCCCCTAAAGATCCAACCACTTCTACCTCATTAACAAGGTCATCCCTGTTGGTCAGGATCAGATCTAGAATATTTGATCCCCTTGTCGTCTCTTCCACCTTCTGGATCATGAAATTGTCTACAAGACAAGCAAGAAACTTGCTGGACCTTGCTGTCTTGGCAGAGTTTGACTGCCAACATATATCCGGGTAATTGAAATCTCCCATTATCACTGTATCTCTCCTTTTTGAATGTGCAGTCATTTGGTTGAGGAAGGCATCATCAAAGTCCTCAGTCTGGGTTGGAGGTCTGTAGTAAACCCCCACCAAAATATCCCTTTTGTTTCTCGCTCCCTTAATTCTTACCCAGATGATCTTGACCTGGCTTTCTGGGTTTAAGTCATGGATCTCTTCACAGGTGAAAATATCCTTGACATACAAGGCTACTCCTCCTCCTTTCTTGTTCGGTCTATTTCTACCAAATAGGCTATACCCCTCTATTCCTACATTCCAATCATGAGACTCATCCCACCAGGTCTCAGTGATGCCTATCAAATCGTATTTATTTTGTTGTACTAGGAGTTCAAGTTCATCTTGCTTGTTTCCCATACTCCATGCAATAGTGTAGAGACACTTAAGTCCCCGGGCCCTTCCTGCAAGTCCTGTACTATAGTTTCTACGCTTCCCACCATTGGACGCTTGTACTACTTGGCCAATATCATTTGGGCCTTTTCCCCCTGCACTTGCCGAGTCCTTGCCCTGAATAATATTGTCTCCCTCCTCAGTGGAACTTAGTTTAAAGACCTCTTAATCCTCCTTGCAAGACTGTTTGCAAAAACATTCCTGCCAAGTTTCGTGAGGTGCAGCCCATCCCTTGCCAGAAGCCCACGTTCATGGAAATTCAGGCCGTGATCCAAAAACCCAAACAGTTGCCGGCGGCACCATGTGCAGAGCCAGTTGTTGACCTCTGCTATTGCCCTTTCCCTTCATGCACCATGTCCTTTAACAGGGAGGAGAGACAAAATGACCACCTGTGGACCAAGGTCCTTAAGCTTTGTCCCCATAAGCTCGTAGTCCTTTGTGATGTGGTGAAAGCTGTGCCTCGCAGTGTCATTGGTTCTGACATGAACCAAAATGAGGGGCTTATGGTCAGTGGGCTTGACCAGCCTGGTTAGTCTCTCTGTTATGTGGTGGATCTTGGCCCCAGGAAGACAGCAGACCGCTCGATTGAGCTTGTCCAGTTTGCAAATTGCCGGTTCAGTTCCTCTGAGCAAGGAGTCCCCAACAACCAGAACTTGCCTCCTAGGCTTGTCCAGGGCTCCTCGACAAGCAGGTTCTTCTAGGACTGCCTGGGCATTCTGTTGAGGCTGTGAGTGTTGATCTTGTTCCTCTTGCCGAAGTTGGATTCCTTCTTGTTGACATTCTGTCCTGGTGCTCCTCGTCATTCATAAGGCGAAGAACTTTGAAGCAATTCTGTAGGTTGAGAGTCTCTGTTTCTTTCCTGGTCCTTCTACTCCTCCGTGTAACATTCCTCCAAGCATCTGTTTCCTGGCACAGTGTGCTGACTTCCTCATCTGGCAGCTCCTCCGCGCATTCGGTCTTCAGGAAGGTCTTCTCTGCCCTATCCAAAAACTCCTCACCTTCCCTAATAAGACAAAGATTAGAAACCCGTGCCTCCAGCTGCCGAACCTTCTCCTCCAAGAAGGTCACCAGCTTGCACTTGCTGCAGCTGTACACGACAATGTCTTGTGGTAAGAAAAAGAACATACCACAAGTGCTACAGGTGACCGTGGCAGCTCCCTCACCTTCCATACTTGATACTACAGAGAGTAGTATAGGGAGTAGATCTAGAAAGAATAACCGGGCTTTCTTTCTCAAATTCAGCTGTATAAGCTACATCTGCTCTGCTGATTGCCAAGCTCAAATGAACTCTTCTTAAATTTTAGGGACTCAAGAAAGGGATGAGTTGTTCCTAAACTTGAATGGTTGAACTTGAAGGATTGAAGTAGAGGAGTTCAACTGTGCGTGCCACTGGGAGCTCCTAATAAGACTCCTCCCCCTAGCTGGCTCCTCCCCCTAGTTAGTCAGTTAGACCGTGTGCTCAGGGAGAGCACACGGCCAGCACAAAAACAAGCAAACAATCTCAGCTCCACAAGCCTGTAAACAACACCTGGTCAAGGATGTCTTCACAGACACAGCTCCCCTTCTGCTCTCTCCTCTGGGAAATGAATGTTATTAGTTTAGGAAAGTTCTGTTAAGACTACAATTTATGTAATTAAGTATGGGTTAACAAACTATATTTCAATGATCAGATAAATATTTAATAGTGTTTCAAATTTGGACAGCGTATTCAGCTGTCAAATCCCTTCCAGTAGGTCATTCCACGGTCTAGGCACAGCTGAAGAAAAGTCCATCTAGATGATGGTTACCAGCCCAGTCTAGTCCTGACCAGTTGAAGTAAATGTCCCTCAGAGGACCTGAGTGTGCAGGGCAGATTATATGAGAGGAGGCAGGTAAATCGCACTTTCAGCAGGATAATAGTGTCTTTGGCTGGGACTTATCACATGACCTCATTCCTCTTCTGTTGTTCTCTCTGTGGGAGACCATTTGGAAAGCATTTCTTCTACAAAAGAGGGTCATTAATAGATTAATCTGTTAATGAGCTCCTTTACTAGGAGAACAGAAGAAGAATGATTTCATGTGGTAAGTCCCAGCCAGAGACACTGGCCATTTCCACATGGACTAAAAGAAACGGTGCAGAGTGTCCTCCAGGGAGGACGTCTGCACCTGGGAGCGGACTGGGTGGGACCTACTTACTGTAGTTCCGCACCTCAGCCCGCTCCCGAATGACCGAAAGTGATGGTCCAGCGTGCTTTTGAAAGACCGCTTAAAACAGGTCTTTCAAAAGCACGGAGCACACCATTCCGTTCCCGCGCTCTGGTGCAGATTTGCAGGTTCGCACCAGTGCGAGCCTGCAATCTGCTGGGGGCGGGCTTTAGGCTGGCGAGCTTCAGCGGTTGGTCAAGACCCTCGACCAACCGGAAGCTGCCATTTTCGTCCCTGGAGCAGTGCGGAGCGACGAGCACACACTGCTCCGGAGCACCGCAGACCTGACCGGGGAGCCAAGAAGTCCGGTAAGTACCGGCACAGGGCAATTCTCTCGCCCCATGCGGAAATGGCCACTATTATCCTGCTATAAGTGTGATTTACCTGCTTCATGGGATAAAGCCTGAGTGACAGATCATAGTGGCACAAATGGGAAGTTACAGAGACCATATAACTAAAGCCATGACAACCTTTTACCTCTCACAATCAAAATGCTTGACAATCCAAATGCCATGTTTTTACTGCTTTGGTAAATCTATAAACTTTGCTTTTATTGCTACAAACAAATTGCCTTAGATTTCTTGTAACGAGTGACCTTTTGAAATTATAAAACACAACAGCCTAAAACTAATTGGCCAACTCAACTTGAGTAAGCTTATTCAATAAAGAGAAATCTATAAGCCAATACATACAAAATCTTTTCTTTCAAGGGTTCTTCATTAGTTGGAAATCACAAATGGATTTACAACTGTATCTTCAACAGACAAAAGTACAAATAGTTTTCTTCTCTCGTCTGCTGCTGGATGGTAAGAACATTTCCTCCAATGGTCTCAGTTTGGCAGGGACAACCCCTGTCCATCTTCTGCTTCCCACTTTTTCAGCCGCTTTTAAAATGTTCTGGGTTTTCTCTTCTCCTCTCAGGTTCCCTATTTGTCCTTGATTTATTTCAGTTACTATAAACTGAGTTCAAATTGCAAAGTAGTTTGCAGCCAATTAACTCTGCAAGATGGAGAGGAGTTTTGCCTTTCTGAAATTCAGTACACAAATTCCAGAGTTTCTTTATTTAAAATAGTAGTTTTGTGTGTTCTTCATTGTTAATAATTTTTTCTTCTTATTGCTTGGCCACACCCATTTAATCTCATTCTGATGTGGCTCAGCCACACGTGTCCTGGTTTTTATCTGTGGAATGTTGTACGGTATGTGGGAAAAGACCCACTGAATTTGTTGCTAAATGTAAAATACTTACATAAATCCCATAGGTTCAATAAGGTTTAATCCCTGAACTCCAGTAAATTCTAACAGTACACCATGGATATGACTTAAAATTTTAGTTTTCAAGCAAGTATCGTTGTAAAACTCATAAAATGCTCATCAGGCCTCATATCTGTTTCCAGGCTTAACAACTTATGACAGAGAATATCTTTATTAATAATACTAGTTGCTGATGTATAGGCAAATACAGCAAAGATTAAAAACTCTCAGTAGTCAATGATTGAGCCCAAACTACATAACCAGCTTGGAACAGCAATCTATGTTTCTCACCGAAGACAGCATTTTTCCACAGCCCAATATTTGGGTTACTAGCAGCACAATGCTAAGCATATCTGCTGAGAGGGACGTCATGAATCTTCATCCCAATTGGAGGTAAGTAACTATAGGAATGCAGCCTGAACAATTATTTTGTATATGGTTAGAAATTGTGCTAATTTAAAACAGGACGCAGAACTCAGTGGCTTACATCTGTGTTGACATGCATAGGACCACACTGTAAAACTGAGACCATCCATTGTATGTTTTAAGTACTTCTGGAATTCCATCTTCCTTAGAAACCTTGTTGTAGCAATTTCATAAGGTCAGCAGAGATGGGCAGAGTTCTTTCTTGAGGAAACACCATTCCCCCAACTCCAGCAAGACCCTTGACATCCATCCACCAGAGTAAAATGCCGACACACAAAAAATAAAGAATTCTGAGCCCAAGAATTAATTCTGAGTTCCAGTTCAATCTGAGGAGCCCATGTTCTTCTCAGAAGGTAGAGACAATGACTTTAAACAAGCTACGAACAGGTCTCTGTGACTACAATTTTGGGCTAAAAAATGTGAGATTCTGTTTAAAATATGAATTCAAGACTACTGTTTAGGAAACTGCCTTCCCTCATCAGGAGTTGAAAAGAATTAAAAACAAAGTCCAAGGGTAGAATTTTTATTACAGCCAGGCACCATGGACACCACACACTATTTCTTTGGCTTTTAGCACCATGTTAAGATAAACTTTAGCCTCTCAGATTATTTCCTGCAGTTATCTGTCTGGAAACATTTAACACTTGATAAGTCTACAAAGTTTCCCATAGATAAAAGGGAGAGATAACTCAGGTTGCTCCTCACAGTAGTCTATATACTTGTGTTCAAGAAGAAGCCAAACATTTTGTATAAAATGTATAATAGTACTCTCTACATGTGCCCTTGGAAGAGTTTTGAAATAAATTTTCACATGTTGCTTTTTAGATTATTCTGTTTGATATTTAAAGGGCTAAATATGAATATATGAAGTTACTATATCCGCTTCAAGAATTAGCTATGTTTGTGTCACAATAGAATACACAATATAGCATTTACTATATAATGCTGGGTTTCTCTCGGTGCTATGTTTTGTTAGCTAATTTGTTACAGTGTGCATCTTTTTTTACCTGTGTTTGCAATTGTTTTAAGTAAATGAATGTCCTCTGGATTCTAAATGCATCCATTGTGTTTAGAAGAATTGCTGTTTAAGCTATCTAGCTGCAGGTTTGTAAATGCACAGCCAAATGTGAAGTGAATTTTCTGCAAACTTGTTTTATGGTATGAAATCATGAAGTGGCAGTAAGCGGAACAGTTTATTATATCATCAGATACAGAATACAGTTGGTGGGGAGGCAGAAGATGAAAGACAAAAAGGAGATTCGAGTAGTTTCACAGGAAGCCTTAGTTACTGTTTATATCAGTGGTTCTTAACCTGGGGTCCGTGGACCCCCAGGGGGCTGCAATGTGCTCACAGAGGATCTGCAAAGGCTTGAAGAAATGTTATGAGCTTTTACAATTAAGAAAGAAAGAAAGAAAGAAAGAAAGAAAGAAAGAAAGAAAGAAAGAAAGAAAGAAAGAAAGAAAGAAAGAAAGAAAGAGGGCAAATTTGTATGGAATCTTTCCAATAAAAAATATAATAGGGGCGTGAGCATTTACTTTTTTCTCCCTTTTCTCCAAATCTGAAGACCCTTGATGAGCAACTTTAAATGAATATTTGGTGCACTTCAGGGTTTTAAGTCTTGAGTTAAGCCTTGGTGGTTCATGGCAACAAAAGACATTTAAAGGGGATCCATGGCAAAGAAAAGATTAAGAGCCACTGGTTTACATTATTTTAGAGATAAGACATTGGCAATTATTGACATCATCTTTCAAATAGAAAAAACTTCCTTCCTTTAAGACCCCCTACAAATTATAATATGCATAAGAGAAAACTTAGCAAAAGAGGGTTTGGCCTTCTATGCTTCGTATGAAGAACTTGAAGCAGCAAAATTAGTTTAGAATGCATATCTTAAAATCTCACCCACCTGTTCATCAGATAACCAAAACTAAAACAAAAGACCAGCGATAAAGTCCAAAGGAACTGCAGCTTACACAAAAGCAACAGAACATTATCAAGTCAGTGAAAGGTGAACAGATGTAGGAAGCATTCAGAAAGAAGAAATACGTACCTGTCTGCTAGGTGGCTTGCTGAGACTGCCTCTAATGCATCTCCCTGCTCACTTATATCTCCGTCTGTGATCCAGGAAGCCAATAAGCTGCCTTTGAACACTGAACAAAGGGCAGCGATTGGTTCCTCCTGCCCCAGATATGCTGTTTATTCAAATGTTTCTTAAAACATTTCCCCTCAAAATGGGAGTGACGAAGCTGCAGGTGGAATAGGAATTCATTTCCTTCATTTGTTGTTATTGATTTAAAACTATTTTAAAATACATTATTAGAATGAAAGTTTGCTTTTCATAACATTTTAGGGACTAACAGCAAGGCCAGTTCCACACTAGACTGTTATAGCACTATTATTCCACTTTCAACATCCTATGGAATCCTGGGGTTTGCAGTCTAGAGAGGGGCCTGAGGATTCCATAGGATGTTGAAAGTGGAATAATAGCGCTTTAACAGTCTAGTGCGGAAAGAGAGAAAGAGAGAGAGAGAGAATTGTGCCTTTATGATCCACTGTTCGCAACAAAGAAAAACGAGACCAATTTAGTATGCATAGAAAGATCTACGCATACTGCTTTTCAATGGAAACTGTTTTCTGAGGCTTGTAACCATTACGACAGTTGGAATGGGGAAAGAGGAAAAGGTGTCTGGCTCAAAGAAGAACTAAGCTTCCCTTTCACTGCCTCTGTGCCTGTAACTGAGGAACATGCAGAGACATGCATGCATGCTCTATAGGGTGGCCTGATTCAGGAGGTAAAAAAGGAGGACAGGGCTCCTACACCTGATGTAGAAGAGGGCATTTCAGCAGCTTGTATGATAGCTACACCTTCTGAAAGTCTCTCTGCTGCACACAACTAAAAGTAAAAGAGCCCCGTGCTCTTTACTTGTGGCTCCTCTAAGACTATGCATTAAAAATATACAGTTTGCAATGTTTATTCTTATTTTAAACAACACATTTTGTATTTTCTAATTTTGCAGCTCTATCTAGAAATCATTTGGCGAACATGTGATAGGACAGTGATCAGACTGTAGTTCAGGTCCGCAGTCTTATCATATGTACCTACTACCTGAGCTGACTGCCTTTTGACATACGGCTGCTACGTGATTAATGACTACGGTCCCTATCACACTACACTGTTATAGCACTAGTATTCCATTTTAAGTGCAATGGAAACATTCTGTGGAATTCTGGGGTTTGAAGTTTCCTGACACCAAAGAGCTCTCTGGTTGAGAATTCTAACTATCCTTTCCTAAACTGCAAACCCCAGGATTCCACAGGATGTTGTCATAACAGTTAGAGTTAAATAATAGCTGTATAACAGTGTAGTGTGATAGACTGCTGTGTCATTGTGAGAAATACAGAGTTAATTGCACGGCAGGATATCTGTGTGGGAGAAAGTAACTCTGGCAGATCAGGACAAAACATCAAGAACATTTTGGTGCTTGCTCTTAAGATCCTTTGAATCTCTATGTATACAACCATGTTTGTAGTGGTGAGTTAGGATTGCCATCTCTTCTTTTTGTCAACTCCTCATCCTTACTAGCAACAAGGGAGGCAAGAGCAACATGGTCTTCTCCGTGATGGGAACAGATATATTTATTGATTAATTTGGACAGTGTCAATGGCTGAGAGGTTCATTCAGTTCATTTTTTTAAAAAAGGAATTTATCAAACCTCATAAATTTCATTATAAGATAGAATTTACTAGTGCAAATATTGGAATGAAGGAGAAAGCAAAATGTCTAGATTTGTTCATTCTTATCAATGTGGAAAAATTTGCGTTTTTGCAACTTATCTGGGAGATTCTGGGAACTATAGTACAAAAAAGTATGGTTTCCAAGCTCCACTCTGTACTCACATCCAGGTGCCTATCACCGTCATCAGGATGCATCATTTGACAACCCAAAATAATAAACTCTGCAGATATGCGAAACAAACCAATACGTTCTAGCTTTCCATGTTAATCTGATCTCTGGGGCCACTGTTAGGGTTAACAGTTTGACCAAGTTTTTTTTTAAAAGGGCCATAACTGTTCCCTGCTGCTACTATCTCTTTGGCCACAACTTGGCCTTCAGAAAGCAGTAGTGATGTATTTAAGTCTTTTACTCCAAGTCTCAAGTCAAGTCTCAAGTCCTTGAAGATACTTTCAAGTCAAGCCTCAAGTTTGGAAGTCAGCTTTATATCCCAACCCAAATTCCAGAATTATTGGATAGAGTGAAATAAATTCAATTTTAACAATTTAAGCAGAGTTGGCTCTCCACATTTGCAATTTTGCCATCTGCAGCTTCGGAAGTGGGGAATAGGATCCTATCTTACTCCTCATTACTGAAGATTCAAAAGCTTTAGAAGGAAGGATCCTTCTTCCTCAAGCCCGTTGCCTAACACATTTGCTGTTTCCCTCTGAGAAATGCACCCTGCACTTTGGGGGCGAGTCTTGTCTTTTGCTCTTAGGAAACATTGTAGAAGGCTCCTCTGATCTGCAGTGGGGACAGGCTGCTGAACAGACCTCAAGCCTGCATCAAGCCCATTGCCTAACCCGTTTGCTGTTCCCCTCTGAGAAATGTGCCCACACTTTGCACTTGAGAGAGATTGTCATGTGACCAGTAGGCAAAAAGAGAAGGAAGTGTTGTTCAAAGTTGTAAGGTTTCTGGATGAATGTGTCACGCTACTGAACCAAGGGCATCAAGTCAATCATTAAAAATATGCAAGTCTCGAGTTGAGTCAAGTCAGTGAATCATTTATTGCCGAGTTGAGTCCAAGTCGAGTCACTGAAGTGACTTGAGTCCGAGTCTATCGACTCGAGTCTACATCACTGGAAAGCAGTGTGGAATCCGTGCCACACCATTGGAGATAATAGAAGTATTCTTGTTTGCATACTAAACTGCGCCTAAGGACACAAAGTCAAAAGCTGATTGAAGCACTGGCAACCTTAATTGCAATCCAGCTTCAACTGCCTACTGCCCAAGATTTGAATATTATTAGATTTCATTTCACTGTATTTGGGTGAGTATCCAATCAAGAACAAAAGAATAGATTTGCAAGGGTGTGAAATCTTGGTTCTGACACACCTACAGAAGCAGTTTGTATTGCTCTCAAGGTCTTTGTATGTATAAAACTTTATAAGGTTATACAACCCTTATCTTTTTTCCAAGTCTACATTGTAAAATGGAAAAATCATAGGCTTGGTGGCTTAGAAGGAGGAAATAAAATCACGTGAAGAAAATGAGTATTCATGCATTCAGAACAGGGGCAGAAATCATATGGCCTTTTAGGTGTTGTTGGACTCTGAACAGCTCTGGTTAGCATAGCTGATGGAAAGCAATGCTGCACAAGATCTGGAGGGTTGCCCAATTCTCACCTCTGATTTAGAAATGCAATGGCTACTGAACCACTTTCTGGCTGGGCTCCTGTGCCATTAAAGTCAGGGAGGAATCCTAGAGGTGAAACATCCTTTGTATATTGTCGGGAGGTCGAGGAGGTTCGCCAATTTTTACCTGCCATTCTGCAGCTGCTTCCAGGAACAACCTGAGTTAGAAAGCTTCAAATTGTACATCCCACAATAACAGAGAAAACAGGATTTCTTTTCTAAATAAAGACAATGACGCTATTGTAGAGATGTCTGTGCTGGGCTGTTTAATCCCTCTATAGTGGGATACTGAAATTCATCTGAAGAGAGAGCTGTTGCATGTTCATAACCTGTTGCCAAGAAATAAGGTGGCATCCTCCTCCATTCTATATATAAAAACCATCTGGACTTGGGATGATATACCTGGGGGTAGGTGTCCATTCTTCCTCCCACTGTCCCTAGGCCCATAGTAACTCTGTGGCATATGTTAGGCTTAGAGGGTGACTGTCCCAAGATCATCTAACAAACACAGTAGTGGATCGGGGATGCGGACCAGTATCTTTCCAGCTGACAGAGAACCTGGTAATTATTTGCCAGTGCATTATTCTGTGACTGATGTAAATAAATCAGGTATTACCTTGTGTACTGCCGCTGTCTGACGCGTGCACATGTATGTGAAGACACACTCACCAAAAAAAGCTGAAGTAAATGATATAACAGCAAATGTATGAAGATCAACTAGCAGTCTTAGCATAGGACAGGATTGTGGTTAGCAGGTTGATCACTGGCTGACCTTGGGCTAGTGCTTGGGCGTGACACATTATAAGTAAGAACGTTATCAGGATTAATTGGGGCATCTTTTCTGTTGTAACAGCATAACTCCCACTTCTGCCAGCACAGGTACATTTAGAGAAGTTGTGGAAGGAGGTATCTTATACTTCCTTGTATAACATCTTTACCTCTAGCTGCACAAGGGCAGCCCTTGAATACCTGGGACCAAAGAAGCAGCTGCTGCCCTTGTCTGGATGACAGCTACTTCTCCTCTCCTGGCTGCAAAGGTTAGCTAGATGGCTTCTAATCAGTGGAGAGGGAGAGCTGTGCCAAGAGGCTCTGGCTGTCTTTGAACACCTGAGAGAGGAATAGAAGCTGTTGTCTCCCAAACCACTAGCATAACAATGCTGGTGAAAAGTTACACGCCACCAGCTTAACTCTTGGATCTTGCCCAGTGATTGCTGATGTTGCAATTTTTTTCATATAACAACTAACATTTACTCACTCCTATTTTTCATTCCTTTGTGGGAATATTCTTTGAGACAGCATTTTAAGCGCCCCCCCCCCATCGGTTTTTTGGCTCCTTTCTTGTTTTTTAGATGGCATTTCCACCCTAAAAAAAGGAAAAGTAGTGAATAGCATAAAGACTAGACCAACAATTGACAGAGTATGGGACTCAGTAACAATGATTCTGTGTAAAATGCAACTTTCCAACTAATACTTGCTTGAAAGTCTGGAGTGGGGTGGGAACAGCTCTTTCACTGAAGCCCCAGTCCATGAACCAGCCATGAAAGTATACCCCTGCACCTAAAGCTGGGGTTACCTGCAAGGGATGAAAGGAGAAACCTGATGTAGGTACACTGGAAGAGTTTTAGGCCCTACATGAAGTGGACAGAATCTCAACCAGAATGCGCCAGCCAGCTGAAAGATCCTGGGAGCTGAAGTATAAAAAAAGGAAATTTTCCATGTTCTGCATGGCTGTTGTGGCTAATAGATACAGATATATCTATCTTGCACGACTCCTTTAAAGCCATCTGAGCTTAATAATTATCATCACACTTGGCAATAATGAATTCTGAGAACAATCTTTGCTTTTTCTGGGTTATTTGATCAAAAGCTGATTTGCTCCTGGTTTATGTATGTGTATGATGATTACATATGTCTGCTTGCACAGATATAATGAATTATTTCAACACCATCTGTTAATAAGTAACAGCGTGCTTTTGTATGGGCTATGATTGTTGGTTTCATTTTGTGTATGCTCTCACAGGTTGAAGACTCCTAGATCGTGATCAGTACAACACCAGATGATGCACAGACTAGATTAGAGTCCAAGAATTTGCATACAAGAATGCTACACTTCCCACATTCAACCACGTTGATAAGTTTTTTCCTTGTAGGAGGCCATTCAGTTTCTAATTAATTGTGTACCTAAATGATGCAAATCTGTTTCTAAAATAAAGCAAGCCCTCAGTGTTTTATGCTTTTTCTAATATCCATGTAAATTTTTCCTACGTATAGCTATGCTTATTTATTAAGTTACAACAAGAAGTGCTGTTCTGTTGAATTCACATTGTCTAAGAGAATTTCTCTAGTAGATTTCCTTCTACTCTCATTTAACCTTGTTTATACCTGCTCAGGTATCTACTTCACGAGAACAGTTTCTCTATAGGAAAGACTGTCATAAGGCAGTCTTCTGTTTGAAAGCATTCAACATAGGGTGTATCCAGACTGAGCAATTACAGTTACAATTAAAGTTACAATTAAAACCAGTTTAACTGCCATGACTACATTCTGTGGCATCCTAGTAACTGTAGTTTGGTGGAGTTGACATTACTCTGACGTTTCTACTAGAGGATTCCAAATGCTGCAGTTCCAAAAGTGCACTAGAGTATTCTAAATCCCCCACCAAACTACAGAGCCAAGTGAAGGAACCACAGCAGCTAAAATGGTGTCAAATTCCTGTAAAAGTGTGGTATGGATACACATTCGAAGATATTTCTGGCTCCCAAAACTACAGTTCAGCCATATTAGCTAGTGAGAATGACAAGGAAATGTCAGAAATGCAACTGAAGTCTCAGCTGGTGGTAATGTTTGTTTATATCTTGGCTTTTCCCCAATACTGGGACTCGAGGTAACTTACAAAAGTTAAAACAGTTGTACTCACGAGCCTCTCTCTTCAATCCCACAGTTATTGTGAGTTTGGACGAGAGCTGCTGTCATCCCTGTTAGTCAGCCTCCTCCTTCTGATAGGACCCTCTCTTTCAGGCCCAGTTGTAAGTGGCTGGCTGGATGCCTGCCCCTGCTCTACTTTGCTCAGGGTACCCTGTGGTTTGGTTCCCCACCCCCAGTTCTGTGCTGTGGTGGCAGCGAAGACCAGAGCACATTCTACCCCAGTTTTGTGTCCTCATGTCTTAGCTGAGGCATTTATACCCAGTCGGTATTGGTGGTTCTCATACCATTGGTTTTTTAATCCATTCCTGGTTTGGGATATGTCAAAGGAATTATCTAACTTGTTTTCATGATACAGTTCTGCACTATGGATGTCTCCTTTAAAGCTTAGACTAAAACCTGTGGCAGATTCATCGTCCCACTCATATGGGGACCATCAACTACCTCTATGTATCGTACTTTTACAGGAAAAGCCATCTGCTTTCTTAGGTTTTGTAGGCAATGCTGTGCCTTGTGCTTTATTGTCTCACACGTGTGAGCATGCTGATGTGCAGTCCACTCTGAATGCATGCCCAAGAACGTAGCTGGTTGTGGTGGCATGCTTGGTTCCTGGATCTCCAAGGAGTGAGTAGGGATGTAAGCAGTCTAACAGATTCCTCAGCAGGATCCTTGTCCTGCCGTTCCACTATTCAGGTCTCTCTGTACTCAGGAAGTGGCTCTGACCTGAGGCCCATATATGTCTCCGTGGGGAATATTCTAATACCTGGAGCTGTGTATCATCAGTGGCTTGTGATTTTCACATCAGTGAAGTGATGAATTCTGAGTTTTAATCTGAACTTTAAAGGAATGATGCAAGGTGTTGAACCTATTTGGGGGATAAGGATCAACTCTTTGGAAGCTGAAGTTCAAACTAAAAAGCAGGGTAGATTCTCGTCCCACTAGCTGATTATGTATTCCTGCATGCGAGTGGGTGGGACTGGATGGCCCTTGTGATCTCTTCCAACTCTATGATTCTATGACCACCACTACTGTGAGTGAGGGCTAGGATTGCTATTGTGGTTGCCTGAAAGGCACAGAATTTCCTTGGCTACTTGAGACTTGTGGCTTTTTAGTAGCATTTTGCAGTTCTTTTGAAGTTATGGCTCCTTCTATCCCTGCCAATGTTCTTTAGGGTTTTGGCAGAGTATATGGAGACGGCACTGGCTCAGATAATTCCCCTCAAGAACCTTCTACGTTACACTTGTTGTCTTCTGCTTCTTTTCTTCACTTACAGCCACAAGGGGATGCATTCCAAGGACACTCCTCCTGCCAGTGATAAAAGGACCCTTGGTTTTGGTGCCAACACTTTGATTTTTCTTCACAAATCCTGGCCACAGAACCATTACTGCTAATACTGCACAGCAATTCTATTTCAAATGAGATATTTTTAAATACGAGTTTGCCAGGTTAATAACTTGGACATTCAGTTTTAAAAAAAATGTTAAACTTTTCTTCACGGTTTTCAACTTTATTTAAAAGTTTTTTATAATGATCTCAGGAATAAAGATATATTTACCTTTAAAAAAAATCTCCTCAACCTACCTTCTAATTAAAAGGTAAAGATGCAAATTATTTTCTAAGGGGTATTACTTAATATGAATGTCATGCTGTGGACTGAAGTCCTCTATTTATCTACTGAGCAAGTACAGCACAGAACATGCTGTGCTCAGTTTAGCTATATTGTTCCATCTGCATGCGGTACAGTGAAAGAGGGCAGAACAGTTTTTAATCAGTCAGCAATATCTCTATGTACTTCTTAGAACAACAACAAAAAGGCACCATCTGGCCTATTCTCCAGTCTTCTAGGAATCCTTTTGCCTCTTATTTCCCTTAAAATACAGCAGATAGAATCCTGTTGGTTTTACCCAATTAGAACAAACCTATGTAATCAATTGTTGCATGGTGAATCAATATGTAGATGCATCTAATGGATTCACTGGGTTTACTCTAATCAGGACCAAAACAGAATGTAGGCCAAGGAATGAGCTGTTTCTCTGAAATGGAAATGCAGCTCAATCACTGGTGTCAATTCTCTAGAAAACTGCTTGCAAGCTACATGGCAGATTGGCTATAAGCTGCTCACTCTTGAAGATATTCAAGAGCTCTGCTATATAGTAGGGGAGAAATGGGCCTACAGAAACTGAGTGAGAGAGGGTAGCAATGTTGTAGTACATCAGCAATAAAAAGGGCATAATAGGAAAAGGTCCAGTATAAATGGGTCTTTCTCAACCTTTGATTCTCCAGATGTTTTGGACTTCCAACTCTCAGAATCCCTGAAACCTTGCCATGCTGGCTGGGAGTTGAAATTGAAACCATGTGGAGGGCCAAAGAAATCCTTTCCCAAGGATGCACATTTAATATCCAACCAATCTCAGCTGCATCCTTGCAAACACCCTAATGATCAAGCATTCAAACATGTATCTCCAAGGAGAAAGGAGATACCATATCCAGTCTGGCTGCATTAGGATCAGTTTGTCCATGTGCAGAAGTAGCATAAAAACAACACAAACAAAGAGCCAAGCAATGCCATGCAAAAAAGAATTTGCTTCCTATTTTGGATTTCATGTTTTATTGACATTGTTTTCTGGACATCTGTGAGCTTTCAGGCTCCCAACTCCTTGGCCCCAAAGATCCCAGCTCCAGATTGAAAACTGTTCCTAAACATGTGATAGGTGCTGTGATCTCTGCTAATTACCTGGAGATTACCTGGAAAGCAATACAGTATTGTACTCCAGCATTTCTACCTACCCATTTTCCGACAAACCTTCATCTTGAGGGCCCATATGTCTGTATACTTCCAAAATAAGCAAAACAAAACAAAACAAAAAACTCCCCTCACCCCCATGTGCACACAAAGCAAGCCAACCCATCCAGTTTGTGAGAAATAAAGAGAGTTTTATTCAGCTTTTCATACAGAACAATTATGATATAAGAACAGAGCTTTTAGGTTTTGTCTTCAGAGTCCTAGACAGTCTGATATGCTAGTGCTAAGAACAAATTCTCTGGGGCTAAATTTTTCTGCTACAAAGGGGACCAACCTGATATAATATAAAGATGGCAATGACAGATTTTATACATCTTAAAATCTGAATTTTATTCATATTAATGAGCTTCTATACACTTAACCATAGAACTCAAGTAGTGCTATCGTCGGAATAATTAACAGTATCAGTAACATGATTCTTAAAAGTTTCCAATAAAGTTATATGAAGCCACAGAGAGATCAACAACATCAGACTGACAAATTAATTTGCCTAAATATAAAACCAAATTGCTTTAGCCTTTCTACTATCTCCCATTTAGTCTAACGAGTTGTAAAACTAAGCATGTTTTTTTAAAGTAACACATTAGCTGTTCACTCATGTTCAGAATATAGAGAAAGCTGACACTGGTGTGCATAAGGTTAGACTATTTAAAGAATATAGACATATATATACATACATATATACCTCAACCAAACACCATCATTAAAACTTTTAATTTCAGATTAGCATTACAAATTAGGAAATTTGATTTGGTCTTCACAGAACAGTAAAATATACAGACATTCAATATTTTTATGGTACCTCCAAGTCTAACAAATTTCCCTGGCATGAACTTCTTTGGGCTGCCACCTACTTCTTTAGATGCATGGATCTGAGAAGCAAAAGCTTATGCCCAATAAAAATGAAAAAGTCTTTCAGGTGCCACATGACTTTTTGTTTTGCTGCTACAGATGAATACAAATACCACTCTGGAAAAGTCAGTATTCTGTCCTCCAAATTAGCTAATAATAGGATAATACAAATCCAGCTTCTTCACATTACACTTGACAGAGTGAATAATACAAAGCAAGGGCAAAATTAGGGTTCATTGATGAAGTTGCAAGTCTGGCATCTTTATAAAAAA
This sequence comes from Cyclura pinguis, assembly GCA_030412105.1. Classification (NCBI taxonomy): domain Eukaryota; kingdom Metazoa; phylum Chordata; class Lepidosauria; order Squamata; family Iguanidae; genus Cyclura; species Cyclura pinguis. Next base: position 212,003,736 of record CM059601.1, on the reverse strand, counting down.
TGTATAGAAAATAATACAGGATGCAAAGTTTTGACACAATATAAGTGTGGGGTGGTTGGTAGAACCAGCTTGTTGATTCACTGGTGAAAACCCTTCCCCATTTCTATTGTATTATGTTTTGCTTTATTTTTTGCTGTTATGTTAACTAACACGAATTCTTTGTCTCTCTTCATTTCTCCACAATTTGACTAAAGTGATAGGGACATATATTAAGCATAAAGTAAGTAAAAGGGAAAAACAGATATTTGATATTTTGGAGTTTGGAGAGACCAAACACAAATCTTATCGGCACTCGACAGATAATACTCTTGCCCCAGCCACCAAACTCTGAATGAACGAATATACTGTCACCTTCTCAGAGAAGACAGAATATGTTTGGAGTCTACCTCATTACTGCAAAAGTACAGTAACTTTATAATCTGGCACATGGACAAGTATGAAGGTGGCCTTCCCATACAAGTCATGATAGGACACAGATGGATTTTCATGTATCTATACAGAAGACAGCCAGTAGGTATTACACCTGTCAGCTTAGAAGATGAATGAGGTATCTAAGACCATCTCTCTTTCATGATTGTTAACACCAGTGAAATATAATGCATAGAAAGATGAGTTTCAAAAAAGACTGCATCTATAAACGCAGGATCACTGTGGCTTAGGCCCTTTCCACACCGGGGTATTAAAACGGTTCAGAGTGACCTCCCACGGAGGTCATCTGCACCGTGGAGTGGATTGGGGCGGACTACTTTTTGTAGTTCCGCACCTCAATCTGCTCCAAAGCGACCGGAACTGGCGGCGCTGCGTGTTTTTTAAAAACCTCTTTTCAGAGGTTTTTAAGAAGCACGAAGCGCACAGCCCCGTGCAGCTCTGTCGCCGCGCTCCGCTGCAGATTTGCAGGCACGCACTAATGCGTGCCTGCAGATCTGCCGGGGGCGGGCTTCTGGCTGGCGAGCTTCTCCGGTTGGTGGAGAGCCTCCGCCAGCCAGAAGCCGCCATTTTGGACGCCGGAGGAGTGCGGAGCAGCAAGTTCGCACTGCTCCACATGGCGACGGACTTACCCGGCTGCCGGTAAGCTCCGTTTCGGCGCATTTTCCCCCGTTTCCCCCTCCACATGTGGAAAGGGCCTTAGAAAAGTCTCTATAAAGCCACTATTACCTTTCTTAATGGCCTGGTCACACCAGCTGTTATATGAATATTTGTTCTCCTGCTCAGCTGTGTGAAGATGGCAATCTCTCACTGAATACCAGCAATCCAGAGTACTGCCACAAAGTCAAATGCCACATTGGGATCTCCATTACATTCTGGAAGTCAGAGTTACAGAGACTCGTTTACAATGAACATATCTTGCTGACGACTTTTGATTTATATATTTAGACCAAAACAAAATTTGAGGCTGTTATAACAAAAACAGAAAGGAAGAAGAAAAAGAGACACTAAAAAATACAGTGAAAAGCCACTAAAGCAACTGCCACCAAAGGTATCCTTGAAGTTAGGTTGCCTTTTTCTGCTTTTCTCGGGCAGTCACAAAATTAAGCAAGTCAATTGCCGTGACAACACCAAACACCATTTGCCTTTTACTGGATTTACCATCGCTGTGATCTAAAGAAGAGAAGAACATACAAGAGGCAATTCTTTAAAATCCAAATCCAAACATGTCCCATCTTCACAACACTACTTTAAATTAAGACAGTTACTACCAAAAGACAGTGGAGTGGAGTGGACTTTGACTCTGGAGACCAGGTTTGAAATATCTGCTCAGCCAGGGAAAACTATTGGGTGACCTTCAGTGAGTTACGCTGTCTCAGCCTCAGAACAAGTCTAAAGGAAATCCCCCTGATAAAATCTTACGAACAAAACCCTGTGATAGTTTTATCTTAGGGTCTCCCTAAGTCAGAAATGAATTGACGGAACACAAGAAGTTACTACCTGAAGAACATATGAATCTATACAGACTAGTATTAGAGAACCTGTGGCCCTCCAGATGTTGATGAACTGAACTACCCATCAGCCACAGACAGCTCAGCCAATAGGAAGTGGTAACAGAGTAATCATTCATTGACATCTGCAAAGCCACTCCCAATTTGGAGATACATACACATATTCATAAACATACATCACATTTTTCTTTAGAACTGAACTGAAAGCTTAGCAGGCAAACCTTAACTGCTCACTGATAACAGAAATCTGAAAAATTCCTCTTTTTTGGACTACAACTGCCAGAATTCCAGATTTGGGCAATTAATCCAAAAAAGTAACTTTTCTAAGCTTTGAAATAGAACTTAAGGCCTAAAGGCTGACACAAGGTGAGTTGATGCTTTGTCTTCCTTTTTCTGTTCTAGAAACTGGACCTGTTTATGCAGCTTGCACTGTGTGCGGATCTATTCTGACCTGCAATGAATGTTCTGGAGCAACAGGGAACAGATTATGAAATCACTGCTCAATCCTAAGGATCCTCTGAATGATCTCATTCTCCTAATCTCAGCCTGTGCAATTCTGTGCAAAAAGCAGTAACAAAGGTTGGTCTGGGCAACTAAAGGATAAATAGCCCAAAACACTACATCACTTGCCTTGGAAAAAAAAGTGCTGCTTTAGGTGTTGAGAGACCAGTCTTAGCTTGCTCCATAGCAGCTGAACATTGGATTGAAACATAAAGACACCTTAAAAAGACCTAATGGACACAAATGTTTTTGACAAAGGATGGGAATGTGCTAGAGATATAAGAAGGTTATACCAGGTAAATCGTTTGGAGTCTAGGATACTGTGGCATTCTTCTGACAGCTGGCTTTCAGTTCTAAATATTAAACATTTGATTCCTATTCACGGTTTTAAACTAGGGAGGGCAATGGGGGGCGGGTTAGGGGCATACAATGTCTCCTGGAGATCTTAGAGGGATACTGCCTGGCACCCCCCATTTTTTTAACAAAATTTTTTTTTCCTTCCAAAAACTCCATCATAACCCCTGGGGATGTAGGAAACAAATTAACCATGTTTGGGACTAGTGGGCTGTTAGGCCCAAGAGAGGTCTTTTTTTTCAAACAGGAAGTGTTGCTTTCTGTTGAAAAAGAAAAAAAACCCTTCTCCCCGAGAAAACAGCCCAATGTCCCTAAATGTGGCAGAATTGTCAGCCACATCTCCTGGGGCATTGGGAGCAAAACCCTTTTGGGGTGGGGTGGGGTGGGGAATGAACACACTCCTTTAAAAATCACTTTAAAAAAAAACTTTTTTCTAAAAAAACAAAAACAAAAACATATTTTTGGGTGGTGCTGGGGTGGTCTCAAAAAGCAGCCTTGGGGGCTCCATGCCTTACTTTTGCAACCCCGTTTTAAAAACATGGCTTCAGAATGAGCACTTTAAAAACCAAGGACTGGATCCAAACACTTCCTTCCTTTGATAAAAGAAGTAACTTTATTACAGTAAAGTTGCTTCCGCTGAAGGAAGGGAGCCTTTGGATCCACCACAAAGAAAGGCATACATGGGAAAGTTAAACAAACAAGGATCATTCTTGTATTCACATGAAGACACCTAGGTCTGAAAAAAAAAAAAGGCAGAATATTCTCTGTATCAGAACACAGGTGATGTTTGTTCATTTACCTTAAAAGGTTTAGGTCAGCTTTCTGCCCCAGAGCTTTAAGGCAGCTAACAAATAAACCATGCACAAAACAGAAGAGAGTTATGAACCACAAGTCAGTGAAAATCAATTTGTGCCTTTATCAATGACATAGGCCTTCATGTTTTATTTTTAAAAATTATAATAAACAAAGCATCATCCTCATCCAAAATCAGAAACTAATAGGTTATGAGTCAATGCTGCTGAAAGCAGCTATGGGAATTAATTAGTTAAGTCAATTAAACAGTTAATTTAACTTTACCTATAAAAAAAGGTCATCCAATCTTTTAAAAAGCATAAATTAAAAGCTAAGAAAAATTCTGAAAATCTAGGTTCCCCAGGGACTTTTCCTGACAGATCTAGAACTCTAGATGGAATGATATTTCTCTGTTGAAACTCTAGGACTTCTTGCTCCTCCCTGCAATAGGGCCATTTTTCAGTGACTTGGAAAAGCCAACAAAAGCCATCTGGCTGCAGGAAACAGTAACAAGCAAGCAGAGAGAGAGATCCCAGTGGCAGTGGGTAGACTGCACTGCTACCAACATATTAATGACATTTTACATATTACTTTTTAAAGTCAGAGATAACTATAGGTGGGGGGATGAAACACTCCTCATATAAGAATTTTGTGCCCCCAATGACATTTTCTTCAGTCCCCATTGCTGAAGGTAAGAAACTGAAAACTGTTCACACTTAGAATTCCTATATTTTCTTTGCTCACATTCCCTTAGTAACTCTGCCTGCCCCTTTTCTTTTGATGCCTAAACTGTATTTCTGAACACTCAACTGAAGTTTTAAGTTCCTCCAATACTGGAAATTCAGGGACTGGGGGGAAAATCTCACGGGGGGGGGCAGAATTATTGGAGAGGACAATGCTATCACCCTTCTCATAGTTACCTCCCTACTGTAAGTCCATTCCACTGTTAAGAAAATACTTGAGCCATTCAGCTGGGGCAATTGGTATTAATCAAACATGGCATTAATCACATTATTCTTTGATTACAAGGTGCCTCAAGGTTAGAAAAGCAATCAACACAAATATGTATAAATGACAGGTTCAAAGCATGCCAGCTAAAGAGGTAGGAAATGGTCCATTCTACTTACACTGAATCTGCTCATGTACCACTAGAGCAAAGTGATCTATTTCCAAAATATGAGACAACTTTCCCAAGTTGTCCTGCAGACGAATCTGGAAAGAGAAAATTGCCAGAATTTTTTTTAAAAAAAAACAAGCCATTTTTCAAAATATTTTCACAGATAAACACCCCAATTTTCACCTCACCTGGCATTTTGAGAATTGCTTTTTTTAAAAAAAAAAACTAATACTTGATTTAATAGTGATTATATTTTGCTCATTTGTATGGACTTTTCCTCCAAAATTACTGTGTTTTAATGAAAACTTGAAAGAAAGGAATTTAAAAAAAAGACTTCCAAATATGGTTATTAAAAAAACTGTGATGAAATTCAAGTCTTCCCTCCGTTTGAGATCCAAAGGCTCATTCAAATAATAGTGCTTTCTATCAAAGCTTTGCCAATCTGAGTTGGAAGGAGTCAGCTTGTAGATGAGTAAGAGAGTGAGAAAAACTATGAAAGCTGAATACCAATTGCTAGAAACAAATCAAGGTTCCATAGTCTGAAACGGAGTCGCCAGCAGAAATGTTGCTTTTCATTCTTAACAATGCAAGACAATAATACATCCAATACTTGGAGAGTGATGGCACCACAGAACAGTTCAAAAACTGCACTTCTCCTCTGCCAAATGTAGCAGCATTAGTTCCCCCCGCCCCGGTTTATACTGCTTTTACTTTTGTGTGTTTTTGTGTGTTCACAAATGCACACACATGTGCACACAAGACATGCAATACTGGGTTTCTACTCTGTTTTTCCACTCTGTATGTAGAACAGACACAGTCTTGTTGTGTATCAGGGGCAGGAATCATGTGGCCTCTTCAGCCTCACTGTAGACCCTCCCAAGTTCCCCAAAGATTTTTTTTTTTTTAATTTAAACAGTATTCTTTGCCCCAAAATACTCAGCTTCTGCTTCTGGAGACCTCTAGGCAAGGTTAATTGTGTTAACTCCCCCCAGCCCCTCAAAACTGGCTGAGGAACCCAAATGATGTGATTCTCAATTGGTTTGGAGTTGAAAGTAGCAGGGAAAGGACATGTCAGTGAAAAATGGTTCCTACACCTGCCATGGCTGGCCAACAAGGCTTCTTGTAAAACGAGGAGATAGACACACTATTATGATTGAAGTCAGCTGAATAAAAGTCTGAATCTCATACAAAAGATGAGGAATACATGGCCCTCCAAAATATTGTCAAACAGCAAATTCACCATCCTTCAACAATTAGTGAGGCTTACTGGCGCTGACTGGCTAATCCCTGTGATGTCAGCAAAAAAGGGGGAAAAAAACCACACGCACACACAAAATTCCCAGAATAGTTTTTGTATTTTATGAAAAAAAGTTTCCTTAAAAGAAAATACAAGAAAAAAAACAAGATAAAGAATTGTACATTATGTTTTTAAACCAACCAACCAACCAACCAACCAATCCACCCACCCACCCCAAATGTAGACAGCTCATCCATCCATAAGATTGTTAATTTTTTAAAAAAATAAAACAAGAGGTGCCTTTTTTAAAAAAAAATCTTGGCATTAATAAGACATTTGGCAGTTAGGTGACATCACAAGGTTTAGTGAAACCAGTAGAGTGTATAGCTGGTTTGAATTTCAGCGTTCATACAACTGATTGGGATGGGGGAAGCCAAGTTCTGGACAGAAATGTATGTCAGGATTCAATGCTTTTATAGCAGGTCAAGAACCAATTTGAGTGCTGGACTAGAACTCTGGGAAACCAGGGCTCAAACCCCCACACAGCAATGGAAACCTCCTTTGTGACCTTGGACAAATCACACTTTCTCAGCCTCTGAACAAACCTTGCTAAGAAAGCCCTATTACTAGTCCCAACAGAGTAAACTCAATAAATCAACTATTGAATGGTAAATCAACAGTTACAACAATCCCATTGATCTAATGGGTCATTCCACTTTGGACTAGCAATTGGGTTTAGGCCACAAAAGGATTAGGCAAGTGTTTACATTGTGCTCACCAAATGTTAAAAATAAAGTGCACTGTTGTTACTGCTGCAGATCTAACAGTTACAAAATAAACCTTTGTTACCTAATCAGTCCCATAAGTTAAGAGGGACCTGTGGGGAAATCAATGCACTGCCTAAATGGCAACTTGCCCTAAATTGATGGTGTGTGTCTTTCCTGAACTGGAAACAGACACTGTAGTCAAGCAGCCTCCCCCTGTCTTTTACTGCTTATTTTGAAGACTTTCTTTAATACAGTGAAGTGGAGGAGGAAGAGACACTAGAATATGTAGCTACCTTTTTGAATTGCTTGTAGATGACTTTACTGACTTGATCCGATGGCTGTACTTTGCCAGCAAGCACTGAAGAAAGCATGTTGCCAAGGGTAACCATTCCCAAAATCACTCTGAAAAGAAAACCAATGCAAAGCTGGTCAGATGGACTTTCTATTAAATGAGTTGCATGTCCCCCCCTCCCTTCTGCTAGGTTTAGTGCTTTTTAAACCAATATTTTCCAATTCCCTCCCCATTTTGAATTCACCATTTTTTTAAAAAAAAGAAAGGTCTCCAATTGCAAATAATACATCACATGTTGCATATAATAACACTCCTATACCAGTTTACTTTTTAAAAAAGGAAAGCCATCTTCAGAGGGAAAATTTAGAGTGCAGATCTGGTAGGCGAGCAACAGGGTATCCAACTATTTCCCTGTCTGCCAAGCACCCCATTCCAAATCACTACCCCTCCAAATATGCCACTTGGGTGTGGGAGATCAGCACACTGTTATCATCATCATGATCACCACCATTTTATTATTAATGACATTGAGGAATTACTTTTTCATTTACAACACTCACAGTGACTTACTTTATTACACTATCTTGCATGGAAATGTGCTTTTTAGACATCACTAACTAGTATCTGGGTAGCTCCTACTAGCATGCATTGGCCTTTGAGAATAAAGACTGGCTGAAATTAGTTGAAAGTTCAAAGATGGCATTTCCTCTTTCCCAATGTTTCCCAACCTGGGTAAACTCTGTTAGATGGTTTGGGCCTTTCTTAAATCAGCATTGCAATGATCAGAAAGTAAACTTTGTGTAGCAAACCAGATTGCACTTTAGGTGCAGACATCCTGCTTGAATTGCAGTTTGTCCCCATCTGACCAGCCTATAATACTGGCCATCCCACTGGCCTATTTCCTACCTACGTTACTTACAAACTGAGATATAATTTGGACTCAGTTAATTCTTTTATGGGCCATTATAAAGAGATGACCACAGCCCTCCAAAGATAATAAACCATGTCACAATTTTAAAGGTAGAGCTTAAAACCCAACAACTCCTACCACACCCATCCATTTAACCTCATGGAAGTAAACAAGGATTAAAAAAAATAAAACAAAAGGGAAGGGAAGAGAAGGGAAGGTGGGATTTTTCTCCAATTAGGCACCTCCTGAGTCCTTCAACGAAATTTAGGACATTTTTTGTATCAGGAGTTTAATCTAGTAAGCAAGGCATAAGCAAGAGTCAAAGTGAAGGGTCAGCTTTCATGGGACCTAGATCATCATTCTTTCATTGCTCAGTTATAAATGTTATCATATTCATTCATCTTATAAGTAACTTTTCCAAGCTCTGCTCTTCGGCACTACCAGCTTCCAACAATGAGGATATATCTCAATGGCACAAACAAGCAAACTATGCAGCACACGTTTTGTGTACGTATATGTAAGGAATCACAAAATGTGGATTCTGTCTGAGAAAGCTGAAAATAGGGAAGACCACTGAATGATATACATATATAGACACTACTCCTTTAGGAAACTGGATGCGTTTGGAGGATGGAAGGGGCATAAATTAAGGTCTTCACATACCCTGATTCATCAACAACTGGTACCTGGTCAAATCCCTTTTCTCTGAGTATTTCAATTGTTTTTTCACAAGTGACACTTGGTAGTACTGTCAGAGGGGCAGAGAGACTAAGTTCCTGAACTTTCAAGTGCCACCACCTAGGAAAAACAAATAAATACGATCAGTCTCCACATACAGGATTTTATGACTCCTCACACAGGATTTTACAGCAAGCAATTCAGGCACTAAGGTAAAATTCATATCTTCATACTTTGTTTATCTAGTTTCATAGAAAGACTGGTGGGGCCGCTAATTGTACTCAAATAAAACAATATATGGCAGAATTAGCATGGCTAAATCAGGTACCAAGGTCTTGCATATGAAAAGAAAAATAGTATTTTACTAAAACATCTATACACGGGATGTGATCAGCAGCTACCAAAAACTATGTTCAGTGGGTGGCCTATTTAATAATACGATCTAACAAATATCACCATCACCTCTTTTACTAAATGTGATGCATTTTGTTTGAAATAATATGAATTCATATCAAAATGGTCAAAAGAAACCAAGGCTAGTACACCTAATAAAAATGTCCATATGCTGAAAGAGTTAGCCACCAACACTGGCAACTTTAGGACTAACGGACTAATTATGACATATGCTTTTGTTACTGCCCTGGCTAGTTCGAGCTTTGGGAATATTAAAAGATATCCTCTTGATATCATAATTCGGCTTCACTTCTCTATTCCTCTCCACATGCTTGCAAGGCCACCGGACAAGCACGTAAACAAGCTCAGCCATTACCATAATATTCAAACTACAATACAGGCAGGCCAGAAATAGCTGACTCACTGCTTTAGGAGACCTCCAGGCCAGTACTCTAATTAGGTATGCACGCAACTTACAAAAGAGCCTCTGCCCCGCGATGGCAGCTTGATGGGTAAACTATGCAATACCCAAGTACTCTGCGTTTGCATACTGACTACTCTATTGAGAACCGCTACGATAACTCAATCATTCAGATTCCGACCTTTTGGAGGCTTTGTCTCCAACTCCAAATCTATTGTTTTCCCCCAAGTACGGCATAGCCTGCAGTCACAATTCTCCTTATAAAAACCCTTGATTCCGAGACCTTCCTCGGAACGCTCCCGAGTTTCATCCCGCCTTGCTGCCGCTTTGCTTGGTGAGCCTCCCCTCAGCTCCACGTGCTGAGCTACATCGCACCCCAGCCTCGCTCTCTATTTTTCTGGGCTTCAGGACAGGTGAAGTATCACCCAAACCAGCAATCCCTCTAAAAATCCCTCTATACCACTCCAACCTTTATTTTCTTTAGTTATCTTGTATGAGTGTGCCGCATACACTGTTTTGCTGTGTATTTAATAAAAAATCATTTATTAGTTCAACTTTTGTGTGCTCCTTGACTCGACCCGACCCCGTAGACATAGGGTTCAAGATCTCGCTACGTTACCCTGCCTCTCGTAATGCTAAGCAGTGCTCTGAGCTAATTTTCCCCACCTTTAACTGAGCACATTTTTGGTGTCCCTCCCGGGACTCCCAGTACACAGGGTAACACATTCATGGACCTGAGTCAACTTTACCAGACACATGAACTGTTATCCTCAGTCAGCAGGTATACACATACAAGAATACAGAGAAAACCAAAACCAGCAGGGCCAAATAGTTATGAAATGCCAAAATGTATAGTCTGTGACAATCCTATGTAAAGGTTAAAATAAACAAAATGATGATTTAAAGTAAGTGTAATTGGCAATAACATAGCTATCTAAGCACCATAATCAAAGCTGGGAAATTCTGTTATTGCTCATTATTTCTATTGTGAATGGCCTCTTTGCTTATGTTTCACAAAGACTCATCATACATGATACATGTGTATGCATATACATGGCTAGATGTACGTACACTCCTATACATAAGCACATACCTTCCAATCGAGGACAATGCTTCATTGATCTGATGAAGTGGACCCGTCTCCATGAAGCCTATGCCACAACAAATCTGCTCATCTTTAAGATGCCATAAATCTCTGGGTTTTTTGCTATGACAGATGAACATGGCCAACCCCTCTAGAAATCAAAATCATGTCTCCAAATTTAGGGCAGCTAGAATTGCATCTTCAGGAGAATATGCAAAGTTACCACAGTAAAAGTTAAAAAAAGATGATAGGGTGAACACACTCCCATTTTTATTGTTTACAAATGGATAATATCAAAACAAATATTTATGAGTCACAGACAGAATCTTGATAGCCAGTGTGATGCTGGACTGTGTTTCTGGAGACCAGGGTTCAAACCCCCAACTTGGCCACGGATACCTGCTGGGTGACCTTGGGCAGGTCACACTCATAAGCCACACTCTCTCAGCTTCAGGGGAAAGCAAAGGCAACCCCCCTCTGAACAAATCTTGCCAAGAAAACCCCTGTGATTTGCCATAAATAAGGAACAACTTGAGGCCACACAACAAGAAGGAATTTTCTAATGGTGGGGAGGACCTCATCTTAATTAAAAGCAGTAACTAGGTTCACTTAATCAATATTAATTTTCAGCATTATCTCATTATCACATGTCTGCTTAAATGAGACATAAGTATAATACAGTTCTTGAAATGTAGGGAGGATTTTGGGATGCACGACTTCTCCACAAGTGCATCTGCTTTACTATTACAGATATTGTCATCTCACCAAGGTTTCTTAATAATGTCATCCTCTTCTGTCATGAAGCCTTTTTGGGTCATCCATTTGTCATTCAAAAACTTAGACCTGGAAATCACCACAAAAAGAAATTAGTCACAATCATCAATTTAGGTTAAACCTGCCTGGAAAGTAAACAAGTTATAAAATATCACAGGGAAATAAATTTCATGGCTTGCATTTATGATAAAAAGAGATCATTATAGACATCAAGCAGTCACACAAGTTTGACAAGTTCACCTAAGGGTATCAGATAGTAGGCCAAGTCAAGTCTACAGCACAGGCTTCAGTCCTGCAGGAGGCCTGTGGGACGCTAGTCAGTTTGCTGCTGTTGCCACCACCACCTCCTAGTGAGGCAAACATGGCCAGGTAGGAACTGGGGTGGGCAAGGGGAAGACAAATGTCAGCCACTATTATCCAACACCCTCTAAAACAAAACCACAAGTGACCAGAAGTTCACGTCTGCTTTTTTAACCCCCACCCCCAGATGTGCAAAACAAGATGGAGGCCACAAGATTCCCACCTTGGACTTCAACAGGAAGGAGATCTGAGGGGTACTGAAAAGATGAGAAAGATGAATCTACAATTAAGAGCATAACTTAACATTAACAGTCATCACAGACTCAGTAGGAATGGGGTGAGAGGGCAACATAAGGCAGCATCAGTGAGTATCAGAGGGCAGGTCTCATTCAAGAAGTGCCAATCTTCAATTTGTTTATTTATATACCCAAATATATATCTCAGCCTTCTGGAGCTTTCATACAATGCAGGGCAGGTAACAAAAATTAAAACGAACCACAAAATTCAGCAGAAGAAGGGGAAGATGTAACAACAGAGGGATGCAGCCAATAAAACAGAGACATCAGATAAAATATACCCACCCACTAGACCAACTCTAAACCAGAAGACTTCCACCACAAAGCAAACTCTGCAAGAGAGTCTGTTAACCGAGCTTCCAGGAGAAAAATGTTCTGCAACGTATTTGGTCACCAAGAAGTTCGTTTCTGTCATGTTCATTAACCCTACCTCCACTAAACTTGGGGCACAGAAAAGGACCTGTCTATCAGATATTAAGCTGCAGAAACACTAGTATGGGAAGTGGAAGCTCCTAAGGTACCCTGGACCTGAGAAAGAATTATTTTCAGGACTAACTTCAGCAGTTTTTAAGAAATCTCACAACAGACAGATATTATAGGTGACAGTCAAAACGACACTGGAGGTATAATGATGTCATCCTTTGTATTCTAGTGACAACAGTTTTCAACATATTCAGCGCCCTTCATGTATCGCAGTAGTTGCATAAGAAGCGCTTAGCCAGAGACAACCCACTCAGATATCCTCAAGTGTAGAGGCCCAGCACCAAGCAGATGGGGCCAATCATACAGGCAGGGATCCCCTTCCTTAGGGTAAACGACAGAGTAGAAGAGAGTTGCTTACATGTAGTTTCTGACAGAGTCAGGGAGGATGACTACACAGCGTTGGCCTTCTTTCAGCTGTTTGGCAGCCTTTACCGCCACAGACATTGCACTGCCAGAGCTGCCACCTGTCCAAAGGAAGATGACATTATCAAAACTGCATGGAACTCACATCAAAAATACAGACATGAAAGAAGACAAAGGAAACCGAAACACCCCAAGGTCAGTTCTCTTAATTAATAATTCTAAATTCTTCTTGAGAATGCAAGAGTCAAGTCAGGGAGGACAGAAAAAATAGCCTGTGTGGCTATTTTCTGTCATTTTTTTTCTGTTATGCAAAGCTTGGCATTCTGTCAAGGTTCAACATATAGCAGCAGTGATTTGCCCTTTGGCTGAGGGTAAGTGGCATGTGTAGGCCCATGTGTCATGCATGCACTCAAAGCTGTAATGGCCTCAACTGGCTGTTTACAGCAAGAATCCACCACGGAGTAGATTCTACAGAGACACTGTTTCAGGGAGCTTCATTAGACTTGCCTTCTGAATGAAGCGGCATTTCCTTCTAAGGTCTGATCTGGCTTCAAGAGGTAGGCTCAGATCTTAATTCTGACCACTTCCTTCTAGTGGCCACATGGTATAAGCAGGGTGATGTGTACTTCATAGATATCACTCATGCAAACTGCTTCAGTCCCAAAGGGGCATATTGGGGAGTTGCAACAGCTAATTTGAGCAAAATTCAAAAACTACAAGCTCACACTTCTCATACAGATAATCCAGTGCAAGGCACAAGCTGACACCAACACCACAAATTTCACTACTGTTCTACCTCCACCATAACTACCCAATGATCTACTTTAGAAGCCCAACTTCAAACATAACCATCAGAGTGAACTTACCACACAACAGTCCTTCATCTCTGATTAACATGCGTGCAAAGGCAAACGATTCCTCATCGTTACATTTATACCACTTCTCTACCAGCTAGGGAAAAGAAAGAAGAAATAATACATTAAACCTCTCTCTCCACTCTCTTATTACAGTGACTCTGGCAATGCCAACAAACAGACTGAAGTGTCAAGAACATAGGGATTCACTCTATACTGTGTCAAACCATTGGTCCATCTAGCGTCATCAGTATTGTCAACTCCAGCTGGCAGCAGAGTTTCCAGAAGAATTCTCTCCTAGACCCTCCTGAAGATCCCTGGTGGTATTCTATCTAGAGATTAACTGGGCATGATCCCTGCATCGCTTCAAACCAGGATAACCTCAGACGCATGTTCAAGGTGGTATGGGTCCACCATTATAGTTTCAAGGAAGGACATTTACAGGTGGCTGAAGATCTGAAAAGGATCTTCTTGCTCCCTTTATTACTTGGTTTCATTAAGTTGAGGACTGGCACACTGATGTATCCCCACCCTATGAGCACAGAAATGTGTTGTGGGTCCAGAAGGGGATTTTTGGATCCCATGTCTACAACCATAATATAAAACTGGAAAGAGAAAACTTGGAAGACTTGCACCTTCTGACCATTCCATTTTAAGCGCATCTTCTCTTCTCATTTTCCATTTGTCTTAGGCTGGCCAAATCACTTCCAGCACATCTAATACTGGTAATTTCTTATTAAGAGCATGGTGGACATGTAGCAAGTCCTTTTCCCATTCTCTCTCTTTTCCTCAGAGACGCCGCTTCACCCCACCCCACTCCACTTTACCCCATCCTGCAAGTCTTTTTCCTGCTGCAGCCTCTCAACTCAATGTTTCTCAGGTTTCCTTTGCTGAGGGAGCCTGCAGTGCTCCTTTCCCACCACTGGATGACTTCCTTGCCCATCTCCCATGGCTTGTGAGCTAGGGCTGGCTCCTAAAAAGGCATGCTCAAGATTATACACTGGAGCTATGACACAGCACAATGAATGAATGTTTTGCTCAGATTTTTCCAGTGACCAGTTTGAGGCAGAAGTAAGGAAATGTAGCCAAATGTTGTCTAAGCACTAGCCTCTTCCTTGAAGAAAGAATCTTCCATCTTGTAGCAGGCAGGCAGATTATTTCTAAAACATTCTACTTTTTCTAAAAATTTGACCACCACAATTGCTCCTGTTCTTACCCATTTACCAAAGCAACTGTGGGGGCATCCTAGCCATGACCAATCTCCTCCTCCATTCTTCTATTTAATTCTTTTAAACTTTTTAAAAAAATTTAAAAAGAAAAAAAGTCTAGCTGGCCATACAACATAGCAGCAAGCAGAGGGATGTCCTGGGAGACCTTGCTGATTTAGGGTTAAATTTATGGTTGAATTATTTATTATTTAAAAAAACTTAAAATGAGATTTTTCCCCCTCTTTTTAAATCAAGCCTCAATTTGTCTTTTCTATGCAATGGCTTGCTGTTGAACAAATGTGGAATCAAAACCAGTGTTTTGGGGTTGTTGCATGGGTCAGACCACACCCATTCAAACATCTCCTTTGCATTCAAGATCTTGGAAATTACTGTGCCTATTATGATTACAGGCTCCACCTACCATTGGCCCCCTCACCTATAGTGAACCCTGGCTCCACTGACACACAGCTCCACCTGTAGCCAGGTGCCTTACATTCTAACTACTATATCACCCCTAATGGACATGAGCTGCCACTGATGTCTAACCATTATACAGAATGAAAATGCAGTGGGCAGGTAGGCATGCTGAAACTGATGGCACCATTAATCTTGCAAATATGGGAAAATTATTTTGCTAGTTTTGTTTTCAAACATTTAAATACTCATAAAAAAAGGAGCCAGCCAGTCAAGGAAGTCTAGGAACATAAATAAAACTTGTAGATCAACACTGTCACGCAGAATTTAGACTGAGTTCAAAGCAGTGAGCCTGGTAAACAGAAAAGCCTGTTGCACACCTAAGAACTGTGAACACTCCAGAGAGATGTGCTTAAGAATGAGGGGAAGACTACACGGTGCACACATGGGTGGAAAGAATATGGCATGAAAAAATTAGTTTCTTGAACTAAAACTCCCAGAATCCTTTGTCAGGTGATCATGCTGCTTGAGGAATTCTGTAGTTCAAAAAAAGTAACTTCTCTGAGCTGTAGAGGCTGACTTACTGATCTGTCCAGAACTGTAGGTACAAAATCATATCCAATCCCTTCTACTTCGTAACTAGTTTTGTCTGTTGCATTCAGTCCTTCAGGTTCAGCAAGGATGGATCCTTCAGGGTCAACACCTATAATCTGTAAAAACAGTTCAGGCAGCATTTTGCTTTTCCAAATATAGCAATTAAATCATCAGTGTTAAATCATGGTAGCAAACTGAAGCAACAGCAGAAATGTTTCCCCATCAATTTACACTTTGGAAAAATGCCCAAGCTGAAAAGTATGGTTGTTTCTAATGACTGTGGAAAAACCCCACTGCCCCTGCACTGATTTCATTTGGCTTAGCAGACAGCTGGACATCAAAATATTTGCTCTGGATCATATTCAGATGCTTGATCTCATTACAGGACATATATTTTGTGACCAATAATCAAAATGCAGCCACCCCACCCTCAAGGGACACAGAGAACAATATTATGTTAGTATCTCTTGATGTACATCACAGTATAAGGCTCAGTATATTTTTAAATACATTTTAAAAGTGCTTGGGGCCAGCTTCAACTTCTCTGCCAGCAATGGCCTTTATTGGATAGGGATAACTTAACCACAGTAGCCCATGCACTGGTAACTTCCAGCTTACTGTTGTTGCTGTGTCTCTTCAAGTTATTTCTGACTCATGGTGACCCTAAGGTGAATTTATCATGGGATCTTCTTGACAAGATTTGCTCAGAGGGAGTTTGTTATTGCCTTCCTTTGAGGCTGAGAAATGTGACCTCTCCAAAGTCACCCAATGAGTGTCCATGGGCAAGGGGGGAATCAAACCGTGGTCTCCAAAGTGTTGTTCAACATTCAAATCACTACATCATGTTGGTTCTCAACTTCCTGCTTATGCCACTGCAATGGACTCTATGTGGGGCTGCCCCTGAACGCAACTCAGAAAGTGCAGCTGGTCAAAAATGCATGTTAGGCTAGAAATTATTGGGCAGAGGAAAATGTGGCTTTTTTGCACAAAAAACCCCCCCTCATGTTTTCTATGCAGCAAACATGTTGCCTGCAAACTTTTACACTGTGGCTTAAGAGGCTATTCCAGAACAGTTGCGTCCTGCCCCCTGAGTTTGCCTTCTCAGAAGTAAAGCCTAGAACATGATGTGATGCTGATTTCAGCAAGTGGGGAAGGCTTTTCCTGGGGAAGACATTGTGTGGAGAATTCCATCCAGCAGCTGAAGGGGATAAGGGTAAAAGAATAGTGGCTACAGTGCTGAACAGAAGTATGCAACAGCACACAAGAGAATCTTACATCAAGATTACCCAAAATGAGCTTAATGATCTATTTTGTGTGACAACACTGCCATAAGCATTTCCCTCTGTGCCTGAAGAATGACATGAACATCTATGTACCATTTTCTTAGAGACACGTTCATATGGCTAAATCAGTGAATCAAGGAGCCATGAAGGATATGACTGGCTGCAGTTCCTACCTTCAGGGCAGCAATGCCTTTTTCATACATCGTGACCATGGTTATAAATGCCAGATAAGCATAATGCAAGTGTACTGTAACAACACACCAGGGGAGCATGAACTGTATTCACACACAAGGAAGTCTGATCCTCTCTGTCATTAGTACTGTCATTTTCCTCCTCATGGAGGATGGCAGTCTGAAATAGAGGGTTTCCACTATCCATGAAGGCTCTCCATGTAAGTCGGAACCACCATGATGGAACTGTGATGGATATAAGAAGTGAGACAAGTGCTCTTTTCTCTTTGTATGTTTATATAACACACCTTGATTATGATTCAATAAAGGTATACAGTTGGCTCTCCACATATGCGGGTTTGATTTTCACAGATTTGGACATTTGAGAGTTTCTCCAAACCTGTCCTCCTCCACCTCAAGTGCTTCCTTTTCTGGAGGAGCCTTCCCTCTCAGTAGCCCACTCATCCTTTTAAAAACCCATTCTTGGTCCTCCTCCTCCTCCACCAGCTGCTGTTTAGCCAATTTCTCACCCCTTTTACTTCTCTTTCCCCGACCTGGTTTGGACCCTGGGTGCCCATTCTCTCCACTATGCCTCGGTCCCCTCACCACACATACACACTTAGATATTTGTAATTTTCCCACATTTCTAGGGATTCTGTGCCCCTAACCCTTGCAAATGTGGAGGGTTGACTGTAAACACATTCTACTGATCCCTTGAAAATATAGGACTGTTTACAAGGAAAGAAGTGGACCTCTGAGTAAGAGTTTATTGTAGAACTTATCATGAAATAAGGAGCATACTATGGTTAAATATAAGTTCTGAAATCCACAGTGATAACTTAAACAGTGATTAAGGTACGCCAGTTTGATACTAACTTTGCATTCTGGGCATTTTTCCTTTAGTTTTCGGGCAATCCCAGTGATGGTGCCCCCTGTGCCAGCTCCAGCTACGACCATGTCTACTTTACCTATTGAACAGGAAGAAACAAGGATACAGTTGAAGTGGTTTACAAGAAGTATAAATTAAAAAATTATTTAATTTATTAGAAAACAGTGTAAGAAATCCTTTAATTTACAATAAAGCAGTGTATCTAAATGAATGACAAAGATTGTTTGCTGTGGTTTTATGTAAGATCAATACTGCTTTCTTGTAAACCAAAGAAGACGGAGCATGAGGAAATAATCATGATATGGAATGTTCTATGACAGTAGTATAAAAGTCTCTGTGGTAAGATTCAGCCTCTCATTATAGAGGAAACACCTACATATACCTTTCTCTCTTTCATTACACGCCACTCAAACTGCCTCTTACCAGCCTATAGGGTGTATATAATAATTTAGGTATAAGAAATTCCTATTGTCCGCAGATCTCCCAAGGCAGCTTACCTCAGTTACAGCAAATGCATCCATTAGATAAGGTTCTAGCACCTTTTACACATGAAACACAGCATTTGCACTTTTTTCCATCATCGCAACAAGAGAAGCTTCAACGGCAAAAATTCTCCCTTCTCTACTACTATCTAAAGCATACGAGCTTGAATTACACCTCTCATGCCTTTCATTCAATGCCTTCAGCCTCAACTGCATTATTTAAATCGCAACATCATGTAAAATAAAAAGCATCCAAATATTGTTCAGATAACAGTCCCAGCAATTTTAATGAGCATTCTGGATGCTAGTCACCATCCTTTTCCGAGAACTAGTGTAAAAGTTATTTGTTTAACAGGGCAGTTCTTGAAGATATGCTTAACACAGAAGATGCTTCCAAAGGCAATGGGTTGGCCACCGTGTGACTAGAACATTAGAGTAGCAGCCCTTAATTCTGATCTCATGTACTAGATTTCCTTAACAAATTGTTATGTGAGAGCTCCCTCTGCTGGCTTCAAGGCAGAAAGTAAAGTAAAACAAAACAACAGGTTAATTACTGAGCTCATTACTTCCTCAAGACATTAACTGAAACCTAAATTTGTCACACACTACAAGGAATGTAGGGTTTCCCCCATCCATGTTTCTGTCCTATTGGTGTTAGAATGCTTAGTTAAAAGGGAGATGTGGCGTGACACTACCACTTCCAAAGTTTCCCTACCATTTCTTTGGTTGCTATTTGCATAAAACTACTGTGCATGTCATGATATCATATCACACATCTTCTTTTATTTATACATGGCAGAAACACGGGAAAGTATGCAGCTCAGTGGCAGACATGTGCTTCTTCACAATGTGTCATTTGGCCTTGAGATGGTGGTCTAATAGTTACAAAACAGAGCTGAGTTGTCATTCTGTGCCTTAAAAATATGCCAATGCCAGTGAGCAATATCCAGCTTGCCATATCCTGAAACCCTGGGGTACATAATAAAACAATAACTGAAAAACTACAAATGTACATATGACTAGAGAAAGGAACTTTTTAAAAGAGGAGGTCTAATTCCATGTCCTTCCTCAGCTACAACGTTCCCTCAGTGGTCTTGGGTTAAGCACCATCTTTTGAGGCAGGTTCACAGCCCTGCTTTATTGCATTTTAGCAAAAAGCCATTATATATAAACCACAAGCCCTTGATTTTCAGGTTGTCATGTTAAGGATGTTGGAAGTATATCATACATGTACTTAAAAGCACTCCATAACACTTCCACACAGTACCGTGTGAAGTAAGCATTTGCCTCATTTCCCTAATGACATACACACATCACACAGCTCTTAAGCTTCAAAATGCATTAACTGACCCTCAGCCTAAATGGCCACACAGAGCTACGGAAAAAACAAAGACGACAGGAGTGGTAAAATCCCTTGTGCACTCAAAAGTCTCATGGAGCATTGTATTACAACTATACTGAATTATAGCTTTCTCACGATTCTGCCACAAACATTAAAACAAAAATGTATTTTAAAGGATTTCACAATTCTTCTGAAAGATGCTTATCGTTGGCAAAAATTCCTCTCGTGAGTTGTGGTGTCATCAGTGACACCATCCTTCACACACATGTTCTAGCCCTATTAACATTAGTCCCTTTACAAACCCTAGACTTTGCCTTTTTGCTTTGTGTTTGACCCTTTCTTCATTCTTTGTAAGAACTATCTGTGTAGTAAGGATCACTTGTTTCACAAGAAGCTCTCTCTAAAAAACCTCTGAGCTTAGAAAAGCCAGGAAGCTGAGTACTGGTCAAGGCAGGCATGTGGGATACAAGTTTCCCCTCCTTTCATCTTAGGATATGAACAGTGGAAGTTCAAGGGGGCACCATAAGGATTGGGCAACAACTCCCAAATCAAGGCAGCATGATGCCTGGGACCAGCTGCAGTTTCCTTCCCCCAAATTTGGTGCACCACCAAAATTTGGTGATGGAATGGCAGAATACTCACTTTGACTTCAAATCAAAACCTACTTTGCCTGTGTTTGTAGCTTTTGTGGCTGCATCTGTACTGTTAAAATCTGCCAATGCTGACAGAGGTTGGAGTCTTAGGTGGATGGGGGTGGGGGCGAATGTGCCTCAATGCCTCCCCAAAAAGTTGCTTGCTTTTGTACTAATCAGACTTAAAGGCAAGCTACTTATTGGGTGGAAAGCAAGAGTCTCGGAGCCTAAGCAAAGCCATCTGTGTTTCAATAGGAGAGGCAAATAAAATCAACTAGCTTTCACATAGCTTAAAGCTGATTCCTATATAACATTCAAAAGTTATCTTTGCATATACAATTAGCCCTCCACATTCACTAGGGTTAGGGGTGCAGGGACCCACAAAAGTGGACAAATCACAAATATCAAAATGTGTGTGTGGTGGGGGGAACAGGCACCCAGGGTCCACACTAGGTCAGGGAAAGGGGAGAGAAAAGGGTCAGCATAGTGGCCCTCTCTCTCTCTCATCTCTTTTCTTGGGTGTGGATGGCACTGGGAAAGGGTTCGTGGTGCTGAGAAACTGGGCTGCAATTCATCCTTAGCTGGCCAGGCAGTGGCTGGCAGAGGAGGAGGACCAGAGGTGGGTTTTTAAAGAGCTGCATGGCTTGATCAAAACTGCTGAGAGGGAGGTTCCTCCAGGAAAAAAGTGTCTGAGTTGGAGGGGGCAGGGGTTGGAGAAACTTGCAAATAATCAAATCCATGAATGTGAAACCCACAAATGTGGAGGTCCAACTGTATCTCCATTTCATTTCTGAAAATGTGCAGTTACCATTTGTGTCTAAAAAGAAAGGCAGGAGGAGGAAAAAGCCCTTGGACTAGCTACCAACCCAGCTGCTTTGCCACTATCCTTCTGGCTTGTAGATGGGAACTTCCAGTAATCTAATTGACAAGTCTCTTCTCACCTCTATTCAAGTTATTTCAAATAATTTCCCAATTCTGCAAGAATGCTGGATGAAGACCAGAGATGATGCCTGGAGGCTGAACATACCTTCACACTGCTGTAGGATTTCTTCTGCTGTTGTGTCATAGTGGGCCAGAGGATTGCTAGCATTGCGATACTGTGTTCAAAAAGGAAGGAGAATACAGAAAACCATAACGTAAGCAACTAAATTTAGAAACTGCACTGATGCTGAGACATATGGAGATTCATGTTGGAAGAGTATGTAAGTGACTCTTTTTGTTGATTTTGTTGGTCCACAAATTCCTCTTCTCTCTATGTACCGGCAATAATGCTTACATTTGCGTGTATGTGGGAAAGGGCCTTCTCAGAAGTAGTCCATGAACATCTGGAATGATTGTCCAATAGTAGTTCATTGGGCCTTTTTCTTTTGCAGACCTTCAGGGAAGCTTTTCAGACCCACTTGTTTCCCAGGACTCTTTCTTGAAGTAAAGTTTGGCATTTATTGCTTTATCACTGATTTTTATTGTTGGACTGTATTGTTTATTTTACATACAGATGCCGCTTTGGGCAGGCTCAACCCACAAAAGTAGCCCAAGAACAATTACAAATTCATTTGCCTGATGTTCTGCTTGTTTTGCCTTTATGCTCTTTTCTTCTATTATGTAGTATTTTACCATGTCTTATTGTATTTCTGTTATGGTTGTTGTCTATCATGTCACAGAAGTGTGCAATGCAAATTTAAATTAAAAAGCTAAGCTATGCTGTCACAGGCGATTTATCAAATGTCCAGCAAGAAAAGCTGCAAAAGATTTCAGCAAATCATTTAACTATTTACTTTTCCAAATATAGGTTTATTTCAAATTTAATTATCTTTACTATAAAACAGAGATTATTGTAGTCCTTACATGTCAATATTTACAATCCTTACATGTCAACATTTATTGTAACTAATGCCAGTCCTACTAATGTAAGCTAAACCAAATGGTTGATGGCTAAAAATCCCTGACATAAGGTCCAGGAAGAACTTAAACTCAGCTGAAAGTTGGTCATGACTTACGTCAGTCTTACTAACTTCAACTAAAATTAAATAGGATTAGAGGATTGGGCCTAGGGGTTTAGCTTCTTCATATATAAAGAGCTAGTAGTCGTAAGTACAGGTTGGGCCCTATATTAGACAGAGTGAGACAGCTACCTCATGTAGCAGATGATGTGTGTGTCATGAAGTGTCAGCAAATGGTTGATATTTAAGTTACTACCGTTTATTTACTGTCAAGGAGAAAAAAAGGCACTAGTAAGGTGTTAAGTCACATGTGCCAAAATAACATGGCTGGCTTTAGGCACTGAGTACTTCCAAATGGATATATATAGAGGAGGATGCACTATTTCTTGTTCCCCCACAGGAAAATAATGATTTTGGTTCAGCTCTGCATCAGAATATGATTCAAACGAAGGTTCAACCAAAGAGGCCAGGACTTAAACCCTCAGTTTTTCAAGTGTCAATAAATGAGTTTCACAATACTTTACAGAACTGTTGGAAAGATGACTGTAAAAAACTGTACCCCACTGGAGACTTGACACAGTCATCTTTAATATCCCCATGTGGCTGATTCTTTACCTGATCCAGTATGTGAGAGTTGGGGATTTCATTTTTCAGCCTCCATGCCACCCCCACATGAGATTCTGGAGAGTCAAATCTAGCATTAGTTGGAGTCCTCACAATTTCAGCCCCAAGAGCACGCAGCACATCCACCTAATTTAAAATAATGAAAACATTTTTAGTGAAATGTGTCACAATGGCTGCATATGTCAGAAATGAAAACTTAGCTACAGGAGTTCAAACTGTGTACTCCGGATGTAATACTTCATCAGCTACTGCAAATCGACACCATAATGAATTAGCAAATTAGCAAATTGACACCACAACAACATTAACTTCAAATGGTTTGGAACTATTGGCTTAAAAAATTTCATTGAACAAGTTACTACCTTAACTGATACACACAGCAAGTTAGATATGTCTGTCCCATATACAGCCAACTGCAATGCTGGCTTTAAAGTCCCCTTGTAAAATAATTACGTAATCAAGTGTTGATCTCAAAGCATCCGAAATGACAAGTGGCTCTGACCTTCTCCATGCTCATTTTCTCTGGCATCACAATGATACAGCGGTAGCCTTTCACTGCAGCTGCCAGGGCCAGTCCAATCCCTGGAACCAAGACAGAGACATCATGAAAAGAAGCCATCCTTGTTTCATATTTCAGAATTCTTCATCTGTAAGAATATAGCAAGCTGCTTTGTACAGAGTCAAGCTAGCTCAGTGTTGTTTATATCATTCCTTCCCCAACTCAGCATCCTCCTGTTCTGTTAGACTCCCACAATCCCACAACCAACTTGGGTGGAATTATGGGAGTGATAGTCCTACACATCTGAAAGACACCAGGTTGGAAATCATAGAATCATAAAGTTGGAAGAGACCCCAGGGGCCATCCAGTCCAACCCCCTGCTATGCAGGAACACCCATCAAAGCATTCCCAATAGATGGCCACCCAGCCTCTACTTAGAACCTTCCAAAGAAGGAGACTCTACCACACTCCCAGGCAGCATATTCCACTGCCGGACAGCTCTGACCATCAAGAAGTTCTTCCTGAAGTTCAAGTGGAACCTCCTTTCCTGCAGCTTGAATCCATTGGTCCTTGTCCTAGTCTCTGGATCGGCAGAGAACAAGCCCGCTTCCTCCTCAACATGACATCCCTTCAAATATTTAAACATAGCTATCATGTCCCCTCTTAACCTTCTCTTCTGCAGACTAAACATATCAACTTCCTAAGCCATTCTTCATAAGGCATGGCTTCCAGACCCTTCACCATTTTGGTCACCCTCCTCTGGACACGTTCCAGCTTCTCGACATCCTTCTTGAACTGAGGTGCCCAGAACTGGACACAGTATTCCAAATGAGGCCTAACCAATGCAAAATAGAGTGGTACCATAACCTCCCGTGATCTAGACACCATACTCCTATTGATGCAACCAAGAATTGCACTGGCTTTCTTGGCTGCTGCATCACACTGCTGACTCTTGTTCAGCTTGTGATCTACCAAGACTCCTAGATCCCTTTCACACATACTGCTATCCAGCCACATGTCCCCCATCCTATATTTGTGCCTTCCATTTTTACTGCCTAAGTGCAAGACCTTACACTTCTCTCTGTTGAATTTCATTTTGTTAGCTTTGGCCCAGCTCTCCAATCTGTCAAGATCATTTTGAAATTTGATCCTGTCCTCTGGTGTATTTGCAACTCCTCCCAATTTGGTATCATCTGCAAATTTGATCAGCATGCCCTCCACTCCTTCATCCAAGTCATTGATGAAGATGTTGAATAACACTGGGCCCAGGACAGAACCTTGTGGCACTCCACTAGTCACTTCTCTCCAGGATGAAAAGCAGCCATTGGTGATCATCCTTTGGGTTTGGTCAGTTAGCCAATTACAAATCCACCTAACAGTAGCCCTGTCCAGCCCACATTTTACTAGCTTCTTTCCAAGAATGTCATGGGGAACTTTGTCAAAGGCCTTAATGAGGTTAAGATATGCTACATCTACAGCATTCCCTTCATCTATTAAGCTTGTAACCCTCTCATAAAAAGAGATAAGATTAGTCTGGCATGACTTATTTTTGAGAAATCCATGCTGGCTTTTAGTGATTACAGCATTGCTTTCTATGTAATTACAAACTGACTGTTTAATGATCTGTTCTAGGATCTTTCCTGGAATTGATGTCAGGTTGACCAGGCGATAATTATTAGGGTCCTCTTTTTTCCCCTTCTTGAAGATGGGGACGACATTTGCCCTCCTCCAGTCTGCTGGGACTTCTCCTGTTCTCTAAGAGTTCTGAAAGATTATTGCGAGTGGTCCAGAAATGACTTCTGCCAGTTCTTTTAATATCATTGGATGTAATTCATCTGGCCCTGGAGACTTGAATTCGTCTAGTGTAGCCAAATATTCCTGTACTACTTCTCTACTTATTCTGTGCTGCATTTCCCTTGCTTCCTCACCTGCTCACCACGACCCAGGTTGGGTACTTCTGTCCTTTTGGGAGAAAACTGAGGCAAAGAAGGTATTGAGTAGTTCTGTCTTCTCACTTCCCGCCATTATTAATTGGTCATCTTCTCCACACAGTGATCCTATCATCTCCTTGTTTTTCCTTTTGCTGCGGACATATCTAAAAAAAGCCCTTTTTGTTGTTTTTGATGTCTCTGGCAAGCCTGAGTTCATTCTGCGCTTTAGCTTTTCTGACCTTCTCCCTATATCTCCTGGCTATTTGCTTGAATTCCTCTCTGGTGGTTTCACCATTCTTCCATTTCCTGTACATGTTTCTTTTAACACTTAGCTCAGCTGAGAGTTCTTCAGTCAACCGTTCCGGTTTCTTTAGACACCTGCCATTTTTCCTCCTTATTGGCACAGTTTTCAATTGTGCCTTCAGTATCTCACTTTTAAGAAACTCCCATCCTTCATGAACTCTTTTCACTTTTAGTATTCTTGACCACGGGATTTCAGCAAGTAACTCCCTAATTTAGAGAAATCAGCTTTCTTAAAGTTTAGGATGTGTGTCTGGCTACACTCGGCTTCTCTTTCCCACTGAATGACAAACTCCAAAAGAGCATGGTCACTCCCTCCTAAGGATCCCACCACCTCCACCTCATCAACCAGGTCATCCCTGTTGGTCAGGATCAGATCCAAAATAACCGATCCCCTTGTCACCTCTTCCACCTTCTGGACCATGAAATTGTCTGCAAGGTAAGCAAGGAACCTGTTGGACCTTGCGGTCTTTGCAGAATTTGACTGCCAACAAATATCAGGATAATTGAAATCTCCCATTAACACGGCATCTCTCCTTTTTGAATGTGTGGTCATCTGGCATAAGCTTAGGAACATGGAGATGTTTACAGAAACACTCCTGGTGCCCTAATAACCTAAGAACCATTGCAAAACTAGAACAGTCTCAGAAGAAGAGAGAAAAACAAGATAATAAGCCCAAGTGCTGTTGAGGTAGGAGAAAAAAACCACTGATGGTTCAGAGATGATATCTCAGTAATGCTTACTGACATCCTTGTACCATACTCTAGTACTGTAGAAATTAGCTGAAGCCCAATCACTGCAAGAGACAGCAGTTCTGTTGCCATTTAAGACACCTTCTAAACATGCTACTCCTCAGTTCTTCTCCACTCCCTGCCCCTCCTTTCTAGATGTCATTGGAGATTCAGCTCTGATATCATGGGGTGGCTCTGTAGCCAGGGGTGTCATGACCGCCCTGACTGCTATTAGCCGGACCTTTTCTGATATTCCACCGGACCTTAGGCAATCCATATTCATGGCTGATGCACATTAAGCACAACATCCAAGAGGTCCATGAACAACACTGTTAAATCTAAACCAAGTCATCTGATACCTTTCGATGCCCTGGCCTTATGTACAATTCCTGATGGTATGGATTAGCTGCGCATTTTTAAAAATCTTTCAATGACAAGAGATGTGCTAATTACATATATACAGTTATTCAGGGAATCTAGAGATGCCCAAAGAAAGCTACTGACTGAATTCATGGAATCTACATGACCCGCCACCAGCTCAGTATAACCATATATCACACCAGTGTTGGGAAGAAAGCAGGCCCAAAAAAGTCATTAAACTTACTATGCACCTGAAAGAAGACATTAAAACAAACCCTAAAAAGAATTTAATAAGAAATGAGGGATTTCCCCGTCGTCATCATGGCTTTGAAGGGCAACAAATAATGCTATACCAAAACAGCGTTCTCCTTTTGTTCTCCCTACAACAGGTGTCCCCTTGTCCATGCACACAAAGCTCAGTTAAAGGCACGAGCAGTCAATGGTCGGGGGCGGGGGTTCATGTGCCCACATGCGGCTGGCAATGGAAGGCAGTCGGGTGAGCACTGGCTGCTGGACATACACTGGCCCTCCATAGGGGTCTCTGAGGGCACCACTTTTATGTCTCCTGTTTTGTGCCTTCATCACTTTTTAGTTAAAAAACTAATGGTCTTGAAAGCACCTCTCTTCCAGTGCATCTACAGTCCACTTCCATTTCAATTCCTGGTGAGTGTGTGTGGGTGAGTGTGTGTGTTTTAAAGGTCTCTTCTGGACCAAAAAGAGGATTGTGGGAAGCCATTTTTGGCAAAAAGTATATATTTTTTTAGTTTCTGAGTGCATCAGTGGTCAAAGGGAGGGGGGAGGGAATAAAGCTTATGGGCTACACCTTCCCCATCCCTCTGTGACTGTGTCCATCCCTTCAAGTCATCTGTGGACCCATGGCTATTTTTACCAGTTCCTTCCTCAGAAATATAGCCCATTCCTGGCATAGGGCAATAGTCCATTGAAAAATGTTAATGGAAGGATGAGGCAGGATGTTTAAAAACTGCAAAAAATTCTTCTTAGAAAGGAATTGCATCTCAGGAAAACCAGACTTGAAGTGTTTCTCACTTCATTTAAAGAGAACAAAGATCTATCCCACTGACCCTTTCTTTTCCCACCAAGAGTTAAGGACATGCTTAATCTTTGCACTGTCACTGTATTTTCATATTTTTTAAAGAGGGAAGGGAGAGATGTTGGTTGAGAATACCATATCCTGTTCCTTTGTCCACCCTCTCTTTAGATATAATTTAGATTCTCATTATTACCGTTTAAGCCTAAGATGTTGATACCTGTGTTCCCTGAAGTTGGTTCAATAATAGTGTCCCCAGGTTTCATAATGCCATCCCTTTCAGCGTCTTCAACCATCCTTAGGCTGATTCGGTCTTTCACACTTCCTCCAGCATTGAAAAACTCACATTTTGCCACTGTAAATCACAAACAATACATTAAATAGGAAACTTCAATTGAAAGCAAAAGCAAAATGAGACCAAAGGGGGAGTGCAGAGGGAGGAAATGCAGATCATCCTTTAGGGAATGATTTCATGAACATAAACAATAACTAGCCATTTTCTAGTAAACGGACATCTGGTCAGTGTAACCATATTTCAAGTTAGCAAAAGGAGAGGGAGCCAATGTGATGAACTTAACAGCAATTGATGGGATGGTATGACCTGTGGGCTGCATACAGCCATTTTTGTTGCCCCCCAAGGTCCCAAGAGTACAATTCTATTTTAAAAAAATATTTTTTGCCCCCAAATGCCCTCAAGGAGAGACAATTTTGCCATATTTTCAGCCTCACCACTGAACTTAGCCCCACCAGTGCCATATTTCTAGCCCCACCACTGAACTTCCAGGTCATTCCCCGTCAGAACAAAGGCCTCCTCTGGGGCCAAAGGAACATGGTAGAATTGCTCCCATGCCCCTAATGGGAATGCGGGGGCTTTGGGAGCACAAAAATAGGGGGTGCAGTGTTCTAAGATCTCCCATGAGGGTGTCAATGCAGCACCCTAGCCCCCAAGAGTTTCAATACATCTATTCCGAAATCAACTTGGGATATTACAGTGCTGTGCTTCTTTTCTTCAGGTACCTTTAACTTCCAGTACTGAAGTGAGTGAGAACTTGCTTTTCTACTGCTCTATCTCCTAACCTCACATTTTGTTTCCTTGAGGAAATCTGATAAATCATTTTCCTAGGGAAGGTTATTCTCCACCAGTCAGAGTACCCACAGAGGGTTTTGTACTTTTCCTTTTCCTTCTCTCTCATGCAGGCTAGCTTCGGCCTTTTAACCCCTGCTGGCAATGCTAAAGCTGGAGGTATTACACCACTGCCTGGCATTTGGTGGCCACTGTACTTACATGGGCAGATGTTCAGTAAGTGAGCAGATGACCACAGGACTCCAGAAAAAAAAAAAGAGTAAACACCACCCATATCTTAACTGAACAGGTCTTCCTTGATCATTGATCTAACAGCATGGGTGGCAGTTGTACTACAGTCCCAACCAAATCCTTGCCTCTTCTTCATTACTCACAAAGTTCACATTTAAGATCAAAGTGCTTTCCAATCTTGTTGATTCGCACCAAGGGAGTGTCACCAATTTTCTTGAGGATGTTTGGCATAACACTTGGAGTTTTTGTTCTAAACCAGAAAGAGGTAAGAAACATATAATAGAATTGGGAGACAGTCCTTAACTCCACAGCAATACATTAGCATCTAAACAAGGCTTGCCAAAAAAAAAAAAAAAAGAGAGAGAGAGAGAGAGAATAAGTGATGAAAACAAAAATCAAACCACATTCAAGTGGACCTACCACATGTAACAGTTCTACTGAATGTCCACTTACAATGTAACATGGTGATGGGGTGATTCAGAGGGAGACTTTCCCGGCTCCCAGGTACACTTGCTTGGGGCATCAGGCCGGATCCACTTCCTCTCCTTCTCTGTGGTGTTACAAGATTCCTTCTCTAGCATGCTACTGGACTCCTTTTCCAGAACTCCATTGGGGATGCAGATGGCTGAGAAGTGAGGGCAAGAGAGGGCATCCATTTCAGCTTCTGCAGGAAGTGATGGCATTGTGATCTGAAAAGAGAAAAAAGACCAATGTTTTTGTGTCTCAGCATTTGCAAAAGGTATCATTGTGTAATCACGTGTCAACAAGTGCAAGCTGTCAGGTCAATATCAGCTACTTCAAATAAAACAATATATTAAACTCTGCAGAAGGTTTTCATGTCTCCCCCACCACTTTCAAATTATTCAGCATCTTGAAGGCTGAACAAAACAGAAAACCAAACTTTGGCAACAACCACTTTGTACTTGGCAGAATACTGTACTGTAATTTACTTTTTGAAATTAAAAATCCTCCCAGTTAATGAGAAAGTATAGAGTACTGTTACTGTGAGGCTTCATTTTCATAGTACTGAGCTATGTCAAAGAACGTTTCAAGTATTCTGTGAGACATAAGGTTGTTAAAGTCACATAATCTGCTCTGCTTTGCTCCCAGTGTTTGAACTGCTCTGTGCCAAGAGCGCTTCAATCTTCAATGACCTAGGAAAAGGAGTGTGGGGGAAGAACAGAAGACTGAAATGGAAAAATGGATGAAACAGGTATAAGGGATACTTGTAGATCATAAGATATTGTAGAGCCAGTGTGATGTAGTGGTTCGAGTGCTGAACTACAGCTTTGAAGACGAGGGCTCAATTTCCATTAAGCCATGGAAACATACTGGGTGACCTTGTGCACATCACACACTCTCAGCCCCAGAAAACCCCGTGATAAGTTCACCTTAGGATCACCATGCGTTGGAAATTACTGAAGCCACACAACAACAACAACAACGTCTAAAGAAAGAAATGATCCACAATTTGCACATTGAAAACCTCAAGCAAAGTACAAATTTCAGATCGCTTCTTTCTGAACACAACAGCAAAACCCTACGAAATTCATGGGGTTGCCATAAGTTGACAGGTAACTTGAAGGGACGTACACACACATTTTGTATGTATTCATTCACATTCACTAGATTTAAGGAGTGCTTCTAGATGAATCCTTCCATATCCCACCACCCTGCCTCAAACAGAATTCTAGAGGGGGGGGGGCTGATCTGTTTGGGACCATCCCATGTTTTCCCATTGCTGCTTCTTTTTTGTTTTCACCAAAATCATTACAACGGAAGAGCCTCACTTTTGGTTGTAAGTGCTGAGAGCCATCTCATTGGAAGCACTGATACACTGGAAGCACTGATTGGAAGCACTCCATACTTCCTTCAGTTTATTTCACTCTTCGAGAACGAGAGGAGAAGGCTAGCACCTTAAAAGTTCTAGAGCATGTATGGTCACTTTAACTTTTTTAAATGTACCACCACCACTACACCCTTTTAAAGGTCAAAATAGGGCAAATTACTGTAATATTGTGCTTTTACCAGGAACTGGATTTAGAAAAATAGAAAACAAATGGGGACAACTGGAGCTTATTAAACTGTTTCAGAATTGCATTCTGTAAGTAATCTGTTCCTTAATCACCCAGGAGGAAGAATGTGAGACTACTGTTCTAGGGCAAAAAGTAAAACTTACTCTCAGTTTGGATTAGTCATCCTACGAGTAAAATGCAAGCTCTCGCTTCTTGAATAAATGACATTTTCTTATATGGAGTCAGACCATTGGTCCAGTTACAGAGCTTGGAAATGTTCCTGATCAGAACACCCAGAATCCTCCAAAACAGTATGGACATTGGGTGACGGTACATTGATTCTGTGAATTATAGTCCAAAAAGTGACATTTCCAGATTCCAGTTATTACTAAGCCTTAGAAGATCGCCATGGTCTCATGTAGAACTCTTTTCCTTAGCCAGCTAACTGGACCTCAAGACTAGTCCTGCTATGAGGAAGAGTCAGTTGGTGGCCTCAGACACAAAGGAAGGAAGGAAGGAAGGAAGGAAGGAAGGAAGGAAGGAAGGAAGGAAGGAAGGAAGGAAGGAAGAATAAAACAAGGGAGATGTTGCACCATCCTATTGGCTCTTCTTCCTGAACAGTTCTTTTTTTAATGCTCCTGGGCCTCACTACACTAGTGTGCTGAATTAGTGGAAGATACTATCTCATATTTTGTCCAGATGATTCATCTGTTAGTCTAGTAAGCTTCTGCATGTGGAACAGAGAAGGGACACTATTTTGTCCTTTGCCACAGACAGCAGAATGTCTTGGGCCAGCCTTGCAGATTCCTTTTAACTCAAGATAGAAGGGTGGAACATTGTATCCTCTGTATCAAAGAATATCCTCTTTGACAGTGCAATAGTCTTTCCAATGTTTAACAACTGTCTCTTACTAGTTTAGTAGACAAATTATATTAACTATGCCTCAGTGAATTATGGGGAGAAGAAATCTCATCTTCCTAGTTTTATGTTTATCTCCAGATGAATTAATCTGGAACTCAGGCCCACAGCTCAATGTGGACTAAAATGCTAACTGCATCCCAGTTTCTTCAATACGAGCTATTCATTCCGCAAGAAAACAACTACTTCCAGGCCCCTCTGGACCAGTCTAAACAAGTATAGGTTCACCCAATATAACTCAAAAGGTTTTGCTAGTTGTTGTCTTCTCCATGTCCACTCATTCCATTCTTTTTTGCAAGCTGTTTGTAGTGATTTCTTGGATCTCAATTGGGACTCTTTGGTTTTATAAAACCAGGGGTGTCATTGCTGAGGTGAAGCAATGATCTGAAGGGTAAATTTTCTCCTCCTTTCCTCCTCCAGTTATAGTATTAAAATGCCATTTCACCGAAGCACAGATGCATTAGAATACTAGGATGTTCCTTTAAAAGGAGGGCAAAAGAAGGAGAATTTTTTGTTCTGATATGTCTTGAAATTAAAAAGGAACCTACGCTCAAGGGTAGGAATAAAATGTTGCACTTCTTGCTTGGAATTACCAGAAATTAGTCTGGAACAATAGAAATGTTGTTTGGCTATTTAAAAAAAATCCTGAGAAGTACAATAAGTAATATACTGCAATCCCTCAACACATTTGCTCATCTGGGGGAGACTTCTCTTATTATATAGCTAACAGCATGTTGCCTTTTTCTCCAAGACTTTTGTGTAGTGAGTAAGCAAATAGTAGTGAAGTCTGCAAGACCAGAAAATCAGGAACTATTATAGTCCAGAGGAGTCATAACACCAGGAAATGCTGCCCATGAATGCGTCAAAAAGTATCATGCAATACTCTCTTTAGCAAAGACCTTACCAGAATCTTCTTGTGCTGGCATGTTTCCAAAGACTTGCATCACATTTGACCTCTGAAACCGAGAAGAGGGCACCTTCCACTTTCCCCCAGCCCTCTACATCCAATCTTTGTTCACTTGGAAGCAGGAAAAGAAGAAATGCATGTAGGATACTGTTTGGTTGACAAAAGATCCTGGCAGCTAGCAGGACAGACGATGTTTCAAAGGCTAGGAGCAGAAGCAAAGCTACTGCCCCCAAATTCTAGATGCACTCTCATTAGGGTTGGTAGGTAAAAGATTCTGATGATAGATGATGATGATGATTTTATTTATATCCCACCTTTCTCACAATAATGGACCCCAAGGTGGCTAACAACATCTTAAAAAATACAGATTTAAAAACAATGCAAAAACTTTTATAAAAGTATAAACATGGAAGTTATTTTAAAAGCCATTAATCAATTTATAAATTTAAAACATTAAACATTAAAAACATTAAAATTAATTAAAAGACAATGCAAACTGTTAACACAGCACATATCAAAAAATTTTAAAAGCCTGGTGGTACAATAAAGTTTTCAGTTGCTGACAGTTACTTATTTATTGAATTTATATCCTGTCTTTCTCCCAAATGGGATCCAAGGTGATCAGCAGAAGGAGATCAAGGAGGTAGCCATCCTAGCCTCCCCAGGGATGGAGTTCCAAAGACTGGGAATGGCCACAACGACTGGGAATGGCCACAACGACTGGGAAAAGCACAGTTTAAAGGCTGGGAGTGCTACACTGAATTAGTAGGAGAAAGTGGCCTTTGTTTGAGACATCTCTGTTGCATTTTGGAGATCCTCCATGTTCTAAGGCAGAGGTAGCGAACATGGAACCTTCCCAATGTTGCTGGACAAAGTCAATGGTGACAGATGATGGGAGTGGCAGTCTAATAACATTACAAAGGCCACACGTTCTCCATATCTCTGTTCTCATGGACTCTTAACTGAAGAAACAAATTGTTGTTGTTGTTGTTGTGTGACTTCAAGTTGTTTGTGACTTACAGCTACCCTAAGATGAACCTATCACAATGTTTTCTGTGGCTGAGAGTGTGTGATTACCCAGTAGGTTTGTATGGCTGAGCGGGGAATCAAACTCTGGTCACCAGGGTCATAGTTCAATGCTCAAACCATTACACCATGCTGGCTCTCATGAAGAAACAAATATAGCAACACAAACAGGTTAACAATGCAATCAAAATCTACCCTGTCAATAATTGCAAGATACACACATATGCACAAAAGTAAAGTAGCATCATTTTTTTTTAAGCTAGGGTTCTGAGCTTTTACAGTTTAAAATTTAAACAACTGCACTTGAGGAATTTTTGGCCTCTATGCAACCTGCTGCAGAGTCTTTGGGCAAGAGCAGGAGGTAAGGAGGCAAGTGGCAGCCCCAATGCACATTCATGCATATAAGAGATTATGTTCTGGCATTAAACATGGATGTTTCACTATATATCTGCAAACATTAAACTCTCCTGCCTGGTGCTGTCATCAGGAAAAGGCAAAAAACTTTAGCTAGAACCTAGGACTTTCTGTATAGAAAATTTTGTTTATTGGGCTACGTTAGAGACCTACCTCCAAGAACTAATAAAAGCAGTCTATGGAACAGAATAGCTTCGATTAATCTGGATTTTTTAAAAAGGTGGTAAAAAGGTTGGCAAGAGCCAGCATGGTATAATGGTTTGAGCATTGGGCTATGACGCTGGAAACCAATGATCAATTCTCTGCTCAGCTGTGGAAACCTACTGGGTGACCTTGGGCACATCACACACTCTCAGCCCCTGAAAACCGCATGATAGTGTGACTTTAGGGTTACCGTTGAGTTAGAAACAACTTGAAGGCACACATTGTCAACAACAAGAGGGTTGTAAATCCAGGGTTGGTGGGAAGGAGTTTTTCTTGCATGTAAGTTGCCATAACTATGCGAAGCAAGTAAGTGAGGGCAGAATGGAACCAGAAAAATCATATGTGCTTTTTGTGCTATCTGTACCACCATCAAGGATTTGTGTGTCTATGCGAGAATGCTATAGCATCTACAGCCTGTGTTTATGTAGGCTTGCAAAACTAATGAAAAGAGCAATACTATGCACCGGATATGTGCCAGTGTGGCATATTTTTATTCCTATTCAACAGGAGTGCCAACAGCACAACAGCTACAGAAATCAAAACTAAAATAGCAGCAACTCCCAATGCCTGAAGAAACTCCACTACCACTCTGCAATCACAGCACTGTGTACTGGCAACTCCCCCACTATATTATCAATGCACACAGCTTGACAACATCATGGCAACAGCCAGCTCTAGCACACCACACCCCCCACATACAATGAAGAATGTAAACTACACACGGAGAAAAAGGCTTCCCCTGAACAAAGTCCCACACAACTGATAGGTAACATCAAGTCTCCATACACACTTATTGGAAGAGAACTTTCCATCTTGTTCTCATACTGCTGTCAAGGTAAGGAGAAACAGTAATCTACATGGAGGAGTGGAAGCATACACAAGGAATGAAATAGATGGTAACTGAGCCTACTGCTGAGGAAATATAAATAATGGTGACCACAAGGCAAAACTATGCTTTTAGTTCAGCTGGGAACAATAACCTCCAATGAAAAAAATGGGGAAGCTGGTGGAAAAGCAGGCTCAGAGCTTGAAAACACTACTTCTGGGGACAATAACTCCCAGGATCCCCCAACCAACATGCAACAAGCTCTGTTTAGGCTGCAGATCAAGAATGGAGAATGTGTGGAATTCCAGACAAAGCTTAAATTAAACATCAATCATCCCCTACCATTAGCTATGTTGGGCAAGATGGATGTAAGCTGCAGTTCACATTGCCAGGAAGACCATGTCCTCTACCTCTGCTTTGGACTCTATAAAATAACACTCAAAGCAGACAATAGAAAGACCCAGGCCAAGCCAATGATGTCCCGTTGCCCTTCTCTGTCCCATCATCGCACAAGGGCTCCATTCTAATAACTTAGATTCAGTGATGTAGACTCAAGTCAAAAGACTCAGACTCAAGTTGGACTTAAGTTGTTTCAGTGACTCGACTCAGACTCGACTCGGCCATAAATGATGCACTCACTCAACTAGACTCGAGACTTGTATATTTTTAATGACTGATTTGCTGCCCTTGGTTCAGTAACATAACGCATTCATCCAGAAATCTTACGACTTTGAACAATGCCTCGATCTCTTTCTGCCTACTGGTCACATGACAATATGTCTCAAGCCCAAAGTGTGGGCATATTTCTCAGAGGGGAACAGCAAATGGGTTAGGCATTGGGCTTGAGGCAGGCTTGAGGTCTGCTCAGCAGCCCGTCCACACTGCATATCAGAGGAGCCTTCTAAAACATTTCCTAAGAGCAAAAAACAAGACTTACCCCCCAGTGCAGTGTGCATTTCTCAGAGGGGAACAGCAAATGTGTTAGGCAATGGGCTTGCGGAAGAAGGATCCTTCCTTCTAAAGCTTTTGAATCTTCAGTAATGGGGAGTAAGATAGGGTCCTATTCCCTACTTCTGAAGCTGCAGATGGCAGAATTGCAAATGTGGAGAGCCAACTCTGCTTAAATTGTTAAAACTGATTTTGTTTCACTCTATCCAATAATTCTGGAATTTTGGTTGGGGTATAAAGTTGACTTCTAGACTTGAGACTTGACTTGAAACTATCTTCAAGGACTTGAGACTTGACTTTAGACTTGAAGGCAGGAACTTGAGACAACTTGAGACTTGGGCCATTTCCATACCGGGCTTCTGAAATGGTGCAGAGTGACCTCTCACGGAGGTCTTCTACACCGTAGAGTGGACTGGCGTGGACTACTTTTTGTAGTTCCACACCAGAATCCACTCAGGAGCGGCCGGAACTAGCCGCGCTGCGTGTTTTTTAAAAACCTCTTTTTCGAGGTTTTTAAAAAGCACGGAGCGCGCAGCCCCGTGCCGCTCCGTCGCCCGGCTCCGACGCAGATTTTCAGGCGCGCGCAAGTGCGTGCCTGCAGATCTGCCGGGGGCGGGCTTCCAGCTGGCAAGCTTCTCTGGTTGGTGGAGAGCCTCCACCAACCGGAAGCCGCCATTTGGGACATCAGAGGACTGCGGAGCAGCGAGCTCGTGCTGCTCCGCGTGGCGACGGACTTACCCGGCTGCTGGTAAGCTCCGTTTTTGGGCGTTTTCGCCCGTTCCCCCCCCACATCTGGAAAGGGCCATAGAGTAAAAGACTTAAGTACATCACTGCTTAGATGAAGGGGGAAAGGGAGCATAGTTTAATGGAACAGGTCAGGCATAACATGCAACAGGCTCTGAGCTTGACTCTTGACTACAGTTTCCTGAGGAAGGAGCTAGAAAGAAAGCCATGAACTCACGTATCGAGGAGTTAAACTACACAGAGCACTGCTCAGTTACATCTATCTATGCTGCAACTGCTACTTGTTTTGAAGGAAAACCTTCCACGGAGATTCCATGGAGTTTCACACATCACTTCATGTCAGAAATCCATCTTCCTTATTGCTGTCTGCCCTGGAAACTGATTTTTAAACCATGCTGACTGGGGAATTGTAGCATTAAAATGATTTTCCTAAGTGCTGCCAATCCATAGTATGAACATTATCCCCATGAAGTAGGGCAGTCCACAAACAAGCCCTCTTAAATCTATTCCCCTGTGGCTGGTCTCCTTGTCAGCCAGTAATTTAAAAACATTTACACTGACAAAACAGGAAGGGTATTTACAAACAAAGGAAGAAAAAGTTTCTTTCTTCTTTCCTAAACTTACCACTGTAAGTGGCTGCCTTGTGTTCTGTGGTGGTATGCATTTCACAAGCTAGGCCTAGGAACATGGGATTATAGCACAAATTCCTTATGACCTAATGACTGAATAAAGTCTGAAGTCATCCCTTACTTGAAGACAAGAGCAAAATCTTGCCTTAAAATCCCTTGGATGTTCAAACGAGCATCACCTTTGGCATAATAACGAGTAGATGCTAGTGTCACGTAGTAAAAGTGTAGTTGGAATTAAACAGGCTTTCATTCTTTGTAGCATCAAATGCTCTATTGATTGATCTGTGGAAGGTCTAGATAAGGGACTGGCAAGCCCACGCCACAGTCTTGCATCCAAGGCTATTGCAGGAGATAATACCTAGAGGTACTTCGTTTACTTTTCGACAGGCTGACTGAGCCAACCTTTCCTCTGGTTTGGTCACTAGTCTGGCTGTATGCTGTCTCTGTTGTTGCCTTGGATAAGAATAAAAAATATTGCATCAGCCACATAACTCTTTAAGAGTAACATATCTGTCAGCATAGGTGTCAGCCGAAACAAGTCTGGCCTAAGGCATTTAGCTGCCTGCAGCAAAGGATAAGATATTTCTACTGCTCTCTGTTCAGAATGTGCCATCTTCGGAGAAAGGAGAGATATACATTAAATTTAATATTTATTATTTATTTATTGTATTTATATGCTGCCTTTCTCCCAGAGTGGGACCCAAGGCAGCTTCCCAAAAGTTAAAAACATTAATAAAGCATTTAAAACAATTAAAAACATTGTGAGACATATGAAATCATACAAACCTACAAAAAAATTAAGACATCTTGATAAATTAAATACCCACTTGCTTACATATTAAAAGCCTGCTTAAATGAGAATATCTTTATCTAGTGGCAAAAGAAAAAAATAAACAAATAAGCAAACTAGGCTGACTTTTGAATTCAGTGCTGCCGCTAGGGTAGGACCTGGAGGTAGAAGTCCAGGAGCCTTCTCACACTACAATTATAGCACTATTATTCCACTTTAACTGCCATGATTTCACCCTATGGAATCCTGGGGTTTGTAGTTTAGTCAGGCACTGGAACACTCTGACTGAGAATGATAAATGCCCTTCCCTAAGTTGCCAACCCCAAGATTCCACAGGACAGAAGCATGGCAGTTAAAATGATACAACAGCACTGTAATTCTGCAATGTGAATGGGCCCCACTCACCAGAAAGAACAGGAAGACACCCCAACCCACAATGGATCACTGTCATCTTACCACATTTTTTTTATACATATATATTATTAAAAAAAAAGTTACAGATGTTCACATTTGCCAATTTCTTCTCATTATGCTTTTCATAATACTCTATCACATCTATTACAGTCCTTATGTTATCTCTTATTTGTCTTCTGGGTAAAAAGCCGCTTTGGTCTTCACGTATTATTTTCTGTAGTATTTTTTTTTTAGTCTGTCAGCCAATATGTTTGCGAATATCTTGTAATCAACATTTAAAAGGGATATTGGTTGATAGTTGTTCGGGTCCCGAGGGTCCTTCCCTTCTTTCAATATCAAGGTTATCATCTTACCACATTTTGAAGGGGCTGAAGTAATAACCATTTCCATCTTAAAGGGAAGGGCCACAAGATAGCAAGAGGGGGCAAAGGGCTTGCAGACTTCTGTCCTTCAATATTTCCTTATCAGTCCCTGCCTTCCAACATCCAGTCATGGAGGATCTGCTTCCCTCTGTCAAAGAGTAAAGGCACCTTACAAACCGTGTGTGGGTTCCATAGCTCTCCTCCACTTCAGAAATATGCTGTAGTGAAATGTAAGCAATATGAGGATGGGGGACCGGTGTTCAGGAGGAACACTTAAAAGTATTATGACTCTTCCCTTTTTAGACAGATCTCTATTAGCAGGCCCAGTCCAGCTTTCACCGCCTTATCTACTATAAAAAAAAAATCAAAGTTTGTGAGTTTGTCTGCGTCAGGCAGGCAAAGACCTCATAGGATTGGCTGTGTGAGACAAGAAGACCTCATACGATTCTATGGTATCCTGGGGTTGGCAGTTTAGGGAAGGGCCTTTAGAATTCTCAGCCAGAGAGCTCTTAGGCCTCAGGCCGGTTGCTATGCAGATGAGGCCTAGCAGCAAGAAGAAGGGCAGTATATTCCCTCAGAAACCAAACCTCTGTGTGTTAACAACTCTGAATACAGACTGGATTGGGGAATATGGGGAAAAGTTACAGGTACTGGAATAGGCCAGTTGCTATGGAGATGAGGCCTAGCAGCAAGGAGAAAGACAGTGTATTCCCTCAGGAGCCCGAACAGTATATGTAAATAACTCTGAATACAGATTGCATTGGGAAATATGAGGAAAAGTTACAGGTACTGGAAAAGACAGTTTGGTGAGTTCTTAAAAGGAAAATAAAATCCCCGGCAATGCTGGGTAAATATGCTAGTCACACTATAAAATTACATCACTGTGATTCCACTGTAACTGCCTGGCTGCCTCCTTTGGAATCCTGGAATCTCTAGTTTGGGGAGGGACTAGAGCTTACTATCTGTTGTTGTTTTCTATCAAGTCAGCTACAAACTGCGAATGAGAGCCTATGAATGAGAGACCTTGAGTTATTCACTCAGGTCTTGCAAACTCAAGGCCATAGCTTCTTCGACTGAGTCCATTCACCCATGGGAGGAGTCTTTCTCTTTCTTTACTGCCTTCCACTTTCCACAGCATTATCATCTTTCCAAATGAGTCACATCGTTTCATGATTTGTCCAAAGTTTCTTCATCTTTGCTTCTGGTAAGAATTCAAGCCCTACTTGCCTTAAGACCCATTAATTTGTCTTTTTAGCAGTCCGCAGTATCAGTAGAATGCCCCTCCAGCAACACATTTAAAATGAGTTTATTCTCTTCCTGTTAGGTCTCTTCACTGTCCAGCTGTCAAAACCATACATAGAAACTAAAAATACTATAGCCTGGGTAATTCTAAATTGTTTTTGTATGCCATCAAGATTTTTCTGACATGACCCTAAGGCAAACCTATCACGGGGTTTTCTGGGGCTGAGAGTGTGTGACATGCCCAAGGTCACCCATTGGGTTTCCACGGCCCAGCAGGGAATTGAACCTTGGTCTTCAGTGTGGTAGACTACTGCTCAAACCACTACACCACGCTGGCTCTCTTATGATTCTAAATACTGCTCCCCAAACTGCAAATCCCAGAATTTGACAGGCTGAACAGCATCACCAGTGGAGAAAGTTCCAGTGAGCTCAGGAGGAACAGGAAGGTCAAACTTTTTGTTTACCAGTCTCTTTGTATCTCTTTGAAAAGAGTAACTATTTTATGTCACCTTGGGGACCCTGGTGGGCTGAGAGGTGATGAGCATAAACAAACAAACAAATATATACATATAGCAAAACATGTAGCAGAGGAGCAACAGGTACCGCTTTTCGGGTTCCTAGATTGCACATGCCATCTGGAAAGGGACAGGAGCTATACAGGAGGGAA
Organism: Cyclura pinguis; assembly: GCA_030412105.1. Classification (NCBI taxonomy): domain Eukaryota; kingdom Metazoa; phylum Chordata; class Lepidosauria; order Squamata; family Iguanidae; genus Cyclura; species Cyclura pinguis. The sequence goes on along the minus strand of CM059601.1, from coordinate 211,962,314 downwards.
AAAAAATAGCTACCTATAGCAGCATAGCTGATCAACTGTTGCTGTAGGGCTAAAATGAAACAGGTTTCCCTTGATGTTCATGCCTGAACTATCTATGAGCTCTACAGCTGGCACCAGAACACACAAGAATATGAAGTCATCCTTTCCTAGCTACATGATTCTTTTTCCCATAAAAAGTTTATTTGCCTATCCCACTACCCAAAGCCCTACCAACGTTTGTGGTTGTTCCAGAGCAACTGCACGGAGAGCCATGCAAGCCACAGAAAACAGGCTTTGTCATTAATTGCTGGGCAGTTAGTAATTGATTTGAATCACAGTTTAAAATTTTGTTTTGGAAGCCTGACTGCTACAAACTAATAACCAGGAAAGACTTCACCCTCCGCCAAGCCTATCAGGCTAGGACACAGCCTACTTTTAAGGTACAGCTTTAATCCTTCTCTTTGTCCTTGTTCTTTCTATATTTGTAAAGGCACATTTCCAGATACAAGAGTTAGGTTCTAGATCACATAATACACGTACACACACACGCGCAGAGAGCCACGTTTGTCTCTATCATCATAGTTTTAAAGAATTGAAGAATAGAGAGTCTTTCGGGAGTTGACAGAAATCTGAATGGCCGGAGTTAGCTAAAGCACAAGCACATAGTTTCCATACGGGGGCCAGCTCAGTTTTTGCTTTGTGTTCCAAGCTTCTTTTGGCCAAAGTTTAAAGAACTTGTGGGTAATTTTAGCCAGTTTACCCCTGAAAAAGATGAAAAGTCAAGCTCCAGATTGTATCCAAGCAGAAACAGAATGTACTATGTGTTAGATATACCAGTTGTACTGATAAAACAGCAATGAGGGTGCAAACCTGCCTCCACACAAAAAACAGGTCCAGCACCAGCAACCAACATACCTAGGCATTTGCTGAGGCTTATATGCCCCATCAGGGTCCCTACTGGCCAAAATGACTTGGTTCCTTGCCGCATGTTCATTGCCTTTGTGTGCTCTCTGGCTTAACCAATCACAACGTAGGTGCTGCAGTGAATCAACAGCTGGGTGTCAGCTTGATTTGTACCTGATGACAGTGCCCTACCAGGGAAAGCGTGCTCACAAGCAGAAATCAATGCCTTCCATCTGCATGCCACTAGGCTTACTCAGTAGTGATACTGTTATGGTCTGGGAGCTGAGAAGCCACTCAGCTTCTCTTTAAAAACAACACTACTGTTGGCAGGTAAACCAGCTTGCAGAAGAAAAGGCAAGGCAAAGGATCCATGTGGCAATAGATTCTGGGGTAGGGACCAGACAGTACTAGGGGACTCATTTAAGATAGTCCGCCAAGGACCCTCAAAGAACTGGTGTTAGACCTAATAAAGAAGCCACATTGCTTTGTTCAACATTATGTCGGTTTAAGATTTATATCCCCTTCACCATTTGAAAACAACTGGTGTTAGACCTAATAAAGAAGCCACATCGCTTTGTTCAACATTATGTCAGTTTAAGATTTATATCCCCTTCACCATTTGAAAACAATCCCAGAGTGTGTTACAAGATAAACTGTATCATTATGAAACTATAAAAATTAGTACCAAAGGAATAGTACAAAAAACCTATATGTTATCTCCCTTTGGCTACCTCATTCTAATACACAGGCACAACTAATGGGGGGGGGGGCGAGAACTGTGTGGCCTATCAGATGTTATTGGATTGCAACTCCTAGCTTGCCTCACCATTGGCTAGGCTGACTAGCATTCCTGGCATCTGCAGTCCAACAGTATTTGGACTGCATGATTCTCACATGACTCTCACCGCTGGTCTAATCAAAAGCCCTGCTGAAAAAGGAGAGTTTTCATCTGATGTCAAAATACCAAAGTCAGTTCAATCCAAACTCTAAAGGAAGAATATCCTTCAGCCAGGGTGGACGACTGAGAAAACCTTGTCATGACCGGGGAAGTTTGTACTTCGTCAGGTGAGGAGTTAGCAGATCTCAACAAAGCAATAGTCCACTATCTTGCCATCTAAATACCTGAAGGGAGTGCCAATCCCAAACTCCTTATCCACTCAGTCAAAGGAAGAAAGGAACACAGGCCATAATGTCTTCACTGTCTTAGTCAGCTAACCCCAATGAGAACCAGGTGACTGAAGCATAAAACATTTCTGCCCTCACACAGCTTGCAAGCAGCCAGATTTTTCACACCTGTTTGGCATTTTCTGCTTATTTGTTTGTTTTAATTTGTGAGGTTGGTGTGGCCCTCAGTATATTCTGAGGGCAGAAAATTTCTTCCTCGATCCCTGGAACCTTCCTACCAAATGTGTATGGCCAATATCTGTTAGGAGAAAAATCCAAAACATTCATTTTGAACAACCAAAAAAAAAAAAGTGTCCTATGTGGAGCGATTGTAGTAACCTCCTGTCCCCTGCATGGTGGACAACTTGTTCACCACCGAAGATAATATCACACTTTTCTACTGTGCTGTGTTCCATGTTCTGTGCAAACTCCAAGGTCAAGAAGGAAACAAGTTTAAAAATGGAAGCTAAGATTTTCGTGATTCTGAGCAGACTGGTAACTTTCCCCAGATTATAATCAGATTATAGAACACAGTACATTCTATTCCATAATTTTTCACAGTCTGGGCAGCACATTGTTTTCTCTTACTGGGCAATAAAAGAGGTACAAGATTTGTCCTGACTGCTCGGTTTGTCTTTGGCTATTGTTTCTTCAATCTGTCTCATTCCTTATCAGAGCACATATAGTGCAGCAGAACATTCTTGTCCACGGTTCCAAACAGTGAGGTATGTCCTTCTGCAGCATACTTCATCCCACCCTACCCCAGTATTTGCCTTTCCCTCTAACAGACAGTCAGCATTCTGTACTCACTCAGTGTATTTAATCCTCAATGCGTCTTTTCGGTGGGATGGGATGCTCATCCTTGTGTTCTCCCCTGTTTGTTTGTACTTTGGCAAAACTTAGGGGTCCCTCATGACTGCTAATAACTCTTTCTTGCATATGAATGATGCTATTTGGTTACATCAGGAACAGCAGTACTCAAAATTAAGATGGCTGTCACATTTTCTCTCCCGGTTTAATGGGTACCATGATACCCCAAATAGCTAAATTTGGTTTCTTCATGGTCCCAGAGAATCACCTTTTTCCAACGCAACATCAAGGTTGTATTTTCCTGAAACAGTGCAATTTCAGTGCTAAGCCTCTACAAATCATTTAAACATTTGCTTTAAATGGTTTTTTAGAGGCACTATTTGACACCAAAATTTTGGAGGCAGCACAGTGGAAGAATTGGGAGGCAGGATTTAAAATGGTCACCAGACCCACCCAATATGTCCACTCCTGTGGTATATGTTCAGATTTTTATTGCCATTTTCTGACTCATTTTAAAGCTAGTTATTTATTTATTTCCTATACTGCCTCTCTCTCAGAACCAGGACTCAGGGCAGCTCACATGAAGACTTAAAAAACAGGTACAATAAAAAAAGAGGGCATTGCAACATCAAAACATAACTAAATAAAATATCAACTATAATATATCTACACAATTTTAAAAAATCACATCAAATGATGATGATGGCAAAAGCACATTATGATGATGGTGATAGTAGTAATACTTTGCAATATCAGTGCACATTAGCTGCATCCTTAGTAAGTAGGCTGTTGCCAAAAGCCCATTTGAAAAGAAATCTCTATGCCTGCCCACGAAAAGACAAACGTACTTTTGTTTGTCTGTTTGTTTGCCAGGGGAGGGGAAATCTATTTTCCCTTGGAAGGAAGTTCCACAGCCTGGGAGCAGCCACTCAGAAGCACCCAGTGCCTCAGTATCCCTTATTTCTAAAGTGGAGCCAGTATCTTGCAAGTGGTTGAAAGAAAATACAATAGCTTGGTGTATTTACCTTGCTGCTGGAACCATTTGCTTGCATGTATTTTCAGTTCCCACCTTCTGCTTCTGCCCACCTTGTCACAGAACTGAGTGCAAATAATGTTGGCCACCCACTGCTTGCCAAGTCATACATCTGCCTGTGGGGATTCTGCTTCTAGCCATTATGGACAGGAATCTCCCTATTTATATCAATGAAAAAGTGAGATGGGTAGGGGCCAAACAGAGATAACAGGAGTTATCAGAAGCTGATCAGAGGCAACTTGAATCAAGATCCCACTGGCTGCAGAGATCAGCACAGATTACCCACTGTAACTTCTCCATCCCAGCTTCTATCCAAATATACAATCAGAGAATAGGAAGAGCACCAAAATATAACTAGCTAGAAGATCTGAAAGGATGGGAATCCTGTGTTTTGCCAGACCACTGCTATATGGTTCAGACAAATCTTCTAGGCACCTTAGAAATTCAACAGAAGTACTTCTAAAATGCTAAAGTTTATCTGCATGTTAATAACATTAATAAGATTAAGAGATATGAAAATAGCTATAATTGTATAAATGACTCTTGATCCCAAATCACTTTCCAAGTCAAAACTCGCAAACCTCACAAAAGTTAACTGTTGGACTACAGAATCCCTAGAATTCTTGGACTCCCAGAATCCCCAGGCCAGCATGACTTAGAAAGACATATTGCTAGTAACTCAAATGTACATGATAATAATGTTTTTGGTGTACTTAGGCTTCCTCAAGCAAACATGGGTGTGCTGGGTAGGGTGTTTCTTAAAGCTTGTGTTACACTGACACCAGCAGAGTCGTGCTTCCATATCTGCACTTTCCACTGTAGATATAACTGTTACTATTTGGTTCTCAATTACTTCATGGTGTGCCAAGATTATGCAATACCCATTTGTACCAAAGCAGAGAGAGGAGACTCAGCCAATATGCTAAGATATGGAAATAGCAGTCGTCACACTTGTTGTGATATATATAGCCAAAAGGCTGTAAAATCTGAACTCTACTTGTATCATGGATCTTGCTGCGTAAAACCTGGGATATCTGTTTCCTTAGGCTCATCAGTTATATTAATAAGCCTGGGAGTAAATCCAAAATATTGTCGGTGTTTGCAACTGTTATTGTAGTAGAACTACATTCAAATTGGGCTCTAATGCAAGAATGAGAGATGTGAGAATCTATGAAAAAAGGAAATGGACAAAATAAAAGGATAGAGCTAGATTCAAGACTTTGTCACTCCAGGAGCAGACCCACTGGAATCCATGTATTAGAAGAGGCAGGGTGGTGAAATAGTTAAGAGAAGACTAGGATTTGGAAGACCCAAGGTCAAACATCCACTCAGATATGAAACTGAAGCCTCCACTGACCTTGGGTCAGTCCTTCTCTCTCAGCCTAACCTACCACATGCAGTTATTGAAAAGCTGGGAGGAAGACAGCCATGTACAACAGTTAGAACTCACTGAAGAAAAGGCACGATATAAACATAACTATGAATGAAAAGACTTAGACAGGGATATACAGGAAGGATACTTACCAAATCTGGAAATTCAAGATGGCTGACAGATTGGAAAGAGGATTTAAAAGACCAAAATGAGATGGAAGAGATATATGTAACTTCTTTCACTGAGGCAAAAAAAAAAAAAAAACCCAAAAATTAAATACACAAGTAGGGAACCCTTGACAGTAGCATTTCAAAAGGATTTCAGGATTGCAGTTGATCATAGGCTGAACATGAATCAGAAGTGTGCTACGGTAGCAAAAAAAGGAGAGAGAGAGGGCAAAGCATGATTGTATACATGTATAAGATCACAGTTTCCAGCTTATCAGTACTTATAGTTCACTCATTTTGCAGTCATTATGGATGCCACACTTTAAGAAGGATGCTGGTCAAGAGGAATGGGTTCAGAGGAATATAAGGAACATGGTCACTCATATGGAAAACAAGCTCTGTGAGGAAAGGCTAAAGGAAATGAGTAGCTGTCAGCGGAGAATAGAAGCCTGAAAGGTGGTGATAGCACTCTTCAAATATCTGCAAGACTGTTACAGAGAAGCAGGCAAAGACTTGTCACCTGCTGCCTCAGAGCACAGGGCTATATTCAGTGAGCTTGACTCAGAAAAGGGTAGATTTTGCCTGAACATCTGGAGACACTGCTTGAAAGCAAGAGTAAATTGACAATGGAATCTATTATTTAGCTACATGCTCTAACACACAGGAGGTCTTCAGGCAAAAGAGAGGTACACTAGCTCTGGATTTCTTTTGCCAAGCAAGAGTTTGGATTAGAGCAGTGGTTTTCAACTGTTGGTTCTCCAGCTCCCAGAATCCTCTGGCTACAGGTCATGCTGGACAGGGCTTCTGTGAGCTGAATTCCATCACATTTAGAGGACCAAAGGCTGAGAACCATTGGCCTAGGTAATTTTCAAGGAGCCCCCAACAATTTTGCTTCAGGCAGTCATCCAAGAAACTGTGAACTGTGAACAATGGCGGTGGGGGGGCGGGGACTTCTTTCCCACGTGTATGAACAGCAACCCAGGTTTCGCCAATATTTTCACTTTATTAAGCACCTCAGCTGCTCATTCCATGCATAAAACACAAAGACAAATAGCACCAAGCACTGAGGTGCCTAATAGGGAACAGCCTCAGTTGCTGTTGACATTGAGAACGGATGAGTTGCTTGTTCTGTGGATTTGTGAGGGAATTAGCCAGTGGACAAGGAGTGAATTAGTGGGCAATTTTACTGGTCCTTAGCTCCTGTTCAAGAACAGATGCCATGCAACCTTCAACAAGCTTGTCCCTTCATGCAGAAAAGTAGAATAAATGACAGAAAAGTTATGTCCAGGCGTCTTCTTGCTCTGCAACTTTTCTAACATTCAAGGATTTGAATGTTAGATGGAGAACCTACAAATGCACAATTTCCTCACTTCCAACCTGGGAAAAAAAAGCCTGAAATGAAATGATTAGTTCTGTGAACTGTGGAGAAGGTCATTTTTTTTAAAAAAAATATGAACTCTGATTGTACCTACCACTCCTTCTTGGAAATGGATTCTTTCAAAGGCTCTGTCTCTGCTGTATTTATTGAACTCATTGTGTCATGAATTTAGTGCGTCATGGAAATAATCAGCAGCACTGAATTTTTTTTTTATTTCATGAGCGCTAGTTTGAGACAAAGCTGGCTTAGTGTTGTTGACTCACAGGTGTAACTCTATCTAGCTACATGATAAAACAAACTTGTAGATCCTGAAGACAATACCCAGCTCTGTTATGCTTACAGACGGCTGTATCCGGAAGAGACATTTTCATATAAGTTTCTTCCAGGAAAGATGCTGATGGATTGTAAGTCCCTGCATCTCCAGTCATGGAGAATGCTGGGAGCTGCAATCCAACATCTGGAGAATTTCATGGTTTCCATCCTTGTTCTACAGGAAATAGCACCAGGTGGCGCATGAATCATAGGCATAAATCTGTCATAGTTACTTCCACTTTTTACCTCCAGTTTTTGCATGTGAAGCCCTGAGACTTAGCACAATGATCTAAACAATACGGCTGGTCCTACTACTGGGGAGAATATCTCAGGATAACATTCATGACATCTGGAGTGTCATGAAAGAGCACCAGATTGTTACTCATCTGTTTTGGTATTTACTGCCAGTGATAAGGAAAGGTGCTTGAACTAAGATGACTTCTTATCTCTTCCAACCATCACCATCATCTCCTCAAATAAAGCACCAGAGACTCACAGAACTGTACATCTGGAAGGGATCAAAGGATCATCTAGAAGCCCAATCCCCTCCACAACTAGACTATCTCTGGTTGTCCAATATTTGTTTAAAACCACTGATTAACCACTCTTACCATTAAGAGGTTATTCCTAATGTTTACTATGAACACAATGCTTCAGTAAAAAGCTTTAAATACTTTAAAAAGGAGAGGCAAAGGGAAATAAAAAGAAGGAAAAGGGAGAAATGGAAAGGAGGAAAAGTGGAAGATAATCAGAAATAATCAGAAAATTCGTTGCTCTACCTGCATTCATAAAAGACTGGCATTTTAATCTTCATGTCTTTTCTTTGTATCTTTCCGCCCACAGCACTACCTTCCACATCTAATTAGAAGACATATAAATGCCCAAGACAATTTAGTGAGGAAATTCCACATGATGTGCAAGTTGCAGCAGATGAAATTCCAATCTGGTGGGAAGCTGGGGTTCATTTTTCTAGAAGACAAGTTACAACCGGTGGGCCATGGCAATATGAAGACTGCCCAGAGCCACCTGCTAAGAACATTATGGGGTGGAGAGTTCAATTATATGGTGCCAGAAGGATGGGAATATAATTACTCTTTCACTATCATCTTTCCATGTTCTCACCCTTTGTGTCTGAAGAAAAGCAAAACATTTCATGCCCAGAACCAGGAACTTCTGACATTTTAAGTTAACAAGGCTCCCCAAAGATGCCACACATTTTAAAACAAACCGCAACATTCAGCAAACTCCTCAGGTGGAGAAGGGGAGAACTTTTGGAAGACTTCAGCCTTGCTCTGACTTTGCTCATGTCAGTGATGGGCCGAGGCTCAACAGTGCCCAGGGCAAGGGGGTGGGGCAATTGATGACAGGGGGAGGGGCAAGCAGCAGGTAGAGGAGGGGTGAGTGGCAGCGGGGCAGGTGGGGGGTCTCCTTTTTGTACCCCCCTGACGTTGGCACCCAAGGGGCAAGCTTCAGTTGCCCCACCCTAGATACACCTCTGCCTCATATTCAAGACAGGTCAAGGGAAACAGGTTGCTAGTCTGTTTCCAGGAACAATTTAAAGTACTAGTTTTGACCCATAGGGCTTAGGTCTAGGTTATCTGATGGACCATATCTCCTTGTATAAGCCTGGCTACGTCCTGAGAGCCTCAACAGAAGCCCTTCTCTTAGTCCCACCACCTTCACAAGCATGGCTGGTAGGGACACAACACAGGCTGTTCTTGGTGGCTACGCCACGCTCTGGAACTCCCTCCCCAGGGAGGCTAGGAGGGCTCCCTCCTTGCCGTCCTGTCAGTAGCGGAACCCTGTTTTATTCTAACATACTTTCAGAATGGAAAGGGCTTTCCAGAGGGTGCAATATTGTTTTAAATGTACTGTTTTAACAGCTTTTTATCTTTCATTGCATGTTTTAAATTGTTTTAATATTGTTAACAGTTTGATTCTATTTTAATGTTGGTCTTTTGTATTGTTCAGCTCACTTGTACTTATTTTCATTTGTAAGCCGATTTGAGCCCCAGTTTTGGGGAAAAGGTGTGATATAGGTAAGAAGAAGATGATGACGACAACGATGGGGTATTGTGTCTATTCTTGTGTCAATACCAGTGGGTTGGTAGCTCTCTTCAAAGCTTTGCTATAGAAAGCAAGGATAACAATCAACATTCATTCAGGAAGCAAAGTAGAGTAGCCAAAAATCTTAACAGTGGAATCAAAATTATGTTATATAAATTGTCTACCCAGACATATTTGACTAATTTTTGCTTTTTGCTGCTAGAATTCAACATTCAGGATCAGACCATTCTGGAAAAGCTCTAAAAATTTTGCTTGATTTTCCTCTAGAGAAGCTATCTGCTCCTCCATTCTCTGCCAAGGGAATGCTAGCTTAAACATAAATCTGAAAGCCTTCCATCCATGAGACAACTGTGACTTTTATTTCCCAGTACATATGGACTCTACTTCTTCATTCAGCATCTGTGCACAGAAACTCCCTGATTTTGTCACATGTAGGCTCAATGGATACTCTACTCACCCCTGCTCACATCACTGCACAGTAAGATGTTTGGTACTATGAGAGGACTAGAAACAGAAGCTTTGAGGAAACCTATCCAGCTTACTTAGCATCGTCCAGCTGTTTTTGATGACACCTGTTTTAGCAAAGGATTATGGGAACTGCCATTCAAAACATCTGGAGGACAACACATTGGGAAAGCCTGGTCTGAATGCAAGAGAAGAAAATGAAAAGAGAATGAGGGAGGCAGAAGTCAACTGACTGCCTGAAGGCCAGAGGCATGTCTTCCTACCTCTTTCATATTATAAGGAAATCTCTGTGAAAGCTACCTCCTGTCTCTTAAGAAAAAACTGAGGTAGTTTATCAACATCTTGGACAAAGGTTTCCGCCAGATCAAGTCAGAGAACTGCTCAAGCGGGATTTTCCAGGTGGCAGACTTACTGGATTCCAAGATTTCATATTTATTTTGTCATGCTTTTAAAAATCTATGACTAATTACTCTCCACTCACTCCTAGGAAAAAAATATTAGGATGGTAATATTTTAATTGCAACATGGGTCATTGCTGTTATGTGTTTTCATAATTTACTTTATCATCTTTCTTAAATGATGCCTTGATAACTACTCAAGTGCTCCTGCAAGAAATGGAATCAATCTACAGGACAATGGAAATGCTACAAAGTACTTAATGCTAATATTTTATAAATATAAGGCCAGGATAAGGCATGCTCACATAACTTCAATATGAGAAACCAAATTATTTAGCAACTTTTTGATATCTAAAACATTTTAAAATAACTAGTTTTTTTTTAAATTTCAGGAAACAGTGGAAAAATCAGATTATAAACAGGGATGGGAAGCATGTGACCCTCAAAAGGTTCATCCAGTTAAAACCTGATGTATAATTGCATCTACTATATTTACAACTTGAAAGACAGTTATTATACAACATTATCTTTCACTTGTTACTACTCATTGGCAGAGTGACAACAACTCTACATTCCTCCCAGAAACTGAATTACCGCAAACCAAGGCATTTGTAACTTCTCTTTCCTTTTGAGGGGCTGTGGAATCCATATCCAATCTTTCAGAAAGGTATTTAGACTGAAATCTCTTCCATCATTGCATCCATTTGTTTGCACAATTAAATCCTCACACAAATATTTGGTAAATTGTTCAAGACAGAAGTCTGTTGAACAGTTATAATAATCACATAAAACACGTTTCAGCAACTTCATGCAAGGATTTCATGCAATTCCTATTATCTCTTCCATTCAGGCTGGGATTTGTTTTTTCATCTTGCTAGAACCAAAGGTATTGAGAAACTCCTTCACATGTTCTTCACATTATCTTCCCACTCCTACTTTCCTTTCCTCAGCCCCCTCTCGCATTCTCACAGTCCTAGGACAGATATAACAGTAATGCTGCAGAATTGTCTATTGTACTTGCTTTCTGTGTTGACTGAAAATTAAGGCCATTTCCATACTACACTGTGATACTCTAAAGCCCTATGCACTTACATTCAAAAAATACACTTTTTACTCATTAAAAACACCTTCTGAGAGTTATGTAGTTTGACAACACAACCTTTCCAAGCTCAGATCCTACTGAACGAATGTAGGACATCAAGCACCCTGACTGTGTGAGTAGAGACCCTACATACAGCACACTTGCATTCTCAGTTCACGTAGAGATTTAGGGCATGGCCATTACAGGTATAGAAGCCAGGGCCAAGAGGCACATCCCACTTCTCTCAGTGAATACCTATGTGAGCGAAATACAGCTACAGCTTGTAACTGAACTCTGAAGATGCAGTTGAGAGAAGATGAATCAAGGAATGCTTGTTTTGCCGTTCCTTAAGACATACCCTTCCTCAAGCAGCATCTTCACAGATGTGGAAGAAACTATATATAATCATCTAGAATGGCAAGTGTATACCATTTCATGAACATCATGTAAATGTATAAAAACTTATGTCAAAACATTCTGATTTAGAAGAACTGGCCACCAACTAATTAGTGAACGTGTTCTAGTTCAGCAGGAATGCGGTATCTTACAAATAGCTTCTTTTCCACACAAATATTTGCTTGCAAAGCACATGTGATAAGGTCACACAAACATGATGGAAACTTACTTCTGACTAAACACACACAGGATTGCTATGTAAATCACCTGATTCAGAATAACCTCTGCTTGCTTATCTTCTTCTTTTTCTTGGTAATGGCTCATAAATAAGCCTGCATTCTTAGTGTATACATTCCAAACACACGCATACATATCAGATAGTGACAAGCAATACCAAATATTACTGTTTCACCAGGGGGGAAAAAAACAGGAGGGATATCTGCAACAAAAGGTGATCAGGTTTGTGCAGTCCCAGGCCAGTTTTCCTGGTGCAATGGGAGTGGAGAAAGGAAGCAAACGGCTGTATGATTGCATTCCTTTAAGAAAAAGGAAACCGCAGGATTTCCTGGAATTTTGCCAGACTGGAATTATATCCAGCATCTTTTGACCTCTGATCTGAACCCTTTTGGAAAAGCTCTCCAGCCATTCTATCTGCAAAAGTCATCTGTAATTGGAGCCTTGACAAGTTACCCAAGGCAGATCCTCTTTCTAATGCCCATGCAGGAGAAGTAAGCATTTCAGCAAGATGTTGACAGAAATGATGCTGTTTTCGCAAGCCACATTTTTTAATTTAGCGATTTCTTAATTCAGTTTTTCCCACTTCCTACGAAAGTAATTTGAAAGAAAACCTATAGTGTCTAGAACATAAGAACACAGGGAAAGCTATTTTTTTAGGACAACTCCCAGTATACTCCAGCCATACCATCTGCATGAATATTAGCAACAGGTGAAAAAAGGAGGGGGGAAGACACTTTCAAATGAAATGCACAGTCTAGAACAGCACGAAATGTTACTTTTTGAACCACCATTCCCAGTGGCTATGTTGGCTAGCAGGCCCTGGGAGTTACAGCCTGAAAGAATTTTCTGTGCTGTGCTAGAATGTATTCATCATTTGAAAATAACATTGCCGATATAACTGACACATTTTAACTTGTAAGGGCTGAACTGGTATTTGCCTGAATAAGTCTACAACATGGATGTTAACTTTGGATGTTAACATGGATGTTTAGCTTTAAGACACTCTTACATTTTATCCCATGTTAATTCACATATTGCACAGTGTTTAAGTGGCTCAAGTGCACTTTTCAGCTTTAACATGTTTAAACAGCCTTAAAGGTGTTCGGGTAGTTAATTCCTACGTCTTTTTCGCATAAGTCTGACTGAATTCCCATTCAGCTTCAGCTTTACACACAGGTACCTTGTAGTAAAACCCAAATGAGTGCAGTGGAAATTACTTCTGACGAAAAATGTAGTATGAGAGCCAGCTTGGTGTAGTGGTTTGACCATTGGAGACCAAAGTTCAATTTGCTGCTCAGACATGGAAATCCATGGAGTGACCTTGGGTGCCTCACATGCTCTCAGTCCCAGAAAACCCCATGATAGATCCACCTTAAGGCTACCATAAATCCATAAAGGACCTGAAGGCACACAACAACAGCATATAGTGCAGTGTTTCTCAGTCTTTTGTCTCTTATGCCCCATCAATCACTCCTTCAAATTAACTCAGGGTCTTTTTGCACTACACTGTTATAGGGCTACTACTCCATTGTCAACATCCAATGGAATCTTGGGGTTTGCAGTTTAGGGAGTGGCATTTGGAATCCTCAGCCAGAGAGCTCGTTGGCCTCCGCAAACTACAAACCCCAGAATTCCACAGGATATTGAAAGTGGAATAACAACACTATAAGGTGTAGGATGGACAGGCCCTAAGTCCCACTATAACAGAAATAAGAAGCTTGCTTTTCTCAAGAAAAGACTAAAATACCTTTGCCCCACCTAAACTACATTGGGCCCTCAGTACCCATAGGGTTTGGTTCCAGGTCCCCTGATGGTTACCAAACTTCATGGATGCTCAAGTCCCATTATGTACAATGGGGTAGTAAAATAGCATCCCTTGTATAAAATGGCAAAATCAAAGTTTGCTTGTGGATTTTTATTTATTTACTATTTTCAAGCCACGGTTGGTTGAACCCGTGGATAAAGAATCCATAGATATGGATGGCTGACTGTATCTCTGTGTGTCCAACCAGTGGTGGGTGCGCCACTGGCTGAGAATCACTTATGGATAGGATCACACTACCAGTATAAATTTTAAAAATCTGTTCCTGGGTTGCAGAAGAAGTCTTGCTGGATCAAACAAAGGCCACTCTAGTCAAACACCCTCTCTAGCCCAAACAGATGTCCATGGAAACCCACAAACAGAACAAAAGAGCAAAGGTACTTCACAGTCACCTTCCCACTCTGCAAATGTTTTATTTTGAGGCATTCCATTGTTCCATCTAGCCTGAATAAGACAGCCTAGCCCAGAAAAGATTCTTGGAAAACTTTAGCCTCCCCGCAACTGTCCTCTAATGTTTCGGTGAGATGGCAAGTCGATGCTGGCTTGAAAACAAGGATGATGGAGCAAAAAAAAGGAGGGGGATGGGTATAATTTTACAAAGCATCTTCTATCAAAGGGAAAGAGAATAAGAAGCCAGTTCATCACGTCTCTAAATGCCGCTGTTCGCACTTCACCTGCACCAAGGAGTGATGCAATCGCAAGATGAGCAAGACGCAAACGCATCCCGAGACTGCAAGGAGGAAAAGAAAAAATGCCAAACCTGAGCACACCCAACACAAAGAAAACTCTCCCAGTGATCGGTGTGGGAAGAGCCTCGGCTGCCCATATCCCACCCTTTCCCTCTCCATCCTTACCACCTTCAGTCAAGCAACCTCAACCCCTCACTCTAGGAATGGGAAAACCTCCGTGGATTTTCCAGACGCCGTGGACTCCGACTCCCATCAGCACGGTCAGGAGTGATGGGTGTTGTAGTTCAGCAGCCATGTAGAAGACGAGTTCGCCACTCTTACCTTTCTAAAATTACCAAAGAAATGGCTCTTTCATACCGCTAACACTTACTTCGGTCGACTGGAAAGGAGAAAAATCGAGGAGCCTCCGCACGTGAATAGAAAACGCCCCCGCAGAAAAACAGCGAACCTCCCCCCGTCGCCCCGCCGGGTGCGCAGCGTGTGTGCACAGATTCTCTCCTCGCTGTATCTTTTGGGAGAAAAGCCGACGGGGATTGGCTGGGGCGGGGGCGGGGGGCGTGAACCTAGGAGCCAATGAGAGAGGAGTGTGTGTCACTCCGGCAGCCGCTGGAGTAAATGGCTTCGCCCCGTTGCCTGGCGTGCGCGCCTGAGTGGGAATGGTATAGAGTGGCAGTTCTTTGGCCCGCAGACTCGATTTCCTGGATTACTTTCGGTGTCTGACCTGGGTCCCCCGTGAAGAGCGGTGACGGCAAGAGCGGCTTTTAGGAGACCACGGACAATGTTTCAGACAATGGAAAAACCCGGGATGTTTCGAGAGCATCGTCCTCCCGCAAAGTGGAAGCAAAGCTAGACAGACATTTTGACCGACACGCACTACTTGGGCTGTTTCACTCGTTTACCTTTATTTTAAAAAATTAACTCTCATTTTTTTCTTAATATGTGTATGTATGGAGCTATAACTACCTTGTGTCACACTGCTTAAGACCTGGAAAATCATCTTGAGTTTTAAAAATCAGTTATTAATGATTAATCAGGAACGTTAATGTATTTGGAGTTAGACTGACATTAAAACAAAGTTAAAATTAAATTTTAATTTTAAAAATTTCGTTTTAATTTTAATTAAGTGGTCATTTATCTATCCCACCTTTCTCCCCAAGTGGAACCAGAAGCCTGAATCACAATTTAAAAGTAATTTAATTAAAAAGTAATTTTTAAAATTAAAAATAAAATTTCATTAATTTACATTTTTTTATTTTAAAAATTACTTTTTAATTAAATTACTTTTAAATTACGATTCGGGCTTCTGGCTCCATTTGGGGAGAAAGGTGGGACAGATAAATAACCACTGAATGTACTTTAGCCACTTTTGAGTGCTAACTGGAGCTGTTAAATGGCACTTAGGTGCTAAAGTTGTAGGGAAATGTGCCTTCTGCCCAGGTTAACCCTATTGTAAGCAGAGAGGCTGGACTCAGGAAAATGCTTTTGGGTGATACGAAATGACAGCAAACTATTATTTTCTCCTGCTGCGTTTTCAAAAAAATATAGCCAGATGTTGTGGGGTTTATCTTCTGCTTCAAATGTCAACACATCTTGAGGTGTGAGATGAGGGGAATATTCGCTTCTTTGCTTCACACTGCAAATTATCCACTTACCTGCCACTTTCTGGTGGTGGCTGGTTTTGCTGTTCAGCGAAAGAGATGTTTTATAAAGGATACTTCAGGTAGAAGCCCTACAAAGGTAACTCTAATTCAGTCCCAAGAAGTGTGACAGTCCTATTAGTCTTGTAGCATTTAATGATCAGCACATTCATACCCTACAACATTCACAGAATAAAACTGGGACACATATGGTTAAGCAACAACAGGCGCTAGACAAGATGGCAAATTTTATTAATGATGAAGGACACACAAACTAGGATAGGCTTCAGCACCTTGTTTTTGCCTAGAAGAAGGGCATAATTCTATCCCCACTTCTCTTCTTCTCCCCACTAAGTTCACTATGTGTAAATTATATTTGCATTTTGAGAGTAAGCCAAAGACAAAAGGGGAGTGGAAAGAGGAAAGAGACTGGAACATTTTTAAAGCAGCTGAAAAAGTGGGATGACAGAGGATTAACTGGGACCATCCCTGTCCAGTTGGGACAACTAGAGAGTTAGCACATTTATTACGGCACTATTTTACTTTATCAGATGCATGAAATCTTATCCTGAGTTATAGGCATATATGCTACTTGAGATTGTCACTATATATGTGTGTACACTTGCATAATTCAAAGTAATACCTCATGCACGTGATGATGCACACTGTAGTCCACAAACACCTATAATAAAATTGTTAGCCACCTTCCCCTTGTCTCACAAAAGGTATTAGCTTTGCAGGGCCTGCCTTACAACAAGGCAGAGTAAGGCAGCTGCTTCTAATAGATGACTCAAGAGCATTGAAAAGGCACAATAAATGCAAACTCATTTAATTTATTGTGTTGTACTTTTGCTGTCAAGAGAGGGGATTTCCTGGCTCAAGAATCAAAACAACTTGTCTCAGGTATTATTACGCACTACTTCTCAAACTATTTGATCTGGTGGACTGCCAATGTAGCATCCAATATGTCAGGGACTGGGTATCATGTTTGTGCCATATCATACTTGTAGCTTCCTGGAAATTCACTGTTCAGCAGCAGCTGATACCTCATGGACTGGAACAGGTCCATGAAGCACCACTGAGTAACACTGCTCTAGTAGTTTGAGGGTTGAGGATTCAGAACCAGCCTGGTGTAATAGTTAAAGTGTTGACCTAGGATTCCAAGAGAACAAGGTTTGAATCCCCACTCAGCCATGGAAGCTCACTGTATGACTTTGAGCAAGTCAGTCTCTCAGTGTACAAAGAAGGCAATGGCAAACCTCATCTGCATAAATATTGCCAAGAAATCCCTATGACAGGGTTGCCCT
The DNA here is from genome assembly GCA_030412105.1 of Cyclura pinguis. Taxonomy (NCBI): domain Eukaryota; kingdom Metazoa; phylum Chordata; class Lepidosauria; order Squamata; family Iguanidae; genus Cyclura; species Cyclura pinguis. Next base: position 211,945,097 of record CM059601.1, on the reverse strand, counting down.
AAGGCAGAGTCAACTTGAAGGCATATAAAAAATGTTCATCGTCTCAAACCACATAATGCCATAGGGTCAGCTGAAGTCCCTTATTAGGTAGGCATGTACTCTAGGCTGTCAAATCATACCGGACGTGAGGGTGACTATTAATCCTCTCTCTCATTGCCAGCAGCATATTAGGTAAACTCTGGGGGATTCCTGCTGGCTGTTTTCTTTCTAATACAGCCTCCTTTGCTGTTTTGGGTGCACCAATCTCCCCCTCCCTCTTTCAAGAAGAACGAAACTTCAGGTGAGAATTTACTTGCTTCATTGCTGAAAGCAAGCCATTTCAAGCTTCATTCTCTTAGGCTGAGGACCATTTCAGACATCACCCAAGTTGATTTATGTGATTCCAACATATCCAACCCTATCAATGTTTTTTCTGGCAAGATTTATTCAGAGGTTTTTCACTGGCTTCCTCAAGGACAGAGTGTGACTTGCCCAAAGTTACCCAGTGGGATTCCATGGCTGAGTGGGGATTCAGACCCTGGTTTCCTGGAATCCCAGTTCAATACTAGAACAGCTACAGCATGCTGGCTCTGTCACCCAGTTAATATACTGGTTAAAACTGCCACTATTTTCTATTTTTTAAAATGATATCCTAATAATATGACCTCTGAATACCTGACATTAAAATCTATTTAAACAGTTCAAAGTTTAAAACCATAAAAATACAGTTTAAACATTCTAAATACACTACAAACAATTGAACAATTTAAAAACTTAATAGTTTGAAACAATACTTATGTATATTTTTAGAGACAGTCATTAATCCCAGTAGCTGCCAGAATAAAACCACTAACTGCAGCTATGAAATGGTCAATATGTGACCACTCCGTAGAAAGGATTTTTATCCGCATGAGGCCAAAACATAGGGGTTAAATGGTTAATTTTCTAACAATTTGATTCTGTCAATGCAAATTAACAGTACAATTGTTACATCGACAATTGACCAATGGCCACTGGTTGGGGCTGCAGGGAGCACCACGTTTTAACACCAGAAGGGCTGCCAAACTCCCACTCCTGAAACAAGGAGTTAGATCCAACCATAATAATTTTTTAGAGATAACCCGTCACTGGTACGTACATTCAGAGAGGCAGTACGGTGTAGAGGTGTTAGGTAAGAATTTAGGAGAGTTGGGTTCAAGTCCCCACTAAGTCACAAAACTAACCAAATGACCTTGGGCCAGTCTCCCATCCGCATCTATGTCGCAGATTTGTTACGATGAGAAAATGGGGAACAGGAATTATGTACACCACCTTGAACTCACTAAAAGCAAGATATACATTTAACTAATACATTTGAAAAATACCTAACACTCACTGTGCACTCTCAGGAACACAAGCTTCTTCCCAAGCATATCACTTTTAATTTAGAGTTTACAAAGATAATTGAGAACATGAATCCAATTTCAGTTTAGTGGACATGATAAGTTGTTTTTCCCAGATGCCCACACATCCTTATTGCTTTACTAGGTTAAACTGAAACCATTTGGCTGACCAGATCTCTGAATCTCTCTTACATGATGAATTCAGCAAATTAGGATCCTGAAGCCAGATTCAGATTCTTTTTTTCCTAAAGAAAGTTAGAAACATAAGAAGCTGCCCAGACAAATTATTTTGTACTGTCTACTACCCTACCTGACAACAGTTCAATGTACTTTTTATACTGGAGCCTTTGAAGGGCTTAGATGGAAAGGCCAGAGACAGAATATATAAGTTAAAGCTTGCAATTTACTATTGAGCTACAGGCTCTCTTTCACTTCATTAACAGATGTAATACCAGTTAAATTTTCAGTTGAACTTCAGGGCCACATAACTCTTCCTTTTACATTTAGCTGCTGAGTACTCTTTAAATGCCTACCCTTGAAATGCTACTTTTAAGAGGATTTTTAACTCTCTAATTGATATGTTAAATGTTAAGCATCATTAAGGCTCAAACTCAACTGCTAATAAAAGTACTTTCTAATTCTAGAGAATTGTCATTATTGTTCAGATTTTCAGACTTACCATTTGAATTTCCACCAAACCTGGACTGACTCTTTTTCTCTCATCCAGTAAGTAATCTAGATAACAACATCTAGCAATGCAAAGTGTATGTGACATCAGTGCCATGTTTTCTTGCCTTCATGGGCAGTTGTTACTAGTGGTTAGTGGAACTGATGCTGACAAATATGTGACAGTTATAGCAAAAGTCTGTTTTGTATACTGTTTATTAATAGGCCCACGAATCAATCAGTTGAAGACCAATATATAAACTCATAAACAAAAATAACCAAAGAAGATATGAAATTTAAGTGAACTTGTAGTCCTCATTGGCCTATTTGCAGGGAAGTGCTGCACTGCTGCCAGATTAGTCTCAGTTTTCATCCACCAGCACTTTTCCAGTCAATTTTCATCTTTAAAAATTCTTTGCTAGCTTATGATGCTGGAACGCCCCTACCTGCAGTATGGCATTTATGTCAAAACAAAGTAAGAAAAAAAATAGGCCTCTATGTGGGGGCTACCTTCTGAATTTTGGTGCAGCTGGGAGTAGGAGCTACTCAGAAGCGCTTAGAGAATAGGCTTTAAATTTTAAGTCAAAAATTGGATTTATTGTAAATGCCACATTCACAGAGCACAGATTTCTTAGTAACATACAGATATATGCAACTAAGCATTTTGACTGAGTAAAGAAATCCTCCTTGCACAGCTTTTTAAAGATGTGCCTAAGCTAACCTAAATAAGCAGACAGCATAACAGAAGAGGGAAACGTAAACATGTAACTGCTTAAGCATACTTTAATGTATATAATATTTTAATATTATATACATTAATAATTCCATTCATATCTAAATGTAAAAACCACCTCACCTTAGTACATTGCAATTATTAACCCAGTCATTCATTAAGGTCAGGGAAATTAAGATACCTTTTCCATAAGAAATCAGTTACGCAAAGAAAACTGTATCACTACAAATTTTTATTCAGAAGCCCATCTTGTTAAAAAATTGTCATTATGAACTTGTTTGGTCAATCAACTACAACACTTTCTAACAGACAATATAGAAATGGCATAGCTCAGAATCTTCCAGATCTTTCACGATCTCTTGACCGCCTTCTATCACGCTCCCGGCCACCACCTCCTCCACCACCTCCACGACCACGATCTCTGGATCTAGAGCGACGTTCGCGAGATCTTGACCTGGATCTATGCCTGGTGGTAGAAAACCAAAATGAATGCACCAAAAATCTGTTTTCTCCCACATATTGTTAAAAGTCAGTAAACTAAAATGCACAAATGAAAAACTCTTAAAGAACAGAATTCAAGAATGGAGGAAATTTGATTTCTGTGTTACTTTTATTTTTATTCAGTAACTCTAAATCATCATAGCACTAGCCCTACAAATAACTCCCTTTTGGCACATTACCATAATAATGAAAAAGACTCCTTTCAGTTCACTTATAATGGACAACGACAGAGCAATGTCAGCCTTAATCTGACTATATTTACTGTATTTAACAATTACTCCTAAATCCAACTGTGAGTCCTAACTAGACTAGATCCACTAGACAAGAACCTGGTAAGTCAACATTCAGTTCCACTGACTCAGTGGATTTGCTCTAGTTGGAACTAACCACTGGATTCAGGCATATGTTATTTACAGTGCAAAACTATGCCTTCCTGAGTGTGTGTATGTGCCTTCAAGTTGCTTCTTAACTCACAAGTAACCCCTATGAACTTTCTTTTTTGAGGAGAACACATATCCAGTGTATTGGTGCCAAGAACAGACTGTTCTTGGCAGGGAACCTCTCCGACTCATCAGTAGGTAGGAAGCAAGCTTACCTTGCCATGGTGGCCATTAATTGAGTTCACATAACACTCCTATGTTCTTGAGCACATCCATCTCAATCATGCTGCTTCTACCCCCAACATGTACATATCAAGTGCACCATGCATCTCCACGTCTAACCATCCATCCGGTTCCCCATCACTGCCAGGCTGAGCTGTTAGTCATTGTGATGTTAATGCAAGGCCCTGTCTTTTACCTAAGTATGTTGTCTGTTTTTCCTAAATATGCTGAGTGCCCGCACCAGACTTACACAAGAAGGGGGAGGCCTAGATGTTCTAGTTTCAAATTGTGTACAAGGTAGGGATACCCCCTTCAGTCCTGGCTGAAAGGGAGCGCCCGAAAAGGAGCTGTAATTATGCTTCTCTGGACATATTTACAGAAGTCTATGCAACTGAGAATGTTGCCTTATCTGGGTTCCCAATCACGGATTATGCTATAACAGGTGGGCAAAGTGCAGTTTGTGGCCATGTGTGGCCCCAAAGGGCTGAAAAAAAAATCACTTTCATTGAAATAATGGGAGAGGTATTTTTGTTTTAAGTGGCAGGAGTCATTTCTGAACCACTCGCAATAATCTTTCAGAACTCTTGAAGAACAAGAGAAGCCCCAGCAGACTGGAGGAGGGCAAATGTCGTCCCCATCTTCAAGAACGGGAAAAGAAAGGACCCAAATAATTATCGCCTGGTCAGCCTGACATCAATACTAGGAAAGATCCTAGAGCAAATCATTAAACAGTCAGTCTGTAATTACTTAGAAAGCAATGCTATAATTACTAAAAGTCAACATGGATTGCTCAGAAATAAGTCATGCCAGATTAATCTTCTCTCTTTTTATGAGAGGGTTACAAGCTTGATAGATGAAGGGAATGCTATAGACGTAGCATATCTTGATTTCAGTAAGGCCTTTGACAAAGTTCCACATGACATTCTTGCAAAGAAGCTAGTAAAGGTGGGCTGAGCAGGGCTACTGTTAGGTGGATTTGTAACTGGTTGACTGACCAAACCCAAAGGGTGATCACCAATGGCTGCTTTTCATCCTGGAGAGAAGTGACTAGTGAGTGCCGCAGGGTTCTTTCCTGGGCCCAGTGCTATTCTACATCTTCAGCAATGACTTGGATGAAGGAGTGGAGAGCATGCTGATCAAATTTGCAGATGACACCAAATTGGGAGGGACTGCTAATACCCCAGAGGACAGGATCAAATTTCAAAATGATCTTGACAGATCGGAGAGCTGGGCCAAAGCTAACAAATTTCAACAGAGAGAAATGTAAGGCCCTACCACTTAGTCAGTAAAAATGGAATGCACAAATATAGGATGGGGGATGCGTGGCTGGATAGCAGTATGTGTGAAAGGGATCTAGGAGTCTTGGTAGATCACAAGCTGAACAAGAGTAGCAGTGTGATGCGGTAGCCAAGAAAGCCAACACGATTCTTGGTTGCATCAATAGGAGTATGGTAACTAGATTGAGGGAGGTAATGGTACCACTCTATTCTGCTTTGGTTAAACTTCATCTGGAATACTGTGGACAGTTCTGGGCACCTCAATTCAAGAAGGATATCGACAAGCTGGAACGTGTCCAGAGGAGGGCGACCAAAATGGTGAAGGGTCTGGAAGCATGCCATATGAGGAATGGCTTAGGGAGCTGTGTATGTTTAGTCCGCAGAAAAGAAGGTTAAGAGGGGACATGATAGCCATGTTTAAATATTTGAAGGGATGTCATGTTGAGGAGGGAGCGGACTTGTTTTCCGCTGCTCCAGAGACTAGGACAAGGATTCAATGGATTCAAGCTGCAGGAAAGGAGATTCCACTTGAACCTCAGGAAGAACTTTCTGATGGTCAGAGCTGTCTGGCAGTGGAATATGCTGCCTGGGAGTGTGGTGGAGTCTCCTTCTTTGGAAGTTTTTAAGCAGAGGCTGGATGGCCATCTGTTGGGAATGCTTTGATCGGTGTTCCTGCATGGCAGGGGGTTGGACTGGATAGCTCTTCTAACTCTATGATTCTATGGTTACTGGCAAGAAGGATACGGTTAAGATGACTAATATCCTTAACCTAATAATAATTTCTTGGAAGCAAGCTGTGTTAATTTCACTGGGACTTACTTCCTAGTATGTTTAAGTATGAAGTATTTATTACCTGCAACTCTGCAAAAATACAAGTGCACAAAGTCACCAATACACAAAATTACTATTAGGATTGTTCTGCTCACATTTGTACAACTGGTAGTAGAAAAGGCAATGCCAGCACATGCAACATTTGGCCAAAGCAATATGTAATGGATATGGCATTGGCACAAAGATGAAAACAGGGTTTCCATCAGCACTGGGTAAAACTTCTAGGCCTCCCCCTCACTTCCAAACAGTAAAAGATATCTTAACAAACTGTGTGCTGGTTTTGTTGCTTAGTTTCTTCCAGAATGAAATGACAGTATTTAAATAATCTGCACGAATGTGGCTCTGTGCCCCATTAGTATCACTGTTTAAATGTAATTCTTCTGAAAAAGCACAGCACCAGCAATTAAACAAAAACTGTACTATTGTCTCAAATTTTAGTATTTATTTTATTTGATTTATATCCCTCTTTTCTGCCAAACAGGTCTCAAAGCAGCTGTAATAATGGCAATAATAGCTTATTATACCAATAACTGTATTCAGTTATAGCTCTCTGGTACTTTTTAGTCTATTGAAAAGCTATGGGGGAAAAAAGCCTCACTCAAATTTGTTTTATGTTACTGGAAATTTCAACAAGAATACTGAAGCACTTTTCAGAATCCTAGAACCCGCCTTTGGTCAGCTGTTATTAGATCCATTACCAACTAAACTGGGAGGTGAAGTATTCTAGACATGATTAATCTCCAGTTCTGGTATTCATCAGTTCTGAACTTCACTAGATGTGATAAACTGGTGAAATGAGTAGCATTTCAGCATCTAGCTCAGTGTTAGGTAAAAGGTAGCTAGTAGATTTTTGAATCATGTGCAGTAGATCAGCAATGCTTTCTAACTCTGAATTGCCTAACGGTATCAGCTATGTCGGGAAAACACTTTTCCCCTTAAGTTGCTGGCATAGAATGTTGGGGACAGGGCAGAGGGTCAAGAGGAGACTGCTGTATGAATGGACAGTATGCTTTGTTGTTGGTGTGTCCTTCAAGTCATTCCTGACTTATGGCAACTCTAAAGTGAACCTATCACAGGGTTTTCTGGGGCTGAGAGTGTGTGGCATACTCACAGTAACCCAGTGAGTTTCCACAGCTAAGTGGGGAACCAAACCCCTGTCTCCAGGGTTCTAGTCCTAAACTCTTAAGCAATACACTACACTGCCTCACGTACTGATCACCAGTTCCTCAGGTGTGCATAATCTCAAAAGCTTCCTGTGCCTTAGTTCTTAACAAGCATCTGCTAACTTAAGCCCTATTTTGCACCTGGTTATGGCTGGTATACCCTGGAGTTTTAGTAAACAAACAGTAGCATTCCCATAATCTTGAAGTCTATCCATCCCTGATCTGAATTACTCCCATATTCACCCTGTTTGGAGAAACGCATGGGTGTGTGTGTGTGTCAAAAACACTCCTGGAAGCTTTCACAAAACATAAACTTACTTCTTACGGCGGCGGCCATACAGTTCACGTCTCAATTCTCGAGAAATGGGTTTCAAATGCATAAAGTTACAGAAACCTCCTCGTGTACACTCTCTGGTAAAAAAGAAAGGAATGAAGCAGATTATGATTAAGTAGTTATGATTAAGTAGTTATGATTAAGTAGTTATCATGCTTGTGCTCTTGTGTCACAAGTATTTATTATCACATAAAAGAATGTCTAAGTGACCTCAAAAAAATGAGCATAGAAGACAGTTTAATTACCCCATTTCATACTGGCGGCAGCAGGCTTCTCTGAAATCTGTCACAGGGGAGAGCTCAGCATGAATTGGCTGTCCATTAAACCATCGGTTGTTCAGGTCAATCACAGCCTTTTCTGCATCTTCTTCACGTCGAAACTGAAAATGTTTACCAAAAAAAAAAAAAAGAGTTTTTACTTAATATGAACACATCCAGGGTCAAAAAAGAGACAAGCAGTGCAGCAATGTATGTATGGATAATCAGCTGAATATTTTGTATGGAAAGACTGAAATATTTATTTGGAACTTCCCCAGATCATAAACCATTGCATTAACATATGTCTCACTACCTTATGAGAGTATTAACATCAACCCTAGAGGCCCATCTTTGAAAGCTTTCCACTACAGAGAAAAAAAAAATCTGTCTTTTTATGTTCTAAGGTTTCTGAATGGAATAGAGTTCCAATCAGTTCTATTCCCAGGAAGGCAAAATGCTAGCAGTCAGGGTCATCTGAAGATCATAACTAGGGTTATCCAAGATGCCCAATCCCTACAGATTTTACAACAACATAGTTTCAGAAACAGATTGCATACTGATTGCAGACACTGCATGGCAGCCACAGCAACAGTTCTCTCAGATAGGTAAAGGGAGCATGTTTGTAAGTAGGACAGGTAGCAAGGAATTCAGTCATTTTTTTCCATGAACAAGTCTGTATGGAATAGGTAAGGGTAGAATTATTTCAAAATGGGATCTTATTTTTACAAGAGTACATAAAATATAGTATGAACTGAACAACTGTCCATTAAATAAATATGTCAATGATAAAAAAGATACTACTTTTTTTACTTGGGTTGACTCTTCAAACTAAAAATACTTTGCCAAGGTCACAATTACAACACTAACTACTCAAAATATTAAAATGTCTTGGGTTGCATAGGGAGGGGAATAGTAAAATTAGCCTTAAGCAGCAGTGACTCTATAACTCACGAGCAACATGTGCAGGGGAGGGACACTCTTGCCCAGCAAAAAGGAAATTTGATTAAACCCTATCTATAAGTGGAAGCAGAAGATAGTCTTCCAGGACACACTTCAGAGATGTGATATGACTTGACAGCATCAGTTCACAGACCATTAAGTGAATCTGTAGACTATTAAATGTGCTACTCTTGTGACAGCTTTATCAAACAATTCTTCTAGAACACTTGAAATGTGTCTGTACTTATATATAGCAACCAGCGATTGCACTGATTTCATTGTAAAATGAAATCAATTTTCATTTCTGGTGAGATTGATAAATGGATTTGGTAATTACACTTCCAATATCTTAGCAGCAGCCTCAGAGTGACCACAGGTTTTCAACTGGCAAGAATAAAAAACCTAGCAAAAACTAAGATCATTTAGTGAGTGAAAAGAAGACAGGGTAATCCCTGATCAACACTGACCCTCCAGATGTTTCTAGCCTATTGCAGCTGTAGTTAATGGTGACGAATTATGGGAACTATAGTCCAAAAGCATCTCGATAGCCACAGCTGCTTATTCATGCTTAGTAAGAACTTCCATAGCAAGAGTTTTAATGAAGTACTTCCCCCCTGAGAAAAGCAATTGTAGAAAACACCCATCACGCTTCCAACCCATAACCCAAGTAGTTTCAATGTGTACCAATGCCTGTTGCACATATAATTTTGAGAATTCATAATGAAATGCTTTCAGAGTGGGCCTTATAGAGAGGTAGTTACACAAAATATATGGGGATTATCCACGAGAAATCATGTTTACACTTTTTTGAGTTAATTCCGAATTATTAACTACTGCTATAATATAGCAAAAAAGAGGTGTGTGATAAACCATTTGACAGATTAGAATTCATGTGTACAAACCCGATCGGAGTAAAAGTTTAATAAATCTACAATTCAGAACTAACCACTGAAAGACATGGTACACAATCTTGTGGGGGGGGGGGGGAGAAAGTAAGTCTGAAGCCAGAAAAGGTAAGAGTATTTTATATCATCACATAAAAGAGTATTTTATATCATTAACATTTCTTAGTTTTTATTTTATCTTGGGCTGACTGAAGTGCAGTTTAAATATACTGATCTTCTGTATGCTGCAGCATAGTTTACACCGGCAAGAGAGTGAGATACTTTTTAAAACACATTATGGATATTTAAAGATATTCACATTCTTGTGAGCAAGAAGGCTCACTTTTGAATCTTACCTTTACATATACATTTCCAACTAGATGATCTCCAAGATTATCACAGACATTCATCTCTTCTACTTCACCGTATTTTTCTTCCATTTCTGTAAAGACCTCCTAAACAACACCCCCCACAAAACCCGAAAATGTTAATTTGATCTAAGGCAGAAATATTAGCAAGCCTGAACACATTTTTGCTGGTCTGACCTCAGTTCTGGTTCTACGTATCTGGCAATGGCTCTGTTAATTCAAAGTGCAACTTCATTTCTCAAACTAAAATGAAAAATAATGCCATTGAATTCGATCTAGATTAGTTTAATCACATAGAATTCCTTTTGAAATTGACAGCATTTCTCCTACAGATTCTAATGGGAAATAGGGTCAATTGACCAGATGTGGATCTATCCACTATGTTTCTCTATAATCTGCTGTTTGTTGTTATGAATCATTATTAGATGGTACTATGTGAATCAGAAGGGAGCCACTGAAACCACAAGAAAGCTAAAAGAAAGTGGACTGAAATTCAGGGAAGCTCATGCTACAATAAACCAACCAGTCTTACAGGTACTGCTTGACTCATGGCTATCTTTGAAAGTTAAAATAAACTCATTTTCATTGAAAATACTAGTGAAAATTTATTACGACATGAAGCATTCTGGGCAAAACAGTGGAGATAGTGAATGTCCTTACTGTTCTCCTGATTGTGCAATAAGCACATCACTATCTCTGTTATCCCTGAAGAAAGGTCCAACCGGTATGAAAACATAGGGGACTGCAACACACTTTTATTGCTGAGAATTCTTTCCTTTATGTTCTTATGCTACTTGTCTCAAACAAGCTTTTCCAAAGCAAGCATATGGAACCAAGCATTTCCTCTCACCGTTGAATGATGTGATTTATTATTTGGTCTCTCTTTGTGCCATAATAAACTTTAGAATTTTACATTTCAGCAATCAACTCTTGATGCATACATTGACATAAACTTTTCAAAGCATTATTTACTTTAACATACCTCAAAGAATTCATCATAATGTTCTTGCATTTCAACATCGCTCACAGCACCTGCAAATACCAAGTCATATTAATTAGAATCTATCCTCTAACAATGCAATGGATTTTGAGCACATTATAAAATATTTTTTAGAGAAATGTCAGAAGAAAGTGTTTATTATTTTGCTAGCCATTAGGAGTAGATCATGAGCAGTTCTCTAAGTCCTTAAAGGAAAAAAAAATCACAACAATCTCCTGAAGTTTTAATTCATAACCCAATGGCACTCTTCCATTGAGAAATTGGCTTAATCTAAGGAAACTGAAATTGGGGAACACAACCCGCTAGTTCCAAATGGTTTAAGTTTTAATGCAGCATGTTTTCATTATCAACTCTTGGAGAATGACTGCCAGGACTCAAATTAGGGAAGACACAGAATGATTTATAAGGGAGTTTCACATGAAAGATACACTAAAATTTGTTTCCTGATGCAATAAAACCTGCGCACAATCAACTGAATGTATTGAATGTATTATTAAGCCAACATGTTTTTCATTCTTTCAGTTAGTAAAACTAGTTTCATTGATTATGGGAGGTGGGAAACCCAATTTTTCTCCAAAAGCCAATTTAGTATTTCACATTCTTCAGAACAGTTAGAACAAGTCATGCCATATTATTTTCAAGCCCTCAATGTGGTATTTTCAGGCAACTAATCAGTGTGTGTGGCAGAAACTGATGGTTCTACACCATTTTAGTACACATTAAAAACAATTTAAACTACACCTATTTGCATTATCTGATCCTAAACAGTCCCTATTGAATGAAACAACTTTACAGCATAAAACAAATATATATTTTACAAACAGGACTCTGAAGTATTCAACAACTGGAAAACTCAAGGAGATTTTGAAAAAAAAAATCAGTTTTCAACACCCTTTAATGAAAAGAAATAGCAGAGATCAGCTACTCTTTAGCCTCTACATTAATATTAAAGGGACACAGATAAAACAGGATAAAAAATTTTGACAGATAACGGCCAAAATCCAATGAGGTGATTCCACTGTCAGAACTGCTCCTTTCAGCAGAATTGGGAGGTTAGTGACCTACTCTTTCTACTGCTGCCTCCCCTGCACACTAAAATCCAACTCTCTAGACCAGTTTGGTGGGCGCGAGGGTGGTGTGGTGTAGAAGGTTCAGGTACACTGGTGCTGCAGCATCAGCATGACATTGGATTTAGGCCAGTATATCCACAGTGTTTTACCACTCCCCCACCCCCGTAAAATGCATTATGAACTTTAAAAATGCATTAAACTGTCCCAAACAATCTGTCAATATATACTACAGCTTGATAACTATGTACTTCTAAGAGAAGAGCAGTTATACGTTAATCATAGTTTTAAAATATACTTTTGCTTTTCAGAAGTTATCAAGTGCTGCCATATGCTATTTTGCTAAATTTGATATAATTATTTCCCTGTAAAAAATAATATTAAACAAACTGAAGTTAGTGATGGTGCTCTGCTAGGCTGATTGAGCACACCACCAGACAACTATTACTAGACACAACTGATGTTTCTGTATGACACTGATGGGAGTAGAATAGTTAAACAATGTATATGTTTGCTTGCCAATTTATAGTAAACCATGCAATACTTAAAGCAGCAAAAAGCTGTGATCATTAAGCATAATTACTCAATTGACAGCACGTATTAGATTTACTATTATAAGAGACTTGCTGTAATTATGCTTGTTCAGCTAATAAGCTATGGACAAAGAATATTAACATCTCCACAGCAGACCATGCAATTTCAAAAATGAATTCATTATCAGATTGGTGATTTTAATTTTAACACATGCCCAGGAATGTACATATCACTGCATATTATTTAACAATTATAGTGGAAATAGTATTAGAAACAGCAGACTGCACTTAACTGTAAATTCCCTAAGCATTGCATTGTTTAACTGCATCATGAGCAAATCATAGATGAGCTTGTACACCCTTTAAAGTCACTTACTTCTACTGATGTACAGTAGACATGAAGACATCCACATTTCGTTACTATACAAGTGTTAAGGAACTAGTTCAAGACAATCTCCACACTTTCCCATAAATGACTATCAGTTCAGAATGTCAGTTTTTAAAGCAAGGAAGGAATTTTAAGTGTACCTATGCAGAGAGATCAAATTAAAGTGATTGAAACATCTACAAACAAATGGAAAGGTATTTGAGTTAAATTTATATGCTGTTGACCTCATTTTTGGATTAAAAGTAATGTGCTGTATTAAACACATCAGAACACATTGAGATGGTGGAGACCAGTGGCAAGGATGGGGTACAGAGACCAATGGCTCAGGGATGCTTTGAAAAAGTGTTCCTTTAAAAAAACATAAAATGGGCAGATAGCCAAAGTTTCACAGGAAACAAAATTGGGGTGGGGGGCATGGGATATGAGAAGGAGAAAAATTTGTCAGGCAAATTTAATAAGATGTGGCCAGTTTGTTCCATTAAACTAAAAAATGGCAGACCAGCTTCAGTTGACACTGAGCTCTGACAATCAAGCCCAGGGAACCAGTGAAGGAACTTGTATGAACTTACAGCGCAAACCGTCAGCAGACTGGGAAGAGTTTTGAGGGTTACGGTAAATGTTCAAGAGGGCAATGGTCTGAAATACAAAACGCAACAACTTTATATTATGGAAAATAAGTTTAACAAGAAACTGGTTTCCTTGTGGTGATCACTTTTAGTTGAGTCTCAGTGCTGAAAGAGAGAATGTTATTTTCTCCCATGAGGGAAATCTGCAATTTAACTTGTGATTCTTTGAACCGCCTAACATTAAAAAAATAGAGATCTCACAACACTTATTATTGCATTTATTTAAAATGCAACAACTAGTATTTGATCATCAAAGATCTCGAACCTGAATCCATAAAAATATGGAAGTAAGGAAAGGTTAAAAATTGTCAGGAACTAGATTCCACTATAACCAACAATAATAAGGCTGTCATGAAATCTCTATTGCCTAAGAATGTTAACATTAAATAAAACTGAAGCTTCACTTACCGTACATGGCAGAAACAACCATGTTTTCAGGAAAAAAAAGAAGATATTTGATAAATGCCTAATGCTCACTCTTCCTAACATAATAACCAATATTCGCATCCTCAGTGAACAAATTCTGAACCAAAAAAGTCAAATCAGGCTATCCTTATTTATCACCATTCTTTTTTGCACATAGGCATTTAACAAACTCTTGACCAGTATTGTAAGAGTTCCATCACTTGTCCTGTTTGCAACAGCTTTATGTCAGCAGCTCAGAAGCCAACATGATTTTCTCATATTTAAGAATGGGCTCTTTAACACCATTCTTTTAAAAAAAAATTTCTCCAACTGTGGGACTTACAGTGTGAGCCGTCAGCCGTCTGTGCACTGTTTTGGGGATTACGATAGATGTTTTGAATCAAGATGGTCTGCGGGGAAAAAAAAATAAAAAGGGGAATTCTACTGGCTGCTGTGCATATAACAGACAATTGCAAAGAGACAACTTTTTGTGAACAGCTTAATATAAAAATTTATTCAAATTGTATGCTATTATTTTGTTTTGCAATATGTCTTTGAAATATCATCCAAACATTCATATTATGAAAACAGCAATTAATTTCACCAAGAAGCTGCTCTATCAGCTTATGTAGGGAAATATGGCCAGCCTAGGTTCTAAATGGAAACAGTAAAATATGTGTCCAAATGTTATTTGATTTTAACTCCACAGAGTACAGAGAGCCATAAAAAAAGTTGCATGGCACCCACAATACGGAATGTCACCATATCAAAAGGTCACTGTCACAAGGAGTATCTTTCCTCTTATTAAGCACTTTCTTGGTGGAATTCCTGTTTCAATAATACGACTTTCTAAGTGTTCACTTTTTGCAGATCTTTAAAGAAAATATCCTTTCAGCCTTTGTGCTTTCTACTTGAAGAATTGCCCAGGCAGACTTGAAACCTTACATTTGTATCGTTCTTCTTAATATCAAGTTGTCTGAAAAAACAAACCATGTTTAAGTTAGTAATCTAACAACTCAAAGTTTTAACGTCCATATTAGTGTAAGTAGCTTAACGTTACTTAATTAAAGTGTTAGTTTGCATGAGCCCTCATTCAATTTGAATGTAATCCACTGCATTAAAAGTGTTTTCAGAGCTTCTTTCATTTTCTTTTAAGTAAAACCAGCCAGTGTTAACTCCTAGTTCATAGCCAAAATAACAGATACAAGGTATATCTATATTTGCTTACTATTACCTAAACTATTTCAGATTCACAATGCTTGTGATTGAATCTTACCAGCAACATTCTATTTCTATCTTTTTTCTTTTGGCAGCTAGCAAGAACCACCATCCTAGATTTTTTAAACCATATTGTTTAATAATGCAATGTCTGAACTGATCATGAAATGAAAAGACACATTCATTGTTTGTCCACTATTCATCATTTTGACACCACAAGCAATTAGAGCAAACTACTGCATTTAAGTGACTGAGTCAAAACAATCCTAAACTAAGCTACTTCCCTATTTTCAGGGACAAAATGTGGATCCCCCTTTCTACGCTGGTGGAACTGGGACTTTCTTGCCTTCACCCTCTTGACTGCAGCTTCTGTGATGGCAAAAATAAATAAATAAAATACAAAATTGGAAGGCTTTCCAGAAATCTGAAGCAAGTTTTTAGGAGTAATAGGGTCCAATTGTGGAAGAAGCACTATGATCCAGGAGATAGACACCACTGGATTCTGCTGCAGTTGTTAATTCATCTATTTTCAAAGCATTATTTTGGTGCATAGATATGAATGTGCTAGGAAGGATAGGATATGAAGATCATTATTTTAGTTAAAATGCAGGATACAAGGACCTGTACATTTATATCTACCAACTGCTAGTAGTGATCTCCACAACAGCTGGAAGATCCAAGTTAAAACCTTCCAAATACAACATATCTTCAATTCCCTTTCACCAGAACTTTACCATTCTATTAGCTACAACTACCAATATAGGAAGACTAAAACTTTAGCTCACCTACTGAAAAGGTATACTAATAATACATTTTAATCTTTAACGAGGTGCTGTGGAAATTATAAATATGATGAATGTAGTCTGTAATGGGGTAAGTACATTTAAATTTTAAAAACTTCTTCTGCCCTCAAATTCCTAAAATTGGTGCAATTTAATTTGATTAAACTATCTGATTATTTTAACTTTCAGTATTCACAAATGAGCAGGCAGGATGCAAAGAACCCTGTATATTAAATGATTTATTTAGTGTTTAATGAACTAAGCAAAATATGCTATGACAAGATCGGAGCAGTAAATAAAGCTTATTTTATCATCACATCCAGCTTAAGTGGGAATGTTTTTAACTACTATAATGATGCCAAAACTGATTAAAATAGTTTTAGCATGATTTAACACTGACATTAAGGTGCCACACAGGCTTTTGTCAGTGTGCAGGAATTTGCATTTCTGCCATTTCACAGCACTGTTTTACTAGAAAAAGTTCAAAGGACATTTCAGTCAAATTAGAAAGATTCCATATATAGTTGTTAAAAAAAGCACTATGCCAAATATCACTGTGAAGGTTACCACTGGCTGACCTCTAACACTGGAAAACTAATGGAATGATTTCCTTTAACAGGTATAGATTAAGGAGAAAATAATTTTAAAAGGGCAACTCAAAGGCATGACTATACATTAGACTTATAGATTATGAAGCTCTGAAAGTCACAGCTGTGTTGTAAGATGGATGTAAAAGTTTTGCACAGAGGAAAAACACAAACCTGGCTAAATGTTGGCTTATTGTGCAATCGAGAACACCGATCTCCATGGCGACATGCTCCAATTTTGAAATAAAAAGAACAGTTCACTCTGAAACAAAAGAATGCAACATATAATGTATCTCTGTAAACCAACAGGGAGATTAATAAATAAGGATCCTATGCAAAATATTTGTTTAAGAGACTATATCTAAGCTAATTAATTAGAAATATGACTACTGTGAGGAGTGAGACATGCTGTATTCAAGCTTGGGCATATTCTGTACTCTTATCATGTGCTCATAAAACACATGGCTTTTTTCTCTTTGTAGTCCAAAACATTATGTTCTACTAATTTGTCAAAAACAACTAGTTTCCATCAAGAGGGATCTGAAGAGTTCCAACAGGACTAAAAGGAAACTTCCAAAATTAAATACTGTTTGCATTTGACAAAGCTTAATAGAGAAGTATGAAAGCATTTAATAAACTGAAATATTTACCTCACACAATGTATTATATTTCAGATTAATGGTTGATTTTTTTTATAGTTAGTTATTATTTAATACTATTTGCAGCACATCACCTAGCTCCAAAAGTATCCCCAGGATGAAGTGTTATAAGTAAGTCTACCAAATGTTCCTATCTAAATTTATTATACTGTACCAAGTATTTCTGTTGTTTTCCATTTATACTTCAACACTCCTAGGCCATTTCCGCACTACAGTCTTATAGTGGGATGATTCCACTTTTAATCTCCTCTGGAATCCTGGGGTTTGCAGTTTCGGGAGGGGTCACTCCCGAAATGGCCCTACTCTCCGAGACTGAAAGTACTTGATACTTTTATTCCCTGGACAGAATACTCTGGAGTCCTTGCTAATTCCCAAAAACCTAAATAATAACTTTCTTTGTACTATGGCCTGGTAGCCCATACATATCCTGTCATCTATTGTACATGTGAGAGTACACATGTAACAAAACTAAGAGTCCTTTTGTACTTCCCTGCAAATATGCAGAAGCCAGCAGGGTGCAGTGATCTGAATGGGGTTCAAACTCTTGCTTGGCCATGTTGTACATCTTTATCTATCAGCTCTCTCAGCCTCAGAGGAAGGCAAAGGCACACCCTTTTTGAACAAATCTTTCCAAGAAAACCACATGTTAAGTTTGCCTTACGATTGCTGTAAGTGGGAAATGACCTGAAGGAACACAACAACAATGCAAATACAGGACTGTAGAGTGGTGCCAGATAAGGCAGAACAATGCAAATACAGGACTGTAGAGTGGTGCCAGATAAGGCAGAACAATAACCAAATTCTTTTTTTTCCAGTTTACATTCAACAATTATTTCCACATTAATTACATCTTGTATCTTCCTTCCCCCATTCCATTTTTATGCAAGTTTCCCTGATCGTAACCTCATGTTGTATTATTTCTTACAACATATATAAGAATTCCTTTTTCTACTCAATATGGCCAGCAATCTCAAGAAAAGGTATAGGTATTGGCTTTAGTTCCCACCTTGGCACTATGTTCCTGTGATATCATAAATAAAAAGAACAGTAGGTACCAAAGGGCAATCCTGTTAATTTACCATCACGACCTACACACTAACAGCACCAACAGCAACTGGATGTATGAAAATCTTCTTTCCTTCTCATTTCATCCACTGGATATATAAAGTGATATTGGGGCAATGGAGTGGCAAAGGCTATTGTTTTACTTTCTTTGGGAGAGAATGGGAATACATCTCTTCAAACTGTTGTGAGATGATGGGCAGATGACATGACTTAATAGGAATGAAGGATGCTAAGATGAGATTTTCTTTCAGCAATGCATAAAAGGCATTCTACAGAAAACAAAAAGTTTTGAGACAAGGATTCCAGATTCACAAACTAGCAATGCCATGTTGCCAGTGCATGTTTGTACTGTTGTCAGTCCTGCAAATTCTCTTCTACACAGAAGAATAAAGACTCACCACTTGAGGTATGAAGGACCTCAATACTGTAAAGGCACCAAATTCTGTCTGTTCTTGGAAGTTAAACAGTGTCGGTCTTGGTTAGTACTTGCCTGGAAGACCGCCCAATGAATACCAGCTGCTTTAGGCCAGTGGTTCCTAAACTTTTCTTTACCAGGGACCCCCTTAAAATATCTTTTGTTGCCATGGACCCCCAAGACTTAAGATTTAAATCTTTAAAGTGCACAAAACAGTTATTTAAAATTGCTCATCAAGGGTCCTCAAAATGGGACAGAAAGGAGAAATAAATAAATGCACATTTTCCTGGGAGCCCCTGGTGGTGGAGGGAAGACTTGTCTTCTGATTCTTCTTGCCATTTTAAAGCTGAGTGAATTGAACAGCAACACACAGGCCCAGCCAGGTAGATAGGGCCCTTCTCTCTCCCCTCTTTTCCAACCATCCAGTCTAACAGAAATGCTCAGACCTTCCCCCTTTTTTTTCCTGTCCTTCTTCATCAGGAGGAAAAGAGACAGAGACAAGCAAATGAAGGAGACGGGAAGCAAAAAGGGGGTGTCGAATCAATCTCTCTATAGAACACCCTGAGAATGCCTCCTCATTTCCATTCATAGTTGTGTGTGCTTTCGTTTAATAGAGTGATGGCTTATTTTGCCAACAGTGATCCATTGTTCCAACTTCTGGTGTCCTACCAGCGCATGGTTCCTGCTACCTGGCCCCACTCCGAGTGGGCTCCTCAACGCAGAGTGGCAGCTAGGTTGGAACAAGGGATCACCATTGCTTCAACCTTCCCCCCATTTTTTTGCCGTCAACACTTTTTGCCCCCTCCCTCCCTCCCTCCCTCCCTCCCTCATCTCAGTCTCCTCTGTTCCTGGTGAAGAAGGCAAAAAGGGGTGGTGGTGTTTGAACATTTCTGATAGCAGACTTTCCACAGCGGAGTGGCCACATGACAGGCAACGTGCAGGCCCAGCCAGCCAGCCTCCCTCCTTTTGCCTTGGTTCCCGTCCTGCTGCCACTCCATTATGGGGAGTCAGGCTGAGCAGCCTTCAAGCCTTTCACAGACCCCCTCTGAGGGCATCATGGACCCCTGGGGGTACTACAGACACCAGACTAAGAACCACTGCTGTAGACTATATTTCAGAGAAAGGAGGTGGCAAAAGCACCTCTGAGTATTTCTTAACTAAGAGAACCCTATGAAATTTGTGGGTAAAGGCATGAGACTTGAGGTATGAGACCTTTTGTTTCCCTGCACAATTAGATACATTCATAGCTCCTTGATGTTTCATTAACTTGGATAGCATAGTAGATGTTCCTAGTATGGCTTGTGTGTATGTTCCTTCAAGTTGTCTGTTAACTTATGGTGACCCCATGAATTTTCACTGGGCTTTCTTAAACAAGGAATACTCAGAGGCGGTTTCACGAGTTCCCTTCTCTGAAATGTAGCCTACAGTCACCGGTATTTGTTGGCAGTCCCCCATACAAGAACCAAGTAGGCCTACCCTGCTTAGCCTCCAAGATCAGATGGGATCTCGCGCCTTTAGCATATTTAGGCCAACCAAACAAAACTAAAATAAAGAGTATTTAAAGATAATTTGTTGGATGGCTAAAGAGAGAGAGGTTTTCACTGCTTTGCTTTCTGGCCAGCCCAGCTACAGTGAGTCTGCCTTTTTAAAGCAAAGCTTTATGTGAATCCCTCTGCTGAATTTTTGCAGTAATTTCCATTTCCTGTTTCTACCTTCAAAAACATCTGCATGTTCATGAAGCCACCTTGAGTGAGGCTGAAAGGATGATATGGTGTGTAACACTTTTAAGTAAATATCTTCTTACTAATTAATGGTATTTCTATACCACCTAATTACCAGGATTTTCTAGGCAATATACATAGAATATATACGTGTGTGTGCGTGCGCATGCACGTAATGCAGTTAAAATATATGCAACACATTACAACAGTTTTTAAAACCTAGAAAAACTCTCACGGTCAAAAGCCACTAGAACACCCGACAAGACACCATTAAAGGCTGTGGACTTTTTATTCACTCATTTTTGTTTTAACCCTCTTCACCGTCCACTTTAAATAGAGCTAATCGGGCGCCAGGGTCAGACTCTCAAATCTGCCTACAGTGCCTTACGCCTTACAGGAAGCTGATAGGCCGAGGGTGGGATTTCCCCCCACATATTCTCAAAGGGAATTTTTAAACTCCGACATCAAGCTTATTAAAATGATTATTTACCAACACTGCTGCTCCCCCCCACACACACATTCTTCTTCGTATTATTATTATTAGGGTTCATGAGAAGAACAAGGCCAGAAAGGAGAAGTGGCGGCTAATACCGCCGGGTATATTTTTTCCTCTTCTTTCTTTCTCTGCCCCGCCGGCGCGCGCGCGCGCGCTCCCACCACGGCTATAAAATGGGGGAAAGGGAGGAAGGGACCCAGGAGCGCTCCGCCGCCCTGGGCGCCTCTGTGGCGGAAAGGCGCGCTCCCCTTTCAGAACCGGACGGGGAGGGGGAAGCGCGCGGGGCGCGCGCGCGCACACCCACACACCTCCCCCCCGGCCGACTCCAATCGGGAGCGCCACCTCAGGCTCGCACGAGGCCGCCGCCAGCGACAACGGAAGAAGAGCTGAACATTTCGCGCGCTTGAGGCTTCTAGGGCTACAAGCGCGCACGCGCACAAGTGGAGGAGAGCGAGAGAAAGAAAGAAAGAAAGAAAGAATAGGGGCTCCTCGTGGGAAACCGCCAACCCGCCCAAGAGCGGCTCAAGGCCTGCCACCCGCCCCAGTAATTAGCGTCGCCTGTGTGAACCGAGGCCGGCTCTCGGCGGAGGGGGAAAGGACCCACTCACTTGTCTTTCTCGGTACCGAAGATGGAGGCCAGATACTCCGCCATTTCTCACAACCTGCCCTGCCCGGCCGTCCGCCGGACACCTCGGCACCCTCCTAAGACGTCATCAGCCAGCGACGGAAACGGCATCGCTCGCCAATCACTGTAACCATCGGGGGCCCCGGCGACCAATCAGCGCAAAGAGGTGGGACGAACAGGGAGATGCTCCGCGCTTGCGCTTGCTGTGGTCGTTGGTGGAGCGTGCTGGCGATGACTGTCTTCTCTTTTCGTTTCCTCTTCCATATTGTTCGCCATTCACAACTCACGGGCGCCAGAAATTTCTTGAGCGTCTGCTCCTTCAAGTCGTCTGTCGATTTGTGGCGACTCCGTGAATTGTATTGCCGCCTTGAATACCGTTTGGGGAGCAAGCCAGTATATAAAGTCAATAAATCAATCATAGGGGTTTTTTTAAGCAAGAAGTACTCAGAGGTGGCTGTGCTGTAGCCGACAGCACCAGGTATTCGTTGGTCGTATCCCGTTCAAGTACCAACCAGGGCTGGCCCTGCTTAACTTCCAAATCAGGCAGGATCTCGTGCCTTTAGAGTGTGGTGGTGGTGTGTACCTCCAAGTCGTTTTCGACTGACGGTTTTCTGAGGCTGAGAGAGTGTGTGGGTTTCCCTGGCTGAGCTGGTCTCCAGGGTCATCCTCCAACGCTCAAACCTCTGCAGCACTTTGGTTTCCCTTAAGGGTGTACCCTCTTCTACATAGAGTAGCCTGCATAAGTTCTATTCGTTCTGTCCCATTTTGTTGAAACCTTCCTTCCTGCTCTTTGTCTGTAGCCTGTATTTAATTGTTCTGCTGTAAAAGTCGATAGTCTTTGGTTTTTGCACCAGAAGCCATGTTCCTGTTCCAGTAAAATTTCTGCATTGGAATCATGAATACTCAGTTACTGTACTGAATGCCACAATTTGCTAGAATGCGCTCAGTTTTGAAATGGGGGTAGGGGCTGCCTTTCAGGTTGAAGGCAGCCCCTCTGACTAAGCATGTGTGTGAAAGGGGAAGTGAGAACAAGAAATCAGTTTGCCATCAGAAGTAGTCTTTTCGGCAACCCTATAAGGCAAATCTACTCCTTTCTCTGCCCTATTTATAAAATGGTAGAAATGGTAAGTGTGGCATAATTAGATTCAGATCAATATATTTAAATTTGGAAGTTCATTTAAGTATTTCAGTTCAGTCCAAGAACATAATTAAAGACTTAGGTAGCAATTAGTGTCCCACGCAGTAATTTATTTGCACATAGGAATTCTTATGGCAAAATTAATTAAAAGTCCTATCCTAATAATGTCGCTCTTAGATTTCATATCAGGACTGATCCTCAGATGAATGGGGTGGGGTTTTGTTGTAACAGTGAATAAAAATGAAATTCAGGATTTCTTCAGTCTTTTCCAAGGCAGGAAAAGAAAATAACTCAGATCCAGAGAATCCGTTTTCTATTTCTCTCCTGTCAGACCAAATGAAAATCTGGGATAAAAGTAGGAAATTAGATTAATGACTGATAAGTCCAAAACCGGTCCACAGAATAACTATAGTTCTAGTCTGGCAAAAATTGTTTCTTTTTAAAAAGCCCACACCTCTCTACTGTTGGTTGTCCAACATCAAGGATGACCCAAGCACATTCTAGGTTGTTGTTCTTTGTCATATATGAGGGGTTAACAGCAAGCAGTATAGTGTAGTGGTTTGAGCATTGGACAGTGATCCTAGATACCTGGGTTTGATTCCTTGCTGGACCAGGGAAAACCACTGGGTGACCTTGGTCATGCCACACAGTCTCAGCCACAGAAAACCTTGTGATACGGTCGTCTTAGGATCACTGTAAGGCAGAAATGACTTGAAGGTGCACAACAACAATAGTGGGTCTATCTAGGTGAGAGCAAACACTTCCCCTGTTACTTTTCCATATCTATCCTCTTTTAAACAAGTGTTTCACTGCTATCATTTAGTTTTATGTACTGGCTGTCAATTTAGGCCTGTTCTGTAATTCCTGCTGCATAAAGTATATGTAGATTGCTGCTGCAAAAACAGTTAGTGTTGATGATTAGTTACTATTTTTATGGTTGCAGGTCACTTTAAGTGATATGTGGAGTTCTTATGAGAGAGAAAGTGGGTTTAAAAACATATCTTGGATAAAAAGATACAGCTAAAAATACACATTTTCCCCACTGAAGCACCCCCCTTTCAGTACATCAGAACCTTTGGCTCATTTATTTTGGATGTGGATGGGTTACGTTGGTTGCAGCTAATATATGGCAGGAGACGGTGTGTTTCAAGAAAGTCACAAATCTCCCCAGGCAGTGATGTAAAGGTATACTTTGAAGTCCAGGCACTCACAGTTGTGTCCCCATAGCGAGTCCAAAAATACAAATAGTTTATCCATATATGTGAATGTATGACTATGTACACATCTTACTTCCCAGAGCCACAGCACATAGCATATCCAACTTACTTGGGTCAGCTAGCAGTCATAGAATGGTACACTGACAAAAGGCAGTCTAGAAGTTAGCATTTGTGCTTGGGCTGGAGAGAGACTGATATGTATCCTTGATAACAAGATTAAATTCACTGGATGAACTTGGGCCAGTCACTGTTTAAATTATGTACTCCACTGGGTAACTATGAACTGAAAGTGTGTGGTGTGTGTAACTCACACCCTTATAGGCCATCATGAGCTCAGTGGAGAAAAGGTAGGATATAAATACGAGGAAAATTAAAGTACCATATGGTGCACACTTAAAAAGACCAAGGAAGCCTGGAGTGAGCAGACTACATAATTGTCTCTCCTAATCAAAACAAACCAGCCAGTGTTGCTTTGCCACAACACAGCTCTCAGACATGGCCAAAAAAAACATAACCGTGGAATTACTGATTGGGTATGCTGGTTGGGTAGGTGGGAGCAGAATTGAATAAATTTGGTCAACAGCTTGTTCTTTATCTGCTCAGAGTGTGTTTGATCTTAAAAGCTGGGTACCATTTTTAAAAGGGCTCCAATAAGGTGTGAAGGGAGGAATCTTTGTAACTGGCACACTGATCAGCATGAAAAATCAGCTTCCCTCAAAAGTGAGAAAACAGGTTTCTTTTCAGCAATATCTGGGGGAATATCTGTATGTATGCTCACATCGCTGCCAGTGGATTCATTGTAGTGCACTGTATCACTATAGAACCTCTCAAAGAAAAGATGCTAATATGATCTTTGTGGGGTAGGGGTGTTTCCTGAGGAATTGTCTTCAGGTGAGGATGCTTAATGAGATGAGGATGCTTAAGGCTTTCTTGCCTGCTTACTGACATATTCTGAGTCATTTAGAATATCTGTGCACATAAACCCAGACACAAGGCATTCTGGCTGTCTGAATACAGCCTTGGCTGCACGTTTGCACCCAGAAAAGAAAACTTGTTTCACTTCCCATGAGTCCTTCCTTACAAGGAATCCCTCTGCCATTTTACTCACATTGCTTCAGTAAATACTGACTTAGGAACATACATTTAACAAGATAAAAGTGCAATTCTCTCATGTCTCACACATTTCTGTTTAATGTTGGGCTAATTCTTTCCAAGGGTCTGAAAAGTATCTTAATAGTGGATATCTTTGATGGACTTGTGGTTAATATTTTCATTTCAAAGAATTCATGGCAGAGGTGAAGCTTTGGAAGAGTAGCAGTTCATCTGCATACTTTTTCCTTTGATTAAGTCACTGTGAGCAGAAAAGCAGCCAGTTGAGGAGAGGTGTGCAGCTTGGGGCATGCACAGTTATATCCCATATAGTTATTATAGGGAGGAAGGGGAAAGAAATAACTGAAGAGATGGAGGCAGAAATTTCCATAGTTGGCTGCTACACTGTATGTGCAGCGTTTGTCTTTTTGCTAGAAGACATCACCAACTACACCTACAACAAGTGGAAATTGTTTGGTCGCTTGGAGGAAAAGGTCAGAGCATTGCAGCTACATGTTGAGCCCCTTTGATGCATCAGAGTATATGAAAACTTTCTGGATAGAACACAGAACTGATCTTACAGAATCAACAGGGAGAAAGTTCCAAGGAAAATGAAGAGGCCTGTAACAGTGAGGAAACACCTTGGAAGATAGTCACTATCAGGAGCAGTCTATACAGAAGGGACTCAGAATTTATCCAGCTAAGCAATTCCAATATTTTCATGAGGATATCAGCAGTGAAGATGCTTAAACAGAAGATCAGCAACAAGGGATACTGCATGCCAAGGAGGAAGTCGAGGAAACCACCAGCACCAGCAAGAAGAAGAAAAAATGCTGGCGGTTGGGGATTCATTGTTCAGGGATATAAAGTCTTTTGTGTGCCAGCTTCAAGACTGATTGGGAAATGTGCTCTCTGCCTGGCATATGCACATGGGAAGTCACTGACAACATGCCAAAACTCATCAAGAACACAGATCAGTACCCCTTTCTTATTCATGTGGGCACTAACGACATGGCCAAGAACACCTCTGAGCAGATCACCTTTGACTATGAAGTTTAGGCAGAAAGCTGAATGGGTTTGAGGCACAGGTCGGATTCTCACAATTTCTGCCAGTGAAGAATAGAGGACTACACAGGGACAGAAAGATATTGCAAATCAAAATTAACAGGGAGTTAGGAATCACCAAGCTAGGTGCAAGGCCAGATGAACTGTATCCCAGGGTGTCGAAGGAGCTTACTAATGTACTCTGTGAACCACTTGCCATCATTTTTGAGAACATTTTAGAGAACAGGGTGAGGTGCCAAAGGACTGGAGAAGTGCGAACATTGTTCCTCTCATCACAAAGGGCAAAAAAAAAAGTGTTCTGGGGAACTGCAGGACAGTCAGCCTGACCACAATACCAAGAAAAAATTATACAGGAGCCTATCTGCAAGTATCTTGCAGTGATCAGTAGGAGACAACATGAGTTTATCAAGAACAAATCCTGCCAAACTAATTTTAACATCTTTTTTTGAACAAGTCGCTAATTTAGTGGGACTGCTATGGATGTCTTTTATTTGCATTTCAACATTTGGTAAGATTCCCCCATAATATTTTGGTTAGCAAATTGATTAAATGTGGAATAGATGAAAACCATGTCAGGTGGATCCAGATTTAGTTGGAAAACCGTGCTCAAAGAGTTATCATCAATGACTGCACTTCAAACTGAAAGGAGGTCCCAAATGGAGTGCCTCAGGGTTCTGACCTAGGGCTGTTACAGTTCAATGTTTTTATAAATGATATAGATGTTGAGGTAGAGGGAATCCTTACCAAGTTTACAGCTGACACAACACTGGGAAGGGTGGCTAACATACTGGAAGATGGGAACAGAATTCAAAAGAACCTTGATAAACCAGAAAATTGGGCAGAAATTAGTAAAATGAAATTGTACAAGTGAAAATGAAATTGTGCAAAATTGTACAATTGGGCCACAAAAATGCACAGGTATAGAATCAAGATACATGGCTCAGCAGTACAACATGCTAAGAGACCTTGGAATGATTGTTAATGATAAGTTGAACATGAGCCAACAGTGTGATGCTGCAGTAAAGAAGGCAAATGCTTTTTTAGCCTGCATTAATAGAGACATAGTTTCCAAACTGAAGGGAGCAATACAGCTAATAATAATGAGTAATATTTTGCGCTGATCAGGCCTCATTTGGAGTACTGTGTTTGGTTCTGGATATCTTATTTTAAGAAGAATGTAGACAAATTGGAGCAGGTTTGCAGAAGGACAACCAGGATTGTGAGAGGTATGGAGAACTAAATGAGGAAAGGTTGAAGGAGCTGGGCATGTTCAGCCTGGTGAAGAGAAGACCAAGAGATGACATGATTATACCCTTTAAATACTTCGAGGGCTGTCAGAAAGGAGGGGGAAGGCATGTTCTCCGCTGCCTGTGAGGGTAGGATCAGGTCTAATGATTTGAAGTTGCAAGAGAGTAGATTTAAATTTAATATTAGAAGGAACTTCCTAACAGAATGGCTTGGCAGTGAAGTCAATTGCGTAGGAGGTGAGGTCTCCTCTTTTGACTGTCTTCAAAAAGAGGCTGCACAGCTACCTGCTGGAGATACCTCTTAGCTGGAGATCTGGCGCAGAGCAGGAGGTTGAATTTGATGGCCCATGAGCCCCATTCCAACCGTATAATTCTATTAATAAATGCACTCAGAAAAGATTGCCATATTGGGGGAAGAACACACCTAAGGCAATTATGTCATTAAATAAACCATGAAACATAATCATGTACATGTCTTGTCAAGACATAAATCTTGTTATGTTCAATGGGGCTTAAATAAGTGTTTATGGGATTTCAGTATTAAAGAGGAAGTGCTGCTTGGGGATGGAGCAGAAGATGAAAAGGTACAACATGAATGGGGAAATTTTGTGTTCCATCTGCATGATTATTACTCCCTCCAGTGGTAAAAAGAAGAAATACTGCCCAAAAATTGGTTTGGGTAGACTGGTAATTAATCTGAAGGGAAAAAAAAGCATATTCTAGTTTGTGCTTATATTGTGTAATTGAATGTGAATTTTAGGTTGGCTGAAGTAAGTAGAAGAATGAAGTTTTAATAAATCAATGATAATCTTTGTTATCTCTCAAGATATTTTTTTTCATGAATAATAAACAGCGGCATGTCATATTTGTTTTCTCCTTTAAATAATGCAGAAATGAACAGGTGGTTATGTTGGTAATAGCAAAGAGGTAGCTTTGTAATCAACTAAAATACAGCAAATAATAAATCAGTGAGCAGTCTTTCATGTTCTGCAGAATTCTTCATGCTTGATGCTAAGCAAAAACCAAAAAGACTTGAAGGGAGCGAAAAATGTCTCTGCATGGTGGAAAAGCTAGCATGCCAAACAACAGCCTTTTAAAAAAAAATCAAGGTTGAAAAAGACAACTTTTAAGGAGAACTTAAAAGATTTGCTCATTTTTTGTTTCAGCTCAATTGCCTTAGGTGTGTTCTTCCCCCAACGTGGCAATCTTTTCTGACTGCATTTATTGATTAATAGAATTATACAGTTGGAATGGGGCTCATGGGCCATCAAATTTCACCTGTTCTTCAGTTGTTCATCGCACCCTTGGCATGTTTATTCAGAGATAAATTTGTTAAGTTACCAAGTAATACATTTAGGCTTACTGCCTTAAAAAAGGTAATTATTTCCATCTTTTTTCACCTGATAAACAGCTGATCAGCCGAAAGTTTTGTTTTTGCCTGGCAACACAGGAGGAAGTTCAGCCATTTTCTTTGGGAACATATTTAAGAAAAGTCTCACCTGCCATGCCAAGTCCTCCCATGGCTTCATCACCAAGCTGTTCTTCCTGATCAATCCTAGTGCTGCCCGTAAAAGTCAGTCTGATCAGCTATGGCAGGTAATCAAGGCCATCAGTGCTTTAGGAGTGTGGCAGGAGTGCACCCCTTTTGCACTCTGTTTAATCCATCAGTCCTGCACTACCTAAAATAACTTTAAAATATGCTCAACGTATGCGTGTACATGTGTACATACAATAAACATGGTAGTGGAGCAATTTGGGTTGTTTGTTTAGATCATTGTTGCTGAAAGTGCTGCTCTGTGGACCAATACTGGTTCATGAGCCATTGGTTGCCAGTCCTTGATAAGTTTTCCAGGAAAGAAAGAAATAATCATAGCCAATTGGCACAAATATGGTACTAATCCCTGACACATTGGGGAAAAAGAATTGCTGGGATAGACTGGGAAACACTGGTTTAGATCAATGTTATATGCATTGATTTTTATTGTAATTTTTGGTCCTTTTGAAAGATAATTGTCCAGTGAGCTGTGTGTTCTGCCTTGAAAAAAAACACTATAGTGCTCTTGAGTAGTCTCAGTGAAGAAGCCATATATTGGCAGAGAGGAGCAGATCCTCCAGATGTTGTCAAGCTGCTATCCTAAATGGCATAGCCAATGGTAGGGAATCACATAGGTTGCAGTCCAAAAAAAATTTAGGGACCCAGCTACCCACCTTGATCTATGGAACTGTATCTAGTATAGTAACCAGCTTGGGAAGGGTATCTTGGGCTGCAATCCTGTACATAGCTAGGGAGAAGTGAGCTTTACAGAATCCAGTGATGCTTGTTCTTAGGTAATCTGGAATTGGGCTGCAGCTGTAGTCAGTGATTTTTAGGCTGGCCTGTAAAGAGTTCATTAAATGTCAGTGCAGACTGTTTTTCAGAGTAGGGAAAAAGCCAACAGAGATATTCATCACAGCAGAGAATGTCATATTATGAAGACAGTAAGAGGCAGAAAGACCTTCATCCTTGGCACATTGTACTGAACAGTTGTACTGCTGGTTTGGGGAAATCTTGGAGATGTGATTCAAAAAAGTAACTGTTCTATGTTCTACAGAAAGAAGACACTGTGTTGCTGGAGTGTGTATTAGAATGATCTGAAACAGGAGGTTCTCATTATGGACTTGACAATTTTCTAAAATACTGGTATGAAAGTTTATCTCTAAATTCATTTTTTAAAACAACTTCCCTAACGTCTTAAATATATTGTTTTCCTTGAAAAGGAAATCAAAAATTAAAATGATCGTTGTAATAGATGGAATGTACCTGGCTAAATAGGGTTCAGATGAGCACAATGGAATCCATGGTCTTTTCGTTCTTGATTTCACTTTATTTTAATTATAATTTTAATAATGATGATATCTGTCTTTCCTCTGGATTTCGAAAGGAAAATTAGGTTCTAGGTGTATACACAATTTCCTAAGAGTAAGTCTCATTGAATTCAATGAGATTTATGTCTGAACTGGCATATTTACCCAGCCTTGCTCTGGGATTTTATTTTCTCATAGGTGACACTTGTTAGAAATACCTTAGGAATTACCTTACCTTACCTTAGGAGTTAGATGTGGTTGAAATACCAGATTTGAGATCCTATGATTCCCCAAACTGTGTTGTTCAGTACCTATAACTTTTGCCCATATTCCCCAATCCAGTCTGTATTCAGAATTGTTAACATACAGAGGTTGGGTTCATGAAGGGACTTGCTGCTAGACCTCGTCATCATAGCAACTGGCCTATTCAGAGCTCTCTGGCTGAGAATTCTAAAGGCCCCTCCCTGAACCGCCAACCCTAGGATTCCATAGAATCTTCACAGCCAGCCAATCATATAAAGTCTATGCCTGCCTGACGCAGACAAACAGACAGGATCACTCACTTTTTATTAGGGATGGGATGAATCCAGAATTTTCCGGATCCGAATCCCTGGAAGATTCTGGAGATCTACAAATCTCACGAATCTCGAATCT
Organism: Cyclura pinguis; assembly: GCA_030412105.1. Lineage (NCBI taxonomy): Eukaryota > Metazoa > Chordata > Lepidosauria > Squamata > Iguanidae > Cyclura > Cyclura pinguis. Next base: position 211,914,340 of record CM059601.1, on the reverse strand, counting down.
TTCGAATCCTTTTTTTAAAAAGGGTTTAAAAAGCAAGGGAAAGAAGGATAATCTTGAGCAAGACACACTCTCTCAGACTTAGCAAAAGCCTAGGCAAAGGCAAATCTCCCTCTGAAAAAATCTGGCCAGGACAGTTGTCATAGTTTTGCCTCAGGATCTCCCCAGATTGAAAATGACATGAAGGCCCTTTCTACACAGGCAGGAAAATGTGGATTAATCCCACATTTTCCTGCCTGTGTAAACAGGGCCACATATTACAGTACAGAGATAATCCAGGTCAAAACTAGCTTTTCTTTGCATAGCTCCTTCTGGCCTCCTGGGCTTTGTAATTTGATGATGCGCCAGCACACTTTGTCAGAGAAGGCTGTGACCCCTTGTAAAACTCCAAACCCCAGAATTGTGTCTGAAAGAGGTTTGCAAGGGAGCGATGCAAAGAAATGTTCAGCTGTCCTTGAAATCTCAAGAAGACTGTACCTTCCAGTCAAGTCTCAAGTCCTGCAACAAGGAAGGCACTTAAAACACAGAAACAAACAAACAAACAGCCTCTAGTCCAATCTCAATTCTGTACCCTGCAGTCTCAAGAGTCAAGTCTCAAGTCCTGCAACAAAGAAAGCACTTAAACACACACACACACACACACACACACACACACACACACCTCTAGTCCAGTCAATTCTCTACCCTCAAGTCCTGTAAGGGACACTCAAGTCAAATCACTCAGCCTGTCTCAACAATTCCCTCAAGTCCTGTAAGGGACACTCAAGTCAAATCACTAGGCCTGTCTCAATAATTCCTAATCCCTACCCTCCAGTCTCAAATCAAAAAATAATGCAGATTAATGCATGCTCAATAAATGATTCTGGAGGCAGCTACTGTTCACCTTGTTTGTTGTAGGCAACACACACTCCTCCTATAGAATCAGCTAGAGTAGAATCCCATTCTTTCCCAGCTCAGGTTTTTTAGCATTGATTGTTTACCACAGACATGCTGCTGCAACACAAGACTAAAAGTCTGTGTTTCTCCAGCTCTCCTTTGCAACCTTTCCAATGGCAATGCTGCTTATAAACTTGCAGCTAGACAGAGGAAAAAGAGGAAAAGAGGTTGAGAAGCATAAAAAGACTTTCTAAAGGGGAGCTTCAAAACGGGTTAACTGAAGTATTCATGTATTCAAGACACAGAAACTAAGAGAGGAAGTGGCATCATGACAATCTTAGTCCCAGAACTGACCAAAGAAAGCTGGTGAAGGGAAAGTATGGCTGGCATGGCTTGCATGGAACCCCCGAAGCCCTTTTTGCAGTCTTTGGAACCCCCTGGGACATTCCCACAAGCTCCTAGACCCCCACACAAACTCAGTTTTGCTCCTCTATCCCTTACCTCCCAATCCCTATCCCAAAATTACCTTGCAGAGGGAGGCAGTAGCAGGGAGAGGCAGCACTAGGGGCCTACAGACAGCAGGAAGGAGAAATGGCAGCCTCCAGGGCATGCAAGGCTTTATGCCGGTCCGCCGGCCAACCACCCGTGCCCACATTGGGTGGGGAAACACATGAGGAGCGGGATCCCGTCCTGGTCCCGAGTTTTCAGGCGTCCTGGTCTCCCAGGTTTTCAGGCGTCCGGTCTCCAACAAACTGTTTGAGTGGCGGATTCGAAAGATTCCGTTTGCCTATTTTGGCACAGGGATTCGGATTCCCGAATCTCCGCCAAAGATTCGAGGATTCGGTTGGCCCATCCCTACTTTTTATGTAGTAGATAGGCATGCCTATGCCTGTGCTACTTTTGATCTCATAATAGCAAAATCCCCAAACCTTTGCACATGTTGGTGAATTCTTTGTTGTGTTGTTAACTGCTGTCGACTTTGACTTATAGCAACCCTATGAATGAGAGACCTGCAGTTCATCAGCTGCCCTGCTCAGGTCTTGCAGATTGAGGGATGTGTCTTCCTTAATTGAGTCTATCTATCTGCAATGTGGTTTTCCTCTTTTCCTACTGTCTCCTACCTTTCCAAGCATTATTGTCTTTTCTAGTGAGTCACACCTTCTCATTATACAGCCAAATTACAACAGTCTCAGGTTAGTCATCTTGGCTTTGTTACCCTAAAAGGTGGGAGACCTTCGGGTCCACTGGCAATGCCAGCATCTCCTTAGAATTGGGGGGGGGGGGTTATAGTGCAAAGGAAGCGTGCAAGAGGAGGGTAATGGCAAGATCTTTTCACCTTTGTATACCAGTACTAACTGTAGAGAAGACTCCGGTTAAGAATTAAACAGGGTACTTTATTTGGAATTAGCAAACACACAAGAAATCAAACACTCTCAAGAAGCATGCAAAGCTATTGGAAAATAAGGCAAGAAAGGTTGGATAGAGAGAAATTGGGTGAAAGGAGTGATAGTTACCAATCCTGAAGCAGAAGGTCAAAGCAGATTGGCTCAGACAGCATGTCTGAAGGTAGCACAGAGCAACGGCGATCTGGATACTACATACCACATCCAAAGTACTGTACTGAGGCTGCAGCTGGGGTTTACATACCCTATTTTCTGCCCTGAAGGAAGATGCATGGACAAAGTAGTGACGGGTTTCCCAGGAGTTTGACAAAAGAGTCTCAAATGAGCTGATTATCTTAACTTTAGGTGACAAAACATTGATGGGAGTCCTGAGAATCTCTTAATGTTTTGGTGAGGTAGTATGAATGAGGAACGTCTCTGTATGATATGTTCACTGCAGAGGTCCCTTGTTGCTTCACCTGGGCAGTTTTGCCTGCTATTGAGAGGAGTATCCCCAATCCATCAGTATCAGGCTTTCCCACCTAATCCTCTCTGAACTTATAACCTGATCATGTCTGAGGTCATCCTGACCTGGCATACGCTTACAGCCAGTGCACTTTCAAACATGTGTTCCAGTCATGAAATATGTCCAGTTATATCCACAGTGAGGGTATATGGTGTGGTAACAGCTTCTAGGGGGAGTTTAGGCTTGATTTGCTGTAGGACCCATATATTTGTCTGTTTAGCAGCCCACAGTATTTGTAAAACTCCAGCACCTCATTTTCAAACAAGTTGATTTTCTTCTAATCATTTTTCTTCACTATCCAACTTTCACAGCCATACTTAGAAATTGGAAATATAATAGCATGGACAATCCTGACTTTGGTATTTAACGATTTATCTTTAAACTTGAAAATCTTTTCTAATTTCTTCGTAGTTTACCTTCCAAGTCCTAGTCTTCTGTTTTGTTGACTGCAGTCCTCCTTCCGATTAATGACTGGGCCAAGATATGGAACATCTTTAATTTCTTCATTGTCTTCATTGTTTACTTTAAAGCTATGTAAATCATCTGTGGTCTTTATTTTGGGATTCAACTGTAAACCTGCTTTGCACTTTATGTGTTGACTTTCTTCAGTAATTGTCCTGAGTCTTTGCTATTTTCAGCTAGTAGCATGGTGCCATCTGCATATCTTAAATTGTTGATGTTCCTTCCCCCTTTTTCATGCCTCCTTCCTCTGAGTTTAATTCGGCTTTACATATGATATGTTCAGTGTACGAGTTAAACAAATAGGGTAATAAAATGCAGCCTTGCCTGACCTCTTTCCAATTGGAAGCCATTCCATTTCTCTGTATTCTGTCTCAATGGTAGCTTCTTAGCCTGAGTACAGGTTGCACATCAGGACAGTCAAATGTGGCACACGCATTTCATTAAGAGCAATCCATAGTTTTTCATGAACCACACAATCAAGGACTTTGCTATCATATATAAAGTACTCCATTATCCAATATCTTTTGCTAATATAATCCTTAGTGCCTCTTCCTCTTCTGAGACCATTTCTGCACTAGACTGTTATAGTGCTATTATTCCACTTTCAACATCCTATGGAATTCTGGGGTTTACAGTTTAGGGAGGGGCATTTCAGGCCCCTCCCTAAACTGCAAACCCAGGATTCTATAGGATGTTGAAAGTGGAATAATAGTACTGTAACAGTCTAGTGCAGAAATGGCCTGAATCCAGCTTGGACATCTGGCATTTCTCACTCTATATAAGGTAAAATCTTTGCTGTAGAATTTTGACTATCACTTTGCTTGCATGGGAGATTAATGAGATAGTCCTGTGTTTACTGCAATGCATGGTGTCCCCTTCCTTGGGGATTGGAATGTATATTGAGTGTTTTTCAGTCTGTGGGCCATTGTTCTGTTTTCCATACTTTAGAGCTAAATATTAGATTTTAGAACTAAAGTAGATTCTATTTCTGTAGCTTGAAGCAGCTCTGTTAATGTGCCATCTGTTCCTGGTGATTTATTTCTCCCAAGTGCTCTGAGTGCAGCTTCCACTTCAGTTTCTAAAACTGTAGGTTCATCTTCAAATGGTTCTTTCTTGAATGAACTGTCATCTCTCTTTTATATAGTGCAGTGTACTGTTTCCATCAGTTTTTTGTTTTCACTTGGTCATGTAATGTATTCCGCTGCTGATTGTATAGCATTGCCACTCTTGGTTTAGATTTCCCTTTCATTTCTAGGATCTAGTGGAATAAGTCTCTTGTTTTTCCTCTTTTGTTATCATTTTCTATTCATCTGCACTTATTATTATTGTAGTTCTCCTTGTCCCTGCTTACAAGGCACTGAATGGTTCCATTCAAGGTTCTAACTCTATTTCTGATACCTTTTACTTTTGCTTCTTGTCTATCCTCAACTGCTTGAAGAGTTTCATCTGTCATTCATTGAGGGTTTTTGTTTTGTTTTGTTTTGTTTTGTTTTGGGGTTTTTTTTTTGTACAGATAGAGTATTTTTGCATTCCCCCCTGACAGTGTCCCTGGTTTCAGTCCAGATTTCTTCTTGCTCCTGGTCTTAATAGTGCAAACCTAATTTTTGCATTATCTTTCAATACTATGGGTTGTTGTTCAAGTTGTGTTTCAGCATGATGGTTTAGTGTTTTTCTTTAGCTTTACTCTGATTTTAATATAAGCAGTTCATGGTTTGTGCTATAATCTGCTCCTGATCTTGCTTTTGCAGGGAGAATGGAGTTTCTCCATCTTCTGCTTCCAATTATGTTGTCTATTTGATTCCTATATTAGCTATGAGAAAATGTCCTAGTATACAGTTGCCTCCTTGCTTCTTTGAAGAATGTGTTTGTGATGAACAAACTGTTTGCCTTGCAAAATTCGAACAGTTGCTCTTCTGCTTCATTTCTTGATTCTTGGTCAAATTTTCCTACAATCTTTGATTCTACTCTGTTTCCTACTCTGTTTCTGTTTTCTATTTTTGCATTACAGTCATCTATATTAACTAGAGGTCCTGTTTTGGCATGTAATCAATTTTCTGCTGTGTTCCAGCATAGAATCTTTCAATTTTTTTCTTCTTCCTCTGTAGTTGGGATATAAACTTTGATGATGGTTATATTGATAGATTTTCCCTGAAGTCTTATTGATATTATTTGCTCAGACTTTGCATGATATCCTTTCTTTTTGCTACATCTCTCCTTACTACTAATGCTTCCCCATTTCTTCTTTGATTTTCATTTCCTGAGTACAACACTGTGTAATTATCTAACTTAAAATGTTCCATTCCTGTCTGCTTTAGCTTGCTCACCCCAAAGATTGCAGTGCTTATACCTTTCATTTCCTCTTTTAATATGCCTGGTTTCCTCTGATTCATGCTTTTCACATTCAGTGTTCCTATAATACATGTTGTGCAGCTTTGGACTTTCCTTTCACCTCTGAGCACATCAACAGCTGAACGTCCTTTTGGCTTGAGTCCAGTTGCAGCATTAGCCACAGCACTACTCATAGTTGTCCTCTACTGTACCCCAGTAGTTCACTGAATGCTTTCTGACCTGGGAGTCTTGTCTTCTGGCACTATCTCTTGTTTCATTTTGGATTGTCTCATCCTAGGGTTTTCATGGTAAAATACATTAAAAGGAAGTTTACTCCTTCTGCCTCCTTCTGCTAACAAGTGTTAGCTATGGTGTAACTGCTGTTGTCTCTGAGATATCCTTTGTCAGTCTCACCCCCACTACTGTTGTTTCCTACTAGCTTTTGGGCGTGTTTAGTCTGCCTCCTCAGCAAAAACCTGTGTGGCATAGAAGACCTTACTATCAGCACCCCTACCATCAGCATGGTGTCTTGTGCCACAGGAGCATGCAGTGCCTTCACCATGGAAAGGTAGTGCCGTTGACAGGAATTCTTATACAAGAGTAATTCTTTAAAATAATGGAAATACAAAACAAATTATTTTTGTTACTGATATAAATACAGTCCTTTGAAAATGTAATTTATTTCTATGGAAGTAAGCTACTCTGTTGTGCATGCTTTTTGAACAGGGCAGTACCCCTCCACTTCAATAATTGCATTTCTGGTCACAGAAAAACTCCTTCAGAGGTTGTGTATTCTGTGGACCAAACTGTGCAGGCCTTTAAAAAAAAATTATTGGTACCAAAACATCTGGTTCAACTGAATACCCAGAACACATTCTCTAATCCATTGCCCTGAAGCTGTTTCTCCTTAAAAATTCTTGATTTTTTGTTTCTATACCACTTTTATGCCTGGAGTGGAGGTGATGGCAGTTTCAGTGAGCTGTTGAACTTTCTGTATTTCAGTCTACTGTTGTTATAAGTCTTAAAAATGAGAGTAGCTTCAAAGATGAAGAGCTTGTTTTGTGACAGCTTTCCCTAGCTTCTCCTTTGATGTTAGGTCCTCATGGGAGACCAGGATATTTTCAGTGACCAGCGACTGGTCAGCCATTATTTCTTTTTTCTTTTTTTCTGGACATTACTTTTCAAAGAGAGGACAGCATGGAGGATCATCAGGCTGTAAATAGGTACACGTCTTTGTATTTAAACCTTCGTCCCTGCACAGATGTACATGCATCTTCCAGATTTTTATTAACAAAGAAAGAATCCTGAAATGGCACTGTGACATCCCACTTCTTCTGCAGGTTTAGCACTGCCTGAATTGCATTCTGGCTCGTGGCATGTGCTTGTATTATGAACAAAATGATAAAACATGTGGGACCTTTCTTCACAGCTTCTCTGCTTACAATTAAAATACTGTGCATTATTTGTGAATTATAAATGTGCAGGTGTTGGGATGCATTCATTAACTTGTGGTCACGGAGCAATGATTGCAGGGAGTGGGGATGCTTATATTGCAGTACTTTGGAAATGAAAGGCATCCCAGTGCAGAATCTACCCCTTTCTCTATTTGCAGGCCAGGTGTGAGCCAGATATACTGCAAGGGGAGGAAATGATTGACCCCTGCAGCAAGGTTCCCCTATTCCACTTCTGTTACATTGGATTTGTATATAGCACTATAGTTGCAATGGATGTGGATAATTTAAGTAAAGTTCTTAGAGATACATTATTCTCAATAATATGGAAGCTCTCTGGGTCTTTTTTTTTTTTAATGCAGAGCCTGTATTGTAGTAAGGGAAGCAGCCTGTCTTTGAGTCACCAAGAATCATGGGCATGTGGTGCATTGCACGGATCACAATGGAAGACTTTCTCCATGTGTGCATGGCAGTGATAATGTGCCTCCAGATGCTGAAATGGAGATCCATGCATGAAGCTGCCTTCTGAACAGAGGATCTTCCTTTCAAGATTGGGATACATGATTTCTTGGGACAGCAAAAGGTGCACATAGACCAGAGTCTGGTGGAAATGATATGTATATGCTACAAAGCATCTCACTCCTTCTGTCTTCTTCTATTAGGGCAGTAGTACATCTACTCGTGCTGCGGTCATTCTAAGCAATGCTTGGCTCTTTCACACACATTGGCTTCTCAAAGCTAAAGCAGAAATAACAAATGCTTTGAGGCATGATACATTGCACTTGAATTGGTCTGCCAACAATGACAAGAGGGCTGCTTGTTTTCTTCTCCTAACACACTGCTTTCCTAAGCAGCCATCTTCACTAGAATGCCAATGCTGGGAATTTTTCTAGGCTTTGTTATCTGACCAGAAGCGGTATAAGGCTGTAGATGGTAGAAGACTCTATTAAGAGGATTGAGTTATTGAGAAGGTGTTTTGACACAGAGGAGGTAAAAGCCATTATTGACTTGGTCATGGTGTATATTAGTTTTGCAGGAAAGGCAGACATGTTCAGCTATCATTCTCCTCTGGTGGAGTAGGTTTTGCATTGCCAGACATCAGCACTTGTGCAGTGTAGCTGAAAGACAAAAGAAAATTCTGGTTAGCCATAGTTCAGTCCCCACCTCATTTAGCCTGTATGCTGTCAAGCTGTTCCTTTTAATGCAATGGAACTCCTAATGTAACTTGTCTCTTGTGCTAAATACCCTGCAACCAGTTTCCATTGCACCCAGGGGACCAGTAAAGGATCCTCCTCTGTTTTCTTCTTCTTAGTCTGATTTTTTACAGTTCTGACATGGCAGTTGATTATCACAGTCTCATCTACCTGCAGGTGTTTCAGTAAACAAGACCATGGATGAGTGGCCTGGAAAATATACACTCCAACTGTGAACTTTGACTGCCTTAATAAGCATTAAAGGAGCCTAAATTAGGAGTGCTGGTAATGGCTGTGTACATTCGCAAATGTTTGGGATATCACAGCAGGTTCAGAGATTCTGTGGACAATCAAAGAATTGGCCCCAGACTTAGCCATTCTTGTAATAGACCAAATTAAATCAATGGAGCTTACTTTAATTGTGGCTGAAGTTAGTCCATGCGTGTTTATTTAGAATATCTGAGTACTATATTTGTATATCTTCCAGTACTGTTCTTTTTCCTCGTATTGTTTACTTCCCTGCATCTCTTTGTGCAGGTGTGTGGAACAATGTGGCCTTCCAGATGTTACAGCTCCCTTTGTCTCAGATTATTGATCATGCTGGCACTAAGGGATCTCAGTAGACAAGCTAAACATGAGTCAACAGTGTGAGATGTCAGCTAAAAAGCCCATGCAGTTCTGTGCTGTATAAACAGGACTAAAGTATCCAGATCAAGAGAAGTGATAGTACCACTCTATACTGCTTTGTTCAGCTCTTACCTGGAATACTCTGTCCAGTTCTGGAAACCACAGTTTAAGAAGGCTATTGACAACCTGGAGCATGTCCAGAGGAAGGTGATCAAGATGGCAGAAAGTCTGGAAAACAAGCCCTGTGGGGTAGCTTAGGGAGATGGGTATGTTTACCTTGGAGAAGATGGAGAGGTGATATGAAAACTCACTCTAAATATCTGAAGGGATGTGATGTATAAGCTTGTTTCCTGCTGCTCCAGGAGTTAGAACAAGAATCAGTGGATACAAATTACTAGAAAAGAGATTCCACGTAAACAACTGTAAGAACTTCTTGACTGCAAGAGCTGTTCAATAGTGGAATAGACGGCCTTGAAGAGTGGTGGACTCTCCATTGTTGGAAGTCTTTAAACAGAGATTGGCTAGCTATTTGTCAGGAGTGTTTTAGCTGTGCATTGGTACACAGCAGGGTGTTGAACAGGAGACTGTTGTGGTCCATTCCAGCTCTTATGATTCTGTGACTCCAATGAGATCTGAAGGGCTACAGGAAAATTTTTCTCATATTTAGATTATTGTACGTCTGTGTGTCTATCTTCAGCTAAATTGTTTAATCCAAATTTAAAATACTTTTATACAACAGGAAATGCACATGAATCACCTTTTCTGTTTTTCAAGATGGGCAAACTGTTTCCTTCCAGCTGTTGTCAAACTGCAACTCCCATCAGACTAAGGCCCTTTCTGCACCAGGCAATTAGAACGGGGCAGTGCGTCCTCTCACAGAGGTCGTCTGCACCTTGGAGCAGACTAGAAGTGGACTACTTACCAGAGATCCGCACCTCAGTCCGCTCCAAAACGACCCCAAGTGGTCCTCCAGCGTGTTTTCTAAAGACCACAAAAAACAGACCTTTATATTCCTGGAACGCGCCACTGCGTTCCTGCTCCCTTGTGCAGATTCACAGGCTCGCACCAATGCGAGCCTGCAATCTGCGGAGGGCGGGCTTTAGGCGTGGTGAGCTTCAGCGGTTGGTCGGGACCCACGACCAACTGGAAGCCGCCATTTTGGAAGCCAGAAGCCGCCGTTTTGGAAGCCGGAAGCTGCCATTTTGGAAGCCAGAGCAGTGCGGATCTACAGACCTTGCACTGCTCCGATTCGCCCTGGACCAAGGAGGAGCCCTGCAGAAGGGCTTCAGGGACAGTCCGCGTTGCTTCGGACCCTAGAAGAAGCGGTAGGTAATGGCACGGAGCGATTCCCTTGCCTCGTGCGGAAAGGGCCTTAGCCAAGCATAGCCAGTGAAGGAAAACACTGGGAGTTACAGTTCAACACCGGGAGGACATCACATTGACCTCTCCTGTATTTACAGTGGGCCCTCCTTACCTGCGACCTCTGCATGCAGAATTGCCAGCTTACGTGAAGCATTGCATCCCTATGCCTAAAATGGCAGCAACACTCATTTGGACACACTTACACATCTGTGTGCACATCAGCACCATTGATTATAATAAGATGTGAGCATTCACAAATTATGATATTTGTCAGGGTTCTTGGAATGGAACCCTTGCAGGTACAAAGGTAATCTGTGAATGAAAGAGCTCCAAGAGCCCCAATCATCAGGTCTTGCAAACTCAGGACTGTGGCTTCTCTGATTGAATCGATTCACCTGTAATGCGGTCTTCCTGTTTTACTGCTGCCTTCCAGTTTACGTAGCATAATCATCTTCACTGAGTTACTGTCTGTTAATTACTTCACTACTTACTGTCCTTTTGGTACACCCTAAATCTGCAGCTTGAGAGAGTGAGTTTACACTGCCCAATGGTAAGGCCATCCCTGTTAAGCCCTTGTATGAGAGAACTGCAGCCCTCCATATGTTTGTTCTTATCATTAAACTCTATAGCTATTTCACCTGTCATATATTAAAAGTGAGCTTTATGAAGGATGACACAAGGATGGCTTATACAAATTCAGTCTAGACAAAAGCAAAGGCCAGGGGTTACATATCTTCCCCCCATGGGAGACGTTGGGTTCTGTGGGTTTCACAGGAGAGAAAAGCCAGTCCTTGTAGTTTATAATCCATGGGAAAAAGAAGCTGGATGGATGTGGGGCATGTCGTGATTTCAGCTGAAGGCTGCACATTGCTTCTGCTCTGCTATGTACACATTGGAAAAATTGTCTGGATTTCAGTTTGTGGAGATAATGAAGGAAAAAAGCTTTACCATGTGAAGTCTGTGATTCTGTGTTTAGAAGCAGCCGTGTCAACGTCCTTGCAACAACATTCACAGCAGATGATAGCTGTTGCAGGGTTCTTTTCAAGGCAAATTATTATTTTTTTTTTTGAAAAGGTCAGTGGGAGGGAGAAGGAGGAGGTGAAAAAAAGTATAGCCTTTCAGAGGCTTTCCTTTTACATGTCTCCTCCTGCCTATCATTTGGCTTCATCTTTTTAAATTTTTGTCCTGTCCGAACTATACTGGAAAGCAGAGGTTTCAGAATTCAACTGTTTGTATGCTTATATTTTCTGAAGAACTTAACCATATTTCTTGATGCTTCATAACTTAGGCCCTAGGCATACTGCATGAAGGGGGAAACTGGCTTGTGGGCTGGATTTGGTCTGTCTTACTGAGACAGCAACTAAATGTCTGAGAGAGGTCCCACTAATTACAGAAAAAGGAAACATGTCATAGGCAGAAATACTGTATTGGAATTGATATGCAAGATCCACCTTCAAGTCTTTGTATACTGTCTTCCTATACTAGTCTTTTTCTTTTTCTGATTATATACCGGTCTGGTTCTTAAGGAGAGTGCAGTAGCAATTGCTGTTGGATTCATGCCTCTGAAGAAGGCCATAGATATATAAAGAGGCCAGAACACATTGGGTTTTTTAAAAGAATAAAAATTTATTCCATCTACAAGGACATGGAGCATAGTCTCCTTCATCTGTGGATATAGTAATTATTTTGTATTTACTTGCTTCTCTCCCATTATCCCAAAAGGCTCCAAGAGCACCTTGTAGATTGATGAAAACTTAAGACAGTCTGCAAATTCTTGCATGTTGTGACCTGAAAACATATGACAGAGAAGGATGGAAGGAAACAATGAAAGCAAGGCCTGTGACCAATTCTCATAGTGACCAGGTGGGAAGGAAACAGTAGAAGTAGAATAGCTACTGCTAGGTGATAGGTGGCAGGGGGAATAGAATGTAACCTTATTCATCCTATTCCATGGCTCCGTTGTGTCATCTCTTTTTGTCTCCTTCCTTTTCAAGCTAATAGCTTCTCTGATTTTTTTTTTACTATTTTACCAAGTATTCACAAAGCTGCATGTTTTAATCCACTGACTTTCCATGGACCTGGAGTGCCACTGAATCCAGTAAAATCAAGCTTGCTCAAGGCTTCAGCCATTCCTCGATAGCTAAAGCTTTGCTCCCTAGAAGACAACTGCATTGCTTTTTTTGGCACAGTCCAGCCAAAGCTGACTACCTTTCAGTCCTGAAAATGGGAAATGTTACCATGCTATGATGAGCAAGACAAGACAAAAGAGGGCTTAACTTTGGCTCTTCGTGTCTTATTCTCAGAGCAGAAGAGTAGAGGTTCTTACTGATAACACTTTCTTTGTGGATCTTGTTCTTGGTGTCCCCAATTCTCACTGTCATGAAGGTCCACAGACTGAGGTGCTGAGCACCTCATTCACCATGTAAATCCATTGATGAAGACATGGAGTGTATTGTGCTGCTGAAATTTGCTGAGCTTGGTTGAATATGTGCCAAGGATTAGCACCACGTACATTCACCATTGATTTGACAACAATAATATTATACGCCCCAAGCACTGAGGGGATTTGTTCAGTGTTCAGGGCATGGGCTCTGAGGTGGAAAATTGGGATTGCTAGTAACTTTTTAAGCCCCTTTGGCTGCACCCAGGCAGACTGTTGACATTATATAAATTCTTTCGATAAAATAAATATCTCCCTTTGTATAAAGAAAGCTGATATTTAGCTTTTTCAATGTACAGTCAGAATGGAAAAGCTGTTCAAAACTAAGGCACAAGCAGTGCAATAAAATAAACCCCAGCAGTTTCAACTGTGGAGGAGAGAGGTGCAGGGAAGTAGAACTATATCATACCCAGGGCCAGGAAACAAGACAGCTTTTGCAAATTCAGCATTCAGATATTGGGTCTTAAATACAGCAAGTGGCATACTCTGTGGAATGAAAGAGAGGAAGAACAGCAGTGGCTATGACAGAAGGAGGAACCAGAAACCTTCAAGATATTTCTGGATTATGTGGCCATGCTGGCTAGAGTAGATGGAGTTCTAGTAACACCTGAGCTGTAGGTTCCCCACCCAGAATGATGATGGGCTTAATGTTCAGTAATTTCTCAGTCAGCACTATTGAGTGGATCAATATACATTTTTGTTGTTGTTGCACTTGTCTTATATTCCTATGATGCAGCTCACACAATCACATATTGGCTGGTTCTTATCTTATTACTTTACTGGTTGTATAGTATCATGAGTACACAATGCTTGACAGAGTGACGTAAACAAAAGGATAGATCACGTCCCGTAGAGAGTACAGTCGCAACGTCTCTCTTTGTTGTAGAGGACAACATAAAGAATGAGAGGATTTGTGTCTTTGATGCCCAACCCTGGAATAATGAGACATGAACATTGGGGTAAATAAGGGTCACTTCATTTACATTGTATTGGCCTGGAAATGTAGCAGAGGGGACAACCTGATGCAGATCCAGCTGAGGCCAGGTGTCATCCAGGTGACCACCTCCTTAGCCTTCCCTCGGGTGAAATACCTGAGCCCTGAATGCATACCAGTTATTTAGGCTGCTCCCTGACCACCCATGCTTAGAAGGTAAACCCAAGGGTCTTCCACTGAAATCCCAAGACCCTACAAGAGAAAGCCCTCCCAGATTAGCCTCGCCAACCTCGTTTCCCACCCCTGGGTCTCAGGACCTTAAAGAGAAAGTTTCAGAGCTTTACACCCAAAGGGGGTGCCAAAAGTGTACACTGAAGACAAATATCCTCCCCCGCTACCTACCAGGTGACTGCTTATTTAATGACACCTTGCACAGCCAATTGCCCCAATCCCTCAGGAACAGTATGGAATAGGAAAAAAAAACCCTTGGGAAACAGGAGGGAAAAATTCCCAGCTGGCCCTGAAGCGACCTGTGATCATTTACTGCACTGAAGGCGGGAGGATGGGTCATGTTGAACCAATTCAAAAGAGGCCACATGTAGGATGAACCAGCATGTGATGCATCCCAGCAAACTGCACCAGATGCAAGGCATTCTGGTCTCTTCCAGGGAGGGTATCATATCACTACTTTCCCTTGCAGCGCTGGGGCCATGTAGGTATGCATTTTGTCACAGGGACAGAAGCCCTTTGGCATGTCATCTGTTTTTGACAAGCTCCCACAATCTTAACTGTTGGCTATGTTGCTGAGGCTGATGGGATTTGTAGTCCTAAACATCCGGGGCAGCAAATGTTCTCCATTTCTCTTTTATCAGGTTTGTGTCCTCCGTTCTTGGTCACTTCTGTTTTTTAAGTTTTTACACTGTATAAGTGCTCACCCAACTGAAATAAATCCAGGCAAAATCTTTCAGAGGTGAATTCATCCCACTGAAAACAATCCATTCTCTATAGTCCTGATCTGGATAACATTAGGTGTTGTGGTTATGTTCCATTGAAAACTGTGGCTTGGATGTTGAAGCTGCAGTACTTGTAGGTAAACATCACTCAGCTAAACTGTGTTTACTGCTGAACAGATATGTCTAGGATTGTCACCAGCGTGGTCATGTGGTCTACTTTACAGAGGACTATCTTCTGTTTTTTGTTGGAGCTCTGTCCTCTTTTTAAAGGCATCCTCTGTTAAACAGAGTCTGTTTGAAGGGCTGACCAGCCCAGGTTTAAAGATAAACAACCTCAAGAAAAGATAACAGGGGCCTTGAATTTGCCCATCAAGAGTTAGTACCTGGACAATAAACAGAGCAGGCACAAAAGCCACTTGGTAACAGACTTTCCCACTACAGTTAAGTGTATTACACTTCTATTTAAATTATAGTACATATTCCAGAAGGTGGAAGAGGCCACAAGGGGATCGAATATTCTAGATCTGATCCTGACCAACAGGGATTACCTTGTTAATGAGGTAGAAGTGGTTGGATCTTTAGCGGGGAGTGACCATGCCCTATTGGAATTTGTCATTCAGTGGGAAGGAGAAGATAGGTGTAGCCAGACACTCATCTTAGATTTTAAAAAAGCGGACTTCTGTAAACTTAGGGAGCTGCTGGCTGGAATTCAGTGGTCAAGAATAGTGAAAGGGAAAGGAGTTCAGGAGGCATGGGAGTTCCTTAAAAGGGAGATACTGAAGGCACACTCTAAAACTGTGCCAATAAGGAGGAAAAATGGAAGGCATCTGAAGAAACCAGAATGGTTGACTAAAGAACTCTCAGTTGAGCTAAGTGTTAAGAGAAACATGTACAGGAAATGGAAGAAGGGGGAAACCACCAAAGAAGAATTTAAGCAAGTAGCTAAGAGATGTAGGGAGGAGGTCAGAAAGGCTAAAGCACAGAACGAACTTAGGCTGGCCAGAGACATCAAAAACAATAAAAAGGGCTTTTTTAAATATGTCCGTAGCAAAAGGAAAAAGAAGGAGACGATAGGGTCGCTGCGCAGAGAAGATGGTGAATTACTAACAGGGGGAAGAGAAAAGGCAGAACTACTTAACACCTTCTTTGCCTCAGTTTTTTCCCAGAAGGATACAAGCACTCAACCTGGCGGTTGGGGAGCAGGTGAGGAAGCAGGGGAAATGAGGCACATAATAGGTAGAGAGGTGGTACAGGAATACCTGGCCGCACTGGATGAATTCAAGTCTCCAGGGCCAGATGAATTGCATCCTAGGATATTAAAAGAACTGGCAGAGGTCATTTCGGAACCGCTTGCTATAATCTTTGAGAAATCTTGGAGGACAGGAGAAGTTCCAGCAGACTGGAAGAGGGCAAATGTCGTCCCCATCTTCAAGAAGGGAAAAAAAGAGGACCCACATATTATCGCCCAGTCAGCCTGACATCAGTACCCGGAAAGATTCTGGAGCAGATCATTAAGCAGTCAGTTTCTAATCACTTAGAAAGCAACGCGGTAATCACAAGAAGTCAACATGGATTTCTCAAAAATAAGTCATGTCAGACTAATCTTATCTCTTTTTATGATAGAGTTACTAGCTTGATAGATGAAGGGAATGCTGTGGATGTAGCATTTCTCGATTTCAGTAAGGCCTTTGACAGAGTTCCACATGACATTCTTGCAAAGAAGCTAGTAAAATGCGGGCTGGAGAGGGCTACTGTTAGTTGGATTTGTAATTGGTTGACCGACCGAACCCAAAGGGTGACCACGAATGGCTGCTTTTCATCCTGGAGAGAAGTGACTAGCAGGGTGCCACAGGGTTCTGTCCTGGGCCCAGTGCTGTTCAATATCTTCATCAACGACTTGGATGAAGGAATAGAGGGCATGCTCATCAAATTTGCAGATTACACCAAATTGGGAGGGGTTGCTAATACGCCAGAGGACAGGATCAAAATTCAAAATGACCTGGATAGATTGGAGAGCTGGGCCAAAGCTAACAAAATGAAATTCAACAGAGAGAAGTGTAAGGTCCTACGCTTAGGTAGAAAAAATGGAATATAGAAATATAGGATGGGGGACACGTGGCTGGATGGCAGTACGTGTGAAAGTGATCTAGGAGTTTTAATAGACCACAAGCTGAACATGAGTCAGCAGTGTGATGCGGCAGCCAAGAAAGCCAATGCAATTCTCGACTGCATCAATAGGAGTATGGTGTCTAGATCGGTGGGAGGTACTGGTACCACTCTACTCTGCTTTGGTTAGATCTCCTCTTGAATACTGTGTCCAGTTCTGGGCACCCCAATTCAAGAAGGACATGGTCAGGCTGAAGCAGGTCCAGAGGAGGGCAACCAAAATGGTGAGAGGCCTGGAAGCCATGCCCTATGAGGATAGACTTAGAGAGCTGGGTATGTTCAGTCTGCAGAAGAGAAGGTTAAGAGGGGACATGATAGCCATGTTTAACTATTTGAAGGGATGCCATGTAGAGGAAGGAGAGGGCTTGTTTTCTGCTGCTCCAGAGACCAGAACAAGGAGCAATGGATTCAAGCTGCAGGAAAGGAGATTCCACCTGAACCTCAGGAAGAACTTCCTGACAGTCAGGGCTGTCCGGCAGTGGAATATGCTGCCTGGGAGTGTGGTGGAGTCTCCTTCTTTGGAGGTTTTTAAGCAGAGGCTGGATGGCCATCTGTCGGGAGTGCTTTGAGGGTGTTCCTGCATGGCAGGGGGTTGGACTGGATGGCCCGTGTGGTCTCTTCCAACTCTACATTTCTATGATTCTATGATTCTAAATTTGCATCTC
The DNA here is from genome assembly GCA_030412105.1 of Cyclura pinguis. NCBI lineage: Eukaryota > Metazoa > Chordata > Lepidosauria > Squamata > Iguanidae > Cyclura > Cyclura pinguis. Next base: position 211,896,978 of record CM059601.1, on the reverse strand, counting down.
TCCATATGGATTAGCATGTGAAAATCTATGTCCTCTCTTGCCCTCTCTTTTAATTACATGTTCCCTTTTTTTTTCTTGCTGTGCTTAAATGGTTACCCTAATTGTGATGTTGGACAAGATAACACCTCTTTTTATCACTCTTTGTCCCCTTATCTCTCAGAAATGGTTTTGGAAGGTTTGTGATGCTATTGAACATTGAAATTTGGATTTCTTCACTGGATTTCTTGTTCCTTTCAGCTGTGTGTGGATATATATTGATGCGGTCTGCTGAAGCAACACAAATCATTCAAGGTGGTCATCTGAACCATCTTAAAGAACAAGGCTTTGCAGGTTGGGGTAGAGCAGAGAGCTTGACCTCCTATCAGGCCTAGACAGCAGTATGGGACCTTCTGGCTAAACACATCTGCCCACACCTGAGATAGTGCACATATCTGAAGGAGAAAGGAGAGGAAAGGAACATTCTTCATGAACATCTTTAAGCTGACTTATTTTAGGATCCAAGCCAATGGGCAGTTAATCTTTCTACAGTAGCATGAAATCCTGATTCTGAGACATCTGGAGTGAGAATCAACACAAGCAAGCAAAGGGATGCCCAAGCATGCTGGTTGGGTGTGATGGTATCTGTAGTCCAATCTAGAGGGCAGCAAATTGGTAGTAACCATAAACTGTGTGAAAGCTGGCATGGTGTAGTGGTTTGAGTGTTGGATGATGATCCTGGAGACCAGGATTCGATTCCCTGCTCAGCCATGGAAACTCACTGGGTGGCCTTGCATGCCTTACACACTCTCAGCCCCAGAAAACCCTGTGATAGCTTCACCTTAGAGTTGCCATCTGTCAGAAATGACTTGAGGGCACACAACAACAACAAAAATAAACTGTGTAATAGATATAAACTATGCACACAGTTTTTAAGATCAATTTTAAAGGAAAATGCAACTGTGCGATGTAAAGTCCTTACAATTATTTTCTGTTTACTTATAAATATGCCCCTCTCAAAGCAGGTAGCAATTAACTAGTGGTTAATTTTCAGTTGAATACATTTTATGTTGCTGTATTTCTTTTTTACTGAGGCACATTTAGAGATATAAATCAAGTATATACCTATATACCTATACATGTACATACACTAGAGGAGAACTTGGAAATAAAGAACTGTGAACAAACTCCAGCCATTTGTCTAATCCTTGGTTTAAAAATATGTGTTGAACAACACGGCTTCCCCAACCATTAGCCAGAATACTGTAATCTGCTATTGAACTAAATTTTGGGAGTCACAAAAGGGCAGCAAATTTTTAATGATTTGATTTATTACCATTCCATTTTTATTGCCAGGAAAGGTTAGAGGCATTTGTGAGGTTTTATGACAAGTGCTCAAACAACTAGATTGGCTTTGGGTGCTAAGTAAAGCTAGGGTTTCACTTTGGGCCCACGGCTAGGGTCTAACTACTCAGAAAGTGACAAGTAATAGACAGTGACAAGCAGTTTCTGTAGCAGCACAGGGGCAAACCAGAACTAATACCATGCTCTAGTTTTATCATCATCATCTCCTCTTCTTCCACTTCTTCACAGTTTACTGGATGTTACTAATGGGAGTTTTATCCCATCAGTGATTCAGATTCTGTCCATGAATCTAGGACTCTGTATCGTATTGTCAGATAATGTGGTGTGTTCCAACTAGTATCAGTTATTTTAATTGTGATTTTGCAACTGTATTTATAGCAATTACTATTCTTGATTTCATAGTCTGCCAGACATTATTACTGACTGGAATTTTGGACAATCAATGACTCAGGTTCTGTTCAAGATGCTAGGAATCATTGAAGTATTGTCAGATAAAGTGGCATATTCCAAGTAGTATCACATCTTCATCATTTGATTACAATTAGCATTTAAATTATACCCAGAGATGGCTGGATGGGCATATACATGGATGTAGATACTCATTTCATCGTTTTTACTTTTAAACTGTGTTATTTTTTTCTTCAACAAAATTGTATATTGAGATCCTCTTTGAGAGGATTATAAATGCAATCAATCAATCAGTCCCTTTATTCTTAAGTAAATGGGTTCAACACCATGGTTGCAGAACCAAAATCCATTTTCTTCCTATGTTCATTATATAGCTTCTCTAATTGTAGAAAGTTTAAAATGTAAAATGGCAATGTTCAGAATATTTCTTTATTAAAGTGGGGAAGCAGGTGTTTGGAGTCCTACAGATACTTGTTTGAAGAAATCAGGAATATAGAAGCAATTGTAAATAACAGAATAATAGTGGGGCAGGAAGGAGAGATCAGTAGTTCTGTACTGAAGTAAGACACGGCCATCTAAAATTGGACAGAGGCATAAAAGGAGAAGCTGCAGGGTTGAAGGTTACCTAGCTGCACCCCTGACGATGCCATCTAAGTTGGGGCCATTTCCTGCTCTGCCTCAGGCAGCAAAATGTCCTGAGCATGTCCTCTGAATAAGATTACCAGATCTCAGGACCTGGCCCTGGGTCTCCAGGCCTGGCCCCTCTTCTTCAGTCTTTAAGGTGAGAGGAAACAACCTGAGAGCAGTGCCTTGAAAGGTTGCTGTGGGGTGCGTGTGTGTGTGTGTGTGTATTGCTCATTTGTTAAACTTGATGTTTTTTATTTGAACTGTATTTGATGCTTAAAGTGCCATGCCACTCCTTCTAACATTACCCTTGTTGCATCTCCAGGGCCTGCCGCCATGACATTACAAGGATTCATCTTTTTGTCTCAAGTTTCAGCCTTGAAATTTCAAGGCCTGGGATAATCCTGAAATGGCAATGCTACCAATGAACACAAAGACCTCTCACAGCAATCGCATTTGAAACTTGAACATAAACATTGGAGAGTAAAAATAAATTTATTAAAATATCTGTTGAAGTCCTTTTTTTTGTTTGTTTGTTTCTATCCTGTCCATGTGATAACTGTAATAGAATAGCTATAAAATAAGTCAAAACCAACTTGATGGCAAACAACAACAAAAATAGATTAGGAACTAATGGTCTGGTTCCAATCAGCTTTCTCCAACCTGCCCGCCTTCTGGTATGTTAGACTGTAATACTTTTTGAAGTCTTTTTTCTTTTGTTTTGCCTCTGCTTCCTTTGTTATGTTTTCTGTTGCACTCTACACACTGAAAGCACTGAAGGCTCAAGCCCTGACTAGGAATAGCCCACTCATACTATAGATAGGCCATAACTGTGAAAGATGAAGCCAGAACAAAATTCTATCAAGAGAAGGTGAGAATCCCACCTTCGAATACATAGCTGTCTTTCTGCTGAATGAAGAAGTAACCGAAGGTAGCAGGGGGACAACTGAGTGAGGATGCAAGGTCACAGGGCAGCTTAACTGATGGTCCTTTGACACGCTACAAATACAGTGCTATGATTCCACTTTAACTGCCATGGCCAAATCCTGTGGAATCCTGGGGCTTGTAGTTTGATGAGGAATTAGAACTCCCTGGAAGAGATTTTTTTTTCCCTATTGCATTTGAATGCTGCCTTTCTTCCAAAATGGGACCCATTCTAAAATGCTTCTCCCTAAACTTCCTATCCCAGGATGTCATGGGATAGAATCATAATAGTTAAAGTAGAATAATAGCACTATAATTATGTAGTATGAAGGGCCCTGAATCTCGGTGCTTTATCACAGGAGGCAGGTAAATCGTACCTATAGCAAGATAAGAGTACCTTTGGCTGAACCATATTACTGCATTCCTCTTCAGTTGTTCATGCAGTGGGAGACCATTTGGAAAGCATTTCTTGTACAAAGCATTTCTCCTTTGTGAAAGAAACACTTTCCAAATAATCTCCCATCAGGAGAACAGCAGCAGAGGAAGAATGTCATAAGTCCCAGCAAAGACGCTATTATCCTGCTGTAAGTGCGATTTACCTGCTTCCTGTGATAAAACCCTCAGACATAGTGCAGGATTTTGTCTGCATGAGTTTTTGCAGAGCTTAAAAATGTCTTTATAAAATTAATTTGCTATTCAATTGAATTCAAAGCCCTGTTTATGTGACTTAAAAAAAAAGCAGCCAATTGCCAGCCAAGTGTATTAGACTACAACTTCCATTATACTCAGCCAACATGGCCAGTGCTTTAGTGTTAAAGCAGAAGTGAGGAAGAGCAGATTGTTTCTCTTATGCCGGCAGCAGCAGCAATGATGCAGTTAGAGAACTTTAGACTGGGCGAAATCATCCTAGCGGGTCCCCCTTTAAATCACTATTGTGTATTACTTCAGCTGCATTATGCACAAGTAATAATTCTCTCCTCATCTTGTGCTTTATAGCTGTTTTTATACTCACAGTATGTTAGAGCAACCTGTCTCCGTGCTATTTTTTTTTCAAAAAAATATCATGTCAGTGTGTATTTTCACATTTTAAACTAACTGAAATCCAAACATGTTCATGACTATAGAAATAAAATGATGCTTGCTTCTGATGCTAGACACATTTTTGCTGGGATAAGCATTGATTCATTGCAGAAGAGATCTTCTAAAAGTTAAAAAAAAAGATGAAAGTGAACCTCTGTAACAATGTGCACACCTAACTGTCCCTTGATCACCCAGTGGTTCGAAAAAGAAACCTGGATTGCTGTAGCTGGCTGGCCATGCCATGCCCAAATGCTGCTGATGCCGACTTGTTTGCCCCTGCCTTCCTCCTTCCATGCTTTAATTAAGAGATGAGGAAGGAATATCACTTCTCAGATGTCTTTAATCCATTGCTTCTATGTTGGCCATATTGGCAAGTGCTGATCGGAATTGTAATTCACCAATACCTGTCTGGTCCCCTGCTCTAATCAGTGTTTGCATGGGGGTGGAAGTGAGGATGTAGGAGATGGACCAGCCCTGATGTTCAACCATAGGTGCATTGAACCCTAGGAATCCCATTATTTTTTTGCTTATCCAGAGTTTTGTTTTTGTGTTTTTGTTATGTTTTTGTTTTTTTGTGAGACAAAATGGCACAGGATGCTCAGGGGCTCAGAAGGAACAGGTCAGCTATTTACATTTACCATCAAAAGTATAATAGTGAGGGTACAGCCTTTCTGGACAACACAGGTCTGCTTTCTAACATTTCTAACAACCCTTCACCATACAAGAAAATCTTTTCAGTACCTACCCAGAAGTGGAACAAAACCCATGATTCTGCTTTGTGGTTTTGTTTTTCTGTCCCTGAAGTATATGGTCTGATTAACCTCATTTAAAAAAAAGGAGAGTAAAATCAGCCTCAAATCTAAAACTATAATGACACAAAATACTGCTGTATGACTTTCTTTTGCACAGCCCACTGAACCAGTCACACCAGTATGAATATACTTTCTTTCAGTTGCTTTCAGTCTGAAGTAAAACTTCAGCAAACTTCTGTAAAATGTTTGCTACAAATACCTCTCTTGGCTGCAGGCATGTTTACAGGTTACACCCTCCCCCCCAAAATAGGACATTGGATTTTGAGGAAAGTTTCAGAGTCATGTCAGCTGAAATATTCATTTTGGATTCATTTGCCTAGGTGAGGACTGGCGTCCCTTACAGCTGGACAGTGGTAACACCCCGCTGTATATCCAGAGAGAATTCTGCAGAGCCCAGCCAGCTGCTGCTCAGAGATATCTGGCACTGATTCTAACCAGACTGTCATTCTCAGGTCAGCCCCTACAATTTCTGCTGACCAGATTGGCCATCATCATGAGATCATGTCTTTCCAGAGAAATCCCACTAATGCCTTCATTCTGTGAACCTGGTATATATAGAGGGGCATTTCCTACAACTCCACTGTGCAGTCTAACAAAGACCTCACTGTCACCCAAGTGACTGCACTGTCTCCTCTCCACCTCCAAGCTTGCAGCAGCAGCAGTAGCAACAACAAAGAAGACCATGGATGTTACTATTCAGCACCCCTGGTTCAAACGTGCTTTTGGACCTTTAATTCCAAGCCGTTTGTTTGACCAATTTTTTGGAGAAGGTCTTTTTGAATATGATCTCCTGCCTTTGTTTTCCTCTACCATCAGCCCATACTACAGGCAATCGCTCTTCCGCACTATTCTGGAGTCAGGTGTTTCTGAGGTAAGAGTTCTTGTATCAATTTAAACTCCCTTCAGTTTGTAACTCAGAGGAACAAGCCGTTAGCTTTGTTGTATGGTTATTTGGTCCACTTCACCTTTAAAATGAAATAGGTAGCTACATTAGTTGCCCAAGAGAACAATATCAAGCAGATCTCACTATCAGTTGAGAGTGAGAAAGTTCAGGCATTCTGTAGTTGTAGTGTTAGAATGCAAAACATAGTAAGTGTATCAGATTTATTTCTGTTACATTGAAATATTTGCTAAATCTCTGAATGGAGAAGATGAAAGCAAATCTCCATCTGAATTAGACCCATATTCAGATGAGGTGGTTTCTTGTTAATATATAATTAAAGATAAATTCACACTAAAGTATTAGCAATTTTCTGACGATGATGACAACAGTAAATCATGATCAGCTACTTGGTGGTCGGTCAGAAAGAATAGTTGACAAGGTTATCTATGAAAAGACTTTGTTCTTCTTCAAGTCATATGTTCAGAACAAGCAAATCTGATTTGTTAACATGTTTTGTTTTGTGGTCTGTAAACATGTTTAAGGGTATTGTTTAGAAATCTAATGTAAACCCAGTAGCTGAAAATCAATGGCAACTTTTAAAAGTCAGCAGTTAATTCAGGGTTCCTGCAGCTTCCATGCATATATGCATTTATGTCATCATAGGGACAAACTGTAACAATACCTCCATGATTCTGACTACCCTTTGGTTTGCTGAGGATGATCTATTTACAAAATAGATGAAATCTGTAGTGAAGGGGAGAATCACAACAAAGACTTTCTGTGGAGTGAAGTGGGGTAGCCATGAAGTCAATTGCAGACAGCTTATTGGCAAGCTGGTGTATAGGATCCTAAGTTCATCTCTATAAACACACCAGTTCTTAGTATTCAAAAAGAATTTTTAATGCCACAGTATTGCTGTTTATTCCCGTTTTGTTCCTCTGCACATTTTGTGTGAAATAAGCTCCAAACTACAAAGATTCTTATTAATCTAGGATTTTTGTCAGGCTTTCTCGATACTTGAAAAAGTGGTTTTCAATCAAATATTTTCAAATATTCTTTCCATTCCTAGTCTTTAATGGCTTTCTGTGGGAGGTGGGGAAGTTAGATGCAGCCATGGAGAAACATGGGATAGTTGCAAGTGGAAGACAGCATCATATGGATATCCTGTTAAAATCCATGAATGTGGCAGGACAGTTGTCTTATTCTGGAAGCTCCCAATAGCTGAATTCGTTTGTGGGACTTAAAATTCTCCCCCAATATTCAGAAACCACACCTTTTGCAAACTTGAGTTAAGGCTTCTGCTAATTTCATCAGACTCTAGAACAAGCCTCAGTAATTTTGCCATTACAAATAGTTTGGCAAAGAATATAATGATGACCCTTTTTGCTCTTTAAATAATCACCTAATCTTGCAAAAGTTTGAATGTTAATTTTTTTTTTTTTGGCGGCTCCTCATTTTAATTTCAGGTGAGATCTGACCGGGACAAGTTTACAATCTTTTTGGATGTAAAACACTTCTCCCCTGAAGATTTGAGTGTGAAGGTCATTGAAGACTTTGTGGAAATTCATGGAAAACACAATGAGAGACAGGTAAGAAGAAGAGACAAAGAAACTGCAGACTATTCAGATGAAATGAAATAGAATGTTTGTTCCTGTAATATTGAAAGCTACCATTTAAGTGGTGTTCAGTGTACTCAGTCCTAGGAAAGATCAGATGTGGGGTTTGATGATATGCTTGTGTTAATCAGAACTAGTAGTAATGAGTGTGAATTTCAGGTAAGTATAGTGGAATTAAAAAAAAAAAGCAAGAGGGACCAATCAGGAAGCATGGAGTGGGGAACTGACTCAGTAATTATGCTCTAGTATGGAAAAAAAACCTGTGCAAAATATGCTATTAAGGTGGTAATATCCCAAGGGTGTGACAGAGAGCTTCAGCAATCTGCTACCATCATGAGAATGGCTACCTTGGATGTCCAACAGAAGAACATGGCATAAAGGTGCAGTGTGATAAGCCCCTTAGATGTTATTGTGAAGGTGTGGCCAAAGTACAGCTCAGAGTCCATGCTTGTCCTTTCTGCTCCCTGTGACCCCCTATGCCCTCACCCCACCAATTTTTAAAAAGGAATTTTCCCCTCCTCCAGGCCTCCAGGAGCAGTAGTTTAGTATTTAAGCAGGTAGAAGGAACATAAGCCTGTGTGCCTTCAAAAAACCAAAAAGTGAAAGCAGAAGTGGCAATCTGGTCATTTCTGGTTTTGATTTTTTTTGTTTGCCATGTATTTTGCCGGTTCAGTCCCCAGTGCAGCCTATGTTGGTCGCTGGGGAGCAAAAGTTTGCTTGTTGACCTTCAGGAACAGATGAAGACGGGAATTTGTGCCTGAATGCCGCAGCAAGACTTTTTGAAAGTGTTTGCTTTAGTAAAGGGTAGAGGGTGTTATTAAGAAGGAATCGATAAGCTGGAATGTGTTCAGAGAAGGGCAACCAAGATTCTGATTCTAATTTACAGCAACCCTTTCCTAGGGTTTTCTTGGCAAGATTTCTTTAAAGGAGGTTTGCTGTTGCCTTTCTCTGAGACCAAGAGTGTGATTTGCACAGTGGATTTTCATGGCTGAATGGGGAATCAAACCCCGGTTTCCCAGAATCCTAGCCCGAAACTCAGACCACTACACCATGCTGGCTCTCTGCAAACACGATATTTAATAATAATAATAATTTATTATTATTATTATTAATAATAATAATAATAATAATAATAATAATAGTAATAATAAAAATTATTTTTATCCGGCCTCTCCACCTGGATCAAGGCGGTGAACAACATTAAATACACTAATACATTAAAAACATTAAAAAACATACCCAATCCTCCCCACCCACCAATCCACCTAAGACCAACCCCCTAATACACACTACAATCAATCAACTATTAACACTTTAACATCACTTGTTTTTTTGTTTTTTTGTTTTCTTTTCTCAGGATGACCACGGGTACATTTCCCGTGAATTCCACCGCCGGTACCGCCTCCCTTCCAATGTGGACCAATCGGCTATTACCTGTTCTCTCTCTGCTGATGGCATGCTGACCTTCTCTGCTCCCAAGGTCCAGTCCAACACGGACCCCAGCCATAGTGAGAGACCCATTCCTGTATCCCGTGAAGAGAAGCCAGCCTCGGCTCCTTCGTCTTAGGCTGAACCCGCTGCTGCTGAAGCATCCAGGCTGTCACCACTTGCAGGCCTCATTCACAGAGCCATTACATAGATATCAGTGAATATCTAGAAAGGTTTCTTTATCTCTCTTTCTCTTTTGGTTCTAATTTTTCTCTTGAATGGAATGAGAGGCTGGGTGAGCAGCTAGAGGAATTTGAAGCTTAACCCCACCCCACTCCCCACAAACACACACACGTATGTTGTGATGTCAGGATGCCACAAAAGACATGCTGCAGAGCTGATGTACTTGCTGAAGTGATCCAGATGCTGTGCTAGATTTAAGAGTATCTTCCAAGCCCAAACACAGGGCCAACCAGGACGTGTTAGCTCTCATCTGAAGTTTGTTGCTGCAAAAACAACAGGACGGAGTCACTCTGTCCCAACGTAATTAAGAGGCAAGAACAATCAAGCGCTAAGTTGATTAGTGGTGGGTGGATTTAGGAGTGGGGAGAGGGTTTGGGTGGCACTTGTAAAGAATGTGCCACACACTCCTTTAAACAAAGCGAAAAGAGAAGCAAAAAGAGTTTGAACTTGGTAACGTTTTTTCTGCACAGCTGAGTTTTTTTTTAAAGAAGCACCTCCATTTATATAACATCTGTTCTAGGATCGTCTTCCCCAGTGGCAACGGGTGCAATGACAAGCATGCCCATCATGGCGCTGAGGCTTCAAACCCCTCCAAAGCTCTCCCCAGGCCTGTGTGTATCACACCACCTTCCTTAATCTCACTGTAATTCTAACATAGCTCCACCTTTTTACTGATATCTGGCACGCAATCTGAGAACTCAGTCAGTGGCAGTCAATAAAGAAACGTGAAACAAGCAACCTGTGTTTTATTTATTCCTTACCATCCCAACTCATGTTAGAAACTTCTTTTTCAAAAAGACAGTGAAAAGATGTACACCATATCTGCTTCTTCTGAGAATGACCATTCAATTTACAAAACCCAAAACGGGAAGATTATCACTTATTTCACTGTCTTTGTTTTCATAGGAATGCAATAGCTAAGTTCCAAGTTTCAGTAGGATAGCCTTTTTGATGCATCATAAAAAACGAGGGTATGAATTGGCATGATATTTTCATATCCTTATTTATCTGCATAGATACACAATTAGAAATAATTGCCATAATTAAACAGAAAAACAGTCTAGCTTACTAAAGCAGAAGAAGGCTATGACCAGGTGACCTGTTTGGACTACTCAGTCTTCTCTCCCAGTGACAACCCCTGATGGAATTTTCAAGGCTCCTGCCCTCCTCGCCTAATGTTCTTTATCTTTAAGCCAGATTTGGACTAGCTGGCTCTTCAAGGAGTAGACATCTTCAAATATAGGATTGTTCTCAGACATCCCTTTAGACAGAGGACTGGCTTCTATTTGAAGCAGAAGTTGTAGCTACTCTGATTTTCAGAGGAAATAGTAAATATTTTATGTTATTGAAAGATGGTGGGTGGAAGGAAACAAGGGGTGACCAGTACAAAACTATTAAATATTTGTGAGTTGTAAATATTTAAATTTCTTCCTAGTCAATTTACCAGTGAGAAAGGTGACATAAACTACTATGGACTGAAAAAAATCTTGTTTCATTGAATCTTATGTTATTATTTTTTAAAAATTGCTCACTAAATAACAGGAGTTGGTATTGAATACAGTGTAACATAAATACTGCGCACCACAATACTTGTGGCTTATACTCAAAGATGCAAACAAAACAATACTGCATCAGCAAAGACAAACTTGCCTTGGAAGCATTTAATTATTGCACTGTCAAGGAGAATCCCCATAAGGTCAAACAAGAAGTTAAGGAGAATATTTCTTCACAAGCATTACCCTATTTCTTTCACAACAGAATGTCCTCAGAGATCTGTACCTCAGCAGTCCAGCTTCCAGATTAATCCTATGTTTACTTTCCAATGACGAATCACAAAATAAGGCACAGTAAATGCAAGATACTATGATAAGGAAAAATCATATGCCAAGACAAACAGATATTTTTAATTATTTTGAGGCACATCTTTTCTGAAAATGTGCTAAACATATTGCAAATTTGACTCCTAACACACAATCTCAGTAACAAGAGGAGTTCAGTAATCTTTTAACTATGATTTAAGTCATGCAATTTGTACATTTGGAAACAAGCTGCTGGAGAACATTCTTGCTATTCATATATTTTCTTTCCTTTAGTATGTTGCAGTTCAGAAAGCCAGGTAAGATTTGGAGGAAAGACACTCTTGTGACTGTACTCTGCAGTCTTAGCTTGAATTAAAAAGGAAGTTTAACATTCAATATGAAAAGCAAAAGCAACAATCCTAAACCAGAGAGTTTAATAACTGTGGAAATGATTATGACATGGAGTCATCTTTAACACATATTTTCTGGCTGAGTGAATAAGAATTGATATATATTGTTAAAGCAGGATTTAAAAACAACAAAAATCAGATTTCTTAAAACTACAGTTGGATGCTTAAGAAAAAGAATTCTATTCAAGTCCCTTAAAATAACCTCATTAAAAAAGAAATTTGAATTGAATACCAACGGATTAAGTTTCAGCTGCATTCCATCTTAAAACTGGAGGCATCACCCCCTATGAAGCACATGCGAACAACTTCTGTTCTTCTGTGTAAACGGATGGGTCTAAGTAAAAATATCTCATGTCTGAAGAAAACCATTATAAATATGCCATGATAAGTCACATACAGTATGCATTATTGTACGGATTAAGATGAATATTTAGAATGGCATGTACATTTACTTTCCATCTTATGGAGAAGCACTGCTCTTTCCAACAACTACTGGCCTGGAGCCTTTGGAAAATTCTGGAGAATTCATCTTTGATTTGCTTACTATCCTTCAGGGAAGACTTTATTGTTAGGCAGAACTCTGAGGCCACAGGAAGAACTGTCTGGTGTAGCCATGTCAGCCTCTTGTGTCCATTCTCCCTGGGGATCCTGTGATATTCCCTCTGAATGTTCCCTGCCAGCCAGACCCATAGGTATGCCCTGTGGAAGCAAGAGTTGCATGTTTCTTCTACAGGTTGTCTGACTGTCTCATCTAATCACCTTCTTCCAACCCACCAGAAGCAACACTTTTGAGAAAGAAGCCTGACAAAGTATGCAGGGAAAGAGGTACTCTGTACTCTTGCAAGCATCATGTATTGCATGCAGATAATTGCTTTCCCCCATGATGTGCATGGCTTCTGCTCCATTACAGCATTTCTTTGGTTAGGCAGTGAGCAGAGAAATAAGGACTCCTTAATTTCACAGTTGCTTCCATGCCTCTTTGGAGATAATGTTGCAGTGAAAAGATGATGTGAGCTACACGACCCGAGTTTTGGTTAACACTCCTTGGTAGCAAAATGTGTCTTTTCCTTCATGTTTTGAAAATTTATAAATGAATTGTTATAGTAACCAATGGGTAAGCACATTATTCAGGAAATAAACAAATTAGGAACCTGGAAAGTTGATTTAAATCTGACTTTTTCTCGACGATTAGAGGCTATTTCCACACTAGATGCCTTTAGCATGATATAGGAGACTGCATTCCAGGTGATAGAAACCACAGCCCTGAATGTGCAAGACCTGTGCAAGGCAGCTGATGACCAAGACTCTTGAAGATCTCTCATTCAGAGGGTCACCATAAGTTGAAATCAGCCTGAACTCAAATAACAGCAACAAAGGCTGAAATTTTGAGAACCTTCTAATTGTCTTACAAAGTAAAGAACCTGTGGTACACGCTACCACCCACAAGAGGTCAGGCTTTCCTATACTTCCTGCAGCTTGATTTTAACATTGTAAAGTGGATTGGTTCTAAAAATGTTGAGGGTTTTTGGCTAAAATGCTTATTATTTATTTGAAGAATTTATAAATGGTGCTTTGGATTTCTGAATCTCATTCATTTTATTAAAAAAACTACAATATTTAGACATAAAGCAATAAACTACACAGTAAAGTTGTGTGAATGAAGCTATTGAACTTACTGAAAATGCGATAATTTAAAATGTTTGGACAAATAAACAGGTTTAGCATACTGCTGAAAAGAAGACAATATTGGCACCAAGCATATATCCCTTGAAAGACCATTCTACATTATGGGCACCACCATAGAGAAGACATGCTGTAATTGGGTCTCCTACTATCAATGAAATGTATGAAGGCATTTCAAGTACAGCTTCTGCCCACAATTGTTTATAATGAAGACGGTGCCTTCTTGTCAGAGCTTGGAAATAACTACTTGCAACTAATGTGTTAGCTGTAATTCGTTCCTTTTTCCAACTGTCAAGGTATAGCTAAGTTAAAATGTGAGTGTTACCTATCAAGGGTAACATCACCCCAACTGAAATATAATTGTAACTTTTAAGTTAATTTTATAGCTACAGAGATGTGGCCTTACTAAATAGTGCAGGGTGACTATCACATGTTCCAAGTGCTGGTTCATGCTATGTCTCATGTGCTGCCTCATATCTCCTGAGTGTTGAGGCGATGAGAAGGTAGATGGGAGGAGAGGAAACTTGGCACCACTGGCCAGTTCCTGGTACCATTTAGATTTTTTTTAAAAGTATCTTAAAATAACTGTGTTAGTTGATTTTGAGAAATAGCAAATATGGAAGCCTAAATCCAACCTCTACTTCCAACTAGAGTGGACCTATTTAATCAGTTGCTCAATGGTAACTCAACACTATTTAAATTCCACTAATTCAATGAGTACAATCTAGTTGGGACTAGAAATTGCATTTAGCCCACAAAAATTACTTTAAAAATGCAATGAGAATGATAACTGACTACCTGGGCTGTTGAACTTCAATTATACTTACTTTTAAAACATAACTTTCCACTTCTGTTTTTAGAAACAATGCTTACTTTCCCATATGGCCCAAACAAATCAAAGTTAGCCGTTAAGGTGCTTGGCATCAGGGCTGCATTAAGGTTTTTACAGGCCCTAGGCAGGCTTATATTCAAATCCCTGCCTCACCTCGACATACCACTAAGGATGTTTTCACAGTTCTTAACATTTTTGTAGGCTAAAATTTTCACTGGTACTAGGGACCATGCCTAAAGTGCTTAATACATAAGGACCATTTCCACACAAGACTGTTATAGTGCTGTTATTCCACTTTCAACATCTTGTGGAAGTCTGGGCTTTGTAGTTTACTGAGGACCAAGACCGCTCTGACTGAGAATTCTAAATGCCTCTCCCTAAACTGCAAACCCCAGGATTCCATAGGATGTTGAAAGTGGAATAATAGCACTATAATAAGGTAGGGGAGAAATGGCCAAGGTGGCCCTGCTTGGCATAGTGCTGCTGCTGCTCATATTATTTAAATGAATCTCTTGCTTGATGCTCTATAAAAAAAAGAGAGAGAAAGGGAAAATATGCTTTCCCAATACTAGATCAAATCAGTGCAGGCCACTTCAGCTTTAAGATCAGAGGTAATTCCCCTAAGGGAGAGTTATTGTGCGAACTATATTTTGCCTAGCAGCTTTTAAAATGTACATTTTTGAGTACTGTAGATTTATATTTGAGGGCTGTACAACCACACTGGTGTTTTGGGAAATGTTCATAAACTACCTGGAAGTGCTGGGAGGGAAACTGGTGAACCACCACCTTCTGCCCTAGCTGCTTTTGTTCTGCCCAGAGCATGGAAAAAACACTGTTTGAATAAAGCTCGCAGAATGCTCCACACATTGCTCATATCCCATTTTATACCTATGTTTACCATACTGGCTGGGGGAATTTTGGCAGTTATAGCATGAAAAAGTAACTTTTCCAAACCTTTGATTTTATCAGAGTTCTGGATCTGGGAATAGCACTACAGCAGGATATACCATTCAGATAACCTGGGGTTCTGTTCTTACTGTTTCTAATCATTCATGATTAGATGAGTACATTTAGACCACAAGCCAAGGAGTTAAGAAACTTGAGTAAAAACATATCCTCAGTTACACTGCAAAAAATAAAAGCCACAAGATACAACCAAAAAACCACGCAATACAGAAAAACACTTTAAAACTCTTTGAGGAAAAGAATAGAAAGCACATCCAAATAAAATAATCTTTTCTTCTCTTCAAAGAAGCATAGCATTGGAAGGGGCTCCATAAGCCACTGAGTTCAAATCCCTCTCTAAGGCAGGAACTCCAGCTCGAGCATCCCCTTAGGTAGCTGTCCAACCTCTTTTTGAACTCATCCAGAAAGAGACACCCCATCATCTCTCTAAGAAATTGGTTCCATTGCCAAACTGCTCTTACCATCAAGATGTTCCTTCTAATGTTCAATCAAAATCTGCCCTCCTGTAACTTAAGACCCGATTGTTCCCTTTGGGAACAATCTGCCCCCTCTTCTCTGTGACAGCCCTTTAGATCAGGGCTTTCCAAACGGTGTGCCACAACATGTTAGTGTGTTGCCTGAAGTGTGTAGGTGTGTCACCTACAATCTTGGAATTGTATGTCATTATTTCTAAATCCTGTATTTTTAAAAATATGTGAAGGATTTTCATGACAGATGTTGTGCCCCCATACATTTTCCTATTACAATTTATGTATGTGTCTGTATCTCTTATGAGGGGTTAGTTTAACATCCAGTTTGCTAGTAAAACTGAAATTACTGTGTCGTGAAATGATGCATGTCTAAAAAGTGCGTCACCAACATGAAAAGTTTGGAAAGCTCTGCTTTAGATATTTGAAGAAGGCAGTTATGTCATCTCTCAGTTTCCTCTTCAGCAGGCCGAATATGCCCAGCTCTTTCAACCTTTCCTCATATGTCTTGTTCTCCATACCTCATATCATCCTTGTTGCCCCTCTCTGAACTTGCTCCAACTTCTCTATATCCTTTTTAAAATGAGGCACCCAGAAATGAATACAGTACTTCAAGTAAGACCTGGCTTGCATGGAATACAGTGGGACTATTACTGGTACTTCCCTTGTCTTGGAAACTATGGTTCTATCAGTGCAGGCTAAAATACTATCTGCCTTCTTTGCTGCAGGATCATACAGCTGTTTAAAGAATTATAAAAGAACAATTATTTTTAAAATGGGATGGGATTTATTAATAGTGGGAAATTGCATTTCAGAAATATTGTATGAATGGACATAACAACATGAACAACACTCCAGTACCTTTTAAGGCGTTTTAGATGCATTTTGATAAACGTTTTATGCCGTTCTTGTGTTTCTTAAAGTAACTAATTAAATGTTTTTGAATGTTTCTGAAACAATTAGTTCCCTGGCTGTAACACTATTTAGAAGCATGCAATACTTGCTTTCTTCACTTGAGGGCAGAAATGCCCCTATACTAAAATATATCTGTCATGTTTGACACTTCTTTTTAAACTAAATCATCTCTTATTTTCAATATGGCATCTTGGCATTTTAAATATATCTTAAGAGGCTATCGTGAGGTCATGATTCCTTCACTACATCAATTTGTTCTCTCTGAAACAAGAACGCTTCAGGATTTTAATTGTAGGGTTTTTCAAACAAATAAAAATCAGATTTACTCATGTATTTGGGATTACTATATTACAGTTCCAGTTCTTTATATTCTGTAAAAAAAAGTTAAACATGCCCGAACAATGCCAAGCAGCTGTAAAAGAAGAAATAAATATATTCTTATCACCAGGAAATGTTTTTAAAAATCAGGATTCATTTTCTTGGAGATGGTAGAACTCTTCTGTTACAACACTGAAAGTTAATCATCTGTGCCATTTGGATAGCACCATATATGGTAGTCAAGCGTCTTTCTTTCCTAACAACATTGCCTGTTCAAACAATGAGCTGTCCTTCCATCGTTCCCCAGTAACACTTCCCCCTGCTGCCCCCCTATCTCTGTTCCCTGCTCTGTTCTGCTAGTGCTTTGGATGTTTCCTGTCTTTGTTCTCTGGAAAATGACAAACTGGTATTGTTTTTCTGCTGAGGAAAGAGCAGCACATGGCACCTTGAGCGAAGTGGAGCTGCTGACACATTCATCGAACCAAGCACGTGACCCAAACTCATGTGGATAAAGTGACACTGCCACGCAGAGAGGCAAAGAAAAGCCACAACCCATTCTGTCCAGCCCATGTGCAAATGACAGAGTAGTTCTCCTTCTGCAAAAAGCTGTGGTTGAACAGAAACTTGCTGTCCAGATGGGGGCCCAGCTGCGGTACTTTGTACTTTGCAGCATGTGGTTTATTTGCTGGAGTCCACTAAGAAAAGTGATAATGCCTGAGTTGGTTTCTACTAGTTCCCAGTTCCTTATTTCTGTGAAATTTTGCAGTGCAGGTCAATCATTCATTTACTGCCATTATTCCCTTTTCTCATCAAAACCTCTCCCCTTTGATAGCTGAAGAAGCACTTCTCCTTATGTATTCCTGCCTGACATCAGGGAAATGAGAAGGAAAGGGGGTGGGTTGGCATGGTAGCCCTATACTTCGTCTCTTTCATTCATCTCCTTCCTTGGGTGTGTGCACTGTGAGAAGGTTTGTGATGCTGAGAAATTGGGCTGCAGACCTGGCCAGGCTGTGGCTGGAGGATCAGAGATGAGCTTTTAAAGGACTGAGCAGCCTGATGGGAGCTACCAAGAGGGAAGTTTCCCTGGAAAAGAAGCACTTGAGGTTGGGAAGGGGGCAGGGGTCGGAGAAATTTGCAAATAATCAAATCCATGAAAGCTAACCTGCAAATGTGGAGGGCCATCTGTAATCTGAAATTTTTTTTAAAACAGTCTTGAAGGAGTGAATTTCCTGACAATGGGAGGATAAGATACTTATTCAGCTGAGTAACTGAGATGTATCTCAAAATTCTGTGTGCCTAAGAAACTGAGACATAATTTAGGAGTGTAGAAGAACACTTTCTCAGCAGAAGTAGTGTCAAACAGTGCTCAAATAGTTTTCTTTTTTGCAGTTGCTATTATGGCAATCATTACCCACATTAACAAGAGGAGTGGAGGGTCAACAAGGCCTTCTGTAATGCAGCCAGACAGTGACCATCTTAAACTGGCATGGTTGCAAGCTTACTGGTTGAACATGCTATTATTCTGGCAAATATCCAGATTCCTCTGGAGAGGAAGTTACATATTAACTTGTCTCTGCCTCCATATTGTACCAGTTCTTCCGTCAGCATTTACCCTAACTGGCAAAGTGGTTTGCTTGACATTTTGAATTGCTGCCATTTAAAAATCTAGACTTCTTGTGACATCAAAATCTATAAATGAGTAAAAATAAAAGTTTAGGAATGTATCGGTCTATTGTGCTTGATAATTTTTATCGCTTTAAACCCAGGCCTAAATTCAGTTAGTAAACTCAGCAACAGTGTTGTTGCTGTTGTTCTGTGCCTTCAAGTTGAATCCAGTTTATGGCTATCCTATCACAGGACTTTCTTGGCATTTATTCAGAGGAGATTTTGCTGTTGCTTTCCTCTAAGGCTGAAAGAATGTGACGTGACCAAAGTCACCCAGTGGATTTCCATCGCTGAAGTGGAGTTTGAGCTCCTGGATTCCTACACCACACTAACTCTCCCAACCAGAGTAGGCATATTGAATCAACTGCTGAATGGCAAGTCAACATTTATGGTCCTTTCTTCACAGCATTTGCCATGCGAAAAGGCGCCTGGAGCATCACGCGATTGTGAGGAGCGATCTGCACGACACACTCACAATCGCGTGACGCTCCAGGGGCCAACAGGCGCTGATCGCGCACCTTTTCATTTTTGGCTGGAAGCCGAAAATGATGCGCGATCACACATTGCTCCCGGGCCCCGTGCGCACTTACCTGGCATGTGGAGCCTCCAGAGCTGCGCTGGTTGCGCTTCCTGCCACAGCGCAGCCTGGGAAACTCCCAGGCTGCACTGAAGAAGGAAGAGGCGAGGCTCTCACGCGAGCTGAAGCAGCAGGGACGTGAGAGCCTCTCGCCAGAGGCTGCTCAGGCCATCCCCACACCCCAGTGCCGGAAAAAGGTAAGGTGTGGAAAGGGCTTATGTTACTCCAGTTGATTCAGTGGGTCTATTTTAGTTGGACTAGCAATTGGATTTAGGCCCATATCATTTGTGCAAATGTGTAGTGTAGGATAGCAAGATAAAAAACACTGATCTTTAGGATTGCCAGTTCAAGATCATCCCAGGCCCTGAGGATTTCAGGCCAAAGCCCAAGACCGAGCAATAGTTCCTGGTGATATAATTCAGCATTACAAATTAAGTACCAGCCACAGTTGCTGACATCTTATATTTACACTTGGACACACACAAAATGTATTTTCCTGTTTGGAAACTGAGACAGAACCCTTAGTTAAACAGGCTTTTCCGAGACTGTGGTGAAATGAAGGGATTATTCCTTCTCACCTACTTGGGTAGAGGGGAGAAGGAACATTTAATCTAGTCTAGGGGTTCTTAACCTGTAGTTTGTGGACTCCCAGGGGACTACACTATCCTTGCAGGGAGTCTGTGAAGGACTGAAGAAACATTTGAAGCCTTTATATTTAAGAAAGCAAGCAAGCAAACAAGTAAGCAAGATGGACAAACAGAAAGATGGACAGAAACATGGATGATCAGACATTGATCTCAAAGAGCAGGAGTCTTTTCATAGTATCATAGCACTGGAAGAGACCACAAGGGTCATCCAATCCAACCCCCCACTATGAAGGAATATAGAATAAAAGCACCCTCAGCAAGTGGCCATCCAGCATCTGATTAAAAACCTCCAAAGAATTTTCTCTAACTAGAAGGTGTTTGTATCTAATCCATTCCTTTTGTTCTCCTACCCGTCTTCCAAAAAAGGCTTCCTGAGGTGAAACCCAAACTGGAATCCTTGTAAAAGTTTTGTTTTTGAAGTTGACCCAGATCTTTAGTAAAGCTTTTCTTGTATAGTGATGTTGAAAGTCTCTTTCAATCTTTGCTTTACCATACCATAAATAAGCATGGAAGCCAAATCTCAAATCAGCCCTTTCTAATGTTAACAGCCTTTTATCTTCCAAAGTGATCCAATCTGTGATCCATATTAAGGCACTGGCATAATAATATAACTTCAGATCTGGCATGCCACATCCGCCTCTTGTCTTAGAGTCTATAAGATTCTTCCATTTTACATGTGTTTTTTTGTTCGTCCAGATAAATTCAGATAGTTTTTTCCTCCGCATTTGGAAAGGTTTCTCATTTGTTATGATTGGAAGATTTTGAAAAAGAAAATTTAACTTTGGTAGTATATTCATCTTGATAACTGCCATCCTACCAAATAAAGATAGGTGAAGGTCTGCCCATCTTTCCAAATCATGAAGGATTTCCTTCCAGACCTTTTCATAATTGTTTTTGAAAAGATCTATGTTATGCCTTGTAATCCAAATACCTAAATATTTTACTTTTTTCTGAAGATTAAATCCTGTTTCAGAGATAAGTCTTTTTTATCTTCTTTGGATGTCACAGGGTGAATAGATGTTAATGAAAATATAGATTTACGCTTTAGGAAGTACTGATTTATGTTATTATTGTTTATTGACTCTGTACTCTTTTCATTTCTATTTGCTTTTGTCTTATCTGTTACTATTTATATTTATATGAAAATCTAATAAAGATACAATAACAACAACAACAACCTCCAAAGAAAGATATTCCACTACACTCCAAGTCAGTATATTCCACTGTTGAACTGCTCTTACCATCAAGAACTTCTTGCTAATGTTCAGGTGGAAGCTCTTTTTCTGTAGTTTGAAGGCATTGCTCCGTGTTCTAGTCTCTGGAGCAGTAGAAAACAAGCTTGCTCCGTCTTTGATATGACTTGATTTCAAATATTTAAACATGGCTCTCATAAGAGCCAGCATGGTGTAGTGGTTTGAACATTGGACTACAACCCTGAAGACCACTCTCTGCTTGCTCAAGGAAACCCACTGGGTGACCTTGAGTGCATCACACACTCTCAGCCTCAGAAACCCCCATGATAGGATCGTCTTAAGATTGCCATAAGTCAGAACAACAACATGTCATTTATTAACCTTCTCTTCTTCAGGCTAAACATACACAGATCCCTAAATCACTCCTTGTAGGGCATGGTTTCCAGACCTTTTACCATTTTGATCCTCCTCCTTCAGACGTAATCCAGCTTGTCAATATTCTTCTAGAATTGTAGTGCCCAGAACTGGACAGAGGTGAGGTCTGACCAAAGCAGAAGAGGTTGGAATTGTTACTTTCCCTCAACCAGACACTATACTCCTATTGATGCAATCTAGAATTGCATTGGTTTTTTTCAGCTGCTACATCACACTGTTGACTGATGTTCAGTTTGTAGTCTACTAAGACTCCTAGATCCTTTACACATGAACTTTGGCAGGCCAGGTGTCACCCATCTTATATCTGTGAATTTTATTTTATTTTTTTTCTATCTAACTGTAACGCCTTACATTTCTCCCTCTCGAAATTCATTTTGGTAATTTTGGCCTAGCTCTCCAATCTGCCAAAGTCATTTTGAATTCTGATCCTGTCTATTAGTGTAGTCTAAACTGGTGTAGTCTGCAAATTTGATAAGCATGCCCTTTACTCCGTCATCCAAGACATTGACAAAGACATTGAGTATAACTGGGCCCCGGACAGAACTGTGTGGCACCCCACTAACCACTCCTCTCCCAGAGGAAGAGGAGCCATTGGTGAGTAACCTTTGGGTTCAGCTGATCAACCAATTACAAACCCACCTAGCTCACATTTTATTAGCTTGTTTGCAAAGAATATCATTGGGGACTATGTCAGAGGCCTTACTGAAATACTTACTTTTGCTAGTGCACTTGTATTACAAGTACAATATAATATCTCAATAACTCATGACAATATCTCAAACTGTTCAAAAGTTATGAAAATAACTGGTTGATAGCAAAAAATGTATTCAGCATTTGATACTTTTGCATGTGGTGAGAACATGTAAGTGAATGTCACTGAGTGGCTAAGAGAAAGCACATGACATTTCTTGCTAGTTTGCATACAGCCAGTAGCCACCTTTCTAGGTGCACTGAATTCTAATAGCCCATGTGGTGCCATCACATTCTTGGAATGTCTATTGCTTTCCAGAATTCTGTAGTTGTATCGAGAATGTTCTTAAAGAAAATCATATATAAAATGAAGACCATGCTTCCAGGAAGAGAATCAGAGTCAGTCAGTGAGAGTGAGTGTTTGGACAGACTTCAGAATGACAACTGTGGATTATTGAAAATAATCATGTTTCTTCTTTGATTTCTGCAAATAAAAGTATTTAGTTATTGTTGGGTAAAAGTGACTTTTTGATGTTATCATGGTGAATTTTGTAACAATACAATCTGATTGAGCCTCAGGATGGATTGGTGGCTGAATCTGAAACATAAAAGTACTGATAATGTTGATGACAGTATATCTTGTTCAAGGCAAAATGAAGCTTCTTCCAGTCATCTTTAAAAGTGCCATCATTATAACAGGAAATATCTGTTGATTGGCTCCATGTGTAGAGGTCCAGAAGACAAGCAACTGTTGCACAGATTAAGGAAATTGTACTGTTGATGACTTGGTGGTATTGCTGCATACATAGGGAAGCTCTAGTTGCTAAGAGTTTACCAGAAAAACCAAGACAGGTCTTAAATAAATCAGTCAAAATTGTCAATTTTATAAAAAGCAAATCACCAAATTCAAGACCTTTTGAGCAGCTCTGCAATGATATGGGCAGTGAACAGCATTGACTTTTGCTACACTATGAACTCCACTGGCTATCACCAAGTAAAGTTTTGTCTAATTTGGAGGAATTGAGAGATGAGAGAAGATTATTCCCCATGGTACAGCAATTTCACCCCAGCAATCATTTGACAGATGTTTCAAGGTTAGTGAAATTAGCATAATTGTCAGATATCTTCACCCGTTTAAATATGCCAAACTTAAAACATCAAGGAGAAAAAGTTACAGCTTTCCAAGCTGAAGAGAAAATCGAAGCAATGATGAAAAAGCTGGAATTGTGGCATCGTCGTCTATCAAACTGAATCAAACCAAACCTCATAACTTTTCTTGGTTCCATCAACAAAGAACTGTCTGAGGAGGATACACCACTTGTTGCATAACATTTGAAAGATTTGCAGCATAGTTTCTGTCAGTATTTTCCTATTCCTAATGCAAGCAAAAAGTAGATTAGAGATCCGTTTTCAGTTAATGTGTCTGAGGCCATTTCCACATGAGAGGGGAGGAGATGTTTACTGCATGTCAAGAGCAGTGTTTTTATTATCTGATTCAGAAACTGTGCTGTCTGCACCCCCTCCCCCCATTTACATCGTACTACTGCGGAAAACAGCGGTTGCTGCATCCACAAAAGCAAGTCCCTGGCCACTCCCATTCCCCTCCCTCACTCTGCCCCACCATTGCTGATTAGTCTGTTTTTTTTAAAAAAAAAGCACACACATTTTAAACACATTTCTGCGTTGCTACATTTGTGTGTAGGTATGTATGTTCACTGAAGCGTGGAAAAAAACTGTCTTAACACTCCATTACCAGATCTACTCTCTTCCCGCTATCTATTTAATGCATGAAGACAATAATGATGGCAGCCTGTCCTTTGATGGGCAGAAAGAGATAGGGATGGAAATGACGGAAGGAACAGCCTGGGAACTCCCATAGCTGGCCACTTCTGCGATGTGAATCGATGCTATGCTTCTGCACGTAGGTGAAAACCAACGCAGAACCAGTTTGGGTGATTTACATCAGAGTTTTTCCTGTTTTCACATACAGCAGTTTTGCATCACAATGAACCATTCTAGGAGCTGAAAAAGTGCAGAACCATGAGGAAAACTATGATGCTAAAATGGTTCAACATGCAGACATGAGGGTGAAGATTCAAAGCTACTATGACGTATCAACCTCGTGCGGAAATGGCCTGAATTAGAGGGGCTCACAGCAGCAGAAGAAGACAAGCTCATAGGAATATCCACAGATGGTGTTCTGAAATGGCAGTTCAAAGAATGGAATCATTCCAATAAAAATATTGTAAAAGGAGTGTGTGCATTTACTTATTTCTCCCTTCTCTCTAAATTTGAAGACCCTTGATGAGCAATTTTAAATAAATATTTGGTGCAATGATGGTGCAGCCCCCAAAGCTCTCCTGGGGGCTTAATTCCCCTAGTCTCTCACAGCAGCTCACTCCTGCTCTAACATATTTATCTAGGCAATTTGCAGTATCATGGATTCTATCAGAGACAGTGGTAGAAAGGGTTGTCTACAGGGTTCAGGAATTGTAGTGGGGGGAAAAAGCACTTTTACAAGCACTGCACAGTAGTACTCCACATGGAACATAACAGGACTTTTCAGTGTTGAAATCATGAATAGAGAAACAGAGGTTGAACTTACTGCCACAAAGGTAAGATAACATGTGCAGTCTTCTAAAGTAATGTCTATCCTCTTCTTATTTTCTTCTTCTTCTTCTTCTTATTCAAGAAATCAGGGGCAAAAAATAAGAATTCAAATTAAGAAATTAGTTCTTTTCCTAGAGCCTGGGACTTCCCAACAGTTAAATCTTCAGATTCTCCATCTAGTCAATACAAAATGATTTCAGAGAATAGCATTGAGAATGACCTGCATTTTGCCCACTACATCCTCTTGTTTCTTGGTAAGCCAGAGAACCAGCTGAAATTTTTTTACAGCAATCACACAAAGGCCCTTTCCGCACGAGGCAGTTAAAATGGGCCAAGGTGTCCTGGCACAGAGGTCGTCCACACCTTGGATCGGACTAGGTGCGGACTATTTAACTTAGTTCCGCACCTTAGTCTGATCCAAACTGCCCCCAAGCAGTCCTCCAGTGCACTAAGTAAAGACCGGAAAAATCAGGTCTTTACATTTTCTGGAACGCGCCATTGCATTCCTACTTACCTGTGCAGATGTGCAGGCTTGCACCAATGCGAGCCTACAATCAGCAGAGGGCGGGCTGTGGGTGTGGCCAGCGTCAGCGGTTGGTCCACTCCCACGAAGACACCGGAAGCCGCCATTTTCAGCCGGAGCAGTGCGGATCTACAGACCTTGCATTGCTCCAGTTCGCCCTGCACTAGTGGAGGAACCCTGCAGAAGGGCTCAAGGGAAAGTCTGTGTTACTTCAGACCCAAGAAGAGCCGGTAAGTAATGGCACGGAGCGATTCACTCGCCTCATGCGGAAAGGGCCAGACTTATAGAGTCTATAGACTGAACTAAACCATCCTGGCTTAGAATTCACTATCTTCTATTTTCTAGGAAAGTTGAAGAATAACACATTGGTGCAATCATATGCAATATTGGGTAGATGTATGAGTCAGCAGGGGGAAAAAAAGAACAAAGTGAAGTTCCAAAAACAACAAGCCAAGTGAAGCAAACTTCAAAATGTGTTAAAAACTCTTCCTCAGTGAACTTCAGAAAGCTTATTATGCCAGATGTGTTTTGTACAGAAAGTAGCTTTTTGCCAGAGTTCAGCCATTTTGTACTATAATTGATTTATAATTGATTTATTGATTTACAATTGATTTGACTGTTACAGTGCTATTATTCCACTTTCAACATTCTATGGAATCCTGGGATTTGCAGTTTAGGGAGAGGCATTTAGAATTCTCAGCCAGATCGCTCTTTGATGTTAAGGAAACTACAAACCCCAGAATTCCAGTCTATAAATCCCAGAATTCTATAGGATGTAGCCGTGGCAGTTAAAGTAGAATCACAGCACTATAAAAGTGTAATGTGAAAGGAGCCTTTGTTCAGGCTGCAGCTAGAAGTTATTGAACCACTGAGATTCTGTTCTCTAGTCCATCCTATGGAAGTTTTTCCAGTCATCTTCAGGTCAGTTGAAGACTTTATTTAATGGATGATAGAGCAGTTAGTCTTGATACTAAGAATACACTTCTTGGAGAACCGAAAAGCCATGATTTAGAAAATTCTTGGTTCACAAGTGATGACCCTTTTAAGTGGGAAGTTTCATTCATGCAGCACCCTGGCACCTTAACAGGATGAAAGCATTTCTTAATAGATATATCCTCAAATAACAAAAATGTGTTGTTTTTTAAAAAAAAAAAAAGATTTGGAGGTCATTCTTACAAAAATGTGGAGATAGGAAGAAAAACAAAACAAAGCTGAACATGTGCACAGTCTACAATATATTCAGAGCACTTTAACAGGACTCCTTTCTGTTGGTCTGTGGGCCAGTAGTGAAGAGTTACTCTAATCCAGCCATTCCCAATCTGAGGACTTCTACTTATGTCAGACTACAGGTGTCCCATCATCCCCAGTGATCATGGCAAATAGCCATCCAACAGGTCTGGATGACTGAAGAAGCTTGTTCTAGTCACTAGGAACACGTATCTCTGATTTTTTTTAAACTTCATCACCTTGGCTAAGTGGCGTAGTTTGGCATGAGAGGGGTAGGGGCGGGGGTGCATGGGCGGGGCTACAGCATGTGTGAGAGGGCTATAGCACATGAGGGAGGGGCTATGGCATGTGTGGGTGGAGGTACAACACACACGGGCGGAGCTACTGCGTGAAGGGGATGGTGAACGGTGATGGTGAACGGTGCACATGGGCAGAGCTACTGTATGTGGGGAGGGGTGACGAAACAGGGGGGAAGGCAAGGAGTGGTGTCACCCTCCCAAAAGTGGAGCCCAGGGTGCACCACCTGCTCACTCCCCTGTCCCTGCACCACTGCCTTGGCTCCCCAAACTACTGATATGACACAGCTATCCCACTTTGCTTTAATTACTTGGCTCTGCCTTCTGCTGCAAGCATGAATCCTCAAAGCAGGAACCAGAGCCCTCTCTCACACAGATACAATTTAGAAATGTGTTCATCACAGCTGTCTACAAATATAATCCTGCTCACGTAAAAGAATCAGCATGCTAACTGTCAGTCTAGGTTTTGGGTATCACTGGGCTCATCCAAAATGGCCCAAAGCCTCAAGATTTTGGATGAGTTGTAGCTGTTCTTGTCAGGACTTTTTAAAAAATATATCCATATGATCTATTTCTAGTCCTGGTCTATTGCTCATGAATTTCTGGGACTAGCCATGACCTAGGGCAGGAGGTAGGGCTTTTCCTGTTTCTGGAATTTCTGATACAAGCAAAAGTGAATTCTTACATCTGTGTCTGTTATCTTGGTTCCTCCTGTACTTTTGGGTGGTCCCACTGATAATATGATGAATGGGTGGTGAGGTTTTCCTTTGACCTTCCTTCCCCCATTACATCTCCAGTTACTAGACTAAACATTTCTTCCTCCTCATCTTTTACAATTACAGTGCTAAAGGAGTACAGCACTTCACCACTATATCTGTGACAAAAATTTTAAAAACATAAATGTGTGAGACAGGGAATATACATACTGGAGGAGAAGAATGGGCAGAGATGTTGAGTTCATGCAGAGCGATGAAAGGGAGGGAAGGAAACCCTTCCCTCACCACAGTTGACCACACCTCAGGCAGGACAAAAGGACTGGATGATGCCCTGGTATATTTAGGATATTACTGGATGCAGGAGTGGGAAGAACTATTACAAGAAGTGATATCCAAAAATAGAATAACCCAATATTTACCAGAACTACTGGCCCATTTGGAGAAGTCCTCTGTCTGCACCTGTGAAAGTAACTTTATACCAAGACTGTTACAATTACAATTACAAAATTGTTCCTTTAACTTATTAGAATGTAAAGCTTTATTTTGTAGGACCCTGGCTGAACCTTGCTCTGCTAGCTAAATCAGGACACCTTGTCATACTGAGAGTGGAGGTACCAAATTATTCTTGAGAACTCATGGCAATGACCTCTATTGCATCTGTCCAAAGTCCTGACCCCAATAACTGTTAGCTATATGAAACTACAATGGCCCCTCCACATTTGCGAGGGTTCAGGGTACAGAACTCTCATGAAAGTGGAAAAAACTGTGAATAACTCCTGCCTGTGATCCCCTCCCATTCTGTTCCAGAGTTTTTCCCCTCCTATTCCTTTGCCTCTGGCCCTGGCATGGTGAGGTGGGGGGGGGAGAGAAAAAGATATGTTAAAGGGCTTACCTGTATTTTCCCCTCAGCTGGAGGACAGCAAAGTTCTGATGTTCTAGATACTTCTGGTAGCCATCTTGAGAAAGGAGTGGTAGGAGCAAAGAGAGCACCTGACCAATCAGTAGCTATTACAGAGCAGAATGTGCTGCCACATGACAGACAGGAAACATCTCCAGCAGTAGGGGGAGGCCTTTGCTCACCCACAAGGAAAATAGTCCATTTTAAACACAAGCCTTGCTAGCCTGGGGTGAAGAATGCAAGGAAATGGGAGGAGGGAAATGAGGAGGGGGTGAAGCAACTACATGCCTTGTGAATAGTCAAATTCACAAAGGTCACACCCGTGAATGTGGAGGAAGGACTGTAGGTCCATCTGACAGCACTAAGCAAGTTATTGCAGGAGAAGAATAAAGATTCTTTCATGGTCTCCAAACACCTCATGATGGGAGACGATGGATCTGCATCTGTGTCAATCAGGCAGAATGATCCATGGCATGAAGGTGCAGTTATCTATCCTGATTTCCATGAGTTATTAAAATGTTCACTATCACAGGGGTGGAAAAGAGAGAGAGAAATGGCATCCTCACCACTTTGGGTTCTGGTCCCATCTGTAGATGACTCCAAACCCACCCACTCCTATGACAGATTGTCCTTGAGGAAAAGATGTTCTCAATATTAAAAAGAAAGGAAAGAAAATTTCGTCAAGCCCTTCTTCAGAGGATATTCTAAACAACCAAGTCTGCAATTGTTAGGTCTCACTCTCCTCTAGGGCCGTTTTTCGCACTTGGTGAAGAAATCGCCCCATGCCAGTACTTACCAGACCGGAGTGCTCCATTGGTGGGTCCAGGCTCATCCAGAGCAGTGCGTGGCTGTGCTCCGCACTGCTCTGGGGATGAAAATGGTAGCAACCGGTGAAGCTCGCCAACCTAAAGCCCACCCGTGGAAGATCTGTAGGCTCGCACTGGTGCGAGCCTGCAAATCTGCACTGGAGCGCAGCCACGGAGTGGCACACTCCGTGCTTTTGAAGGACCTGTTTTAAGCGATCTTTCAAAAGCACGGAGAACAACCACTTTGGGTCGTTCCAGAGGGGGCTGAAGTCCGGAACTATACAAAGTAGTCTGGACCCGGTCCGCTCCCAAGTGCAAACGTCCTCCCTGGAGGACGCTCTGCACCGTTCTAAAAACAAAGTGCGGAAAAGGTCATAGTCTACAAGCTCATGCTTTAAAAAAGATATGGATTCTGAATGTGTGCAGGGTTTCCTTCTGATATTGAATTTTAATCTACTATTACTTTTCTTTAGAAAACTCATTTGGGAAATTTAAAACCTGTTTTCAGGTTTTCAAGTGTTAGAAGTTCTGTTGGTTTAGGTGGGTTGGTGGATGGTGAGGATTGGGTACGTTTTTAATCTCTTTTAATGTATTTAATGTATTTTATGTTGTTTGCCGCCTTGATCCTTGTGGAGAGGCGGGATAGAAATTAATAATAATAATAATAAGAAGAAGAAGAAGAAGAACAACAACAACAACAACAACAACAACAACAATAATAATCACCATCATCACCATCATCATCATCATCATCATCATCATCTTATTTTGATTTATGGGACAACTGCAAACACTCTGTTCCGCTTAAGATTTAGTCATCTCATTGGCCATTTCCACACTAGACTGTTATAGTGCTATTATTCCACTTTCAACATCCTAAGGAATCCTGGGGTTTGCAGTTTAGGGAGGGGCCTCAAAGGATTCCATAGGATGTTGAAAGTATAACAGTCTAGTGTGGAAATGGTCACTGGCTCAGATGACATATAGTTTAGGGAATTTGACTTGGTTTTGTCCTCCATTACTGTGACTTACCTAACTGCGCATAGTCTGCAGAGATGAGCAGCAGGTATACTCTGGGTATTCACAGGTTACTTAGAATGAGATCCTACAGAATGCAATGGGATTTATTCCCAGGAAAGCACGCATAGAATTGGAGCTATCATTAGGAACAGATTTAAGATGCAGAGTTCTTTTGTAGAAGTAATTTGCTGAATTCAGTCATGGCAATGAGGCAATTCAAGCACTTTCAGGTGTAGTTGAGGAACACATCATACTTCACACATGTCACATTTCATTTTTGTTACGTTATGTTGTCCTAAAATGAAAAGTGATGGCTTGCCACTAATTATTAGAGCTGTGGATAATGTGGTGAAAATTTGGCAAGTACAAAGTTTCTTACCACTGTAACCTATGATAACTAATTCCCTGTCAAACATGTTGGTCTTGTTCTTCTGAAAGGTACTACAACAGCTTCCCATGATTCAAAAAGTGGCAGTTTTGGATTAGTTCTGGACTTGGTCATACTTAGGGCACATCATACTTAGGACCTAGACTTTGTTCCTGTTCTTTTCAATTTTGTCTTGGAGATCCATACACATTTTGCTTATCCCAGAATATTTTCTGTCAGCTGCTGGTGATATCAGAAACTTTTTATATAAGCTCCCCAGGTTGGTTTATTTTAACCCAGTATAAAATTAGAAAGAAAAATAACAAATTTGGGACTTTTCAATCTGGATGACCTTTCTGAGCAGACCTACTGAAACCAGTTCGTTTAGTGATGATTTAGACCATGTGTGAAAATCATACAGCTCTCTAGTTGTTGTTGGACTGTAACTCCCAGCCTTCTTCATCATCGGCTATCATGATTAGGGCTGCTGTTCAACAAACTCTGGAGGACCCCATGATCCCCACCCTGATTTAGACCCATTTAATCATAAGTAGACCCAGTGAGGAGAGCCAGCATGGTGTAATCCTTTGAGTGTTGGACTAGGACTCAGGAGACCAGGGTCTGAATCACCACTCAGCCATGGAAACCCACTGGGTGACCTTGGGCACATCACATTCTCTCAGCCTCAGAGGGAGGCAAAGGCAAACCCACTCTGAACAAATCTGGCAAGGTTCGCCTTGAGATCACCATAAGCTGGAAATGACTTGAAGGCACACAACAACAAACGACAACAACAAGACCCACTGATATTAACAGAATTTAAGTTTGTCATGACTGAGGTCTCGTAGACTTCAACAGCTGTCAGACTAAGGCCATTTCCGCATGACAGAACTGTCTTGAGATGGGGACGCATTGCTGCTGGTCTATGAGTCGTGCTTTCACACAATGTTGTCATGGTTCTGCTGCCCATGCATCCCCAGCTTTCACAATCATGAGATATATCAGTACCGGAAAAAAATTTGGTAACGACCCCTAATCAAACAATGCTCCTGTCATTGGCAGCCATGCAGAAAGGGCAGAAGTGCGATCTAGGTGCTTCCTTCCCCAATGGAGCACAGGAAGTGGCCAGCCGCACTGCAAAAGGAAGGAGCACCTCCCTCGAGATACCCTTCCACAGGCAGTTACACAGGGGTTACGCTCCTATCCCAGCAGTGGCACTGCCAGGATCATGACATGATGGAAAATGTTAAGGTGCCGAAAGGGCCTAAATCTGAAGCCAACCCTTATAGTCTGATTGTTTCTCCGGATGGTGCAAAATGGCAAGAGAAACTATTTTAACCCATCCACACAACAAATCTTTTGAATAGAATATGGGAAAGATTCGGGAAAAAATGGGATCCATCTTTCTTTAGAATATGCATTTCCTTAGTTAAGTGTTTCTAGTTATGATTTGGGGAAGCTATGGTTTTGTCAAACCTTCAGCCTTACAGGTGACATAAAGAAGGATGGAAGCCCAGGGTGAAAATGAAAGCCTGGCTTTGATTTGAAAAGTATGTTTCCTCTTGAAGATTGCCCTCTTCATAGAACTGTCCCACACAGTACCTGTGTCAGATTTTTAAAAATACAAATTTGACAGGAAGCACACTTAAACACACATCACACACATACACCAACACAGAAGAGAGAAATGACTAGAAGCTAATGTGACAGCAAAGGCTGGAAAAATTTTAATTGATCTTGATGGCTTTGACATTACTGTGTGTCTAAAAGCATGTGTTACTAATGGATTTAGTGGCAAGCATGAGCCCCGGGGCTTTTCATTTGTGACAGCAAAACACACCTCTTCAGAGCAGAAAGTGTATGTGTGTCTAGGGCCCTTTTCACATGTGGGGGGGGCAACGGGCGAAAACACGCTAAAACGGAGCTTACCCGCAGCCGGGTAAGTCCGTCGCCACGCGGAGCAGCGCGAGCTCGCTGCTCCACACTCCTCCGGCACCCCAGATGGCAGCTTCCGGTTGGTGGAGGCTCTCCACCAACTGGAGAAGCTCGCCAGCCGGAAGCCTGCCACTTTGGAGCCGGGCGACGGAGCGGCACGGGGCTGCGCGCTCCGTGCTTTTTAAAAACCTCGAAAAAGAGGTTTTTAAGAAACACGCAGCCCGGCTAGTTCCGGCCGCTCCTGAGTGGATTCTGGTGTGGAACTACAAAAAGTAGTCCACGCCAGTCCACTCTACGGTGTAGAAGACCTCAGTGACAGGTGGCTCTGCACCGTTTCAGAAGCCCGGTATGGAAATGGCCTAAATGTACAGAAATGAACACCTCTGTCTGTCTGTCCATCTGTCCTAGCTCCGTTCTATACACACACATCCCACAATCAGTAGTAAGTAAAGCACTGACACATTTCTGGCCATCCCTCAAAATTCCCCATTCCCAGTCTAAGTTTGATAAAACACTTGAGAGGGAAAGCGTCAAGAGTTCATAGCATGTTCTATATTCAGATACACATTCCAGGCTATCACTGTGAAATCCCACCAGCTGTTGTCATAAATTCCCATCCTACAGTACCAGGCCAGTGGTGCAGAAAAGGCACCCAGCACTGCCATTCTACTTGAACTACCATGACGCTATCCTAGAAAATTCTGAGATCTTCAGTTTATGGAAGGTATTTGGAATTTTCAGTCAGAGAGCATTAGTGCCTCACCAAAACACAAACTCCAGGATTCCATGGCAGTTAAAGTGGAATCATAGTGCTGTAATTATGTAGTGTGAAAGAGCCCCAGGTACAGACCACAGTAAGGAAAAAAACACTTGCCTTCTGACCTGGGGATTGGCTATTACAGATTCACATACTTCAAGAGAGGGAGTGGATGGAGCTTAGTGCAGGCACACTTGGGGCATTTCCACATGGCATTGCAGTGCCTCTTTGGGGTGGGATGGGGTGGGAAAGCAGGTCATGCTTTCACACAATGTCATCACAGTCTTGATGCCATCCCATTCGCATGCATCACAATCCCAGGATATTAGCTTAACGATTAAATCCGTTAAGTGCCCACAATCGTGCAATGCCTCCATACTTACCTGCCATGTGGAAGGGCAGGAACAGCAATGGAGGCACTTCCTTCCCCAACTCAGCATGGGAAAGAGCCTGGCTGCACTGCAGAAGGCAGACGCGTGTCCCTCATGCTTCCTTTAGCAGGGAGCCAGACGGATGTGGAGCGGAGAGTTCCTGTTACACTCCCTTCCCGGCAAAGGTGCTTTTGGAATTGCAAGGGGACGATGAGGGAGAGCGTCATCATGAAGAAATGGTGTAGGTGACATGACTCATAAGGCCTTATTTCACCTCCACCTTCACTCTGTGCTAGAGCAAATTGCTCACTTGGAGCATTCCATGGTGCTTCAACCCTGCTCTGCATTGCTTTTTTCCCCCAGGGGTATACCTGCTATGGATGAATGGGAACAGAATCTTAACTCATGGGACCTCATTAATAGCTTAATGAGTGAAGCTCAAGGACAATTTAGCACACCCAGCTCAGTGTCTAGAATACTGGATTTGAGGGGTATCAGTTGCAGGCTATCCACCCAGCTGTTAGTTCAATAGCCAAAGCAAACAGTCCACAAAGACGCTGCTGATCTGCCTGATCAGTGCATTGTACAACTAACCTATTCTTCTTTAAAATAATTCTGGGGTTATTGAAAGAAGATCTATTGAATAAAAGACGTGGCTGTGAGCGGATGCATGCAAATTATTTGTGTAACATGTGACAGAGATAAAGCATGCAGACAACTGTGCATGAAAGTCATGAAAATGGGCAACCAGTACAATACAGAAGGAGGTATTTAAAAACTGAGCAAATGTAGAAATATTGTAGAAGACTCACATTGCCTGGGAATGACATTTGATCTAGAACTGTCGCTAGCACAAGTGATTTTGTAATATTTCCTATTCCCCAAATAAAAATACATCATAACTGAGTGCTACAGCAACATATTTTTTCCTGAAAAGTAGGCTTGCCAATAGGTCTGTTCTGTTGCATTTGTGGCTTTCCCCACATATAAGTATTCCTCAGTTCCAGGCTGGCTGAAATCTTTTATGGAGAATCTCTCAAATGCTTCTTCCATTTTCTCCCTGTGTTATTTGACTTATGGTTTGCCTGACACAGTTCTAATTTGCCTCATGTGCCAGCCGCTTGGGGCAAAAAGTGTGCACCACCAGAGCTGGGCATCTGAGGTGTAAAGCCCAACTTTGGCATTATTTGGACTGGTCCTAAATGTGAGGTAACTCACATCCGAATCATACTCAGGCAAAGTAGGCTGCTTCCAAGGCTTCAGACCTGCCTTTAAGATTTGTGTCCTTTTTCTGGCTAACCTGACACATATTTAAGGCTCCCAGAAGTGTTACTAAGGTTTCCAGAAATGGAAAATGTCAGGGAGGAAGAGGAGTAAGGAGTTTTGTGACTGATACATATAGCTTCCAACCAGGGGATAACCTTAACAGACCTCTCTTTTTACACTTTGTATCACACTCCCTCTTTATTCTTTCTGACAGCAGAGGTGATAATGACACTTTCAAGACCACTAACTGGAGATCATTGGTACCCCACTGATGCCTGTTTATTGGGAAATTAACATTGAATCCCCCGTCTGGTATGTTCATAACCTGGTCAGTCTTCTTCCTAACTTACCATGCAAAGAAGGTCGGGATGGTACTGTCTGCTAAAGGTAGTATTTGTCTGCTAGCAAGTTATAATGGAGTGCTACCAGTTCCAGGCAGGTAGTATGAATGGAAGAAGGAAGAGCTGATCTTGTACTTCTGCTGCGTCCTCTCTCAGTGCTCCAAAGTAAAACCACATGTGGCCTTTTGGGTGCTACAACAAAGAGCAAGAAGGGCCCAACTCCCATTTGGCCCAGAAGAGTGTAGCACTAGTGTTCTGGGAACATCATAGACAGGTAGGCCAAATTTTAGAGCTTGTACCAAGCTCTGCTATAAGACTGTATCCTTATTGTAGTCTCAGCTACAATACATAGATTCAACAGCTGATTTAATGAGTCTGCACCAACTGGGACAACCAAAAGGATTCAGGCCTGTGTGTGTATGTGGGTTTTGTGTGCATTATCATACAATACATCAAACCAAGAAAAAAAGCAAATTGACCACAGAACCATGGAAGGCATTCATACACAAATAAAAACAACATTTTAAAGGTTTCCTTTGTATTACCACGTCACTTACATCTATCGTGTGCTTCAGTTTTCTTTCCCCTCTTCATCAGCGCCAAAGCAGAATTATAGTGAGAGCTCTCTACTGAGAGACCACCAACCATTTTTATGGCTGATTACTCAAGTTGCTTTATTAGCATTGCACCTGCTTTAAATGGTACTGATGCCAAATGAGATGGAAAAACATGCAAATACGTTGCTAGTTTTCTGGTAAATTAGCATGCAAATAGCACAAAGGTGAAGATAGCTTTGAGGAGAGATGCACTAACATCAATTGACTAATTACCGAAGCAAGGAAATGAGAAGGAAATAAATGGAAGGGTGGAATTCCAGTAAACACCAATCTCTTCATGCATCTTGGTTTCATCAGTTCATCAGGCAATATAGATAATACAGGAAATTGCTTGTGATTTTATTGATTGATTGATTGATAAATTGTGATGGTGATTGCCATGTGCAGCTTTTAGGATCACAACAATTTAAAGATCACAAGAAAGTTTCCCTTCCATAAATAAATAAGACTGTTTGTGTCTGATTCCCACATTTTCACATGGTACAGTAGGTACTTGAAACAACTTTGCTACATCAATTTCATTTCATGTATGTTGTCTGAAAACACCTCCCACAGTAAGAGATGGCGCATACATGAGGAGGAACTATTAAAAATCCAGTTATGTTATATACTGGGGTAATTCTAGACTATTTTGTTTTAAAATTGCCACCCTTTGTTTGCACGCTTTTAGCAGATCATCTAGACAATGGAATTAACAGAAGGTTGCAGTATCATGTTAAACAGTTTCTCTGAATATCTCCAGTGTCAATTCCTGTTTCCACATGGGGGTGATCTTTAATTGCTGGCCTCACTGTATTGCTTTTAATTTATTTTAGTAGTGAAAAGGCACTATTTAATTCTGTTTTTTTTTAAAAAAGGAAAGGAAACAAACAAACAAAAAAGAATCTGTCTGTCTGTCTGTCTGTCTGTCTGTCTGTCTATCTATCTATCCATCTATCAGATTTCTTTCTTTCTTCCAAAATGACAGCCAAGGTGGATAATGAAGGGAATGAAGGGAAATAAGCACACATAAGGGAGGGTGAGAACATCAGTCAGTCAATTCCTGACTGGTAGGGGAACAGACCCACTTTGATCAGAGCAGCTGCTGACCAGTATGTGGGAACTGGGGAACTTTCATACCCCCTCTGTACCTCCTAAATGACAGAATATGTAGGAATCATGAATACAAAGCCATCACAAATGCGTAATTCTTGGTTAAATATTTGTAACTATCCAATATGATTATGGCCAATATAGTTATCATTAATCCTCCGGTCAGGATCAGTGGGAAGAAATAAAATGGGATGGATGTGCACACAATTAACTTTTACTTGAACTTTTCAGGAATATTTGCTAAGCATCATAACCAGAGGGAAGACCACTGATGCATAGTATACTGTTTATAGTAAAAGACTATGGGGATCCTGTCTTAATTCTGGTTCCAGTTAATTGTAGGAAACAAAAGCTTCAACTGCATGAAATAGCTCTAGCATGGAGTAATTTGGGTTTCACTATAGGTTAGATTCAAACTTAGTAACACTAAAAGTAAGCTCATTGAAACTGATGAGACTAGATTTGTCCATTTTGTTTCTATGAGTGCACTCTAAATCTGGATCCAGCCTGGACTGTATCCAAGCTTTTTTTTCCTACTCTAGAATGGAAAGCTTGCCATTGTGCCATTGTCTGACTTTAAAACGTCCTAAATACTGATACACAACAGATAAAGAAATAGGTTTTCCTTTCATAATCAGATTTCAGTCAAGCACATATTCCAGACTACCTCTCATTCTTGTCTACATAAATGTGTGAAATACTTACAAAGATCTAGAGAGCTGAAAATAGTTCTCTCTCCTCCCCCTGCAGTGCCCTGTCCCTCTATCCCTCTGCTGTAGGGGGTCCTCCAATCATAGAGAGGGCATAGGGAGGGCCGCTAGCAAATGGAGTAATCTCTCTCCCCTTCTATTTTTGGAAATAGTTCCAACAGTGGAAGGACTTAATGAGGTTCCAAATGGATCTAAAACAAATGATAGAAGCTTTGACAAATGGCAACAATATCCCCTACAACAATGCTACTCAAAGTAGTAGTCCCTGGACTGTTGCTTTAGCCACTAGCTGCTGGTCCTCAGCAAGTTTCCAGGGGGAAAAAAAAGAAACAATTGTACCCAATGGGGGAAAAAATAGTGTTGGTCCCAACTCATTGGGGAAAAAAATGGCCAGTCCCTCATATCAGATAGCCTGAGAAGCACTGTATTACTCCACATGGAAGATGATGTTTCACTCTGCAATAATCTCAAAGTCTCTGATATAGCAGAACTGCAGTTTTTTTTTCCTGCACTGTGCTTTTGTTTTTATTTGTGGAAATGTATTATGGACCAGTAGCCAAAGGCTCACATATTGGCATGAGTCCATGGATCACCACTTTGAACAGCATAGCCCTACAATAAACAGAATAAGAGGCTTTTTAAAAAATTGTACTCTTTTTGTTTCAAAGACAGTTGCACGAGAAAAAAAATTCTTAGAGCAGTAGTACTATCTAGTTTACTCATGGGCTTTGTTATTGGTAGTTCTGTTCAGTAGTCAAGATCCTTTTGGCCAGTGTGTATAAATGCTGGTACAAGTGGTGTCGGAATGGACGGCAGTCAGAGTACGAATGGTGCAGTTGTGGCCAGGAGAAAATGAAGAAAACGTTCTCTGAAAGCTACTATCCCAGGAGTCCCTGAAGCTGAAGGAGCAGGCAGCTTTCTAAGACAAAAGATGTCTAAGACAATGATGTCTAAGACAAGGCATCTGACATCAGTAAAGAACTAGGCTGGGGTATCCTGGATAATAATTCATGGGTCTTAGCCAACTGTTATATTTAAAAATATCACATAGTATTGCTACTTATGGACTGTACCAGTTCAGACAACAGATGAAGGAGCTGCACTTTGAATACTTCCAGGCCTCCCAGAAGTGTTTCTAAGGAAAGGGGGGTCAAGACTGGCAGTCAGATCCTTACAAATTTTGCATCCTTGCATACATGTTTTTGCAAAATAGTAAAAACACAGAATAGAGTGAATAATAATAATAGCAATGCCACCAAGAAACTCATGCAACAATGTGACTACAATGGAGACAATAACAAAATAATAACTAAAATATTGCAAAATTGTTTAAAGTATAAAATTGATACTTCAAGGAAGAATGAACTATGCAACACCTCATTAAGTGAATGCAAAAATGCCTGTATTTAAACTAGGACATTTCGAGTGGCTAGTTCCTCAGAGGACTAAAATATACTATACAGGAATTTTGTTGGTCCTTGGTCCCGGGTCATTTTAGGAGATTCTCAGTCCCCCAAGCCTGAGTCTTGGGGGGCTCAAGCCCCTGCCCCTTTCTAGGGTTCAGGAATACTTCCACACATCAAACAATGTGTTTGTGGAAAGTAATATGTTGTGGGAAAATAGAGCCATTTCACCTCTTTCCCTGATATGCTGCTTTGAATATAAATGTTGCTGGTGTTTTATTCATTTCAGAAACTGAGCTATACAAACAAAAACACACCCTGGACAATGTTATATTATTTAGGATTGTTGAGGAAGTACAATTAGAACGGCAATCGATATTGGCAGAGCACATTCCTCTTCCTTTCCTGCCACAGAAATTTGACTACATTACATGCTAATCAATTTACATATTTCACTCGTTCTGTCTTGCCCCAGACTCTTTTCACAGTCCCGCTCTTGCTGCCGTGTTTTTGATTGCTTTCACTCTGTGTCTAATTCTTCACAAGGCTTTTCACTTGATAGCTCTTGCCATTTTGTACAGGGTCAATACACTTTTCATTTCAGGGTGGATAATTCTGCATATATTCCCCCCAGGATGTAGAAACTGAGAGATACTTTCTAAGAACAACAACAACAACAGCCTGAAAACTGAATTTAGGTGATACTCCCTAAAGGGTTTTGCATAATCCCATGAATCATAGCTTCATATTATGCTCTCTTTCAAAAAAGAAATCTACCTTTTTTCCCCCTTTCTTCATATAACTTTAGTATTTTAAAAGTTAAATTAAATAGTTTTATCTTAATGATGATTAAATTACATTTGAGATTCTCTTTACTCCCTGCCCCTCCTTATATATTTTGCTTGAGATTTTGGATAAAATCCCATTAATTTGATGCTTGTAAAAATGTTGTTTGGTACATTTTTAAGCAGAATGCAAACAATCATACAGAAAATCTCTTGAATGCTTTATCTGCTTTCATGGGGACCAGCTGAAATATGAATGTAGACCTAAATGATTTAGAGGCAACCATATAAGAAGGTATTAATGAGGTCAAAAATATTATGAGAAGAAGGCAGAAATTTGAGGTTTCATTGACAGGGCTAATCCAAGTCAGAGTATTCCCATAACTTGTAAGAGAGCTTACATTTGAAACACATGTACCACCAAGAAAGACTGATGACTGGGATAGTCTGAAAATGGGACAATTGGATGGTCTTTCAGGTGCATTGAAAATTAAGACAGGTAAGGGAGAGATGATAGGGCATGGTGTGGAGCAAGGAGATAAAAAGGTATTCTCCCTCTCTTAGAATATTAGATCCTAGACTCAGCCAGTAAAGGCAAAGGGTGGTGGGAGCTTCAGGGCAAATAGAAAATAGTCCTCTGTGACACAGCACATAGTGGAACCATGGACAGTACTCCAGCAAGATATAGCAATTGCCACTAAGGCCATTTCCACCCTAGATATAACAGCACTATGATTCCACTTTCAACGTCCTATGGAATCCTGGAGTTTGCAGTTTCGGGAGGGGCCCTCTGGCCCCTCCCGGAACTGCAAACCCCAGGATTCCATAGGATGTTGAAAGTGGAATCATAGTGCTGTTATGTCTAGTGCAGAAACGGCCTAACTCATTCAACTTTAGAAGGGGATTAGAGAAAGTCCTGGAAGGTGAGGCTATCAATGGTTACTAACCATGATGGCTAGGACAGCAATGATGTGGTGGTTCCAGGGTCAGAGACAGAGTACTATGACATTTTAATTAGCAGGGATGGTAGCATCACCAGCTCCTCAGAATCCCTGCCCCTTTGAATATAAGTGCAATTTTCATAGTGGTGGAGGAAAACGAATACTCCTGGTAACATTGTATATTGTTGTGAGTAATCCACTTTATTAAAAACAAAATTGTGAGGGACTTTGGTCTGAAGTTGATACTTAGGCTCCAGTAGCTTTACAAAAGCCTTGCTCGTGGTGACCAACAAAACTGGTAGACCTGTTTGCTGATATGAAAGAACATGGCTTCCTGCATTTTTAGACTTTCCATGTGGGTGTAGCTATGGGGGCTGGAATGAAGAGTCCTTGCATTTCAAAATTTATGTCTACATCCACAGCTGGTCAAGGGTGACAGCTGAGGAAAAGGGTTCTTCTGTTGAGGACAATTTGCACATGATCCTTCTAAAAGTCGGATAGGTGTGGCTGAGAAATGTATATGGGAAGAGTGTATCAGTGGCCCTGAAGAAGCTTTGTATGCAATTTTAGAAATCATTGTCTTATGGACGTGAGAGTGGTGCTCTTTTTTACTGAGCACTACTGAAACACCCACTTTGGGAAGAAGCAGGTATCTTATTGCTGGAATCTGGCACTATCTTAAGACTTCTTGGACCTGCCATCTCCATAGCATCCTTACAGCTTGGGAAAAGTTCCTTTTTAGACTATAGTACTCCAAAGTATCCCAATCAGCATGGCCACTGGTTATGCTGGTTGAGGAATTCTGGGAAGTGCAGTCCCCAAAAGGAAAATTCCCAGAGTCTGGTCCAGCTATGCTTTAGTGGAAGTTCGCAAGAATTAGTATATTTCTCATCACACTGTAAGGGTATATATAGGACTGCTCACTGTTATAGGAGGTTGTTGGGAAGGAAACTGCACAGGCTAAATGTAAGTACTGAGAAATGAGGCTTTGCAGCTCATGTCAAATGTTTTATTTTTCTTCCTATCAACACTGTCTTTTGCTGTCATTGCCCAAGATTCTCCTTTGGTTCACTGAAAAATGAATTTGTAAATACAAAGGGGGCAGGAAGAAGAGGAAGCCAGAACGCAAAATAAATTGTGTCTATTGACTAAAAAGCCATCTCAATGAAAATCCTGAGAGTAATATCTTAAGATGCATCCCAGGAAGAAAATAAAAGTCAATACCATGCAGAGCAAAGTCAAATGTTGTGCTGTCTCAAATGTACATACCAATCAATAGCAAAAACCCTCAGCCCCAATATTTCACCTACAAAACTAGCTGATAATTTTGCAAGATGACTTATTTCTTCTCCATCTCTCTGCTTGTCATGAGTCACATCAGTTGGTAACAATGCGCCTGCCCTTTGAATCAAGAAAGGGATCCCATTATCCATTTTGTTGTGTAGCATGAATTATACATACAAGAAACTGTGTGTGCTTAAAAAAACTACACAAAGTAAAGGTTACTGAGTCAGAAAGTTGTGCCTCCTGCAAAATTAAGGTTCACTTGGGAAAACAAAAACTTCCCCTAAGCAACAACATGAAAGGTTCAGAAAGGAATGGAACTATTAAGTGGTAGAGAAAGTCACTCCTGAGCATGGTAGGAAAATATTATATTTGTTCTCATTGTTTTGGTGACTCAGAAGTAAATTAAGTAGGACTAATATTATTACTTAAATGCTAGTGGTGGTATCAGCTTTCTTAATGCATCCTACCTGCAAAGACACCTTCAGTTCTCCAAACATTCTGTACTTTGGTCACAATCCAGTGTTAACTACAGCATTCAGATTTGGTTTGGCTTTATAATCAAGAACATAAACGCTGAGACTTAGGCCCTTTTCACACGATACAGTTACAGCACTATGATTCTACTTTGCCCACCATGGCTGTATCCTATGGAAGCCGGAGGTTTGTAGTTTTGTGAGGCACTAATGGAGCTGTCTGGCTGGAAATTCTAAATAACCCTCCCTAAACTCCTGGCCTCACTATTTTGTAGGATGCTGCCATGGCAGCTAAAGTGGAATCATAACATGCTAATTATTTAGTGTGAAAGGATCCCTAATTGTGTCTGTGAGCCCACTCCCCAGAAACAAATATAAATGCATGTGAAAAAAGGTTGTCAAACATTGTCAGTGGATAAAACTGCTGAAGAATCATGCTAGGCACACCTTTCTGATTTGACACACGAGTGTAGTGCTCATATATTGAATATTGACCTCTTAAAATGCAATCAAAACTGACAAGGAACATCTCCTGATAAGTAAGCAAAGGGAACAGCAGATGCTGTTTGGATAAACAGGACTGTGGGTGAGTTTAGGCTGGTGCAGGGTGATTTTGAACTAGGATGTATATCACGAGTGGAGAATCCATGGCTTTCCAGACACTGTTTGACTGTACCTCCCGTAAGACCTAGAGCCTTCCCACACTACACTGTTAAAGTGCTATTCTTCCACTTTCAACCTTCTGTGGAATTCTGGGGTATGTAGTTTACTGAGGCCAAAGAGCTCTCTGGCCGAGAATTCTAAATGCCTCTCCCTAAACTGCAAACCCTAGGATTCCAGAGGGTGTTGGGAGTGGAAAACAGCAGTGTAACAGTGTAGTGTGGAAATGCTACTAGTCACTAATAGTCAGAGATGCTGGGAGCTGTAGTCACACAACATGTGGAAGACCACGGATTCCCCATCCACGATAGAGACAAAAATCATAGCACTTGCTTTTGCCTTCAGCTCCCAGTGAGCAACAGCAAATGCACACACTATAAATCATCCCTTTCATTTCCGATAGTATTTCCTGATACTCTTATATCTCTTATTTTGAGAGCACTTTAAAGAAACTGGAAATCAACATTCAAGAATTAGCATGCTTCAAGCATGTTTTTGTGTTATTTCACCCTATTCAAAGATGCACCTGTGGTGGATTATGGCATCATAGCTGTTGAGGGAAAAAAGGACAAATTCTTTCAGAGAAAGACATTTTCAAGGGGTGAAATGTGGCGAAAAGTGGCAAAAAGGAAATTGTAGCATTGAAAACTTGACCATAATTTGTTATGTTATGACGTCATTTAAATATACTTCATTTGAACCATGAGTGTTTTGATCTACCACTTCTTTTGTACAATTTTCCTGTCACACATACTGAGTTTCCTTGTCAAAACACAGGTGCCTTCATTGTACAATAAGCATGATGTTAAACGATACCCTCCCCCTTTGTGTTTTTATGCATCACACACCAATAATCTCTCCAGGTCTTGAAAAACTGTGGAAAACCAGGAAAGGGTATTGCCTTCTGGGTAAGCTCCCATTGCTGTGAAAGGGAACTACATAAAAACACAATTGGCAATTACACTTACCAATGACTATCTTACCTGCATCAGATCTATTGATATCACTGAGTCATTTAGCAGTCACTGAAAAGTTTCAAATGGCTGTATCCAACTTAAGGGTCATCCTACTTCTACAAACACATTTTCCTGTTAGTTACCTTAACTCAAACAAAGAAATGTAAGAAAGATCTTTACACCAGACCAAGGCTGGATGGCTCTGCTGGATGGCGGATCCTGGGACTTGTAGTCCAAAAAGTGTATTTCCCAACACTCTGGTTCTTCTACTAAATGGTAGTCCCTCTCTCTTAACGATCTACAGGTAAGCAGTTCAGGTCACCAGGTATCCTCATTTGACTTGCGGTACCAAGGTCTTATCCTTCTTCCCTGGGCGTCCAGGAGAAGATGTAATAGAGTGAAAGGCCAGAACCAAGGGCTATGCTACTTTCCACATG
This sequence comes from Cyclura pinguis, assembly GCA_030412105.1. NCBI lineage: Eukaryota > Metazoa > Chordata > Lepidosauria > Squamata > Iguanidae > Cyclura > Cyclura pinguis. Next base: position 211,852,528 of record CM059601.1, on the reverse strand, counting down.
TGCATATGAGAGCTTTTGCTATGCCATTCACACATCCATCAGGGTCCCCAAGTCAGGTGTCATCTTTCATTGACTAGGCTCAAGTCTTTCGTTGACTAGGCTTATGATCATAATCTATCAAGCACCTCTCATTATCTCATAGAATTCTTCCTTTTGAATTTAGTAACTTGAATTTAATAACTTACCCTCCAACTATCTCAATTTGGCAGGGACAGTCCTGATTAACCATATGCCATCTCACTGTTTGAGCTGTTTTTTTTTAAGTCCCAGTTTCTCTCTTCTCACTTTCCTCTTTGTCCCCAGCTTACTTCAATTACAGCAAACTGAGTTCAAACTGCATAACTAGTTTGCATTCAATTTAGTTGAGTAAGGAAGAAGGGAGGAGGGGTGGAATCTTGTCCTTCCTTGTAAATTCAGGCAAACCAAATTGCTGCTGCCTCTCCTAGCTTGTCTGCTCTTCCTCATTCATAACTTTTGCCATATTGATGTCACTTTGATCTTGCTTGGCCACATGTGTCCTGATTTTCACCCATGACATGTTGAAGGGCAATCTGGATTATTGTGTCCAGTTCTGGGCAGCACAATTCATGAAGGATATTGGCAAGTTGGAACATGTCCAGAGGAGGGCGACCAAAATGATCTGGGGACCAAGCCCTATGAGGAGTGGGTTAGGTAGCTAGGTATGTTTTGCCTGAGGAAAAGAAGGTTAAGAGGTGACATGATAGCCATGTTTAAATATTTGATGGGATATCATGTTGAAGAGGGAGCAAGCTTGTTTTCCGCTGCTTCAAAGACTGGAACATGGAGCAATGAATTCAAACTACAGGAAAAGAGATTTCACCTAAACATCAGGAAGAATTTCCTGATGGTAAAATCCATTTGATAGTGGAATATGCTGCCTCAGAGTGTGGTGGAGTCACCTTCTTTGGAGGTTTCTAAACAGAGGCTGGATGGCCATTTGCAGGGGGTGCTTTGAGTGTGTCTCTCTGCTTGGCAGGGGACTGGACTTGATAACCATTGTGGTCTTTTCCAACTCTATGACTCCATGATTCTAAGGCTGAGAGCCAGCATGGTATAGCAGTTTGAGCATTACACTATAATCCTGGAGACAAGGTTTGATTCCCTGCTTGGACATGGAAAGCCACCAGGTGACCTTGGGCACATTGCACACTCTTAGCTCCAGAAAATCCCATGATAGGTTTGCCTTAGGGTCTTTACAAGTCAGAAAAGACTTGAAGGCACACAACAACAACAACAACAACAACAACAACAACAACAGAATAGGCTGCAGATATCTGGCAACTTAACATCTAATCTAGAATCGGTCTCATCATGTACCCACCGGTAACTAATTAAACATGAACAATATGGCTTAACACCAGTTGCTAGTCACAGTTGCTGAGTAGTTAAGTTAATACTGATGTAAATCCCATTGATCTGATTCATCTCTTCTAACTGGGACCACTATCTAGATATATACTACCATCTATGCCAAGGGTGAGATTCCTCAGACCTTACAGATGCTGTTGAACTGCAACTTGCAACAGCCCCAGCCAGCATACCCAATGATAAGGGTTGCTGGAACTGAAATTCAACAACATCTGGAAGTCCACACAATTCCCACACCTAATTTAGGCCTATGGTTTTAAGGTAGCTTCTCACTACATCAAACAACTGGAAGTTGTGCAGGCATCACCTGACCTGATTAGGGCTGCAATCCTGTACCCACTTAATTTTGGAATAAAAGACATTTAACTCAGTGGGAGTTGCCTCTGTACAAGAGTGCAATATAAGGCATACTTGAATGTCTAGACACATTAGCTTTTATACAGGCTTCAAAGCAGAACTGTTGACAGATTTGTGTCTAAAATCTTTCCTTCTATGAAGACTGGGAGCTCCCTACTAGTTATCTTGCAATTCATCATTCAGTCTAGAATGTTTAATCAAGTGAAAATGAGGTCTACTTAGAAGGGAGTTTTAATGGTTTCCCTCCCATTAACAATGTCTTCAAATTAGAGCAGAGGCAAAACAGTATTTCATTTCTGAATCACTTCTCTGAGCCCACAAGTGTCATGACTCATGGACACAATGGCTTATTTTGCATGACTGACACTCATAGGATGCTTGAAATGAGACAACTAGTGGTATTCAGCAGGACCTATGGCATTTCTCGCAGTGCCTTAAATATGGACGAGTTCAGCAGTATCAACTAATCTGACGCAGGATTTTGAAGGGAAAAAACTTTATCTTCAGACCCTCCATTTCCCAGCATCTGGAAGGTATTTTGGGAAGTGGGGGAGAAGGCCTATTGTTTCAACAATAGCAGTCTTGCTACTGAATTGGAGTCCATAATCAAAAGTGCTATCTGAACTGGAAAAGCTACTTTTTGGACAATAACCATGATGGCTGCGAGATTCTCAGAGATGTAGCCCAGGAAAGTCATTTTTCTAAGCTATGGAACTCTGGGCCATATAGAGATAGCAACATGGCCTGCATTGTCTCCGAAGTGGTTTCATGCTTATATCATCCATGCATAATCTCTCTTGCCTCTCTCTCTAATGGCCTTCCATGGAGTGGTCAAATCTATACTTCAGCGGAAGATTGTGAGGGGCATAAGTGATTGCTCAGTTTTTAAGAGGTTTTAACTGCACTGGTTAAATTATTTATTAAATTATGGTTCCTTTAAAAAATAAAATAAAGAAAGCTCTCTCTTTGTGAGCATTTCATGGCTGCTTCACTGTATCCTTTGTAGCTTTTAACTGTTTCAAAATACTTTAACTTACCTTTTTAAGCCGCAGATTTGTTGAAGAAAGGCAAAGTATGAGTGTTTTAAATACCCAACCAAAGAAAAGAACTTTCTTTTTCAGGGAGGAAAGTTATCCTGAGACAGCAGCTGAACAATACTGTGGGCTACTCTCTCTTCAGACAGAGATCTGCTACTTGACCTCTTCCTTGGTGTTAGGGTAGAAAGTTCTGTCACCATCACTACGCTCCCCATAGTGACCTGCAGGAGGTTCAGAGAGAAAAAAAGGACATTGGAGAAGGGACATGTTGGAGTCAGAGCTTGGAAAAATACTCTGTTGACTTCTAGGATCCTTACAAGCTGTCATCACATTGTATTTGATGTGATACATACCATTATATACTATTTACTCTCACCTTTTCTATCAAACAACTCCCAAGCCAGTATGTGTCTGCCTTGGCTGCTTTCCTCAAGTGAATAAGTTCTACATCATACTATTTCTTTAGTCCTTTGCTGCCAAGGAATATCTGTGGTGCTCCCTGGCATGAGGTGCAAGGCTGGTCCTGCCATTAAGTGGAGTGAATCAGTTGCATTGGACATCTGACGGTGGCAAGCAGTGGTGGCAATGTGTTTAAAAACAGAATTGTGTGTATACCACACAGTTTCTCTTATGTCCCCTAAGCTAACCTGATCCCCTCAGGTGTGGGGAAGGATGAGATTGTCCCATCTTTTAACACTTGCAATGAAGTTGGAGTGAAATACCAGTGCAGTTGGCTTCTATATCTGGAAAGATCAGGGTGCCATCTTGTTCTTTGCTTCAGGCAACAAAACAGCTTGGTGAATTATTAGTCTCTGCAGGGATCTAGGGATTTAGCTAGGGGAGATGAAAAATAAGGACATTGTCTTCCCTATAAGAATCCTTCCCCCCATGTAATATTTTTTCACCACCACCACCCCAGTTTCTAGCACTGCAGAGTGATATGTTCTCATTCCTTTGGTAAATCTACCCGTCCTTTTTCTTTGGATGCCTAAACTGTAGTTCTAAGCACTCAATGAAGCTTTAAGCTACTTCAGTGCTGGAAATTTGGAGACCTAAGGCGAAAAAAATGCATTGAGGGGAACAACATTCTTCCTGAGGAGCAATGCCCTCATTTCGCCCCCCTGAAGAAAAGATTTGACTGGCACAGAAGCAGCCATCTGGCTGGTTCCCCAAGCAGAATGAGGGAGTAGCCATGTCAACAGCTGAAGAAATGGAAAGAAAGGCACACTTTCTCTATCCCCTTCCCACACTCCGGTCTATCTTCAGTTAGGCTTTTAAATAGTCGTTAATAATTGCCATTTCCCCATTCTTTCTCTCCAGCTTTTCACAAAGCTGCTGAGATTTGTGCTCTCTGTCACCGCAGAGGATCTCATTTAGAATTTACAGTCACAGATGCACAAAGGGTTTCCGGCCTTCTCCCTGAGCGTGAATACCTGTCCCCTGCTGCCCATCATTGTGATTAACTAGCAGTGAGTGACAGTCCTTCCTCAGTGATAGGTCTCCTGTCAATCTCACACAGAGGCTGGATTGACTCTTTTGTTCCGTCTCTGAATGCCTCCAATTTCCTTCACCTGAGAAGCTGGGGGTTGGGAGCTTTCTTTTCCCTCCATCCCCCCAGTACAGCAGTAGTTCAGCTGCTGCAGCTCCCATTAATGTAAATGATGGCTGCACCATTTAAATCTGTGTGTGTCTCACTGAAGGTCCACCCCATGGTGTTGTCATTTTGCAAAGATTTGTTCTATTTGCAGCAATCGCTACAACAAGGAGAAATCAGAGGAAGCCCCCCCCCCCACTGCAAACACACACATGCACCAAACAGCAGCTCATTTGCCAAATCACTGAGATTTTACATGGATGTATTTCATGCTTGGTGATGAGAGATTAAGGGAGAGGGAAGTTTGATTGAAGCGCTAGGAGACGCAAGCAAATCCCATTCTGTCTTATCCTTGCTGTGTGATCCCAGAGCAGATGACAAATGGCTGGTTTCTCTCTCCGTCCCGTAACAGGACCAGAAATGAATGGTCAGCAAAGGCAAGAAGAGCAGAAAGAGAAATGATGGTTCCGACATGTTCCCACAGGACCAACACAAGATATTTTGCTATCTGAGATGAAAGTACAGATCGGTGCCTTTCCACCTAACCTAACTGACCCAACAGCTCACTTGAGGAGTGCCAGAGTTCACTAACAGCACGTGCTTTCCATGCTGAACAGCCCAACGCCAGTCCTCGGCATTTCTAGTGGGGCTGGAAAAAAATCTCTCTGAAAGCCAGAACCACTGCTTGTCAGTTGTGACAGTACTGGACTACATGGAGCAGTATTAGGCAGCTTCCCAGTTCCTATGCTGACTAGTAAGGGGAGGCCAAAGGTACAGGTAATGAATACACGTACTTGTGCAAGAGACATAGGAATCATAGAGAAGAATATATGTACGTGTGCAAGAGACATAGAAGAGGTTGGAGGTGGGGCAGATGATTAGACTGAGCTAACTAACTGCCAAATGGTTTCAGTAGTTTGAGTTCATCATAAATAGATTTCCTATTAAGAGAAATAAATAATATTTAAATATTCATTTAGAAGTGATTTGGAGAAATTCACTGGCTTACCTTTTATGGAGTGAGTATTCTGCAACAGCAGAAAACCGGTGGGTCAAAGGAGTGTCCTCCCTCCCCCATCTTGGGATTTCAGTGTAATTACAGATCTGGTGATTACAGGATGATTTGGGGACTTTTCTGTTTCTGTCCCCATGCCCGGACTATAAGGAGTCCTATAGAACTTGAAAAAAATTATCAGTCCAGTAAAGACTACTCAGCCCTGGTTTTGGATTTTGCTCATGGAATATGCAGCTGTGTTTTGGTCTCCTTGCTTGCTTGCTCGCTCCTTCCTTCCTTCCTTCCTTCCTTCCTTCCTTCCTTCCTTCCTACCTTCCTTCCTTCCTTCACGCAGAAACCACTGGGTTGAAGTGAGCGGTTCTGAGCTTTGGGTTCTCAAACTGACATACTCAGGTTGTTCAGTAAGTTCCATGTCTTTCAGCACCAAGAGTTAGACTTCTGTGAAATGGCCTCCCCACCTCCTGGCAGCCATTTTGTAGCAGCATCCACAATTTCTCAAAATTCCAAACGTGCTCACCAGTAGATCTCAAGATTACAAATGCGGTGGTTGTCCTAAAATTTCAGTGAGACTGGCCCAGATCTGAGTGGTGATAATGACTCTCCAACTGACATTCCTCAGGTCAGCCATTCAAGATCCACTTGTTCTCTAAACATCTCTGTCCTGCTCAGTGTCCAAGTATCTCAGAGCAGAGTGCAAACAATAAAAGAGCTGAAAAAGAATTGTAAAATAGACAGCTTAAAACAGTTCAACATGATCAAAATAAAGCCCACAATTTAATAAACAGTGGGCCCTCAGTATCCACTGGGGTTTGGGTCCAGGACCCCCTGTGGATACCAACATTAGTGAATGCCCGATCTGATTATGTACAGTGGTGTAGTAAAATGGTGCCCCTTATATAAAATGGCAAAAATCAAAGTTTGATTATGGTAAAATTGTTCTGAATATTTACAAGCTGTGGTTGGTTGAATCCATGGATGCAGAATCTGTGGACATGGAGGGCCAATTGTACTGTAGCAAGTTATAAACAGAAAAGTTTTAACCTAGTACTGAAATGAGCCTAATATCAGTGCCAGTCAGGCTTCTAAAGGGAGGGCATTCTGCAACCAGTATGCCACAGAGGACCCTATATCTTCACACTATATACTGCTCCCAATGCATGCCCTCCATAGACCAGGGATAATCTCAATTAATTCCATATCATCCCACCTTTTCAGCTGCTTTAAACATCTTCTCTGACTAGCAATGCAACCCTGGGGGCTAGTCCACTCAACAATGGGCTATCTCAAAGGCCAGCTGCATTGCTAATGCATCACAAATGCAAATCCCTCCCACTCTGGGATCACACAAGTACATATACTCCATTCTACCTCCACGTCTCCAGATCCTCTGAAGACACCAGCCACAGATGCAGGTGAAACATCAGGAGCAAATACAACCAGAACATGGCCCCATAGCCCAAAAAACCCACAACAACCCATGGATTCCAGCTATGAAAGCCTTTGACTTTACATCTCCTATTTTCTCTCACTCACTCCCATTTCTCCCTTTGCATACTTACTTCAGTTGCTGCAAACTGAGTTCAAACTGAAAAAGTAGTTTGCACTCAGTTAATTCAGTGGGATGAAAAAAGATGTGGGGGCAGAGGGTGTTCCCCTTCCCAGGAGGCTCAGGCAAAATGAAGTGGCTGCAGCCTCTCGTAGCTTGCGTGATCTTCCTCGTTAATAACGTTTGCCATTTTGATGACACGCCGATGTTGCTGGACCACATGTGCCCCAGTTTTCATTTGTATAACGTTGGAAGGTATGCCAATGGTGGGACACAAGGGAGCATTCCCTTGGTAGCTCTTAATGCCTGAGTGTGTGTGTGTGTGTGTGTGTGTGTGTGTGTGTATGCTCTCTCTCTCTCTCTCTCTACATATATATATGTGTATGTATGTATGTATGTATGGAGAGCATCTGTATAAATTATGGTCCCCTTGTGGCAGTTTTGATGCAGCTGCAGACCAAACAAACTAACCTTTCTTTATGAGCTTGCCTTCCTAATTACAGTAGAAAAGAAGAGGAGCAGAACTGGGATGGGGCATGTGGAGTGAGGGGAGAAAAAGAAAATCAGTAAGGAAATAAAGGAAAACGGCAAGGGAACTGAATAAGTATGGTGTTCTCCTTTGCTTTTTGTGGCTGCCTTTTAAGAAGAGCCCCCCTGAACCTTGGCTGGCTTTACAGCTCACTCTTGCAGGCTGGATCGATGCTTTCATAACAGATTGTTCAGGAGAGGTTTACTGCCAGCAGACAGGCTAGTGGGACACACACACACAGCCACTTTTCTTCCTTTTCTATACAGTCAGTAAATAGCTGACATTTAGCAGGCCCCTCCTAGCGTCATGGGGAGCGCTCATTAAGGGGAGAACTGACGCAGGGACAATAAGAGCTGTAACCTTCCGCTTTTAATGAACTCCTGACTCTGCATGGCAGCCACAGTATTTGGGCTCAAATCAAATCCCTTCCCATCTTCATCTGTCTTATCTCCACTGCTCTCTTGCCTTTCTCCCCATTTCTAACAAAGGAAAAATCAAATCATTCTTTTAAAACAACATCATCAAACCACCCAAGCAATCTTGAAGTGTGATCACCTAGAACAAGGAGTTGAGAGACAATGAACAAAAAAGAAGGCATGATAAATAGTTTGTCAAGAGATTTGCTTTCTTCTTTTCCCATCCTACTCATCCTCATTCTCCAGAGCCTGGCTTTGACAAAATGCATTCTGCCTATCAGACTGGGTGCTTTCTCTGGACGTCCCCAGTTTAACTCTAACAATCAAGGCAAGACAAAGCAATGATGGTGGAAGGACCTGGATGTGATTGGAGAGCATCTTCAGATATCTATTTCTTAATGTATATCTTCCAACATTTCACAGATGAAAACTGGGACACATTGGCCAAGCAACATTAGTGTGTGATCAAGACAGCAAAAGGTATTAATAAGGAGGAATGCACAAGCTAGGAAAGGCTGCAGCAGTTTGCTTTTGCCTGACCCTACTGGGAAGAGTAAGGGTCTAGGCCTCCTCTCCTTTCCCCTCTCCTTAGTCAATTGAGGTCAAAGTACTTTTGCCCTTGGAAGTTGGTTTGCAGCAACTGAAGTAAGCTGAGGACAAAGGGGGAAAGTGGGAGGAGGAGTGGGACATTTTAAAAGTAACTGAAAAAAATGGGATGATAGGGTATTAATTGGGACCATACCTCCCAAATAGGTGCAGTTGCTGCTGCTGCTGCTGACTACAGAAAACGCTGTGCTGACGGAGGGTGGGGGGGAGCTATAGTCTTGAGCAACCTTTCCAAACTCTAACCTGAACTGAAACTTATAAAAGCAGAACTTAACTCTGTGTTTTTCAATTTTCGGTTCTCTCAGTGTTTTGGACTTCAGCTCCCAGAAACTCAGGCCAGCTTGGCCAGTAAGTAAAGTTTCTGAGAAGAAGAGTCCAAAGTATTGGGCAGCAGAGCTAAGGAAAGAGATGCTCAGGATGTTTCAAAATGAGTTTTTTTTTTCCCTGCAGAACCACCTGACTTATTCATGGAAATTTACAGCATGGTCGAGATACTGCTGTTACCCTCCATGTATAACCACAATGTTCTATCCTGGTGTCTGAGGGATAAAGCAGCTATGGGGCTGCTTTTCAGGGAAGTGTTACACATAATCACATTTGTTAACAAAACATCTATTGAGGAAGTAACTGCCCCACATTACTTCCCACTCCAGAAAACTATGGGGAAAAAGGAGTGGGAGCAGGCAGAATCTGAGCTTTGTGTCATCTTGGATTTGAAAAATTCCCACAGGAAAGTCTCTTCAAGCTATACAAACCTGCCAGAGCAATAAGATCTGCAGGAGAAGGCTTTCTCTCAGTCCCATTAACATCCCAGACTTGCCTGGTGAGGACATAGGAGAGGGTCTTCTCAGTGGCTGCTCCTACCCTCTGGAACTCCCTTCCTTCCTTAGGAAGCTAGGCTGCCCCCATCCTTGCTCTCCTTTTGCCAGCAGGCAAAAATATTCTTATTTAAGTATACTTTTAACATGTAAGCAGGTGGGCTTTTATCAAGATGTTTTTACACTTTTTTGTATGTTTTTATAATTGCATATGTTTTTCTAATGTTTTAATTGTTTTAAATGTTTTAACGTTTTTAACTTTTTTGGAAGCCACCTTCACTCACACCCTGGGAGACAGTTGGCATATAAATAAGATAAATAAATACATAGTTCTACTGGATGCCGGAACGATGGTTTTCCTGTTGGAAGCAGCTGATAACTAGGAGCTAGTATTTTAAATTTGCTGTAGAGTGATATGATTCAGAACTGAAACTCTGCAGAGACTGAATTTTCCAGCCACAGTGGCCCTTAGAATGAGTCAAAACCAGTCCTCACTACTTATGATCTGAGGCTCTTGTATGTTGGATCCTGTTCTCACGATTCCTGGGAAGGAATGATTTCCTCTCTGACTCTGAGAAGCAGACTTGTCCTGTAAGTAAAGGGACCTTGAACAACAATCCACAATCTATGTAGGACTGAAAAATCTAATGACTGCAGAAAAACATACAACGCTTGGGGTGATGGCAGGGGTGTAGTTATGGGTGGTGGTGAAGACTTTACCCCCCAAACAAGAATTCTGCTTCCCGAAATGAAATTTTCCTTCATTCCCCAAATTTCTAACATTGCAGTAAATTAAAACCTCAATTGAATATATAGAAATACAAGAGATAGGCAGAGTTACCAAGGTAATGCAAACCCATCAAATGTAAGAGGTCTAGAGATAAATTATTTTCAGTGTTTCATTCTCTGCAATGTTAGAAGTTTGAAGACTGGAGGAATATTTCTGGCTGTTGTGGAGCTTCCAGAAAGTCTCTCCTGGTCTTCATATAATACCTTGTTAGTCGCTTTGGCTCGCTGCTTTTTAAGCTATCTGATGTGTTTCGTCCCCTCCAGTGTGTGAGGGTCTGGGACCATATTTTTGCCTATAGGTTACAACTCTTTCTTTCCTGGAAACCTGCCAGAGGCTCAAGGACTGGCACTGATCCATGAAACAGTACTTTGAATAGCACTGCTCTAGGTCAATATTGGGGTGCTTTGCTTTCAGGGTTGCTCTCCATGGTTCTGAAATCAAACTCAAAAGTCCTTGGCTGGTAATTATAACACTGCCCATAGTCCTGATTCTGCTCAGTCCTGGATCTCTTCCTTTTGGCTGTGTCATGCCTTGCCCCCTTGTCTGAGCTGCTACCTAAAGCTAAATGGCAAGAATCTGAAGACAGAGAAAAGGAAGCACTTCTTCATACAGTTCATAGTTAAACTTTGAAATTCACTGCTTCAAGATGCAGTGAAGGAACCCAACTTGAATGGCTTTAAAAAGAAATTAGACTAATTCATGGAGATTGGGATCATCAATAGCTCACAGTCAGGTTGACTATGTGTTGTCTCCTGTATTAGAGGTAACATGCCTCTGTATAGAGAGGTAAGAATTTTATATTTAAGAATTTAAAAACTTTTATATTCAAGTATATAATGATTAGCCTTATTTGATAGATATAAAATAGACTATGAAATGTTTCCATCTGTGCCTCTGTCAGCAGAAAGATACTATTAGTGAAGACAGAATGTGGTTATTATGGTTAAGGCTATTTCCCAGAATAGACCTGGTCAGTTGGTAGAAAAGACACGTACACATCTTCACACCACTCTGGGTGTCTTCTTCATATGTTAGCATTATAGAATATAGAGAAAATTTGCTGGAATCCTATATGACCTCTTACGTTATGTAACTTTACACATGCCTAGCTATGAAACAGAGGTGCTAAGAAACCCTTTCTCCCCTTTACTGAATTGCAAAGGTACATAATGGAACATTGGCAAGAGAGTGCAATCTGCAGCAGGATCAATGTGCATCAGTGTATAATGCACATCAGTGCACAATGAACTTCATTTCACTTTTGAACTGTGAATTATGCACCAATGTGCATTACACACTGATGTGCATTGGGCACTGATGTGAGTCATGCAGCAATGTGCATTGCACAGAGATGTGCAGTGTGCACAGTGTGCATTGCACACTTTGCTGGATCTCCTACATAGTAATTTAACAACAGCCCTCTACTGGATATGGGTGTTACGAAATGGCACAGTTCTAATGCTCACAGATGTAAGTCCACTTAGAAGATGTAAGACCCCAGCAGGATTCCAGTGGGTGTGCTATAGCTCATCATTATACCTCCTTTTATGGTCATGTCATAAAAGGAGGTGTCTCCTTTTATGTGTCTTTGTAAAGACTGTACAGTGCGCTCTCCTCATCTGTGACCTCCACACACATGAATTCATGTTTGCATGAAGCACTGCATCCCTATATTTAAATTGGCAGTAACATGTGCTGACGAGTGCATTCACACATGACTGCCATTGAATAATATGTGCATCCATCAATCCCTATATTTGTGGGGGTTCCTGGAACAGAAGCCCTGCAGATGTGGAGAGCACATTGTATCAGAATGGCAACTTGCCTTCTGGAGAGAGAGAGTTCTATCGTTTTCTCTGGCTGCCTCTCTGTTGCTGCAATGATAAACATCATCTCATCCAACCCACTTTGGTCAAGAAGTTTGAATTCCCATAACAGTAGCAGCTGCTGGAGACTCTGAGAAGAGTGCAGTTACACTCACTTCTTGTTGGTGGTCTTACCTAGGCAACTGATTGGCTACCATGTGACCAAAATGTTGGACTAAATATGCCTTTGGTCTGATCTTTTATATATCATCACCCCAGAGCATTATGGGAAATTAAAAAGGAAGCCCCCCACATTTGAATTTCTGTAGAGTATTGTAGGAAGTTAAAATGAAAAATGAAAGCAAGTGTTCATTTCAGTTTCCCATAATGCCCCAGCATGACGCTATTCTGAAGACATTATGGAAGATTAAAAACACTCAGATTTAGCTGCCTGACACAGAGGATCAGAGTAGATGTGGTACTAGGGTGTCCTCCTTTGGCTGACGGAGGAGCTTGATTCTGATGATAGGTCTGTCTTCTTGGAGGACTATCTGAATTATTTTTGATTTCACTGAATAATGCTCTACAGCTGTATTTATAGGTTTTTGTTTACAGCTACAGATCTACTGGATCCTAAACTGCAAGAACACAACAGTATCATTCTCTTAAACCATCTTATTCCTTTGTGCCCAAAGTGCTGTGTCCAGAGGTGCTGACACTAACAATTCCTCTTGTTTACTCAGGCTGCAAAGTTTTCTGACAGGGGCAGTCTCTTCCTATGTGTTTGTGCAGTGTCTGGAGAAAATAACTATTTATTTTACATAAAAAGCATGCTCTGTTCTCTCACCACAGTATTAGCCATAAAAATGCATGCTATATCTTGAATTTAGAGAAATGTGAGGGGCACCCAAAAACCTGGCCAAAAGACGATTGCAAGAGGAGTCCTTTTAAAAACTCTTTGCAATTTTACCTCCTTATAAAACCACTTTGAGATATAATTTTAGATAATGTAATATAAATTGGTGTGTGGTATATAAATTTTTAAAAAACTAAATAATTATTCATCACTTTTCTAAGCTTTAGTGTGGGAACTGAATAATGTAAACAGCAAACATTCAGTGCAAAAGTATTTCAAGCAAAGTGTCATGATTGTTTCAATTGATACTTTTATACTTTTGATATCTGTTATTACAGTCTTCACATATCAAACAAAGTGAGACAAAGTGAGCTTTCATTTTGGGAAAGGTGCACTATAAAACTTGGAAAAGGAAGGATATTTCTCTATGCAAGAATCAGATAATATGGCTGCAGGCAATTTTAGATGAAAAAATGTACATAATCACAACCACTCACTAGATTTGTGGAATGCTTTGCTCCTGACAGTCTTTAGAAGACCCACTGCCCAATTCACAATTCCTTTGCATCTTCTTTTCCCCCTTTGTCCCCATCTTGGCACTTGCTTTAACCACAGACCTCATCACGAAAATGTTTAACTTCTCCCTCACATCTCAGTTTTCTGTGCCACCTTTCATAATGAAGAGATCTGGAATAATCAAACATATGCACACTGCTGTGGAATTTTGATTAGTCCTAATAAAGGTATTGACCCCCTGCAGATTTTGCAAAAATTTTTTGTGTTCTTCTGGACTAACACAGCAATCTCCATTTTGAAAAGTTTAGGTTAGGTTAGTTTAAGATGGAGATCGTAATCATTCAGCTCTCTGATGTTGTTGGACTAGAATTCCCAGCATTCCTCATGATTGACTGTGCTGGTTAGAGCTGCTAGGACTTGCAGTCCAGCAACATCTGCAAGTTTTATTGAATCCTACACTCTGGTTTAAGAGGGTTTATGTGCATGTCTATTTCTGTTTTTCAGAACATAACAAAGAGGGTTTTTTGTTTTGTTTTGTTTTGTTGTAGTGCTGATTCTGACATCTTTTGGAGTAGAGGGGAAGGCAGGTGGAGCTCTTAAAAAAAACAGAATGAAAATATCAGCTGAGTTTGCCTTGGTGAATGTATTTAACTGTGGAAATTACATTGCCACAAATAAGCTATTTCACAACCACATGAAGGGGCTTTTGTGGTTGAGATACTTCATTTAAAAATAGCCATGTAACTAAATGGCACCATAGCAGCAATGGTGTAGTGATAAGTTTTAGAGTATAAGTGCTTATCACAACATTCTCCATAGCTATACCATACATCATAGGAAAGTCCAAAATAGAGGCAGCTATGTTGATCCACTTCTCATACTTTCTCTTCCTCTGTTTTTCTTTCTCCCTTTCTCACACACATACACATATAACTAGAAAGCGTAGCTAACAAGCAGTGTGAAGACAGGTATTAATTTAAAAAGACTTCCTTCAGGAACTGGAAGCCTTGACTATCTCAGATGCAAACAGCTTGCACAAAGGAAATGCAACCAGAAACTGAGGGATGCAAAAAAAAGGGGGGGGGGCAGGCTGAAAACCATATTGCTAAAAGTATTGATATCAACAATAATTGATAGACAGGTAGGTACTTGGATTATTGCACAGCAATGAATGAGCAGCAGTCACAGAGTTTAATTTTCCAAGCACTGGCAGTGGCATAGACATGATGGAATTAGCTCTTCTTAAGATTCACAAGGCCACTTCTATGGGAGTGGTTCTCTCATAGAACTGTGAAGATACCACCAGTCCAACAAGCATTTGTTGATAACAGTGATTGTTCTTACATTGTTCTCAACAAGCCATCTAGATGTGCTATTTTATTATTTTGGTTTGAATCTAGTTTCCTTTGACACTGAACATGTTAATGCTTTATTTATTTTTGTTTCATTGTACCATATGTCACCCTGAGATTTCTTTGGAGGCTTAAGGTGGGATATAGATTTCAAGGTAAATAAATAAAGAGGTTCGGATTTCTTGTAGATTACCTACCTTCTGATACAATAGAAGAGGACTAAGGTACTTCATAGCCATGGACCAAATGTAGACCTGATGTAACTGGAGCTTGACAACATCCCCAAGCCATGCCTACTATCCAGGATCTATCTCTTCTACCTGTCATACAAGGATGGATGAGTGTGTGTGTGTGTGTGTGCGCGCGCGGTGTGTGTGTGCACACGCGTGCATGTGTGTCTATATGTGACTATGTGATCAGATGGGAATGGATACATCCCACCCGTTTTGAGTTCTGAACCTGCTCACTGTTAAAATCCAGACCACAACTGGTTCCAAAGAGCAGAGCTTGAAAAAGTTCTTCTTTAAAACTACAACTCCTAGAATTCTCCAGCTATCTGAGGGTTTCTGGGAGGTATAGTTCCCCAAAAGGAAGTTTCCCAGCTTCTGCCAAAAAGATACCACAGAATTCAATGTGAGAAAGACTCCTCATGCCCTGTGCTAGTGGCTTCCAATGAGCCACTGACTTCTCTTGGTTTTTCTAATTCTGTTGAAAAATAATTTTAAAGATGTACTTTAATAAAAAGAATAAAACACATGCTTTCACGATATGAAATGGCTAGCATTCTTGTCTGCGTCTCTATTTGTGTGCGTCTGCGTGCGTGTGTTTGAAACAGAGGTGTGCTTTTACAATCCTGCTGCTTTTCTTGGCAAACGCGAACAAAAGGATATCAGCTAAAGGCAGACTCCTGACGCATTCTTATTGTGACAAAAGGAGCACAAAAGATTCCTGTGAATGAGCGCGGTGTGTGATGGTGGTGGTTGATGGGGCATGTGTGCCTGTGTTTTAAATAGCCTGTCCCCCAGAAAGAGGTTTACTCTCTAGCCCACTGCTCAGAAACTAGGACTCATCTGAGGGGAGTTAGTCATTTATGTTTCCCAGCAGGTGTACCAGTGGGTCTTTTTTTTCATGCTAGTTACGTCAGCAGACCTGAATCATTCTTCATTTGCAGATGAGTTTTAATTATTTATTTAGCTTACCTCCCACCCAGCTTTGTCACAATGAGAGAGTGGGGGCTGAGAGAGGAGTGCTTGCCACCTTCCATATGCGGTGGACAACAGCATCATTCTGCTGCTAGAGGGAAAGAAAATTGACAGGAGTGAAATTGACCCAGAACAGGCAGTGAAAGCCCGACATTAAAAGATCCCACAAAGGTTCTGTTGATGGACATCATTTTTAAATAAACTTGGCACTCCCTGAATAACTCAAATAACATATCTGCCTAATTGGGAATATATAAGAAGAAGGGTAGATACTTATTTGTTTCTCATATAAATTTGCAGCAATAGATATTGCAAAAGAGGGAGAAATATAGAGCTTCTCTTGCTGGATCAGAGTCAGAGCAATCCTAAGTGGGGCAACATCAACTCAAGATGTTTTGGTACCTGAGGTGAAAACACCCCCACCCAAATTCCCTTATACAAGCTAACTGGACCGACAAATGAATCTTACCTTGACATGGGTGATGGATCAGTATTGTCTATTACACTGCAGGTTCCCAGATACCAGGGCATAGACCAGACAAGGGGGAATAATCTCAGGGTGAGAATGCCACCTTGAAAAGTATGGGTACATATATTTTCCCCATTACATAAATGTTGTGGTTTTATTTTTAATTTGAATGGTATACTCTGTCATTGATGCTTAATTTATCCTGCTTAATGACATTTCCAGGGAGTGATCCTTGTAACATTGCCAGAGCTGGCCTCCTCAGACATCACAAGGAGTCAGCCTTAACTCTCAGGTTTGGGTGCTGAAGTGTGAGGGGCTGGGATAATCCTGACCTGGATTACCACTTGAGGAGGCAGGTAATCTTAGGGAAGAATCTCTGACCATTGGCCATGCTGGCTAGAGCAAGGGAGAGCAAGGGACTATTACGATGGGAACCATGGACTTAGGAGGTGCAAGACAGGCTGCTCTGACGTCCAGCTCTGACGTCCAGTGGCCGGGGGAATGGCCAGGATGTTCCCGTGGTTACCCACTCTGCAGTGCTGCCTGAGGAAACTGTGCCAAGTACTTATCACACTACTCAGTTTCACATTGTTGTGTTTGAAAACCCAGTTATCCTGTACTTGGAAAGGCAGCAGAATGGCAGTGCACCATTACTGCATTTGTGCTTCAATGGCAGTAGAGAGATGGATTGCAAGAAGAGGATAGAGTCATCTTGGATTCAGAGGCTTTGCCTTCCATGAAGCGGGGCTCAGCAGGGAGAGTGTTCTTGTGTGCCTTCAAGTTGTTTCTGACATATGGCGACCCTAAGGCAATGGGGTTTTCTGGATCTGAAAGTGTTTGATGCACCCAAAGTCACCCAGTGGGTTTCCATGGCCAAGCAGGAATTTGAAGCCTGGTCTCCAGAGTCATCATCCAGCACTCAAACTGCTACACCACACTGCTTCTCTAAATGCCCCTCCTTAAACTGCAAATTCTAGCATTCCATAGGATGGAGCAATGGCATTTAAAGTGGAATCATAGTGCTATAATTATGCAGTGTGTAATGGGGAGTAGATTGCAGAGTATGCCAAAGACCCTACCTGGTCATGTATGGTATAAGAGCTCTGTATGCAGAACCCCACTAGAGCTCCCTTGCAACCAGACTCAAGATTCACCATTGCACTGCAGTAGACCTCCCATGGCCATTCTATGGTTGGTGGAGAGCGGGGAGCAGCATCAGAGAAACATCTGTCTATGTACTCACAACCAGGTGGAAATCAAGGATATTTTTGCTAAGATCTGCCAGGCTCCTCCAGAGGTCTCAGTAGAAGATGTAACTGGTCTGCGCCAGGCCAATGGGACACAGCCAGATGCTTCTCTGCTTTCCCCACCACCACCACAGCAACCCTATGGCCACTGGGGGCAACTGTCATCACAGCAACATAATGAGTCCCAGGGTGGCTATAGTTACTGAGGAGAGACAAAGAGAATACCAATCTCTGCAATGACCAAAAATACACATGCAAGTGTAAGGTAGAATTATGCTTGCATATGTCACTGATAGGATGCCAGTCAATGTGTGTCAAGAGTATGAACTTATACATTGAATAAAATGCATATGAATGGAATTTCTTTCTCCCTATGCTTAGTCTGGGAAACAGAGGTACTCATGAACATATGTATGCAGGAGGTATTTACTGCTATTCACATCTCAGTTGATTTCCATATTAAAAGAGGAAGCAAACACCATATCAGATTATTGAAACACCTTCTACCTTGTAGCACGTTGTTTCATTCTGTAATTGGGATGGTGACTCACATTGCCTTCTGTTGTCATAACTATTAACCAAGGAAATGAAATGGCTACCTTATGCACTGCCAGGAATCCTTTGGTACACTGACATTGGAATGGAGTTTATTTAAGTACAAGCATCCAACTGTTTCACGCAATGAACCCAGCATCTGAAATACCCTTCTAGTTGATCATCAACTAGGGAACATCAACAGTTGTATCATGCCAAGACAGAGACAGCACAATGTACAAGAGGATGGATGAGATATCTGAATATTAGTTAGCACTGAAAAGAATGATCAGTAATTCAGCTGGTCCAATGCAAGGATATATTTCCCTGTTTTCTATCAATAAGTATTTAGAGCTCAGAATAGTTACTTTTTGCAACTATGGCTCCTAGATTTCCCCGTACTAATTGAGAAATGACAATTTTCCTGTTTGCAAGTGCATTCAGTCATGTGAACTGGTCTGTCTAGAGCCATGTTTACCACCACAGTAAGAAAGAGAAGGCAGCTTTTGCCCATAATAAGTACTCCCATATTTATTTATCTTATGTTCTTCTATCAAATTATTTCTGGGCTTCCTTTTGGCCTAGATAGGGTCAAACAATTCGAAACTTTTAAAATATTTAAAAGATTATTTGGATACTTACATTAGGGCATATAGGATAGCCAATCCATCCTAAATTAGGAATAGAACATTGAGGTAGATCTAGGTATACAAACAGAAAGAGGGCATGCTTGGCACAGACTTTGGATTTGTTATATTTCAGACTACTGGCCATACTGGTGGGGAGATCCTGTGGGCTGTTCTAACTTTTCAGAGCTCTTGCTTTTCATAAATATCACAAGACTCTGGTTTCCTGCTCTTGCTTGGTTGAGAGAACAAACGTCTACTGGTTATGCATCTGCTAGCTGTTGGATTTTAAACCCCATCATCTAGGACTGTTCAGCCTGCATAGCCAGTGGCTGCGAATAATGAGAGTAATAACCCAACAAGTCTTGGGTTAAGAAAGGCTGCCCAGAGGGGTGTAAATATAAGGGACATCATAGACACCCTATTATTTCCCCCTTCCTCCTGTACTTCTCCCCTCCCCTCGTCTGGCACTTATTTCTTATTGAAGTTCAAATGCTTTGCATGTCATTATTCAACTGTCACCCAGGGAGGAAATGGCTTTCTTAGAACCCAGTTTTTAGTGATTTGGTATTGATCAGCTGCACTGGTTTCCTTCTCATCAACAGGACTCCTTTTGAAGTGTAAAATGTCATTTTTCTCCCCCTGCCTACCAGGCTGAATGGCAAAATCAACTGTTCACGTAGTGTATCTGAACAAAGAACAAGCTGCTATGGTTATTACAGCCAGTAAGAAAGATCTTGTTTATAAAGATCTAACAGTGGGCAGTTTATTGCTAAGGAAAGAATTAATATTTTGTAGGCAGTCATTCATTACGTAAAATCTCAAGGAAACACTGGATTTTCAAAATTTAATTGCATAAGGAGATCACTGAATAGTTCAGTGCTGGTTTTGATGCTCCTTTATTTGGTGATGACAAATTATGGTTTTGTTCCTAAGTCTCAGGATCATCGTGCACACTGTATCATCAGTCACCAGGGACTGGATGCAACGGCACAGGGAGGATCAGGGTTTGATATTCTCTTTGCCAGATTCTCATATTTTCCTTCACTAGTTCTGAATGAGCCTTCTTCTCTTTACCTGTCTGCTTCTGCTCTATCCCATCTCTATAAAATAATAATGGCTGGCATTCAGTATTGCCGTTACAGATTCATAACCTAGGATCCATAACTGCTCTGTATTCAGAAACACTACATAATTTTACTGTAAGACTATGTAAATGTCACCCCAGCCCACCTTTATTATGTCAAACTGAGCAGAAGTACTAGAATAAAAGTAAATAATTAAGGAGGACAAAATTTAAAGGAAAAAGGAAGCAAAGCCTGAAATTGTGCCTCAGAATCATAGCACAGGACTAAATATTTTGAACGAAGACTTGAGTCAAGGACATGGCAAATGATGCAGTCCTGTAGTAGAAACAACACACAAGGAATCCAGAAAAGAATTTGCAAGTGAGTGTCTTCTACAAGGACCACAGAAGAAAACCAAGTGACTAAGAAACCTCTGGTTTCTCCTCTCCCCACCAAGAAAACCATCTTCGTTTGTGTTTCCATAAATGGTAAATCCCTGGCCTTGGCTAATTACTGGCTTTCCTTCTGTGGGTCAGTTCTTTAGAAAGTTCTTTAACCACAATTACTACTTTTGCCTTTGTAAGTAAGGAAACAATGAAACCTCTGGAATGCATCCAAATGGCAGAGTCTTCATAGTAGTTTAATAGCAGAATAATTTCCTGTGGATGCAACAGCAATCCTTCCTTGTATACACAGAGATGTTGAGAGCAGCAGAAAAGGGCTGTTTTCCAATGCTAGTGAACAAAATGGCCAGCTTCAGCCTTGAGCGACATCATGGGAACTTCTGGTTAACACACTGACCATATGCTACCATCTGGAAATGCTCATTTAATCAAAATGTTCAGTTTCTAAAAAGAGAGGTGGCAGGGTGTGTGACCTCTGAACAGTATGATTCATCTCCGCAGGTCTAAATACATGTGACTAGATGTGAATACTTGGTGGTAAAGTAAATGTCTTTCTACTTATTGCCCAGTGCTGTAGGCTACAGTTCAGAGGGAGGATCTGGCTAAACCACCCCGAGTTTTCCTTGCCTAAGAAATGCCTATGAAATTCATGGACTCACTATCAGCTAACAGGTGACTTGAAGGCAGATAAATGCAAACACACTTATGCTCAGAGGCCCTATGACATGCATCCAGCTTGACAGGAAGGAAAACCAGCAGAGCAACATATATGTTTCAGAGTTGCAAGTTAAGCATGAAATTTGGCTCTGTTATTCTAATTCTGAACTGACTTAAGTGGACATGGCCTGGTGACTCTTAACTTTCTAATAATAAAACCTTCCTCAACATAGTGCCTCTTCCCCTAGACATGTCAGACTACAACTGAGTTTGATGGCATATGTACCCTGCACGTTCAGAGACACCGGGCTGAGTGAGGCTGCTCTGCCAGAAGACACCCTATCCTGCAGAAGAACAACACATGACAAATATATTCACAGAGTCTGTGATATGTATTATTTCATAGAATCATAGAGCTGGAAGATACCACAAGGGCCATTGAGTCCAACCGCCTACCATGTAGGAATACACCATCAAAGCATTCTCGACAGATAGCCATCCAGCCTCTGTTTAAAAACCTCCATAAAAGGAGACGCCACCACTCTGTGAGACAGCATATTCCACTGTCAGACTGCTCTTACCATCAGGGAGTTCTTCCTAACGTTTAGATGGAATCCCTTTTCCTGAAGTTTGAAGCCGTTGCTCTGTGTCCTAGTCTCTGGAGCAGCAGAAGACAGCCATGCTCCCTCCTCCATAGGACATCCCTTCAAATATTTAAACATAGCTATCATGTCACCTCTTGACTTTCCCTTCTCTAGGCTAAACATACCCATTTCCCTAAGTCATTCCTCATAGGGTGTGGTTTCAAGTCCTTCTACAATTTTGGTTGACCTCCTCTGGACACACTCCAGCTTGCTTTTTCAACTGTGGTACCCAGAACTGGACACAATATTCCAGGTGCGGTCTAACCAAAGCAGAATAGAGCAGTACCATTACTTCCCTTAACCTAGACATTATACTCCTATTGATGCAGCCTGGAATTGCACTGGGTTTTTTTTAGCTGCTGCATCACAATTCTGACTCATGTTCAGCTTGTGGTCTACTAAGATTCCTAGATCCCTATCACAGGTACTGTGGTCAAGCCAGGTGTCACCAATCTTACATCTGTGCATTTCATTTTTTTCTGAGCAAGTGTAGTACCTTACACTTCTCCCTGGTGAAATTCATTTTGTTAGTTTTAGCCCAGCTCTCTAATCTTTTAAGGTCATTTTGAATTCTGATCCAGTCCTCTAGGATGTTAGGTACCCCTCCTAATTTGGTCTCATCTGCAAAATTGGTAAGGATGCCTTCTATTCCCTCATCCAAATCATTGGATGATTTGGGTGAGGGAAACCAAACAAATCAGTACTGTTTTCCTTTCAAGAGAAGACCAAGCCAAAGAAGGTGTTGAGTAGTTCTGTCTTTTTCTCTCTCCCATGTTTGCATTTCGCCATCTTCTCCATGTAATGGCCCTGCCATTTCCGTGTTCTTCTTTTTTGCTACAGTAATAGTCAAGAAAGCCCTTTCTAGGAAGCCTGAGCTCACTCTATACTTACATTTTCTGACTATATCACACATGTGTGCTCTTCTGCAGAAATAGGCTAAATAAATATGTTTATTTAGGAGCCATCGAATACAGTGACTTACTATGTAAATATAGCATCCACTCAATAGGGCAGTGAATCTGTTCTGGATTTTAGTCCAAATTGTAAAAAGGTTATCCAAATAATGGAATGACATAGAAAATAGGGTTCAACAACTGCATGGCTCCTTTAAAGTTCAGACTAGAACCTGGAGAGAATTTACTATTGCACTACCACTGGAGCCACCAACTACCACTGGTAGCATTCCAGTGGCACCAGTCACTGCACTCACTGGCAATCAGGGAAGCCAGCAAACAAATGACAATTTGTTTTGGTATTGCTCGAGTTCAAGACCTACATTCTATGAAAGGCTGAACACATGGAAGAACCTTTAGAAACCTGCATGACTCATGAATTTGAGCAGCAATTTGAGCCTCATTCATGGTTACGTATCTTGTGCTACGTGTCTTTACTTTTATGTTAAATGACTTTATGTAACTTAAGAATGTTGTCTAAAACAAACTGTATTGCCTTGATGTCATAGATATTTTTTTCTCTCATCTTTAGAATCTGTAATCTGGCAAGTCCATGGAATCAGCAGGCGTTCTTATGCACAATTTAACAATGCTGTGGGGGTTTTTTTTAAAATGCTGACAACCTGTACTACCACTCACTCTGCAGAGAAGTGATAAAGATGGCATTTCACACTGTCTGTCAGAAGGTACCTCTTAGGTTAACACAAAACAGAAAAAGGGGAGGAGAGGGGGAAATGAAACAGAGTGTCTGGAGATGTTAGCTGCAGTGATGTCTGAAGTCAGATAAGCTCTCTTGAGCTATGTTCCAAGTACAACTGGGTGACAAGGTTTGAGAATTTTTTTTTAATGGCCCCAGAGAAAGGCTGTCATCCTATTAATAACTAGCCCTTCTGTCTTGTTTTGTTTTGGGGTTTTTTGTCTCCACTGTTCTGAAGGCCTCAAAAGCCATACATAACATGATTGTCCAAACTGCACAAAACCTCAAACCACTGCTAAGCATACTGGGAAAAGATAGCAACTAGAAGTGAAGGTTTGCTTCAAACAAAGGCATGATAGAGATCTATATTCATTGTGCTTTCTGTTTTACTCATAAACTGTCACTAGAATGGCTCAGTACACAGGCGTATATTTTTGCTTCCTAGACCCATACTACCAAACCTCTGTTTTTTGGGCTTAATAGAGGGTAGGGTTGTCAGATATACTGAAGCAGAAATCCAGGGATATATTAAGATATACTGGAGCCTTAAACTATGGCAAGTTCAAACCTCACTGTACTTATCAGTCCCAACTACAGTTGACCCATTGGATCAGCTGCTGAACTGCTGGATCAGGACTTAAGCCAGTTTCAGTGACTAGATGAATCTACTGTAATTGGGTCTAGCAAGTGCATTTAGGAGAGCCAGCACAGTGTCATGATTTGAGCACCGGATTACGACCCTGGAGATGAGGGTTCAATTCCCCACTTGGCCATGAAAACCCACTGGGTGACCATGGGTGCACCACACACTCTCAGCCCCAGAAAAACCCATGATAGGTTTCCCATAGGGTCACTGGAAGTTGGAAACAACTTGAAGGCACAAAACAACAAAGTCCATTTATTTTCATTGGGTGGAAATTCTTCAATTTCAATAATTGGGAGGGGGGATCTCTTTCCAGTACAAAAAAAAAATGACACTCAAAATAATAAACACAAATATTTGGGGGAGTGGGAGATGCTGCTGATGCTTGTAGCAATGATAGATCAGCAGGGCAACAGAGAAACAGGACAATCCTATCTATGCATTTCTATTCAGAAGCAATTCTTACCGAGTTTAATGGGACTTATCATTTTAAAATGTAGAGACCTACCATATCTTTGTCATGGTTTCAAGGTTTTCAGGGATGTGGAAAAGAAATGGTTGAAGATACAGATAGGGAATAAGGGAAGGAGAAAATGATGATGAATACAGTTAAAAGAAGTGGGGACAGGAGGATTTAAATGGCTGAGAAAGAGATATGGGGATAGTGAAGAAGGGCAGAAGACAAATCTAGCCATCAAAATTTTAAGCAGAAGAAAGGATGAGACAGAGGGAGAGAAACCTGGGAAGAACAAGTACAACTAGGAGATGTGGATAAGGAGAGAAAGAGAAAGAGAGAAGGGAAGGCAAAAACATTTAGCCAGGAGTTGTGGGTGCAGGAGAAGGAGAAACAGGACGGGGGAGAGAAGAGTCAGACAAAGACAGAGAGAAGGAGAAGACATTTACCCCAGGGATTGTGATGGACAGGAAAAAGAACAAGCAAGAGAGCAAAGTGAAATAAAAACAATTAAGGATGATGGAACCAAGTGCTTTAGCAGAACTGAAGAAAGGTGCCAGGCTTACTGCTAACAATTCATATGCGTTCTCAGACCAAGAAAGGTTAACTGTACTGCAGTTTCAACCATTTAAGGTGGGGTGAGAAAGGTGGAAATAGAACTGGGAATGCTAGCAATGAAATAGGAAAAGTCCCAAAGCAACAATCCTGTAATACCATATTCAGTGATTTGTTCAGCAGCAAATAGGCAGTTCAGTATTCCCCTGCAGAAACTATTCCCTTCCACTGAGGCCTGGAGCTGGCCAGACACTCTGTAATGCTGAGAGGTGAAGGAGGAAAGGGAAAAGGTGGCCAGGCAAATGCCCTGAGGAGCCTACAGTAGCCACCCCAAAGCAGCAGCAGCTGCAGCAGCAGGGACCAGCAGCATACGTTTTTCAAAAAACATTTTTTTTGAGGTAATGATCTCAGCTTGAGAATTTTCTTTTTATCCTGAGCCCTATGTTTTAAACATATGCTCACTAAACATGAACGAAATAATATGTATGTTATGATTTTATTATTATGTAATATTTAATAAAAATAAATTGGAAAAAAATATGCTTACTAAATACAGCAAGGTATTCAATGTAAAGTCTTGGCTGGTCCTTAGGGTTAGAGGTTTTAAAATTATGTCTGCTTCAGGATTGTTTACATGGAATGCTTCACAGTGCAGCATGCCAACCTTGGAGAATAAATATGGTAGCAGTACAGAGGGGAACTTGAGGAAGGCTTTCTTGGTAAAAGGCTGCTCCCAGGTTCCCAAACTCCTTTCAAAATGAGGCCTATCTAGTCTGAAAACTCACTTCTGGCCTCACAAGCTATCATGTTCTGGCCACTGCGTTGCTTATTCTATCAGTCATGTAGGAAAGGGAAGGCGAGGGGGGCGCTTTGCCACGGGTGGCAATGTTTTGGGGGCATCCGGGCTCGTAGCCACACCCCCGCATGCCCTAGCTATGCCTCCATGCACTGTGGCCACACCTCACACACTGAGGCCACGCCCCATGCACTGTAGCCCCGCCCCTCCTGCCCCCCCTCCACACACTCCAAGCTCCGCCACTGAGTTTTATTAATGATACTGCCTACCACTTTAACATTTAGATTTTTCCCCGTTGGCATTAGCCATCTGGAAAACTATTTAGTGTGAAACTGGGTACAAAATTAATGAACAACTCAACAGAATAAAACTCATTAGCCTCCACAAGGTACTTTGTGCCATTTTATGGTTCTCAACAGCATAATGAAAACAAGTTGATCAGCTGGCGTGTTCATTAGATGAGGACGATCACAAACATCTTATGGGTCTGGGGATACTTCTGAAAAGGGGAGAGAGATTGTGCAACTAGTGTATTGTTAGGTTTTGTTAGAACTGACATTTGAGAGTTGGTCATTTATCTTACTTCCATTTAACTTGGCTCTTTACATCATTTCAGCTTTTGCTGAAGTGTGAAATATAGCCTCACTAACCAAGTGAACCTATACGTATTTACTTAGAAATCAGTTTTGCCGTGATGCTGAATGGAACACAAGTGGTACTTAACCTCTGAATAGTTATATAAATAGTATAATTGTTATTCCTCTATTTTAAGCACAGTTCCTAGAAGCTATATGGTTTAGAGACAGTATGGTTTGGCACTTCAGATAATCACACTTTTCTGTCAAAAAGCGATTTAAAAAGTTGCTTTTCATGAGATCGCAATGTCCAGACCTCAATCCACATTCAGCAGCCAAAATAACATAACCCGACACATTTCCTGAAAATATATAGCTGGATGTAGAAATCAGGGATGATAAAATATGACTGAGATCCTATAACTGGAAACAGCTAGAGCATGATGCAACATATGACATCCTCTGAAATGACTGGTGGAGTGGAGTGCCTCTTTTCCAGTGGGTCAACAATTGCAGTAGGCCTTGTTGTCATTTTCTGTCATGTTCACTTCACCTTATGGCAATTATATGAATGTGAGACCACCAAGAGCCCTGGTCATCAACAGCCATACTCAGTAATTTCAAACTCAGGCCCAAGGCTTCTTTGACTGAATCAATCCACCTATAGTGTGGCCTGTCCATTTTCCTACCACCTTTCCCTTTACCAAGCATAGTAATCTTTTCCAGTGATTCATGCCATCTCATGCTATGTCAAAGGTATGATAGCCTAGCTTCAGTCATTTTGGCTTCTAGTGAACATTCAGGCTTGATTAGCTCTAGGCCCATTTATTCATCTTTTTGACACTCCATGATATCCACAGAAACCTCTTCCAGAACCACATTTCAATCAAGTTGATTTTCTCCCTGTCAGCTTTCTTCCCAGTCTCGTTTTCACAGCTATACATAGAAATTGGAAATACTATGTCATAGATAATTCTGACTTGAGTATTAAATGACAGATCTCAGCACCTGAGGGTCTTATCTAATTCCTTAATAGGTGTCTTTTCAAGTCTAGTCTTCTGCTGCTATCTTGACTAGGCTCCATTTTGATTAATAACTCAGTTGAGGTAAGGAAAATCATCAGTAAGTTTGCTGAGAAGCTAATCTAAGATAGGGCATAGATGTGACTGGTTAACCCGTTAAGGACAGGATGAGCTTCCTTTAAACACAAACAACAGAGCCATTGTGTTTACTCCAGATACACAGTTGCCACAAAGATGTTCCTTTCAGCAGACATGTTGATGGGAATTATAATATCTTGACTTCTTCATCAGGGTGGACAATCTCCAAAGGTCTGGGGACCATTTAAGAACCCTAGGGACACACCATGGGGCAGATGCGTTCCAAAATGTAAATATTTTGCATTTCCCCCCAATGAAATATAGGAAGAAAAAGATACTGGAAATATTCCCATGCACACTGTAGTGAGGGAAATACAGTAGGTCCTCTGTATCCACTGGACCAGTATCACTTACCCACAATCCAATCCCCCTCTGTTCACCTGCTCACCTACCCCCCC
Source organism: Cyclura pinguis (assembly GCA_030412105.1). Taxonomy (NCBI): domain Eukaryota; kingdom Metazoa; phylum Chordata; class Lepidosauria; order Squamata; family Iguanidae; genus Cyclura; species Cyclura pinguis. The sequence continues at coordinate 211,824,821 of CM059601.1, read as the reverse complement.
CCCCCCCGTAGAGGGGAAAGTAGCTCAAGAGAAGACTCGCACGTTGGGGCACAGCATGTTTCCCCTCCAATGCCAAGGCCAGCTGGAAGGCAAAGAGCCACATGACAAACGCCTGGGGCTCCAAGGCCGTGGCTGTCACTGCCAACTGGTGTCCTTCCTTGCCTTTTCCTCACCTTCATCCTTCTGTCAAGCTGCCAAGTCCCACAGAGTTACCATGCTGGATGTTTCATGGACAAAGGTGAGGGTTGCAGGGGACCAGGCTGCCTGTGCCGATCTCCCCAGTGCAGCTCCCTTACTGGGTACTGAATCCAGCGGAAGGCCAGCGGCATGGAGCTGTGGTCTTCTCCTTCCTTGGCCAAGAGAGGCACATGGCTCCATGCAGCCAGGCTTCCCATGCCTCTTTTGGCTGAGGGAGGATTGTCTGTCTTCTTCCTTGCCTGAGAAAGGTGCATGGCTCTCTGCAGCCAGTCTTCTTGTGCCTCTCTTTGCAAAGGAAGGAGGCAGACTCCTTTCTTGTCTGAGAGCCATGGGGGGGGGGGGCAGCTCCATGGAACTGTGCCCCTCCCTCAGCCAGGGAGGGAAGGAGACTCCTTCCTCCAGTAAGAGAGGTGTGGGGCCTGCAGCTGCACAGGGTTGTGTGCCTCTGTTGGCCAAGGAGGGAGGAAGACGCCTTCCTTTGCTGAGAGAGGCATGCAGGGCTCAGCTGTGTGTAGCCATGCACCTCTCTCAGCTGGGGACAGAGGGAAACTCCTTCCTTGGGCAAGAGAGCCCAAGGCAACAGAGCCTGACAAGCCTGTGCACCCTTTACCTCCTCTGCAAGGTGAGTGCCCAGGATTGGCAAGGATAGAGAGGGGCACATGGGGAGTTCGCAAAGCCCCACCAGGAAGGCAGGTAGGATGGATTGAAGGAAGTCAGTCCAAGAGCTTTTGGGTGTTTTTATTTGCTGTGTGGCTGTGTTCAGTTCTCGCAGGGCAACTTTTCTTGAGTTCTATCATAGTTTTGGATTCTTTTACTAACAGGAAAGTAGATGACTCTCAAGATCCCTTCCAACTCTACAAATCTAGGTTTCTAAACAGTCACGTGATGATATTATCAGGTTCAGACCCAATTGTCCCTTGAAAGCTCATGAGGTCACCATGAGCCAGTTACAGCCTCTCAGCTTAACTTACTTCACAGAATTTTTAGGATAAAAGTGGGGGTAGGGAAAATAATGTACAATGTCACCAGCTTCAAGATTTAAATGGAATAAAATTAGTTAAAATACATACCCCTGGGAAGGGGGAAATAACTATCACGAAGAAACTGATGCATGTCCAACAGCCTTTTAGGCAGTCTCACTTAGAGTATAATCCCATGTATATTTACATGGGATTGTTCCATTTGCTCGTTGGGGCCTTCAAGTAAATTGCACTTACAGGAGTGTCTTTGGGATGTATCACATGAAATGACCTCCAAATGGTCTCCCACTGGTAGAAGAGAAAAAAAGGTAATGGGATAAGTCCTAGCCAAAGAGACTATTTTTCAGCTGTGAGTGCAATTTACTTGCTTTATGTAATAAAGTCCTAAATATGTGCATTGTTAATTTAAACAGAATATTGTTCTTGTAGAGCCAGACTTACAATTACACAAATATACTCACCTCTTTCCAGTGATGTAGACTTGAGCCAACTGAGTCGGACTCAATTTGGCAACAAAGATGCACTGACTCGACTCGACTTGAGACTTGTATATTTTTAGTGACTGACTTGCAGCTCTTGGTTCAGTAACATAACACATTCATCCAGAAACCTTACTACATTGAAAAATGCTTCTATCTCTTTTTGCCTACTGGTCACAAGACAATCTCTCTCAAGCCCAAAGTGTGGGTACATTTCTCAGAAGAGAACAGTAGACAGGCTAGGCAGTGGGCTTGAGGTGGGTTTGAGCTCTGCTCAGCAGCCTTTCCCTGCTACACATTGGAGGAGCCTTCTAAAACTTTTCCTAAGAGCAGAAGGAAAGATTTGTCCTCAAAGCATAGCACATATTTCTCAGAGAACAGCAAGTGTGTTAGGCAGCAGACTTGAGGAGGAAGGAGCCTTCCTTCTACAGCTTTTGAAGCTTCACTAATGGGGGGTAAGAAGCACCCTATTCCCTACTTTTGAAAAATTCTCCAGCTTCAGAAATAAGAAATAAGTAGGATTCTATTCCCTACTTCCAAAGCAGTGGACTCTTTTATGTCCATTGGCACAAAAGCCTCCAATTTCAGGAAGGGGGAGTAAGAAGGATCCTATTCCTCACCTCTGAAGCTGCAGATGGCAAAATTACAAATGTGGAGGGCCAACTCTGCTTAAATTGTTAAAACTGACTTTATTCAACTCTGTCCAGAAATTCTGGAATATACTTTGGGGTACGAAGTTGGCTCCCAGACTTGAGACTTGACTTGAAACTATCTTCAAGGACTTAAGACTTGACTTGAGGCTTGGAGTAAAAGACTTAAATACATCACTGTGTTCTTTCTCTTTCACACACAAACACACATGTACTCCTCCTGCCATCTCACATACACTGACATGCAGACACACACATTTTCCCACTTCCCTTGTCTCACACACAAACATATACACTCTTCCTTGTCTGTCTTTCACTCCCACAGATACACAAAAACACACTCTTTGCGCTCTCTCTCTCTCTCTCTTACACACACACGCCTCTTTCTCTCACACACATATAAATATACAGGCACCAGTACCCCCCTCCATTCACAACTATGCAGACATACAGAGATATATAAAAACATACCAGACCCATTTCTGTCTCCATTCAATGGATCTCTGAGCAACCTCTCCACCATATTTCTGAGGGGTGTAGTATTCCTGGCTTGGGTTGGTGCTCATTCCTGCAACTTGGCCTCTTGAAAGGCTCACTACACATACAAAAAATTCAACAGGAAATACCTGCTAATCAATCAGATCATAGAAACATCAAGAGATCCAGAAGATCCAGAAGTGAACCAGAGAGAAGAGGAAACGAGTGACACCTTTGTCTACCAGCACTGAACCCCAGCCAATGAGGAGTCTGAAGCAATTGAACCCCCAGAACCACTGATAATCTGTCCCTGCATCAATCACTGGATTTACAATATCATTCATGATGTGATGAAGTGCTAAAGATTCAATAACATAAATGAATATGTCCACCAGCTGTATAGTTTGCCACCATTTTGCAAGTCACTTCTGGCAACCGTCAAATGAAATCTGTAGCCAGATGTTAACAGAGATGCAAATCCCCCTGTCTCCCAATGAGATCTTAAACTAACATGCTTATTGTAATAACCCAGGGCCCTCATGATCATGGTTAATCTCTAAGCATTTTGGTAATTTATTTGAAGCAAAAAGCTTAGTACTATGACTACTCCCCATGGTTGCTGTGGGATTCTGAGAGTGGCAGCCCAATAAAATATTGTTTTCAAGCTCTAATTGAGGTACCCAGTTTTTCAGATGAGGAACACATTGGCCTTCTTTGGGTTATCATTCCTGATTTTGGCTGAAAATGTCAGGGTCAGTCTACTGTGGGTTTTCTTTGCTTCTCCTTCCTCTCCTTAGATAACAGCATCAGGCATTCAATTCTTGGTTTATTATCCTAATCAATTAACTGCCATTAAACTAGAATTCAAAGGTTAATGTCAAACTTTGGTTTAATGCAAGCTAGAAATGAAGTCCTAGAGTTTGCTAGAGAAACTTCAGAGGAACACAGAAATCCAGCATTTGTTTCCAGCATCCTATAACTTAAACAGCCTACTCCAAAGCAATGCCCTCTAGATGTGTGTTGGTCTACCACTCTCAACATGACCACACAACAGGAGCCATGATCACTGGGAATGATGGGCATTGCCATTCAACACATCTGAAGAGGAAAAAGACTATGCTAGGTCTCAGGTTAAGAGAAATGAGTACAAGCATTTTTCTTTTATGTATTTGCTACTCACCAAACTTTCAATTTAATACAAAGCACTTAGAAGTGTAACAGCAAGTGCTAGCTTCTAATACTAGGCCCTGCTGGGTGATTAGTTCTTTTTTTCCCCCTCCCTACTCTTGTGAATAATAGGTTCTATTTTGCAACAAGCAAAGAATTCTTCTTTTTATTTCAGAAAGACCTCTCTTTCTCTCATTCTGTGTGTGTGTGGGGGGGAGGAGTGGGCAAAAGAGAGAAGAAGAGACCAGGCTCATTTGAAATTCAGGAAGTAAATCCTCTCTCAAAAACCTTCGTTTATGCAGCACAAACTGAATATTGAAAAGGAGGGAAAGATCCTTTTTTATGCACACCACACTTCAGCTTTGAAACTCCTAAGCTGTTCATGGCCCTGAGAAGAATGAACTTACGCCCTTTCATGGAGGGCAGCGGGTGGGGGGGGGGAGAGGAACGAGAATCTAGGTCACTTCATGGTTGTTAGTGAAACTTTCCAGTATTTGTTCAAATCCTCTCTTGCCCTTGTCTTGACTGAACAGGGAAAATGCTTTATTCATAGAATTAGTTTAGCATGGCATGAACAGTCCCTTCACACTCATGTCGACACAGTTTAACATTTTGACCACTTTTGCCTTGCTTCTTTGCAGGGGTGGGCAAATAACTTCATACATTCAAACAAAGGCATACATGCTTGACATAAAAAGATTCTGAACTGCTAAGGGATTTTCACCATGTGTTTAGAATAAATAATAACAAAAGATAAGATTTAGGCAGCACTGTATATCGAAAATCTCTCAGGAATCATCTCCCAGGCATTGATTGATTGATTGATTGATTGATTGATTGATTGATGATTGATTAATTACCCCACTTTTCTGCCACAGAAACAAATGGCACTAAGGCAGCAAGCAGCAACAAAATTCAAATAAAGACAAATAGAATGTAAACAGATAAAAACACATCACTACTAAAAAAAACAAGAGTGCCTAAACAGAATGTGGTCCAACAACAGTCCTACTTAGATGCACAAAAAACAAAAAAACAAAAAAACAAACCCTGTCTAAATCATAGAATCATAGAACCATAGGGTTGGAAAGGACCACAACGGCCATCTAGTCCAACCCTGCCATGTAGGCACACCGTCAAAGCACTCCCAAGAGTACTAAATAAAAAAAATCTTGCCTCTCATTGGAAGAACAACAGAGATGGGACTCTCCTAGCATCCCTTTAGAAAGTTTTACAACCTAGGAGCAATTACCAAGAAAGCCTTCCCATATGTCCTCACCAAATGTCTCTTCTCAGAATGACTGGACTGAGATTAGGGCCTTCTATGAAAAGCTTAAATATGAGGCAAGTTGTAGTTGCCCAGTGGAAGAAAACAGGCTTTTGGTAGCCTGGACCCCAGTCCTATAGGGCTTTGTGGGTTCTAACCAACATTTTGAATGATGTTTGGAACAAATCAGTTGCCAATGAAGTTGCTGTAACAAGAGAACCACATGCTTTGTGTAACTGGCCCCAATCAGCTGTCTTGCTGCGTTCTGAAGTTTCCATATACTTTTAAGTGGGAGCTCCAATGTAGAAGCCATTACAGTGAACCAAAGCAGATGTCACAAGGCATATGTAACTGTGGTTAGATGCATTATCTTGAGGAACAGGTGTCATTGTCACATCAATCTTTACTATGAAAATATGAGGTACAGGATAGCTCCGCGTTCAATGAATTGAGCTTAGAGGTTTCAGAAGTTTTATTCAGAAATATCAAAGAAACAACAGCACACCTTGATGTTACCGAGACTAAAGGAATATTGGATTTGCAATGCTGTATAAACCCATTACATTTCAAAATTAGTGCCACTTGATGGTTCACCCAAACAACACATTTCCCAGGCTTTCTGTTCCCCTCCCATTTTCCCACTCAGCTTGCCAACAGTCTGACCTTGCAGCCATGCCTGTTTACTTTCTCATCACAAGTTATTACAATTGCATTTCCATGTTCCCAGCTTGCCCAGCCATCAATGGATCCCATCATCCCCATCTACATAGAAAAGCACAGAAACCCTAAAACAGAGTCTACTACCCAAAAACATGGTAAGGGTGAGCTCAGCCAACCTGACATACCCTCAGCCATGATTTAAACCTGGATATCCAGATTCAGGACTGAATTCAGAAATGAACCAGAATTAGAACCTGATTTCTTGTTTCCTTCACTTCCTTTCAGCTGATCAGGAACTCCTTTGTTTTCATTTGGTTCCCTCCCCCACCCCCCCACCGGATTAAGCCTTAATTGCCTTAATCCTGTCCTTTACCAATATCAGAAGTAGCTTCCTTGGATTTCAATGGAAAAAGATAGAGTTGATTGTTGTCACCATAGTGGCAGCAATGAAAGATCTCTCTCAGTAGTTTCATGTTTAGGTTAAACAGTAGGATGGACAAGATGGAATCCTGAGGGGCACCAATGGCTGTAGCATCAACAGGAGTCTCCCAGTGGTACCTTCTGAATTTCCCCCTCCAGGAAAGCCAAGAGCCATAATAAAACAGTTTCCCTAAAAGTCCAGTTCTAGATAACTGACTCAGAAGGATTCCATAGCTGTTAGAAAGCTGTTATGTGGTCCTGCAGAACAGAACCAATACGGATACATCCTCCCTGTCCAGTTTCCAATGCAGACAGTCCACCAAGGTGATTCAAATAGCCTCTTCCCCGTAAAGAGGCAGAAATCAGACCAACATGGGTCTAGATCAGGGATGTGCAAATCCCACAGGGCTCCCCAGGGGTAGTTCTTCCCCAAATGCCTTCCAAGAGACATGGAGGCATTTTAGACATGTTCCCTCCCAGCCGAGAAAAGGTTTTTTGTGAAATGGAAAGTGAACAGGAAGTGACTTCTGTTTACTTCCTCTTGTTAAAAAAATATACAGTATTTTCTTGTGCCTAAAGGAGTGGCCTAAACACATGGTGAAAATGGCCCCATGCCCTCAGAAGTCATTTGGGGGCATTATTATTATTTTATTTTTTTTAGGGTGAAGTGGCTGGCTGGCTAATGCAGCCCCCTAGCCCTCCATAGCTGCCCATCTCTGGTATAGCTAATCCGTCTCATCCAGAAAACCAGGGAACTGAGTCATACACATGTTTCAACACCTTGCTCATGGATGGAATATTGTAAATTGATTGCAGATTATCCAAAATGATTGTACTCAGGGAGATTTATTTAAAAAAAAGTCTCAGGAGCAAGCCTTTTAGGCATGACGGCCTCATGCTTTACCACAAAAGAAGAATTCATCATCATACCTACCCTTCTCACTAGGCCACTCTCTCCCACAACCCCTGCTCTCACTGTTTTCATAAGCCAGGAAGAGAAAGAACAAATGCACATAAATTGAGAAGGTCACTTTTCTGAGGATCTTAACCACTGAACACCTAGCACTGTGGGGTAAGGCTGTGTGTGTGTGTGTGTGTGTGTGTGTGACTTCAAGTCACCTGTCAATTTATGGTGACCCCATGAATTTCACGGGGTTTTCTTAGGTAAGAAATACCCGGGAGGGGGGGTTGCCAGTTCCTTCCTCTGAAATATAGCTGACAGCACCCAGTATTTGTTGGTGGTCTCCCATCCAAGTACTGAAGAGAGTTGACTGTGCTTAGCTTCCAAGATCAGAGAGGATCTGGTGTCTCTAACGTATGATTTTCAATTCTAAGGGAGGAGAAATTAAAATTTTCAAGCAAAGAGCTCCTCTAGTACCTAACTAAACTATACAGTCAGGATTCGATAGGATGCAGCCATGGCATTTAAACTGGCATTATAGTGTTATAATTGTGTTGTAGGAAAAGGGTCCCAGATCTCTGAGTTGCAAACCAGGTGAATACATTCACCTGGAATCAAGTCCCAGATGGCTCTTGCTTTCCCTTTCACTGGCTTGGACTTCAACCTTAATATTTTTAATCCGGGAGCCTGTCACCAAGACAACACAGGATCTTCGAAATGGACAACAATTTAGGAGCAAGCAGCACCAGTGTCTGCGCTTTTGCCACATTGCGTTGTTCTGTGTATTTTGTAATCCACTGGTGCTAATTGCCATCTTACTCTTTTTCAAAGTAGTGTGATAAGAACTCCCCCCCCCCTTTTGCCCCCTTATTTCTGATGACATCATATGTTACATAGGTTTTGGAAGCTGCCCAGTTTTCACATGTTGTCTTTTTATATTCCAGCTCAACGTCAGAACGTAGAGGTATTGTTTACCAAGCCTAAGTGTTTTCACACACATTATCTGTATATGGCCTTTTTCTTTGGAAAAGCCATACTTTGTTCACTCACCTTTTACAGGGAATCCAGATGACATCATTGGCAAATGGATGGTCATTGCCAAATCATTGTATTCCAGTGTCTCTGAGAGAAGTGGGCATGTTTGACAGTCTGGTTTGTGGGGGATTTTTTGTTTTGTTTTGTTGTTTAATCTGATATGTACAAAATTCAGAGCTATTAGCACTCTGAGCCCTCCTGCACTAGAATTTTTTTTTAAGTTGCATTGTGTGAGCTGTGAGATATTTTCTGACCTCCAAATGCCAAAGAATCAGGGTGAATAAAAATGACTGATGTCCGAAGGAGATGTTTGTGTATGTAAAATTAAGTCTGTTGCACTCAAAAACTACAGCCAGAAAACACAGAGTGGAATAAAAGCAAAACAAATCAGACAAAATGAAATTACAAGTACATATCTTATATTATGGATAATTTTCTGATCAAAATATTCCCCAATGGAAAAAAAACGTTGATTTACCCAGAATGGGTCCAACCCACTGGCAAGTGCAGCATATAACTATTTCTGCTTCCCTGCATCACTCTTTATCAACAAACAGCAACAGAGATTTTTTTTATCCTTCTGTGAAATAGGCTGGGACAAAAGGTGTACCTTAGTGACAACAAACCAATAACTTCTCTGGGACAATTTTTGTCCCAGCTGTTTTGTCTTTATAGAAGAAGAAACCGCATGTGGCAAGTGTTTAAAATCTGAGAACATTGTTGATGGCTGTTACAGGGACAAAGCCATATAATATGTAAGTTTAGGTGAGGGGTGGGCAGCTGCATGAAGGATGGGCTAATTTTCCACTCTAATCCTCTCCTTTGGCAGGTTGTCCCCCTTCGTGTTCATCAAAATATCTTTTTCCCCGCTTTTGTTCCTCAAAATGGTGGTCAGAAATAATATTGTCTCAAATTCTGTCACCATTTTGGAAAGAAATAGAGTTAAAACAGAGATATTTGAGAAGAGTGGGGGTTCTGGGTTAGTTTGCATTCTTTCTAGGGTCTTGTGGAATGAATGTTGGAGTGAATACAAATCACCTAAAAATGTTACTGGATTTTTTTTAAAAAAAATAACTGGGATAATTGGGGAGTTGGGGGAAGGGGGCTTCAGGGGTGGCAAAAATGGAGTTGGGGGCTAAAATCTAGGATGCACTCTTCACATTCTACTCTACATGGTGGCCCCAAGTCATTAGTGTAACAAAATGTGTCTCTGAGAGATTAAATAAGACTCTGAGAGACTCATCCGAGTGCATGAATGTTAATCAATCAGCTGCCCAATCCTTTTCTCTCTCTGGCCATTTCTGCACCAGACTATTCTGCTGCAATTATTCCATTTTCAACATCCTGTAGAATTCTGGGGTTTGTCGTTTACTGAGGCCAAAGAGTTCTCGGGCTGAGAATTTTAAGTGCCTCTCCCTAAACTGCAAACCCCAGGATTCCATAGGATGTTGAAAGTAGAATAATAGCACTATAACAGTGTAGTGTGGAAATGGCCTCTGTCTTTGTCTCTGGCCATTTCCACACCGGGCTTCTGTAACGGTGCAGAGCGACCCCTAACGGAGGTCTTCTACACCGTAGAGTGGACTGGCGTGGACTACTTTTTGTAGTTCCACACCAGAATCCACTCAGGAGCGGCCGGAACTAGCCGGGCTGCGTGTTTTTTAAAAACCTCTTTTTCGAGGTTTTTAAAAAGCACGGAGCGCGCAGCCCCGCACCGCTCCATCGCCCGGCTCCGTTGTGGATTTGCAGGCGTGTGCAAATGCGTGCCTGCAGATCTGCCGGGGGCGGGCTTCCGGCTGGCTAGCTTCTCCGGTTGGTGGAGAGCCTCCACCAACCGGAAGCCGCCATTTGGGACGCCGGAGGACCGTGGAGCAGCGAGCTTGCGCTGCTCCGCATCGCGACGGACTTACCCGGCTGCCGGTAAGCTCCGTTTTTGGGCGTTTTTGCCCGTTCCCCCCCCCCACATGTGGAAAGGGCCTCTGTCTCTCTTTCACGCATACACATACACACACACTTCAGACCATCATTCTCCTTCCTTTGGTTTGCTTTTTGCCTTCCACCATATATTCAATTAACGCCCTCCCTGGCACATACATACAGACATGATTTTTTTTTTTAAAGATCACGTTTCAGCCCTTTAAATATGAAAATAAAACCCATCAGTCCCTGAATTTACTTTTGCATACTCAGTGCCGAAGGGGACTTTCACAGAGCAAAGAAATATGATTTTGTTCACCGTGAAGTGCCTCTGGAAACAATGTATTGACGTGCGAAAAGAGTGTGGAAATCGAGCACTGGCTCCACAGGCATATTTCCTAAACAATATAAGGACACTACCATCTGTAAATAAACATAATGTGAAAATATGGAGTTGTGAAAGAAGAAGTAAAGCTGAAGAGCAAACAGATAATTTAAAAGGAATTCACTACTTAGAAGTACATTCTCTTACACATAACCAAGGTAAAAGCACCAGGCAAAAGTACATTCTTACCTACTTTCAGTGCAACTATAGGTACCTCAAGGCAGCAATGGAACACTATTTCAGGGCTGTAAGTACAAGCGAACATACAGACATTGTGCATCTGTGGTCACTGTTGTCATCATCACCATCACAGACTGCAATAAACAAATCCACTCCTCTTCACAAAACGATGCTCCTATACAGCCCTTACGTTACCCCCTTGGCAGACCCCGTCCTGGGGGGATATAAAATTAATACCAAGTATGACTTCTATGCCAGAGACCTTGCCTGAGTGGGTGCGTAGACAAATAGATCAAGCGACCGAACCTAGGTCAAGGCCAGGAAAATCCCCAGTCACATTTCCCAAGGCTAGACACGTCTGCATGAACAAAGGGTTCTCAGCCACAAATAGCCAACTCGAGGGGATTACCAGGTTTTCTCCAGGTTGAGCAACTCGGACTTCAGCGAATCTTACAGGGATGAGGTCCATTTACACAAACCAATCATGCAAACCATCAAGTTACTATTGTGCGGTATTTTTCCTTCTATTTTGGCCATTGTTCTTCCTGGAAGAGGGCCTGCCCTTGAGGTACGTTTTGCCCTATAAGTAGTCCTCGTTTTTGAGAGTCTCTTCAGAGAACTCCCCACCACGCTACCAGACTGGCACTCTGTTAGTTGAGTGCTCCCCTCAGCTGCCTCTCTTCGCTGATTACTTCACTAATTACTTTGGTTGCTTTTATGGGTTGGGATTGGCAGCGGTTGGTTTGTGGTACTGTTGGTGTGTCTATGTAGATTTTGGATTTTTTAAAATTGTCATCCTGAAACCCATAAATATAGGGCAATTAGTACATTTTAGAAATAAACAATGAAAGATGGTAGAAGCCTCACTTGTCACAAAACACCTAGATAGAATTGTGTCTGGACATTATATCTTAAATATCAGGTTCTAGAAGGACTAGAGATTCCACCCCGCCTTCTTTTTTTTCTTCTCTTTTTTTTGTACCATTTGAAAATTGGGAATCTCGGATAGGTGAGATTGTCAGCTAGAAGTTTTAGTCCCCTTAGGTCATTGTGTAATCTTGTCCAGTTGGTCACTCAATGAGAAACAAACAGATTTTCTTTAAACTCATCAGAGTATTCAAGTCTGATTTCTTAATTCCCAAAGTATTTTGTATTTTGAAGAGAAATCAGTACTAGGATAAGAAAAAAAAAAGGCTTCTTAAATATATGAGAAAATAAGCAATACATTAGATAAAGTATAATGGTAATAAAATGTATTGAATTGGATGAATCCCATTAAACTTTGCATGTCTATGAAGCAGAGATTAGTCTTTGTTTGAACTTCTGAGCTCTTTTATGCAGTTTTAATTATACTTGTCCTTGTATCTCACTTTGCCATCTCCTTATTCCATACTAACACAGACTGCTCAAAACTGTTATCAAAACACTATGAATATGCAAATGAAGTATTTGCCTTACATTTCAGTACCTTCAAATCAAAGGACAAGGTGAAATTGGATATTCAGAACAGTCCGCTACACAAACACACACACACACACACACACACAAACACTCAAAAATGCATTTATTCTTACTTTAATCATCCTTTTCAGTCTCACCAAGTTTAAAACCAAGGCAATTAAATCAAAATTGAAGCCACATTTGCACTGTAGATTTGTATCTTATTTTCTGATTCTTCTAGCATTCTTATCTTAGAAACTCATTTGCCTTTTCCTGGATCTCAACTCCCCAATAGCTCTGCTGGAGATGTTCAGTTTCCATTATCGCTCTGTGCCCAAATGAGCCAAATAGATTCTGGTTGGAATCCTGTTGGTTATCCCAGCTAGAGAAGACTTACTGAATCAACTCTTGAATGGTCAACATATAGGGAAATCCAATTAATTAACTGGTTCTACCCTAGTCAGGATGAACAATAGCATTTGGCCTTCTGTGAGATCCAGACCAAGGCATTCTGCATGTTTGTTTTCTTGTCTAATTCCCACAGGGCATTTATGTACTACAAATCAACAGGTCATAGGTGTAATGTCTTGTCTTAACCTAACTCTAGAAGCAGTCTTCATGGACATGTCCAGAAAGCATTTATTAAAGATTAAGTTCAGAACACAGACAACGTCTTTGCCAGAACTGAAAATGAACAGATAATTCCATTTTTCATAACTGCTTTCGCTTCTCCCAGCACTTTCCCATGTGTATAACATTCTCATGCTCTACCTTGTACCAGTTTCCTGAACGACTTTGGTTGCCATACTCAAGCCAACACCCACTCTCTGATATCACCCAAACATCAAAGGAATGTAGCTGTGAAGGAAGTACAGCCAAATGGCTACAGTCAAACTAAGCTAGACTTGGCAAAGATGGCAGTGCCCTCTGACAACACAGTAGCCAATGTTGTCGTTGTACCCATAGGTTTTGCCTTCATGAATGTGGTGGGAGGTGCCATATCCTCCCAAATTGTACAGATGAAAACCAGGACACACGTGGCCAAACATTATAATGTGGTCAAGATGGCAAAAGTTATTAAAGAGGAAGAATAGGAAAGGCTGCGGCAGTTTGCTTTTGCTTGAGCCTACTGGGAAGGGCAAGATTCCGGTCGCCTTCTCCTTCCCCCCACCTTTGAAATTAGTTTGCAGCAATTGAAGTAAGCTGAAGACCAAGGGGGGAAATGGAAGGAGGAGGAAAAGCTGGGGCATTTTAAAAGCAGATGAAAAAGTGAGATGACAGAGGATTGATTACTCAGGACTGTCTCTACCATTTCAGGACAGTTGGAAAATATGGTGTATGCTGCAATTCCTCTTCCCACATCCACCTGTCCTACATGTACCCTTACACGCACACGCACACACACACACACACACCCCTCCCCATGCCCTAAAAACAACAACAAAATCCCTGCTCCAGACAGCCGAAAATTCTCTGAAGCAGGTTTTCAACACTAGAAAAGTCTTCAAGGCAGAGCAAAAGAGACTGAAAATCCTGACACTCACCAGTCACTCTGGATTTAGGCTTTAGTGTCTAAATGTACTCAAGATTTCTTAAGCAGCTCAGATTTGTTGATCTTCTTGATACTTTAAAACACAGTTCTTGAGAAATGTACTTTTATTATTTATTGATTATTAAAATATGTTTATCCCATCCTTATATCATGAGATCAGAGAGGGGCAAATAGGTAGAACAATACAAACATTTTAAACAATCCCAAATTGAGATCAGTGAATAATTTAAACAAGATGAAAGCACATTAAACAATTCAAATAAGTTAAAAGAGCTTAAAATGGCAAGGAGATATAAGACTACATTTATGCTTAAAAGTAAACCAGTCCCTGAAGGTTTCAATAAAGAAACCAAAAAGAAACCAATGTTGGTGCCAATCAGGCCTCCAAGGGAAGGGCATTCTGCAAGTAGGGTGATGTAGCAATTTTGTCTGAGATAAAGCAGTGGAAAGCACTAAAAAAGCTGTATTTATTAAAATATAGAACTAGCCTTGCTGAGGAAATATTAGCATGTGCATCTGCAACTCAGGCCATTTCTGCACTACACTGTTATAGTGCTATTATTCCACTTTCAACATCCTGTGGAATTCTGAGGTTTGTAGTTTACTGAGACCAAATAACTCTCTGACGGAATTCTAAATGCCCCTCCCTAAACTGGAAACCCTAGGATTCCATAGGATGTTGAAAGAGGAATAATAGCACTATAACAGTGTAGTGCGGAAATGGACTGAGAGTGCCACTTCATCTAGTCTTCTAGATTTCTGTAGGAGAGTCAGTATACATGTAGACAAAAGTGATGCAGTTGCAAGTATATATCTAGATTTCAAAGGCTTTTAGAAAAAGTCCCTTACCAATTGCTCATAAGAAGACCAAGCAAACATTGGATAAGGGTTCAGTTTAACAAAAAGCAAAAAGATCTTTAATCCTCAATTAAATAGAAAGAGAAAATGAGGGTGGGGGAGGGAAAGTACTTGAGTAAAGGCAGGTGAGGCTAGGTTTGTTCACACAGGGCAAGCCCATGGTTTAATGTGTATTATGTCTGCATGTGCTCAATAGTACCTTCCCATCTCAAGCACTGTTTATTGCTTTATTTAATGCAGGCATACTCTGCTGCAACCCAGCATGGAAAGTGTTTCTCCATCTCTCCTTCATCCATCCTGCCAGTGCCAATGCCACTAAAAAAGGCCTGACAGGAAGAAAAAGGGGACTTTATACGCATATAAAAATTGTAAAAAGGAGCTTCATTCTCAGAGGCTTTGTTGACTTCCAATATACTTCTAAGAAACAGGTCCCATGGGCAGGCATAAACTGTAGTGACTCAAAACGGTGGATTTGAAAGACGTCATGTTAGTCTGTCATAACATCAAAAGGAAAAGGGGAGGAGGAAAGAATGAATCTAGCAGCACCTTTAAGACTGACTGATTTATTTTAGCAGGAGCTTCCATGGATTGGAAGCTGCTTCTTCAGATTCGCTCCTCCATTCCCTGTTTTTATCAGGCTATGCGGTTATCTTTGCAGCTCTGGTCTAGTTATCTATGGGACAGAGCTAGCTGGTTCTTCTGTGCTTGCAAAGAAACCTCCACCCCATCTTTAGGATCACATTTTATGCTTATTTAGGGCTATACACAACCGTACATTTTATATGCATTTGTACCCAGCAGGACTGCTCAGTGTATCATTGACAAGAAGACCTCTAAATGAAGCAAGTAAAAACTTGTTATCCTCATCTTTCACTGCAGGTCTGTGCATGCATGCATAGTTATTTTCCACCACTGGTGTGGAAGAAGATTAATTAAACTCTGTTTCTAGTCAGCACTTTTCTCAGAATTCGGTCTTTGAAGAGACTTGTGTAATCCAAATTAGCTTTAAAATATTGCAGTCTCCAAAACCTGCTCAGCTGCTACCACCCTTTAATTCCTCAGATCTTAACATTCTTACCTTCAGTGGACCCTTCAGTCCTTATGATCTAATGCAGTGCAGTTGTTTATTGATTATTCAGTCAGAGGAATGAACAGCGTGTTTACCCAATTGAGAGATAATAATTAAATTCAGAAAGGAAGGCAAATATTGACATTCTAAATGAGAGGGATAAAATTCTTGTACCACCACTGATCCAGATGAAGATCAATTTTGCATTCTTTCAAGTCACACATGAGACCCTTTCATGCTACACCATTATAGTGCAATGATTCCACTTTAACTGCTATGGTTCCAACCTGTGAAATCTTGGGGTTTGTATGTTTGTGAAACTCTAGAGCTCTCTGGCTAAGAATTCTACATATCCCTCTCTAAAGAATTCAGACACTCTGGATTCCACAGGATGGAACCATAGCAGTTAAAGTGGAATCATAGATCTGGAAAGATATCATATGCCTTAAAGAGCAAGTTAAAAAATCTAAATTAGAAAAAAAATTAGAGCTGACCTGATAAGAATTAAAGACCATCAAACAAGAATAAAAGTAAATCTAATGTATGAAAGTCAAAGTTTGTGAGTTTGGCTGTGTAAGGCAGGCAAAGACCTCATACGATTGGCTGCCTGTGAAGATTTTGTGGAGTCCTGGGGTTGGCAGTTTAGAGAGAGGCCTTTAGAATTCTCAGCCAGAGAGGTCTTGGGCCTTAGGCTGGTTGCTATGGAGATGAGGCCTAGCAGCAAGAAGGAGGAGGGCAGTGTATTTCCCTCAGGAACCCAACTTGTGTACGTTAATAACTCTGAATACAGATTGGATTAGGGAAGATGGGAAAAAGTTACAGGTACTGGACAGGACAGTTTGGGGAATTAGAGACACAGGATCTCAAATCTATATATTTCAACCCCATTTAATTCCCAAGGTAAGGTAAGGTAATTACTAAGGTGCTTCTAACAAGTATTACCTATGAGAAAATAAAATCCTGGGCAACACTCGGTAAATATGCTAGTAATAAATATATATGTATATATGCCAGGTGAGGTCTGACCCAAGCAGGGAAGAGTGGAGGGTGCTGTTACTTCACTTGATCTAGACACCATAGTTGTGTTGATACAACCTAGAACTGTATATTAATCTCTCTCTTAGATCTGGCTGCAACTTGCTTTCATTGATGTCACTGGATGGCATGCCAAACTTCTCATCTCCTCATCTCTTCAAGGTCTTCATATTTTTAAGATGATGTTCTTCAGTTCCTTTCCTGAACAAGATTCTCACAGACTCCAATCATTTTGCCCTAGTATTTGACAAAAAAGTTAAATTGGAATGACAGCTATGAGGAATTTTACTTAATATAAGACTTCCCAGGGCCAGTTTTCTGTTACAACCAAGGTAATTAATTTCTAGACTTCTCTCTCCTCTGACATGCAAAGAATTCATTCAACCTTCCTGTTTGCTTTTTCTGTGCATTTCTTTAACATGCAGTAATGCATTCTTCAATGCACCACCAGAAAGCGTTGTTTGAAGAATGAAGAAACGAACAAGTGATTTATTGAAGTCACAGACTAATAAAGATTACTAGAACAAAGCCAATAAAAGCAACAACATATTAATCCTTCCTAACTGGTGTTGAGGACAGAAAGAATGTAGCTATCCTGTCACCAATATGGAGAGTTGTTCCTGAAACCACAAATTACAGGAAAGAAACAACAAGTCTCTTTTAAGATCTCTGGGAAGGTGGCCTCATCTGTCCCATTCTGCTGAAAAGATTGCTGTTTCTCAGCTGCTGATAGATTTAAGCCTCTCCATGGATTAACAAGATGAAGGAAACAATGATTTGTATTAGGACTGCTGGGAGGGCAGATAGTTTTCAGCCTTTAGAGCCCTCTGGAGATTCTGATACAGACATCTGATAATAACAGGTGGAAACTGTTACATGTTCATCTCATCACTCAATCTCAGTAAGCAGGGAGAGGGAAGTTTAACTTGTGCCCCGAGACATCTGTGGGAATATGTGAGTATGCATAGGTGTGTGATCCCTACCTTAAACAGAAAAATACCAGCATTTCAGTGGATTTTCCAGTGGATTTTTAGCAAAGAAAGAATTAAACTCTCTCTAAACTCTCCATAAAAAAAAATGCAGGATAAAACAGCACAGCTAACAAACTCTTCGTTCAGCCTCATTTCTTATCACAAGACATACTATTTTTATGCCACACCTAACAAAACCATTTAAAACAAAATGGACTGATGCAAAATGGATTGTCGGTGTTCCTTGTTTGTCTCCAGGTGCAAAGGATATGTCTATCTGATGTCTGTGCACTCATGAGATAACTGTGGGTGTCTTTCACCTTTATCTTCACAACAGTCTGTCCTCTACCACCACGGACTTCCAAGATGGCATTAGCATTTCCAGCAGTGTAAATGCAACAACTTACTCTAGGTGGCCAATGACACAGTGGCATGGTGGTAAGATGACAAGGGGCTCCCAGCATGGGTTGTCATGGGGGGCCCCAGCTCTTTCAAATTAATCTAAAGAAATGTGGGTTCTCACAATTTAACTCTTCAGGTTTTGCTGTAGAGGTTATCACCTCTTTGCCCACTTGTTCCATCCTTTTTGGCGTGGGTCTGTTTGTGGCAATTGAATCTGCGCTAGGGCTTTTCCAGAGATTTTACTGAGATAGTTCTATGATTTGGAAGGCAAATTCTCTGATTCTGCAAGTCAATGGTTGTTGAACTGGACACTTAGCAAAGCAGACAGTTGAACATTAAAGCAAAGAGGCAAAAATGATCTTCTGTATTGTATTTATAAACAGTTAGGGAGTGTAAATCTGGGGCTATGGCAACCCAGCCCTTTGAAAGTACTTGTTAATGGAAACCATGATATATTGGCTGTTCTCAGATATTGTAATTATAGCTTTATTAATCTCTTTGTAGGGAATTACTGAGCTTTCTTTTGACCATCATAACCCAAAACTTCAGGAGAATTTTTAGAAGGACTTCACAGTGATATTCTTGAATAATTTAATTGCTTTGATATGCAGATTTTGGGAGGACATTATTATCTGTTGTTATCTGTAGATGAAGAAACTAAGCCTGAGTGAAAGTGAATTAAGCATGAGAGAGCAAGGTCTATGACACCTGGTCTGCTAGTCCAAGATCACTAAGCTGCAGGATGGGCTGCATAAGCCCCATTTTTTCCATGGGAATAGGGAGAGGAGCTTTACAGCAAAACAATGTTTGTTTTCAAGTTCCTGGCATAACAAATCAAGCAAGACCACAGACTCATAAGGTATAGGCTCCAACCTGCATTAATACTAAATCCAGTTCATGAACTGGGTGGCATTTCTCCAGTTTCTTAAAATCTGCAGACTGCTGGAAGTCTTAAGGGCTTTGCATGTATTAAAATACCAGTATGAACATGCCAGACAAATGAACCTGTCAAAAGCTGATAAACATTGGACTCCATAATTATAAAATAAAAAATAAAATAAAGAGAAGGCAGAAATCTGGGGATGGAGAGACTGAATATTTTCTAACTAGCAAAGAAAAGAAGGAAGGAAGGGAGGAAGGGAGGAAGGGAGGAAGGAAGGAAGGAAAAGTTGTCCACAACCAAAGTAATGATTTAAAAAAACTATAGCTATGCTTTGGCCTCTCACAAAACTTCAGTATTAGTGTGTGACTCATCACAAGAAAGTGTCCAAAGAAACCTTAAACAATAAAGTTCAGTGAAGTCAGTGTAAACCTATGAAGGACAAAACAGCCTGAGGGTTTTTTAAAATGTTTCTGTTTTATATACTGTCAGATACAAAGTGTGCAGCTGAAAGAAAAGGGTACATTTGGAAAGCTGAGATGGGTCCAGCTGAAAACACTGGGGAAGCAAGGCATGGGAGTAAGAACAGAAATTTACAATACCATGAACATGCAGAAAACCTTCATTCAAGGTCATTGTGAACCTAGAAAAAACCCACCAATATTGAAGAGGTACTGATTTTGACAGCACAAATTTGATGAGACAGCAGGAAATGAAAAAGACAACTTCCTTACTGAGCTAGACAGATTCATAAATGAATTGAAGCAAGCCATCCTTTGTGGCATTTTTTCTCTCTATCGCTTGCTTGCATGTAGTGTCTGATGGAGCATTTCTGCAGTTGGAAAATCTGTCTTTGAAAATGCCTGTTAAATCGTCTAAAGCAAAAAAAAAAAACACTCCTCTATGGTACATGATGTAAACAATACTCATGTTCCATTTTGCATATTGGGAAAGAATATAAAAGCCGCAATGGGAACTAGGCTAGAAGAAAATACGAAAGTGGAAACTGTCTGTTTCTGTTTTTCTTTTTAATTCTTAATTTTAGAGATTTTAAAGTTGCAACACTGTATCTTCTAATGTGGGACATAATTCAAAATAGGCAAGTCCATTAATAAGAAAGACATATTGAATAAATTAACTGAAAGTGACAATTTAAAAAATCTCTTTACCAAAACCAAATTTCAGAAAATATTTAATTGGTTTATTTAATTTGTATTCTGACTTTCTCCCAAAACAAGACTAAAGGCATCTCACATCAGCTTAAAAACAAAATAACAATAATTGGTCAAATAAAGTTTCTTATTACATTTCTGCAATTTTTTGAATTTGATTTTCCTGATGGATCAACACAGCTACTTTCATCTTTTGTAGCAGGAGAAGTATAAGTTTTGTTCCAACACCTGTGTTTGGATGTTTGGAATGTTACTCTGCTTTATGAGAAGATTCTGAGGAAGGCTAATTACTTTCCATTAGGGTTGCCAGATCTCAGGACGTGGCCCTGAGTCTCCAGTTTTCATGAGTCATACTACACTTCCGCACTAGACTGTTATAGTGCTATTATTCCACTTTCTTTTTTTTTATAATCATTTTATTCAAATTCACATATAAAACAATTATAACTGTCAGCTTAATTGAAATATTTTGATCTTCCACACTGATCTAGATTTCATTATCAAGATTTCTTAACATGCTTATAATATTGTACTACATTTTACTGCTAATATTACTTGTTGATTCTTGCATTTCCATCTCCATATTCCCACTTCATGATATATATCCTGTAGCCCCCTCATAATTTATCTTAAACCATGAATTACAGATTTCCATCTGATAGTACCCAGCAATTACCCGTTACAATTTGCCATCCTTTTTGTATCTCATCGTCTGATTTCCCTTTTAATCTCTGAGAGAGCATGTCAGCATTTTTGTTTTCAATAAGTGTACCCCACCATTGTTCTATTGTGGGTATTTGCTAAGTTTTCCACAACTTTGCATATTCAATACGAGCTGTTGTTATCATATACAGTAGTATTCTCCAATACTTCTTTATACCAGTACCTTCTAATATATCAGTCATATTTAACAAATACAATTCGGGTATCTTAGCAAACTGAACTTTCATTAATGCACAAATTTTGTTATGTATTTCACTCCAATATTTCTTAGCTTTTGGACATGTCCACCACACCTGATACCGACCTCTTTCTGACATTTCCAACAATGTCCAGTACCTGTATTATAAATCTTTTTTAATTTGTCTGGTGTCATGTACCATCTATGAAATAGCTTATAATAGTTCTCTTTCAGATTCTGAACTACTGTAAATTTCTGTGCTTTTTTCCAGCTCTGCTCCCAAGACTCTAGTTGAATTGGATGTCTGATATTTTGAGCCCATGAAATCATTGTTGCCTTTACTGTTTCTTCTTGCCTCTCCTGGTGTAGTATTTCTTGATGCATATGGGCTAGTAGACGAGGCGGATTTTCGAACAGCCCTTTAATTACTACAGTTTTCTCTTTTAGTTCAATTCCGTATGTTTTTAAGTCCATCTGAAACCTTTCTGTTAACTGTCTGTAAGGGAACCAGCTTAATATTGTTCCCTCTTGTTCTAATTTTTCTCTTGTTTTAATCTTAAGATTGTTGGATGTTGGTCTCTCAATTATATCATCATATTACAACCATTTATCTGTTTCTGTCCATCTGCCAAAAAATGCCTCTTGCAGTGAGACCCAAGTGGGGAGCTGCCGTATGTTTTTAGTTTTATAATCATCCCAAATTTTCAAAAGCGATTTTCTGATATAATGATGTGTAAAGTCTTTATCTATTTTTGCTTTATCATAAAACATATAGGCATGCCACCCCATCCTCAGGTCTGCTCCCTCCAATGCCAACATTCTCATATCTTGTAGGTCTACTCAGTCTTTTACCCACGTAAAAGCCGCTGCCTTATAGTATGTTTGAAAGTCTGGTAGTCCCATTCCTCCTCTGCTTTTTAGGTCTGTCATAGTACTCCATTTTATCCTAGGTTTTTTCCCTTGCCATATAAACTTGGTTAGTTCTCTCTTCCATTGTATGAAAGGTTTCATGTTTGTTATAATGGGAAGATTTTGGAACAAAAAGTTCATTTTTTGGCAGAACGTTCATCTTTATTGCAGCTATCCTCCCCATCATTGACAAGCGCATAGAAGTCCAGCTTTCCAAGTCTTTTGTTATTTCTTTCCATTTTTTTTCATAATTATTTTGCAATATCTCGTTTCTTTTAGCTATCCAAATACCTAGATATTTTACCTTTTGTCCTCTATTAAATCCTGTTTTTTGTACTAGTCCCATCTCTTCTCTTCTATTATTCCACTTTCAACATCCTATGGAATCCTGGGATTTGCAGTTTAGGGAACTCCAAACCCCACTTTATTCCACTGTTGAAAGTGGAATAATAGCACTATAACAGCCAAGTGCAGAAATGGCCACATTCAAGTGGGAGACAAGGCTGCAAATTCTCCAGCTAGTAGAGTAATAGTTGTTGTGTGCCTTCAAATTGTTGTTGACTTACGGCAATGCTAAGGCCACCCGATTACAGGATTTCCTTGGCAAGATTTGTTCAGTGGGGGTTTGCCTTTATCTTCTTCTGAGGCTGAGAAACTTGCCCAAGATCACCCAGTGGGCTTCCAAAGCTGAGTGGAGATTCAAACCCTGATCTCCACATTCACAGCCCAATGCTCAAATCATTACACCATGCAACAGCTTGCTACAATTTTACAAAGCTTAATTGTCTTTGTGGCACCAAGACTCATCCTCTTCTCTACTCTGTATCTACCTTCTAGCTAGGCTCAAGGAAACTAGATTAAATGTTTCATATCCCATCACCCTAAGTAAATGAGAAGGCACTATCCTTTCACTTCACTTTGATCTAGAACAATTCCCTTCAGCTAAGATTTCTGTCTTAATTTCCAAAGAGGAACATAACATTGTGTGTGTATGTATTTGAAATGATGAATTCTTCTGAGCAATTATGGTTGGTATTTAATTCATGATGTTTAAAGGGACTATCAGGGATCATCATCCCTAAGTCTCAGGTTTTGGCCCAGAAACCTCAGGGTCTGGGATGATACTGAACTGGCAACTCTGCTGTCTGTAAGTACCCCAGGGAGCAACACTGAAATCTGGATTGCTTTTCAGGGAAAACTCAGTTGACTTACAAAAGAGATGAGAGCAAAGCTCAGCAAACTATCCTCAGAGAAGTGCAGGACAACTCATTTCTCTGAACTGAGATGTTGAAATTATGTTTCCTACTAAACAATAAACTGAAATCCTGGCCCTGCATCAGTTTGAAAACTCCAGACTGCAATCCCAAGGCTGTGCTCTCATGCACGTTCCATGTTGGCTGACATACAACTTGGAGCGTTTTTTAAAAAAAATTATTTACAGTCAAAAGGGATCTCAGTTGCATCAGTGATGTTCCAGTGTAACAAAAGCAGGAAAATAAAAACACAAAAGGTGAAAAAATAATCACATTAATTGTAAATTTCTATAAAAGCTGATCAAATGTCCAAATACAAGTCCATTTGTAAATATAGTCTATACGTCATTCCTTCAAATGTTGCAAGTGTTGTTAGCTCATCTATCTACACGATCATAGGTAGAGAAAAAGTATCTTTCCAATAATGAAGTATCAACCTTTTAGCAGTCAAAAGGGCATGAAAAATCAACTTCTGTTGGCCATTTGTTAATTTCCAAGAAACAGGTAAATAATTAAAAAGAACATGCATGTCCCTGAACATCAAAGAACTTCCCAAAAGCAAATTTATTCATGTAATTACTTCTTCCCAAAATGTAGCTACTATGGGACATAGAACTTGAAGGTTAAGTAAGAGTACCCAAGCTGCTGAGTCTCCTCATAGATTTGGAGCTTAGAAATAACATGGTAAGAATGACATGTCATTTTAATTTGTTGAGATCTTTAAAAAGATAACGCAGGGAATGACCACATGTTTCACCTTTAACTTAACAAGGTTAAGGTTAACTTGTTAATTTTCTGGCTTAGAAGATAGCATGTGTTAGCTACATATTTTGTTCTGCTGATATCTCTGATCGAAGATCAGATTGGAAATAATTAGATGTTTCAGCCCTTGGAGGTTTTGCAGTCCAATAGGTTGCAGTGTGCAAGCCTGGATATTTTTGCATAAAAAGGAGCTCTGTTTTGCAGACTGCTATGGAAAAAGAGACCTAGCGTGTATGGTAGAAAAGTTTTGTATAGAACAAAAAAATCCAATTGCAGACTATCAATGTTTATTTATGAACAACACTCACACATAAGGAATATATAATATAATAATATATACTATATATATATATATATATATATATATATATATATATATAATATAATATATACACATCAGGAATATGTAAGTATCAACCACATTCTTACTTCAATATACTATTGAAGTATAATTCAATATACTGTTGAAGTACAATTAATGTAACAAAATTTAAAATCCTCTGCCTATGTAAACAAATTAGAATTTTGATGTCACTAACTATTAATGTCACGATAATGTCACTAACTATTAAATTAGACGTTGCTCCTTTTTTAAAACCTAATGTTTAAACCTAATGTTCCAAGCTCTGTCTTTAGCTGTCTTCTTGCAAGAAATATAACAACATAGCACCCCCGGCATGGGGTGCAGTTAAGGTTGCCAGGTCAGGCCTATCCCAAGCTTTGAGAGTTCAAGGCCAAAATCAGAGACCTACAAATGACCCTTTCCGAAGTTGCCAGGGTGGGCACCGGGGCCATTAAGAAGGGTGATGTTACAAGGTGCAGCCCTGGAATTATCATTAAGCATGATACCTTAAGTATCAACAGAGTATACCATTCAAGTGCTTGAAAAGTCCTAGTGAGGAAAATATATCTCCGTTTATATTTCAAAGCAGTGCTCTTACCCTGAGATTCCTCACTTGCACCCCCAAGACCAGAGAAAAAAGGTCCAAGCTTTGGAATTCAGGGCCAGGACTTAACGCCTGGCAACCCTAGGTGGGATAGGAGCGAGTAAAGAATTATTTTTCACAATTTGATCCTAAAAAAATAGTATATTGAAGTAAGAATATGGTTGATATATATATATCCCTGATATGTGATTGTGTTGTGGCAACTCGCACAGTCAAGCTTGATTCCCAAGTTTGCTGGGTGGAGGCTGAAGTAAACACAAGAGAAACCGTCTTCACCTTTATAAAATTGGCCCCTGGGTGGTCAAAGGGTTACATAAACTTTCCACAAACGTCAAAAGGGCTTGACAGAGAAGTGTTTTTGGGTGTGGTTCCCTAGAGAGATTACATAAATAGAGTATGCAGTGGAAGATGCAATTACTAGCACTTATATCAAAGGTTTAGCATTGCCAGAGTGAAAACTGGAGGGGGCTCCTGTGTCTTTATTAAGTTTTCCTTGTCTAAGAAAGCTCTATGAAATTTATGGGGTTGCCATAAAGTCGACAGGCAACTTGGAGGCATTCCTAAGGTTCAGCTTTCCTCATAAATGAGTTTCTTTCAAGGAATACTGGGCACAAACATTGTAATATGCTGCCAACCTGGGTTTAGAATTTTTATGTTTAGTTTTGAAGATGGAATTTATAACTCAGAAACAATCCATCCTAATAACTTTATCAGGCCAACCAGGAGGTACATACACAACACAGGCTTTTGAAGCTCACTGGCTTCTTCATTGGGCAAATACATTGTTGAATTCATGCAGAGGAAGTGCTTTTGTTGGAGTCACAGGTTGCATGTCTGCATGTTGTGTGTTTCAAAGCTACAGAGAAGTGTGAAGCACGTAAAAAGTTCAGACTGGCTTCCTCTCCCCCGCCACAAAAAAAAAGGGGGGGGGATACAGAGAAGTTACAGGAAGAAAGCTAGTAAAAGAAGAAAATAAACCTTCAGTTCTGCACTGCAGTTATAAAGTCTCTTTGTTTGAGATCAAGTCTTTCCCTGCTTGTATGAGGCCCAAAACATAATGTTGGCAGAGGTCAGTGATTAAGAGTTCAATGACCCAATACTGAGACAGCCCATAGTGTGGTGATAGTCCAGTCAAAAAGGCACAAAAGTAATTGTGTCAGCTTTCAAAGCTTCACAGATTCCTTTGTCAGGCAAGGATGGTTAAATAAAAAAAGTATGCAAGGGAAATAAAGTGATAATGCTACAGTCATAGAGTCTACATGTTCCTTTGAGGTGCTGTGAGGAAGGAGAAGCAAAGAACCACCTAGGGTGTGATTGAGATTATTTTCTCAATGCTTGATCGCTGGGGCTTCAGAGAGTGAAGGCACTATAGCAGGACTTTCCAAACGGTGTGCCATGACATGTTAGTGTGTTGCCTGAAGTGTGTAGGTGTGTCACCTACAATCTTGGAAATGTATGTCATTATTTATAAATCATATATTTCTTAAATATATGAAAGGTTTTCCTGAGATATGTTGTTATTGGAATTTATGCGCGTGTCTGTATCTCTTGTGATTAGTTTAACCTCCAGTTTGCTAGTAAAACTGAATTACTGTGTTGCAAAACGATGCATGTCTAAAAAGTGTGTCACCAGCATGAAAAGTTTGGAAAGCTCTGCACTATGGGATGAGATTTTCCAAGCCACCAATCCCATAGTGCCTTGACTCCATGTCACTGATGAAACAGCTAGTGGCAGATGGACACTGGGTGGCTCTCTCTGCTGGGAGCAATGTTGTGTCTGTGCAGGAGGTGGCTGGGGTTCAGCATTAGGTAACTCTTTAAAAGGCTGGACTAAAACCCAGAGTAGGTTCACTACCCCACTGACTTGGGAGAAACCAGTTGCCACTAACTAGAGCTCTGTACCAGAGAATTCTAAATACCTCACCAAACTGGAAATATTGTAATTTGTTAGGACAGAACCAAGGTAGTTAAAGTGTTAGCAAGCTGGTATAACTGTGTAGTGCAGATACACTTGTCAGTTTCCTGTAAGGATCTTGTCTCAATTTGTTATTTTCCCATCTAGTTCCATTCTCCATAAATGAGTGTTTCTAAATTCAGCTGTTATCCAGGTTGCTGTACACACAGCTTTCAGCATCAGCCACTTCCAGTAAGATTGTATCAACTGTTGCGTCTTTTGTGCAGTTGGTGAGATAGGACTTAGATAGGGGATGTGATGATTCCTTCCTCAGATCATGAAGACTTACTGCACAACTCTTGCGCAGGTTTATGGAAAAAATGTGCAGTTGAAAAGTTGACAGTGGTGCAGTCCCAAAACTGGAGGAAAATTAGAGATGCTATGCATTGGTGGTAACACGTTGGAATCTGTAACAGGATAAACGTATAAAACACTCACAGAAGTTGAAAAGCACTGAAGAATTACTTGTAACCTAAAAGCCCAATGTTTGAGTGGTACCAGTTTTGATAACACCAGTTTAGATGAGGCAGCAGAAATAGATAGTAATGTCGTTATGGAATTGAGGTAGATTTGTAGATGAATCATCACTGTGTAGAAGATAAGAAGTATAGACTCCTGTGGATAAACTAAAACTGATACAAACAAGGATAAAGTTTGGTTTGAGTGTTGGACTAGGACTCCAGGAGATTAGTGTTTGAATCCCCACTCACCCGCTGGCTTACTTTGGGCAACTCCCACTCTTTCAGTCTTGGAGGAAGAAAATGGCAAACCCACTCTGAACAAATCTTGCCAAGAAAACCTCATGATAGATTTGTCTTAGGGTTGCCATAAGTTGGAAATGACTTAAAGACCTACTGGATAAATAAGGAGCCATAAGAATACAGGCACTCTCCCTCCCTGTGCTCTAGCATTAGAAAAGATTGGGTTAGCACGCGAATCCATGTCTAACCCAACAACTGGAGTAACTGTTGTTCATTTAAAGCATACGTGGCTTTTATGTGTATTGATAACATATACACAACAGTAGAAGGAACCAAATATTTTCCCATGCTCTTTGGGAAACTTTTGACCTTTCTGAATCCAGAACCTATATTAGTTGATTTCTTAGGTATGTCAGCTATCTAAAAACAGTTTCTTCCTCAGCTGCTCTCATGAGCCCCTGGTTATAAATCTATGCACATTTGACGCCAGTGGAAAATCTGCCTCGTGACTCCCTTGAGTGACTGAAGGGTGTGACAGTGAAAAGACAGCTTTGCTGTGCGGCCTGTAGAGGAAGAGGTCAGGAAGATGGTGGTTTCTGTTTATGTCAAGTCTGAGCAAGTCACCCTCTTGCTTTCTCATGCTGGAATGTTTGCTTTCATAAATGGGCATTGAATACAAGCAACAGTCAATTACTTGTGGTATTTACACTATCTTCCCTTGCACCCCTAATATTTTTGGAGGATATATTTCCAGCTGGATATTTGCTGTGTGGTTCTGAGCTGCAAATTCAGCTACTCTTGAGATGCGGTAATGCCAGGTGTGGAGAGAGATGGCCCTTACCTTTTAAACTTACTAGTATTCTCTTCAAACTGCCAGACAGTAGTTCAGGGCACATACCAAAGCACCGGGCTAATGAAACATGGCAGATTAAGTTAGGCGTGATGATGGACTGCAGAGACCCCATAGCCAAGAATAAACGGAGACAAGCCTTAACCTGTTTTTGGAACAAGGTCAGAGCAACTATTTCCAATAAAAGAAGAGTCAGCTTCTTGAACCTTACCCCAAAGCTGAGCTGCAGCATAAACCACTTCAGTGGTTAAGTGCAGAGAGTGAACTATATTTGTTTCCCTGTTTGAATTTTTCCTGTATCTTTCACATTTTGGGAATGTAGACTACCACAAGCACATGGAAGTACACAGGTGAGGAAGGTTATTTATTTGTTTCTTTACAGCAATGTCTTTATTCCATGTTTCTTTTTAAAAAATATTTTTTTAATAAAATCTATCAAAACAGCTAACATTCCAAACTACCAAAGGAAAGTTTAGAACAGTAAAAATAAAATAAAAAAATAAAAATAAAAATTGGTGGTAGGGGTCAAAGCAGCCTTTCCCACTTCTTCTTTGTCTTTTGTTAAGGGGGCGGGGGTGTAAGGCTGGACATCCTTCCTGTGAAAGAGTGTGCAGGCTTCTCCAGTCAGAGCAAATGTGTTGTAAGGTTGCAGTATTTGTTGCTGTAGCTCTTGGGTTTGTTTGTTAGTTTTTGAAAAAAAGATATCTGAATAACATTTCTGTTGTTCAAGACTATTGTCTGGCAATTTTTAGGATAATCCCTATGAATAATTGGTTTGGCCCAATTGTTGGAGGGGGGCTAAGGAAGGGCTTACTAGCTGAGGTCAGAAACGTGATTTGAGCATCGGACCATGATTCTGGAGATCAGGGTTCAAATCCCCACTCAGCCACGGAAACCTAGGCCATTTCCACACGGGGCGAGGGAATCGCCCCGTGCCGCTACTTACTGGGTCTGATGGCTCCCCGGTCTGGTCCAGGCTGCTCCGGAGCAGTGCGTGCTCATCACTCCGCACTGCGCTGGTGTCGAAAATGGTGGCTTCCGGTTGGTCGAGGGTCTCAACCAACCACTGAAGCTCGCCAGCCTAAAGCCCGCCCCCAGCAGATCGCAGGTGCGAGCCTGCAAATCTGCGCAAGGGAGCAGGCTTGCACTGGCACGCTCCGTGCTTTTGAAAAACCGAAAGAAATAGGTTTTTCAAAAGCACGCTGGACGACCACTTGGGGTCGTTCCGGAGTGGGCTGAGGTGTGGATCTACATTAAATAGTCCATACCCAGTCTGCTCCCAGGTGCAGATGTCCTCCCTGGAGGACGGACTGCACCATTTCAAATACTCCATGCAGAAATGGCCCTACTGGGTGACCTTGGAGAAGTTGCACTCTCTCTGCCTCAGGGGAAGGCAAATACTAAACCGCTCTGAACAAATTCTGCCAAGAAAATACCTTGTCGTCGTTTCATGCCTTCAAGTCATTTCCAACTTATGTGACCCTAAGGTGAACCTATCTCAGGGTTTTCTGGGGCTGAGAGTGTGTGATGAGCCCAAGGTCACCCAGTGGATTTCCATGGCTGAGTGGGAAATTGAACCCTGGGCCATTTCCGCACTGGACTGCTATAGCGCTATTATTCCACTTTCAACATCCTATGGAATCCTGGGGTTTGCAGTTTTGGGAGGGGCCAGCCAGCTCTTTCTGAAACTGCAAACCCCAGGATTCCATAGGACGTTGAAAGTGGAGTAATAGCGCTATAACGGTCCAGTGCGGAAACGGCCCTAGTCTTCAGGGCTGTAGTCCAATGCTCAAACCAGAAATGACTTGAAGGTACAGAACAGCAAAAGTAGGGGTATATTCAGTTATGTATTTAGGAGGGAACAAAAAGGTAAATTCTTTGTAGTGGAATTTTACATTGCATTTGCATCTAGTTATATTTTTATTTAGGGCTTTAAAGGTTTCATCCAAATGTTAGAATACTACTGAGCAGCATGAGATTTTCTTAGGCAAGGAGGACTCAGAGTTGGTTTTGGTAAGAAATGTTGAAGGAACAGTACTAAGAAAATTTTGGAGAGTGTGATTATATATGAGTTCCACTGCAAGAATCGTATTTGTGAGGATATGGAAGAGAACAGATGTTCTCCATATCGAACAGTGGTTAATCAAACTGTTGGAAATGACGGATCAAGACTCCTTAACTCACTGAATGAGTGGGAAATCATTAGACAAAACTGAGGAAGAATGCACTCCAGTATTAAATTTCCTTAGAAAAAAAAATGAAATAATAGGAGTATAGACTGATCTAAGGATAAATTTACTTCTAATATAATTAATATGACTGACATGTGTTACAAAACTTAAAGACTACTGAAAGGAAGGAATTTGAATAATGTATTAACTAAATTATGATTAAAAGGGGAAATAACAGAAAGAAGCAGAAAAGATTGTGTTTGACATAAAACGACAAATAAATGAAGTATAGGTAAGTTTCTTATGAAAAAATTACCAAAACAACCAGACAAGATTAAATGATATCCATACTGTTGTGAAATGTGTAATAATTAACTTTGAGTATTTTGTTTTAATTTTGTGCTTTTATAATAAAAATAAAATTATTTTTAAAAAGTTGGTTTTGCCAGTTCCTTCCTCTGAAATATAGCTTACAGCACCTGGTATATGTTGGTGGTTTCCCATCCAAGTACTAACCAGAGCTGACCCTAGCTTCCAAGATCATACAGGTTCTGGTGCCCTTTAGGATATTTAGGCCATAATTTGTTGTACTGTTGCTAAAAATATGTTGAGATTTAAATTGTGATTGTGTTTGCAATATTCAATTATATTTGTGCTCAAGGAACTCAGAGATAGGTACGCAGGCTCTAGTGGCAATATTTCATTCATTTTTTTAAAGATATGAGGTAGATCAGAACAAAAACAGTTCTCCTCGTTTCCTTTTTTAAAAAATGCATTATTGTGGTTTAGTACATCAGTGAAATGTCACGTTTGCACTATGATACTAGGAAAACATATTTTGAAAGAGAGAGAATAATGCCATTCAAACCACAGGGTCATGTCAGAAAATGACACCTCCAAGTTTTTCTTGGAAGAAAAAAACTTTGTGAAGAGCCCTAGTGCAGATGCAAGGAACTGGTACAAACAACTCCACGAAAGAATGGAATGGGTGGACAAGGAGGAGAGAACAACCAGCAAAACCCAAGGAGCACTACTGAGAGTATTCATACTTCTTTAGACCCATCTGGAAGAGCCTTGAAAGTGACAAACAAGTACCATAGTGTTCCCACCTCATCCACAATTATAAAATTTTATTCTAAATTACTGCTATGAAGCTTCTTGATTTATTCATTATTGTCTGTTGAAATCTTTCCCAGAAAATAGCACACAGGGCCTTTTTGCCCTTGATTTTTTTAGCTTCTTGCTGTGAGCTCCCGCAAGAGTGAGAGAGGCCATTACACCAATCCAAACAAATGGAAACAAAGGGGTCATAGGTGCTACTTCCAGTTTGATTGCTGAAAGATCCCTTGTTGTTGTTGTATGTCTTCAAGTTGCTTCTGACATATGGCGACCCTAAGGCAAACCTTAGGTTTGTTCAGAGGAGGTTTGCCTTCGCCTTCCTCTGAGACTGAGAGAGTATGACTTGCCCAAGGTCACCCAGTGGGTTTCCATGGCTGAGCAGTGACTTGAACCCTGGTCTCCAGAATCCAATGTTAAAACTGCTATACCACTTTAGCTCTCAAGATCTCTGGACACAGAACCAGTAGGTATAGCCCTGTAGTCGATGACCCACTTTGCTTTCTCTGGTTCTCTGGGCATCTGCTGTTAGAAAGACCCTTTTGGGTGCTGCTCTCTCCCAATCTGAAAGGTCACCCTTTGGCCTACAACTCATATATGGTTCTGCCGTAGTTATGCATTAATCTGAAACAGGCTGCGAGAAATGGAGGAGCTGTCTTATACAATAACCCTCCTCCTTCTCTCCAGCCAAGTGGATTCTGCCCTGGGCACTGACATGCAGCCCCACATGTCTATCTTCAGCCTTCAAATGGGGCTGAGGTGTAGGGTGGAGAGTGCTCCTCTCACAGGAATGGAAGGGTGACAGCCATCCACTTTTATTTCCAGGTAACAGGTTGTAATTTTTTAAATATGGTGTTTCAAAAACCTGAAAAAGCTATTCGACCAGAAGCAACAGGGGCAAGAGAAAAATGTGGATATCCCCCTAGAATGCAATGCCTCTTTTAAAATCATTTTCAACTCTTCAAAAATATTATCAGTATATAATATTATATTGTACTGTTACAAGATTATACAAAGATTACACTATACTAGAATCTCACTGTACAATAGCAGGACATTTTGAATGTAGTCCAGCCAATGATATTTGAGACCAGCGTGCCAATTAAGTTTTTAGCACACATACATCTGTACATGCAGCTAACAAGATACCAGCCAATTTGTCCAAAGGTATCCCTAATATTAGTAAATCTGAACACTGGAATTCATGCACATCTTCCTTAAATCAGAAAATTGTAAGTGGATCTGTTACCCTGTGAACTGGGGGTCCCGGGAAGGACACCAAAATGTGCTTAACTAATGGTGGGGAAAATTAGCTCAGAGCACTGCTTAGCGTTACGAGAGGTAGGGTAACGTAGCGAGATCTTGAACCCTATGTCTACGGGGTCGGGTCGAGTCAAGTAGCACACAAAAGTTGAAATAATAAATGATGTTTATTAAATACAAGCAAAACAGTGTATGCGACACACTCACACAAGATAACTAAAGAAAATAAAGGTTGGAGTGGTAGAGAGGGATTTTTAGAGGGATTGCTGGTTTGGGTGATACTTCACCTGTCCTGAAGCCCAGAAAAATAGAGAGCGAGGCTGGGGTGCGATGTAACTCAGCACGTGGAGCTGAGGGGAGGCTCACCAAGCAAAGCGGCAGCAAGGCAGGATGAAACTCGGGAGCGATCCGAGGAAGGTCTCGGAATCAAGGGTTTTTATAAGGAGAATTGTGACTGCAGGCTATGCCATATTTGGGGAAAACAATAGATTTGGAGTTGGAGACAAAGCCTTCGAAAGGTCAGAATCTGAATGATTGAGTTATCGTAGCGGTTCTCAATAGAGTAGCCAGTATGCAAACGCAGAGTACTTGGGTATTGCATAGTTAACCCATCAAGCTGCCATCGCGGGGCAGAGGCTCTTTTGTAGGTTGCGTGCATACTTAATTAAAGTACTTGCCTGGAGGTCTCCTAAAGCAGTGAGTCAGCTATTTCTGGCCTGCCTGTATTGTAGTTTGAATATCATGGCAATTAACGGCCAAGCTTGTTTACGTGCTTGTCCGGTGGCCTTGCAAGCACGTGGAAGGGAATAGAGAAGTGAAGCCGAATTATGACATCAAGAGGATATCTTTAATATCCCCAAAGCTCGGACTAGCCAGGGCAGTAACAGATCCCTCTTCCGCAATGTACTTCTGTATTATCCCCAAAGCATAAATTTGACAGATGCATAATTCAAGAAATTCTGATATACCAGACTGGGACAAACAACACCACATGTGGCATGATAGGGGTCTGTTCCCTCTTCACGTTTGGGTTTGGGGATGGGAGGTAACACTCCTACTGGACTCAAGACACAGGTTGCATTTTTGTTAGGATCACAATTACACCATAAAGCTTTTAGGCCAGAGGGTAACAGAATATTTTGTTCATGGAAGAAGTATGAAGCTATCTATTGTAAGCTTGGTTTTATGAGATTGGGAAGCAGTATCTTATGATGTTTACAACTGAAGTGTTTCTTACAGTTTAACAAAATAGCCATTTTGGAAACAGTTTCTCAAATCTAATTACTGATCATGATCTCTTTTGCAAAACTTGCCCATTGCATTTCCTTGATTAAAGTCCCAGCAGCATATGTCTGAAATGGACTTCAACAACTTTTGTCTTTAGCTCATATCTTTAAAATCAAAGCTACACTGGTATTATAATTGCCTATCTTCATCTTCCTTTCCATGCAACTATAACATATATCTAAATCTCAAAATCTCAGAAAACGAAAACAAAATCTTGCTCATGTTATTTCCAGTGGGACTCACGCTCATCAAAGATCACTGAATTCCAAATTGCAGCTGACAAGCATTTCGTAGGATTCTGTGGAAATTTCTTCTCACTTCCCTCAAGAAATTTTTCATCTCTTTAAAAAGGTTGATCCTCTTTTGATCTGTTGCCATTTTCTACTTGAACTTCCCAACTCTAATGAACAACACATCCTCTCAGTTGTCCATTCAGCAGTAATGCTTTCAAGAGATTACCCATCACATATGTAAACTGAGGTAAGAGGTGAAAGCACAATGCCGAAGTTTTGCCAAAACAGCAGAAACTGCTTTAATTCCTTTCCTCCTATTTCCCATCTTCAAAGTAAAGCAAAGGCAAAGGGGACTTAAATTAAGGTGTAAACTGCCAAGACTTTATGTCTTTGAATATCCTGTAATTATTGTACAAACATAGCAAAGTGGGACTTTCCAGATCTAAAGCAGTTGCCTAAGTCACGGAGTTATCCAGGTTTCAAGACTGCAGTTGGTAAAAGACAGATATTTGCCTGGTGAAGTCTTTTAAACCAACCCTTCTCAACATTTGGTCTTCTAGCTGTTTGAGACTTCAGGTCCCAGAATCTATCATTGTTGGGAATTGAAGTCAGAACAGCTGAAGGATCAAAGGCTGAGAATGACTGCTTCTAAACTAATGATGCAGGCATCAGCACCGGGTCACCCTTGTCATAACACAAAGTGAAATAACTGCTTTGGGGTGATATGGAATGGAATCAATTTTCTTCTGTGTTGTGTATTATTAAAATATCTTTAGTGCCAGGAATTGGAAGATAAATATGGGATTTTCTGTCTCAGGTGCCAAAATATCTTTGCTGGTCCTCAGCACCATGCATGTTAGCTGGAGGTAGTCATTTGCTACTCTGTCTCCCATTGCAAAATGTCTTAGGGTTCTTCAAGATCACTCTAAAGAAGTATGAAGTCTCATGATCTAATTTTTGGGTTTCATTGGGTTTTCCCCCTTTTTGTTGCCTCTTCAGCTGCTCATTCCATTATTTAGGGAAGGGGGCTGTTTGTACTATTTCTTGGACCTGTACTGGAGCTCTTCCAAAGTTACACATCCATAATTAGTCCATATTCATGATCTCTGTGTAGTAATGACCATGCATAATTGCCATGATTGTAACTGCTCTCCTTCAGTGGGCATCAGCCACACTGAGTAGAGAAGGTCCATTCTGCTGGTGACTGGAGCATGTGTTGATGATGTTTCGACACCCTTCCCAGCAGCAAATGAGGCGGAGACAATCAGAAGCCAGACTTCTGTCATGATTCCTTGCTGCAGCTTCACTCACAGGCTATGATGGGGAGAAATGTCATCCATCCACACCCCAATTCCCAGCAGACTGGACCTCCTTGTCTTAGTGAAGCTGATGCCTAGAAAAGTAAGTTGTGGGATTTTGGGAAGGAGACACATATGTGAATAAGCGGGCAAAGTAGAATCCCAGCTATTTTGATCTCATATTATTTTGGAACTAAAAAGGAACCCACTTGAGAATGAGAGTAAAATGTTGCAGATGGTGCTGGGAATTGACAGAAAATAGTCCAGAACAATAAAAACATCATTTTGCTGCTAATCATCATCATCATCATCATCATCATCATCATCATCATCATCTTAGACTGCCCTTATAAAAATATTTTCTTATTTTCTGTGTTATTTCTCATGGTAAGTTACAGTGTTCAATTGCTCTTTGCTCTCATTCTCCTGCCTCAAGCCTCTAATTGGGCAAGAAATAGACCCGAGTTAGAAACAGTTGTTTTCGTTTCATTTTTGGTTTCATTCTAGCGCATAAATTTTGGGGCAGAGGAAAGATTTCTCTATTTTTCAGACTAAAAGCTGAGCCAGAGGAGAACGCATGAGGTCATAATGCTTGGAAGCATTACAAATTCCTGAGGCATGTTATCCAAACAAGCGCATGTGAACTTTGGGAGATAATCTTTAATATGAAGTAAGAATAATCTTTAATATGAAGTAAGAATTTAAAAAAAAACCCTCAATAACATTTAAAGTGCCAGTATTGAGTTTTAAAGCATTAGATAGTATAGGACCAAAGTTTCTTAATTCCCTCCATCTGTATCAAACTGCCAGACCCTTAAGGTTATCTATTGCGTGTCAGTATCCACTACTGTAAGAAACATATCCTCCAGCCATAGCAATCTGGCAGGGATTAATACTCTGTCATCCTACTTTTTCAGCTGTTTTAACAATGTCCCAGTTTCTCTCTCCTTCTCCTGCTTTCCCCCTTTGTCTTCAAAGGGCAGGATCTTGTCCTCTGCAGCAGGTAAAAGTAAACTGATGCAACCTTCCTATCTTGTGTGTTTTCCCTCAACTTGTGCCATCTTGATCAAACTCTTGATATTTCTTGGCCACATATGTTCCAGTTTTCATCTGTGAAATGATGGTTGGTACGGAACAAAGGTGTAGGACTTTTTTTTGTGACAGCTTCATCAGAACGAAATACCATGCCAAAAGAAATTTGCTTAGCCTTGTAGTTAATGCATACCTTTTTCATTGGGTTTTTTTCCCCTTTATTATTGGACATGTTGGTGGAACCTTTAAAACACTTTTCAGGAATGGCAGGGTCAGAAGTGATGGACACTAATCCCCACCTTTGGCAGAGTATCTTTACAGACAGCGTGAAAACACCCTGACAGACTACAAGACTAATAATAGCCCCCATCCTTGCTTTCCCTCCAGCCACATGGTCTGAGGCAGGGCTTATATACAGAACGTGAAGGGACTCTGCCTAATATTCAGTACAATTGGTCATTTGATGAAGCTGGTCAGACAGACTGCAACGTTCCTCTGCTCCCAAGGTTTGGCAGCTTCCCCGAGGTGTGCGCCCTGAGCCGGCTTGCAGGGCTGTACAATTCCCTTGAATCTTAAAGCACAGCCTTTAGAGGGGAATTTTCTTTTAATTTTAATTTTCTTTTATTTTGTCCAGCTCTGCCTCAGCTATGATGCAGGACAAAAAGCAATGAAATACTTTTGGATTTTGTGCAATTTGCTTAGCTGTTTACAGAGTCAAAGGTTCTCCCTCACTGACTGCACAAATTTCTATATGAACATTCCTGACTTGGCTTTAGGGAAAATCCCATTTTTCATGTCTCAAGCTGCATTTCATTTTCTTCTAGCTATAATGTAAACTCACGAATCTGCTCTGCCTCCCCTTTCCTAAAAACCAGGGGCAAACATTTCAACTGTACCGTATTTCAGGAACAGTCAAATGACATATAGAAAAGACTCAACAAAATGGCAGCATTTTGCTCTAACTGATCTGACAGATAAAACATTGTCTCACTTGTGCTTGAGTGACAAAAATAGTTTTGTTTCTTTTTGACCCTGTCACGCTACTTGACATCCTGCCTCCTAAAGAAACGTGGAAACCAAAATGAACAAAGTCCTTTGGGTTCTTTAAATCACCAGAGTACAAAAATGTAATGTTTACAAGACATAAATTCCAGACAAAAGAAAAACTGTCCCTTTTTTAGGGTTGTCTTTGTCCGACCAGAGAGAAGCACGTAATAACATTCTCTTCCACATGAAGGCATTTGACCAAATTCTCCAGTATGAGAGTAAAACCTCTCTTTCTGCCAGTTGAGACTTAAGAAACCAGCTCACTTGTTTGGGCCTAGAATGATAATATGGTAGAATCATAAGGACCTCATGGGCCATAGAGTTCAACCCTTGATCTGTCCTGGATCTCAAGCTAAAGCATCCCCAGCAGCTAGTTATCCAACCTCTTTGTGAAAACATCCAGAAAAAGAGACCCCATCACCTCTCTGGGCAAATGGTTTCATTCTCAAACTGCTCTTACTGTCAAGAAATTCCTTTTAACATTCAAGTGAAATCTACCTTCTTCTAACTTAAAAGCAGTATACCTGGCTCTATCCTAGACAGCAGGC
Source organism: Cyclura pinguis (assembly GCA_030412105.1). Taxonomy (NCBI): domain Eukaryota; kingdom Metazoa; phylum Chordata; class Lepidosauria; order Squamata; family Iguanidae; genus Cyclura; species Cyclura pinguis. The sequence goes on along the minus strand of CM059601.1, from coordinate 211,786,454 downwards.
CTGCCCCCTCCTCTCTGTGACAGCCCATGAGTGTGTTTATGTTGCCCCTCAGTCTGATCTTCACCAAATTGAACGTGCTTATCTCCTTCACCTTTGCTCAAATGTTTTGTGGTCCATACCACTTACGGTCCTTGCTGCTCTTCTTTGGACTCACTCAAAATTGACAATGTCCTTCTGAAAAGGAGGCACTCAGAACTGAATGTAATACTCCAGATGAAGCCTGACCAGTGCAGAATGTATTGGGACTATTACTGCCCTCAATTTGGAAATTATGCTTTTATTAGTACAGGCAAAAATAACATTAACCTTTTTTGCTGCAGCATCACACTGCTGGCTCATGTTCAATTTATGACCAACAATAATCCCAAGGTCCTTTTCTCTAGAAACACTGCTGAAACGTAAGAAATATGTCTGGGTGATGAACATGCAAGTCAGATGTCCAATGGAAGGCTGCAATTCAATAGTCCAGCCACACTGTTCTGTTCCAACACCAACATCAACCTGAAACCACTGAGCACACTCCCAGTCTTCGCTGCGTTAATTTGGCAGGTTTTCCCCTTAGGATCCCCCCCTCCTAATTTTAGTCCTTCTGCAAATCTAGTGTACTTCCAGCATGGCTGATGACTCCCTCTTGTGCATACATGGTGCTGAACATCCAAAACAGAGGGAAAGTTTGTTCTAGGGTAGTGAAGGAAATGAAAAGTAAGCAAGAACCATGAGTTGGGTGTGGTTACAGAAAGCACTATGACACCCCAACATTGGATGCTTAGTATCAATTGATGCACCAGCATCAGACTGCTTGATTTCATGCTGCATTTGCAGCCATCAGATGGTATCTCCAAGCTCCATTAACCAGGTGTGTGTGTGTGTCTGTGTGTGTGTGTGTTTTTCACTAGCCAAACACTCATTGTTATAAAAAGGCAAGAGGCAGGCAACTACTTGAGAAGAGCCAACTTTGATGTATTTCTTGTGAAGCACGCTGTGCTGCTGAGAAAAGGTTCTACTGTCTGTGCCAGAGCACATACTCTGAATGACAGAGAGTCATCCCTAGCATTGCCCATTTTTAAAGGATCAAACAGCTGGAAGGAAAAGTCTGAGACCCAGCAGAACCGTTGCCAGACCATGATGAGCCTGGTTACTGGTCCCTAACCTTGAGCCCATAGAAGCTGCTGGACTTCTGGAAGTTGAAGCCCTAGCAAATCCGGCTAACAGTGTGAGATTCTGGGGATTACAGTTCAATATCTGTGGTGACTCACAGATAGAGAGCCAATGGGGTCAACAAACCAATGCTGTGACATCATATAACATTTTGCTGCACATTGATTTGTTGTTATTTGCTGTCCAGTTTGCTTTGACTTATGGTGAGAAACCTTTAAAACAGCCTGTGATCAGCTGCCTTACTCAGCTCTTGCAAACTCAGGGTATGGCTTCTTTCACTGAATCAATCCACCAGAAGTGTGGTCTCCCTTTTTTCTTACTGCCTTCCAGACCTTCAAGTCCCTCTGAACGGAAGCCAAAATATTGGTTGGTATCCTGTTAACTATACAGGCAGGCATAGCTCCAACTTATGCTTCCTTGTGTCCTTTTGTGGTCATGGTAAGAGGAGCAATTTACTACTTGCTGTGTGCCCTGAGCACACTGCATAAGAACTCACCTTTTTTCATGTTTTATCAGCCCACTTCAACACATTAATTAGTTTCTGCCTGAGAGGCCAGTAACTCTTCTTTTGCAATACAGGAAAATGAGTATTTCTGAAACACAGAATCAGTATTTTTAGAACCTGGAGTGGCTGGAGAGCTAGGTTTTAGAGGGAGGGAAATCCAGTCTAAATCCTCACACCAATTCATGCCTTTCCCTTTCAATCCACATGTTTAAATGTGACCAGGATTACATGAATGCTCCTGTCTCATGCACACACACATTGAAGTAGCACAGAACACATGGCTGCAGCTGATAGGGAAAGGCTGAGGTGGGAAGATTTGGGCCTCCAGTTGTTTTGGGCTGCAGTTCCCACAGTCACTTACGATAAAGAATGGGGCTGATGCAAATTGTACGCTTAAAAAAGCTGATGGGAATTGCAAATCTAATGAGCCAAATCTTCCTTGCCTCTGAATGAGATGGCTCATGGTTCAAGTAGGTATAGTGGTGCCTCATTCCAACATTGTGGGATGAAACTGTCCCTACTCCTAACTCGTATTATAGGCTATTGGTGCCAGAATTAGGCAATGGGTCTGTCCTCAGGTCCATATTTACTGCAGGAGAACCTGTCTATATAAATGTACTTGCGAAATTTACTTGTCTTATATGTATTTTCCCACATAGATCTGGGCAGACTTTTTGCTCAGCTTTTAAAAGTAAAAAGTGAATCAGCTATCAGCTATGAAGCCCATTCAAGGGATATCAAGCAATTGACTCTTTCTCAGCCTACCTACCTCACAAGTTTGTTGGCAGACTAAAATCCTACTTGAAACCCCTTGAGGGGAAAAAATAGAATATAAGTGTAAATGACACATAAAATTAAATTCTCTCAGGGAGAGAGGCTCAAGATATCAATAGCCAAGATGGGAATTAGTGAATGGAACTTAAATGAAGTGCAGCCTGGTTAAACTTCTTGGTAGATAATTTAAGCTGTTGTAATTGCATAATATATAATTTCATAAGTCCAGATTTGTGCAGCATTAGCAGTGGCTCAGGATGCTGGTGCTCTCACATGGAGAGTAGGTATCCAGGATGAAATTAATGAATCAGCTGGTCCAAGTTCTGTGGTGATAAATTCTATAACATGGACAATTAGCGTTCATGCTGGTCTTCTCAAAACTATAGAACTGGCAAGTAATAGCTATCTTTTCCTTATGGCTGTTTCCCCCTCTTTAAAAGATGAACTCATTAAAAAATCATGAGAGTTTTCTATCAACCACCCACCTACTCTCTTTTTTCACCCTTGCTTTAGGAAGAGGAAAAGACAGAACTTTCCAATTGTCTAGGACTATAAAAATGCTGCCTTGCCCGGGGAATCTATTTGGAATATGATTCCATACTTGTTCACCTAGAAAGTTACTCCCAAGTAAATTAACACAAAGTTGAGGCCTTGGGCTTGTTTCCTAAACAACAATATCAATAATGCCATTCTAACACACAATCATTACTTGTCCTGCCACAGTCTTTTGACCTATCCTATCAAATCAGACTTTTTCTAGCCTCACAGTGGTGCCAATGGTGTTTTTCACTACTGAACTGAGTTATGCTAAACCAAAGGAAAAGTGCAACAGGCCTGTTGAGGGATCATATTTTGCCAGTATAGGCAACACTGGTTGCTGGTTTGTTTCTGGACACGATTTGAAGTGCAAGTTATGATTGATAAAGCTCTATAAAGTCTGAAAGACTGTATTCCCCATATAAACCTCCCTATGATTTTGGATCTTCGGGGGAGCACTTTCTGTCTGTCCTACCACTCTCACAAGTACATCTTGTGGAGTCTCCTTCCTTGGAGGTTTTTAAGCAGAGGCTGGATGGCCATCTGTCGGGAGTGCTTTGAAGGTGTTCCTGCATGGCAGGGGGTTGGACTGGATGGCCCCTGTGGTCTCTTCCAACTCTACATTTCTATGATTCTATGATTCTATGTAATGGTGGGAATATGGGAGAAGGCCTTTTCAGTAACTCCTCCCAGGCTCTGGAAGTCCTTTTCTAGAGAGGCTAGATTGGTTCACTCCCTACTATACTTCTGTAAGCAGGTAAAGACTCTTGTTTTGTTTTGACATGTCTTTGCTGGCTGAAAAAGTCTTTTGAGACTGTGCTGTACTATTTTGTTTTTAACGTTTAATTCTTTTGTCAGTTTGATTGTATTTTTGATTTTTGTATAAAATGAATTTTAAGCTGCATCTGTTTTAAATTTTGTAAGCCACCCTGAGTCTCAGACTGGGGCCATTTCCACACTACACTGTTATAGTGCTCTTATTCCACTTCCAACAGCCTATGGAATCCTGTGGTTTGCAGTGTAGAATTCTCAGCCAGAGAGCTCTTTGGCCTCAGTAAACTACAAGCGCCAGAATTCCACAGAATGTTGAAAGTGGAATAATAGCACTATAACAGTGTAGTGTGGAAATGGCCTGGGGAAAAGATGGGCTATAACCCCCACCATCAGTAGCAACATGCTTAACCAAGTGCACACACTGTTTTTCCCTGCTACACATCACATTAAGAGTATTCTCCATTTCGTTTGCTAGAAAATGTATCTCTACAGTTGCATTTTTAACTCTGTGCAACATTTATGTTTTATGGGGATTTTCATCTTTGTAAAATGCTATGTTTCTGCACCATCTCCAGTGCCCCAGCTAGAATACTATAATTAATTTCTTTGTTTTGCTGGACTGTATAAATCAATGTTATTAAAACAAGCAGCCTTATGAGACTCACAAAGGTCCACGTTAGCTTTACCTAGAATGGAATTTCACACCCTGGCCCCCTGTGTGGGTAGTTAACTGTGCAATAATAAGCAGTTTACATTAGAGAGGGAGAAAGAGTGGTAGCAGTGCCTGCAGTCCTCTGTCTGTGTCTGCAGTGCGACTTGCGCTGTCACTTAGTGCTTTGATGCTCATCTCTTTCTCCTTTTCTCTCCCCCTCTCTCTCTCCTTCTCTCTCTTTTTAAATCCTAAATCGTCTCCCTCGTCATCCCTCTTCCCCACCTCCTTGCAAGATAGCTAACCTCACTGTGACATCACGCACCTGCCAGTCATGCAGAGTTAAAAGTACCCTGAGCGCAGCCCCGTCAGGCTCTACTGCAAACTGACGCAAATGAAACACTTCTCACTATCCCTGCAGCTGCCATGGACTGCTCTGACCATAGCCCCTTAATTCCACTGGGGAGAGCAGGAGTGGGGAGGGGTGACTCAGCCTGTTCCAGAGTTGTCTGGTATTTTAGATAATCAGCCTACTCTTTTAAACTGCAGCCAATGTGGCATGCAAGAACGCTTGCCTAGGTCAAGGAGAAACTGTTCTCTCTCCCGCTCTCACACAGCTAATGTTGGAGAGGCAAATGCTGCTGCACAACCAAACGGCTTAGCTGGCGCTTTCTAAATCCATAGCTCCCTGCACAATGCACTCCCAGCACACACTTCAGGAAGAGTACCATAGCTTGAAACTTCAATGTCACCTCTTTCTTATCTTAAATTCACTTTTGTGGCCTGAGGTATCTTGAATGGGCATTTCTAGGTATCAGAAGAAAATGCAGATTTTATAGGCAAAGTTTATCTGTTTGAAAACAAATAAACAAACGGCAGTCCACTGCACACGAGTTCCAGGGATGCGATTCATCTGAACACCCATAGTTGACAGGGTGTATCAAGGTCTTCCCCACTTATTCAGGTTGACAAGCTCTGGCTTATTCTAGCACAGAATGAAGCCAATAGCAGCATTTGCTCTTTCCCCAGCATCTAGCCTGAAACATTTATTCTTTTTATTATTATTATTTTGGAAGAGACGTGCTTTCTATGTGTCATTCCGCTACTTGGACAATCAGAAGTAAATGAGAAGGTATTCATAGCAAGAATTACTCAGCAGGGCAGCCTGAAGGAAAGGGAAGAAAGACAAAGATAGGTCTACAGTCCTTCTTGTTACTTCCTTTCACCATGGCAGAAAAAAGATTTCAGTGGGCTTAACATACTCCAGTGGGGAGAGGACAAAACAAGGCACTAGGGAGACAGATGAAACCTAAAACCATGCAGGAAAGTGTTATGTCTCTTAGTATAATGCTGCAGTGGTTTCATGCAGCCCAGTCTCAAAGACTCCTTTCAAACCAACCACTATCACAAATTTCAGGGTCAACATCAGGATCTGCAAAGTGGCTTCTTGATTTCAAGCAGCGTGTTTTAAAGACTCTGACCATGAAGCTCCTTATTGCCAAGTCTTTTGTAGCCCACCCGGCATGCCTTTTCCTCCTTTACCTCTCGTTAGCTAGACATTTTTTGTGGGGGACAGCATTGACACTGGGAAGGAAAGCTGGACAAACACTGACTTTCAATGTTGGATTGCAGAAATGTGTTTTCAGTAAACAGTGCAAGAAATCTTGAGCTGGGAATGAATGGGATTCTACTGTAGCTAACCCTACTGTAGCTGTGTATGCAAGTTAGACAACATCCAGTGTGATATAGTGGTTTGAATGGAGGATAATGACTCTGGAGACCAGGCTTTGAATCCTCCCCCAGCCACAGAAAGCCACTGGATGATCTTGGGCAAGTCATACTCTCTCAACCTCAGAGGAAAGCAAAGGCACCCCCCCCCCAAACAAACCTTGCCAAGAAAACCCCATGATAGGTTCTCCTTGGGGTGTCACCATAAGTCAGAAATGACTAAAGGCTCACAACAACAACAACAACAGCAATCCGGGCTGCCTTACTGAGCATGCATGAACAGCTAAACAGAAAAAAAGGGTGAGAGCAGAGAAGCCTGACTACCCAGCTACCTCCAGCATGTTAAAAACCATAGATTTACAAGTCTGGCCATCAAAACAAAAATCTTAAGAGAAGTGGAAGTCGGTGAAAGACAAAGTAGTCACTGGGTACATTTTGGAAGAAGCCTTCAAGTAGAGTCTACAAGATTCAAAGTGCTTTTGTTTACCTATGCCAGGCTTGCCTGATCTGGTTGTTTCATTTCACTTGTGAATATTGTTAGATTTGAATAAAAAATCTGCTGAAAAATGTTGAACTGCTATCCCTTTTCAGTGTTGGAACCTAGATCCATTTTTTCCATGTTGCTTCTGACTCTGGTACCAAATTTTCTGTTAAAGAATTAATGCCCAGGAACAAATCTATTTGATTAACTGAGGTGTACTTGAATATTTATGCTTCCAAAGAAAAGAGGCAGGCAAAGTTCTGAAGAGAATGTGAACATAGCAAATATAAGTTCTTGGTGTGAGCAATTTTCATTGTCTTTGCAATGCTAGAAATTTGGAGATGGAAGCGGTATTTGGTTTGGAGGGACGAATTCTAATGGAGGGATGTTCTCATTTTGTCCCCCTTGTAACTATACCTGATTAAGATTTTTTTTAAAAACAGTACCAGCTTATGTAAGACTACTCAGAAGGTAGTTTTATTGTTTTTTAACAGGGCTTACTCTCAGCTTAGCATGTGTAAGATTTCAGTCAGCAAGATTCAAATAAGTGAAACAGTCAATCAGATTTTCTCTTTGTCTGTTGGAATAGCACAGTGGCAGAGTATGCAACATTTGCTGACCACTATTAAACATTTGTGTATGGAAATGCTTTTTCATGGGCTTAGCTCCATCTAAATTTAACACTGGGAACTGAGAGTGAGGAAAGTCCAGAACGGTTTGGTGAGGATATATGTTCACTACAGAGCCTGGAAGGAAAAATAATAAAGTAACATGCCAGTCTGTGAGGTCAGAGAAGTAAATAAGTTCCACTGAGTCCAATGTGGGTTAGTGCAAAGCAGGTGGGTATAGCATGAGGAAAATTTTGGCCCAGAGCACAGCTGCTGTGAAAATGGTAAATGCCATTTTGGACACAATAATAATTGGAAAAGGGAGTGAAAAATAACACTGCAAAGAACATACTGTCCTCATACAAGTGTATCATTTGACCACATTTGGAATACCGTGAACCATTCTGGTCACTTGTAATGGCAAAAACGTTAGAAATGGAGAAGGAGTAGAGAAGAGCAAGCCAAATAATCAAAACAACTAGAAGATTTCTCTTGTGAGGAAAGGTTCAGGCCTCTTTAGCTTAAAAAAAAGATAAGAGGGCATGAGAGAGCTGTCTAAAATGACGCAAGGTCTGGAAAGAGCAAACAGGGAACCTCCCCTTCCTCCTTTTCATAATACTTAAACTTGGAGTCGTCCATTATTGGTCGTAGTTTGCACTTAATTAACTCAGCAGGCTCAGGCAAAAACAGACTGCTGAAGCCTCTCTCAGCTGGAGCGTTCTTCCTCATTGATAAACTTTTCCATCTTGACCATGCTCTTGGGTTGCTTGGCTGCATGTGTCCCACTTTTCATCTGTGAAAAGTTAGAAGGTATGCAATCGCCAACCTCCTCTAAATAGAGCTTGTCAATAATAAATAAATAAATAAATAAATAGCCCTGTGATAGAGTCAACATAAGCAGCAGTTGACTTAATGTGACAACAGCAAAGTTTAGACCTGAATGCCTACAATCTTTACAGCATTGGCTTACATAGATGAAAATTTCAAAAATGGAAATGAAACAATTTCACAAAGACCTTCTGGTATCAGAATTAAAGTGAAGTCTGTTACAGCCCTAGGTACCTTCAAAACCATGCTGGCTGGGAGTTGTAGACCCATAAAGCAACACTTCCAGCCTCTGCTTTATAAGACAGGAGAAGCTCCTTAAAGAAATAAAACACTCCACTTACATAGAGGTCATACTATGACCTATGGACAGTCTCCAGTCCATATCAGAGCCCTCAGTGTTAGTTTTATAAAGCAACTTGCCTCTTGGTTTTATAATGTGAGCAAAATATAGGGGGCCTATTTTAGGTAAGCCATAGCAGAGCACCATCTGCTGGAACTGTGAAATGTGTGTGTCCACAGACAATAAGAAATATCAGAAAGATTGTTCAAGTTTCTCCACTAGAGCATCTGGGCCTTCAGCCAGGTTTATGACAGGCAGAACTTCAGAGAGTGAAAATTTTCCATCTACTACTGATGGGAAAAGTTTTGCTCGCTGACTTTTCTCATTTCATGCAGCTCTTACAGGAAAGGAAGCCTTTTCAGAAAGAAAATTATAAACCTTAGATGGAAGATAATTGGATATTTTGGGATATAGATGGGCACATTGCTTGATTGTTCAGCTTTCCATGCTTGGTGTATGACCTGACTTCACTACAAGGAGAGAAACAAGTTTGCATCAATTCCATAACCCCATTATACTGTAACTTAATTTCAATGTGAACTGCTTGGCTACACTGAATATTATACTAGTTGTTATCAAGACAGTTGCTGGATCAGAGTGTTTAAAAGTATGACTAAGGAATTAGACGTCCCTGATTCCAATGCTAGCAGTGACTTCATTGGACAACCTTCATCCAAATGTTTTGGCCTACAGCTGCTATCAGTACATAGCAACGTGGCCCAAGATAAGGGATTCTGCGAACTGTAGTCCAAAACATCTCAAGAGCCAACAATTCCTTGTCCCTGTTTTAGGCTAACCACTATTTCTGAGATTCAAGATACTCTGCTTATGTTGATAATTTTAGTCTACCTTTCAGGGTAAGATTAACAGAGATAAAGGGTACAAAGTACATAGAAAGGAGTGAATGGCTTATAAATACTAGAGAGGCATATGACTGAGGGGCATACATGGCTGTGTAAGGCTGGTAGTCACCAACCTGCTTAGCATTCAGCTATTAGAATATCTTGCACAAATGTTTTAACTAACTTCCCACAGAAGGAGAAAACCAAAGAGAAGAGAAACAATGAAAAAAGAGAAGCTGAGCAGGAAATATCACCTATTGCAAATGGATCTGTTGGAGTACTTCTAAATTATATTGCTATCTTGAATTGGTGCTAACCTGAAGTGTTGGCGGTTGCCTTAATGAAGAAAGAATGACAGATCTGGTTCTTGTAATATACTGTACCTCCTAGTGAAGTGAAGAGACTGAAGTGAAGAAGACGTTTCCCTGTTTAAACAAATGAAGGTCAACTGAAGTTCATTTGATTCTCACACACATGGTTTTGTGGAATCCCATATGCATGGCCCTTTGTAATTCTGTTTCTAGATCATCCTCTTTGCCATTGTTATGTCCTTCTGTGTTCACTCCCTTTCAATGTTTTCATAACTGCTTTTTTTTCTGTTACAGTCTTGCTGCTCTTAAAACAATACCATTGTTATTTAGTATTACAATCACTGATTTAAACCATCCAAGTTGTATCCGTGGATACACCTATAAGCAGATGTGTTTCTTTTAGGTCTTTCAATGAACCCACTTTGGACAGATATAGAGCCTGCCTTCCATACTCCCACTTTATAGTTGTAGCCTGTGTGTGTGTGTGTGTGTGCATGCGTGCGCGCAGGCACGCACATGTGTTACTGTGAATTGAAAGGCACCACTGTGTTGCTCATATTTTGAATGGTGCTTTTTTCCCTAGGGTTGCTGTCAAGGAAAGCCATCAGGATTGGCACTTGGTGCTAGAGTAGCTACCAGGGGTTTCCCTACAATTATGGAGAGCAAGCTATCTGCTTCAGGTAGCAAATTTTGGATATCTTGAAAGTAGAACATATCTTTAGTTGGTTAATTTAGTGTTTCATTTCTGTCTTAGGTCCCAAAATAACTTGACTGGCCTTAGGTACTCTATCTTGTACCTTGAATTAGCTGGGGGCCTTTTGCTATTCTACTTCAGACAGCAAGATGTCTTAGGGTAGCTCTGGTTGCCAGGGTCATGGCTGGAGTGTCTCGCAATGCTGCTAAGCTTGTATTTGTTTCAACAGCTACTGTGATGGTGACTGCTGGATGAGCCTAGAATTGCTGTTATGTTATGACGGTATGTTAGCTCTCACAGGATCGCCCACCAGCTGCTTTAACTGTGGCCAGCTGTCTGTACAGAAGAGAGCCTGCATGGTGTAGAGGTCTGAGCATTGGACTACGACCCTGGAGACCAGGGTTTAATTCCCCACTTTGCCATGGAAACACATTGGCCCTTTTCGCACGGCATTTGCCATGCAAAAGGGCCCCTGGAGCATCGCGCGACTGCGAGGAACGGTCCTCACGACACACTCGCAGTCGTGTGATGCTTCAGGGGCTGGCAGCTGCCAACCGTGCACCATTTCATTTTTGGCTATGAGCCGAAAATGGTGCGCCATCACGCATTGCTCCAGGGCCCCGCACACACTTGCAGTGCGTGCGGAGCTCCGGAGCCCCGGCACTCATGCTTCCTGCCCCAGCACAGCCTTGGAAAATCCCAGGCTGCACTGCGGAAGGAAGAGGAGGGGCTCTCGCACGAGCAGGCGGCAGCTGCGAAACTGAAGGAACCGGGACGCGAGAGTCTCTTGGAAGAGGCTGCTTGCACGATCCCTGCACCCCAGCTCCGCAAAAAAGTGAGTTGCAGAAAGGGCCATTGGGTGACCTTGGGCTCATCACACACTCTCAGCCCCAGAAAACCCTGTGATAGATTCATCTTAGGGTTCCCATAAGTTGGAAGCAACTTCAAGGCGCACAGCAACAACAATCTGCGCAGAAATTCTGAAAGAGAAGACGAGCTCAAGTTGAAAGAAGGAGGTAATTTCATGTGTCCCCCTACCCCACATGAGTGAAGAATAAAACAAACAAACCTTATTCATTCCATCTGTTTTAGTTAGGAACATGAATGGAAATTTAGGGAAATGATTCTGAAAGGGAATTCACTCATCTTTTACTTCCAGTGGCTACTGGTGGCTCCCATCTATGTCAGTGGGCCAATTAATCCACCCTAGGTTTTAATGCAAACTTTAACAAAGCTATATAGTGCTCATTGCTATCCCCAAAAATAGGTTTAGATCAAGCTAAAACCTGAGGGGGATTTACCACCCCACCAGTACCCCACCAGATTGGAGCCACTTGCCATCAGTGTTTGTATCTGTTGGATGAAATAGTTCAATGGTCTGAAAAAGTCTCAATATACTTAGCCAGAAATTTATCCAAACATTTCAATAACTCAACACAATTTTAAATAGGTCCACCAATCATTCTTTTCTTTGGGGGACTTGGAAACTTGTGTGGAGGCCTGTATGGTGGTTTGAACAGAACTGTTTTGGTTTGATTTTGTCCATAAGAAAACCTGTAACATGTGAAAGGAACAATCCAATTTCTTAGTATTTGTAATACTGTTACATGTCTTCAAATTGATTCTGGCATATGGCCATCCCGACCTAGGTTTTTCTTGGCAAGATTTATTCAGAGGAGGTTTGCCACTGCCTTCCTCTAAAGCTGAGAGAGTGTGATTTGCCCAAGGTGACCCCAGTGGCGTTCCATGGCCAAGGGGGATTCAGATTGTAGTATGCTATTATCCTAGTGCAACATTCAAACTGCTATACTTTGCTGGCTCAGCTAAGATAAGTGGTATGAAAGCATTCATTACATAGGGGAAACAGGTGATCACTGGAATTGGTGCCACCCTTCTGACCTCCATAATTTGAACATGTTTAAGGTTGCAGATAGGGCCAACAGATGTAATTCTCAATCCCTTCCCTCCTACACACAGTCTTTTCTTCACAAAGTGAACATTTGTGAAGGCTTCAGATCTGCAGAGCTTTTATCTACCTTATCGAATAGTATCAGCCAATAATTTGAGAAATAGTTCCTTGGATTTTTTTTTCAGTTTTCTTCATTGCTAAACATTTAATCCCAGTACACATTATCTTGGGCCATTTCTGCACTACACTGTTGTAGTGCTATTATTCCACTTTCAACATCCTATGGAATTCTGGGGAATTCTCTCTGGCTGAGAATTCTGAAGGCCCTTCCCTAAACTGCAAACCCATAGGATATTAAAAGTGGAATAATAGCACTATAACAGTGTAGTGCAGAAATGGCCCTGAATCCACATTTACAATATCTTGAAATCTACATAAATAATTCATTATGGAAGAATTTTTTTTAAAATGTGCACATTTCTTTATGTTTCTGATGGGAGGAACATGAGTTTTTAAAACATGGAATGCAGGTAAAAGAAAGCAAGACCGAAAGACTTTTCCATGCCTACATATAGCCCCCAATAATGGTGAATTCCTACATAACCATCCATTGTATTAACTGAAATAGAAATGTAACAAAAGACCTGGCCCTGAAGATATAATCTGTACAACTGCCATTTAAAATAGTCGACAACAGATGCGCACTTAGATGTTTCATTTGTACACATAAGAATGGCGAAATCATTTGTACAAAGTATGCCAGGATCAAACCAAGACCATCAGGAGCAAAACCAGGTTTGTGTCCCACATTCTAATATTCTAAGTGAACATACCAGAGCTTGTTTATTCCATAAACTGCCCCACATATTTGTGTCTGTGTATCACACACAGATGGCTTTGTACTGCCAGTCTCTGTGCTGCTTAGTCACAAGGTAAGCCTGTGCTTGCTTGTAGCCTCAAGGTGAAGTGATGCATAGTTTCAAAGATGAGAAATAGAAAAGAAGCTGTGGGATTTTTTGGTTTTGTTTTGTTAAACCCTTCGACTGAGGCAAAATATTTTTTGCTTTGTAAATTTATTTTCAGCCCTGAAGTTATTTGTGCAGATGTAGTACGTACACTGTACAAATAATACAACAAACCTCCATCCATGAAGCTATCCAGTAATCAAAAAAAAAAAAAAACACCAGTGAGAAAGTTCTGTATGTGCTCCTTCTACTGGTTGTGATTTTTTTTTTTAATCCCTGGTCTTTTACATGAAAATAATGGCAATTAGAAAAAATCAACTGAAAGAAGATGGACTATGTATAAGGTTGCAGCTGTCTCTCCTGCATATCTTGCTCCCTCTTCCATGTTGGAAAGCTTGGGAAAGTGAATCCACCAGCCATTATGCTCAGTAGCCATGGTGACTGGAGCTTCTGAGAGGTGTAGGCCAAACTAACATTTTAGTGACGGATGGAGGATTCTTAGGCCCTTTCCGCATGCAGCCAGGGAAATGCTCCCTACCGCCACTCATCGGCTTTTTGGTGGGCTTGTCGCTCCGCACTGCTCCAGCGTCCAAAATGGTGGCTTCCGGTTGGTGGAGGCTCTCCACCAACTGGAGAAGCTCACCAGCCTAAAGCCCACCCCTGGCAGATCTGCAGGCACGCACTAGTGCGCGCCTGCAAATCTGCACCGGAGCGCGGCGACGGAGCGACACGGGGTCGTGCGCTCCATACTTTCTAAAAACCTCTTAAAAGAGGTTTTTAAAAAGCATGCTGCACGACCAGTTCTGGTCGCTCTGGAGCAGACTGAGGTGCGGAACTACAAAAAGTAGTCTGCCCCAGTCCACTCCACAGTGCAGAAGAGCTCCGTTGGAGGTCGCTCTGCACCGTTTTATAGGCCAGTGCGGAAAGGGCCTTAGAGTTATAGTCCAAAAAATAACATTTCCAAGCTCTCTACTAAATAATTCTCCACATAGATGTTTTGAATCAATCCCATTCCTTCTTAAGGTACTGGTGATCCCCTTCTCCCTTGAAACTATAAACTGCGTTTGTGGTTGCAAAGTGTGTCTCCTTATCTCTGAAACAAGAAATGACAGGGAGATTGGCGAGAGAGAATACAAAGGAGGGTGTGGTAAGCAACAAGCTATGCCAGTATCACTCTGCATCTCTCCACATGCCAGGAAAGCAGTAATCACACAAACCAGTAACTAATCTGTGCAGTGGATCTTGTGCATAGAAAAATGAGTAAGCAATCCATAGCATATATGTTATCAAGACCTAAATCCAATTATTCATCCCATCTAGAGCAGACTGATTGCATTAGTGCAAACTTGTAAGTCAATACTTATGTCAGTTTCATTGATTCGATGGTCTACTCTAGTTGGACTATCAACTAGATTTCAATCAGGGATGGGAACCATGTAGCCCTCTAGATCTTGTTAGACTGCAGCTACCAGCATTGCTTACCACTGGCTATAGTGGCTAGCACTGCTGGGTATTGTAGTTAACCAGAGGGACAAATAATTCCCACTGCTGATTTAGATTCAAGTAGCCAATGGATTTGAGTCCACGAAGATACTTTCTTGAGGCACTTTGCCTAGAAAGAGGCTTAGGCTCTTTCCGCACCACCCTCCCGACCCACCATGGGGATGGGAGAAGGACAGGACCACAACGATGTTTCTGCATGATGTCATCATGGTCCCGTCCTTTTCCTGTCCCCAGGCAGCACAATCATGGATTAAATCATTGGTGAGTTTTCCCCATCAATGACCTGCAATCATCCCACCATCACAGACCTACCTGTCCTGCAGAAGCCTGGGAAACGCAATGGCTGTGCTTCTTGCCCCAGCGCAGCCTGGGAAGGTACCCCCTTGTGCTGCAGAAGGAAGAGGCGTGGCCATTGTTCTTCCTTCACTATGGAGCCAGCCAGAATGGAGGGGAATGCTCCCATCACGCTCCCCTCCCTGCAGAGTCAATACTGGAATCGTCACCGGAGGACTCCATGAAAAGGTAGAGTACAGAAAAGGCCTGAGAGTCCTGAGTGCACTTTCTAAGTGCCTAAGATACGCAATCTCCATTTACTGACAGCATGTATCAGTCTCTCACCCATCTTACAAATCAGATCATAGTTGAGCCATTTACAGAAGAGGAGTTGTATAGAAGCTACACACACAATGACACTAATGCCCTTTTCAGACAGCACAATTATACCAGTTTGATGCCACAAACTGCCAATGCTGCATACTACAGACGGCTGGGATTTGTAGTTTGGTAAGCACTATAGTTTTCTGGCAGAGAATTCTAAATAACACATGCAGCTACCAATCCCAGGGTTCCCTAGGATGAAGCCATAGCAGTTAAAATGGGGATAAAGGGTTATGAATGTGTAACATGAAAGGAGCCTCAGTTGTACCTTTCCCTGAAGTTCCTGCATTGCCATAGGTCAGTGATAAGTTCTGAAGTGCCAGGTACTGATCATGCCAGTTCTCAGTGCCACAAGTGCGTGTGTGTGTGTGTGCGCGCACACACACACACATATCTAGGAGAGTGCAACATCCCAGCAGCTGTCTTGACGCACATCCACAAACCAGTCTGAGCAGTTTGGATTAACAGATCTTAATTCCATATTCAGGATCAAACCACCCCAAGATACTTTGCATCACAGCACAGGAAGCTCCACAACAATATATTGTTGTTGAGAAAATTCATTCTCTCCTCTTCCCCCTCCTGGCTAATGTGAGGATTACAAATAAGCAAAAAGGAAAGAGGGAAGCAGCAAGGGTGGAGGGATGGGGTAGAGAGATGAGATGTTGCCATCTTGCACTATCATCCCTGCTAAGCTAAATGTCCCAGGTCTTGCAAAATGTGGCTTCACAACAACCTTGTTGGCAGGATCCCCAGAACAGTTTTTAAGGTAGGGGTCTCAATATCAGCAAGCAAGTTGTTATTAATTTTGGCTATTTAGAGGTGTTTCCTGGAAGAAGGCATCATTGAAACACCTTTAAAAATGTGGACTCTTACAAGTAGAATGTGCACTTAGAAAGTGCACTCCATGTGTTCAGTGTACCTCCCCCCTTTCAAGTAAGTGTGCATAAAATAGATTTCAGGCAGCCTTTTATTATTTCTGGGAAGGCTCAGCAACAATTTGTTGTATGCCTTCAGGTTGTTTCTGACTTAGGCAAACCTAAGGTGAACCTATCACAAGGTTTTCTTGCCAAGATTTGTTCAGAGGGGGTTTGCTATTGCCTTCCTACGCTGAGAAGTGTGACGTGGCCAACGTCACCCATTGGGTTTCCATGGTCAAACAAGGATTTGAACTCTGCTTTCCTGGAATCCTAGTCTAACCCTCAAACTGCTACACCATCCTGGCTCTTCAACCACAATTGTTGTCTTAACATTTCTTAGTACTTGATCATTCAGTACACTTCTGGTTGATAATTCCTGTGGAGGCGCAAGTTGGGTTGCTGGTCCAATTTTGCTGGATCATTTTAGTCCAGACTTGCAGGGGTCAACTCTCCTGTTTTTTTTCTCCCATTCTTGGGTTCACGACTGTTGGTTTGAGGAAAGACACATCTGGGCCTATGGGAAATAAGGAAAGTTCACTGTTGAATCTGGGCAGAGACTGGTTAATTAGAAGCTTTGACCAGGAGGGGAGGAGAGGAACATTGAAATCTACCACAAATAAATTATAGGACACTTTTCCTTTCAGATTATAAGAAATAGTAGTTACAAATGACAAGGAAGGGTTTCTAGGCAACTGTGATATTGGAACACGTGGAAAAGGCCTTGGAGAAGCATTACTTACTCCAAGCTGTTCAAAGAATTACCCAGTTCATCTCTTCCCTTCCATCTCATATTACTTTCAGGCCATTTAACCATTACAAAACATCACCAAGCTCTTGTAGTGTTCACTGCTCTCTTGAAATGAATCCCCAAAGAAGGATTTCAGTTTTAGCAAGCGACGTTACAATAGTTGCATTTTGATCAACTTCAGCTAGAGCAAAATAATAAACAGCTCACTCAGCATTTTATCTGAGAATCTTGAAACAGCATGTCAGGGCTGCGTCTTTAGACATAATCTACCTAGGAGATTATCATGGTGTGGCTGCAGGATAAGCTTGTGAAGCCATTACATGTGTTTACTCCCTGCCTGCAAAACACCTCAGCTGTCCCTGGAAGTCTTCCATGCCACGTGAATTATTCATGAGGGTTTAGGAGATCTCTGGTGTGGCATGGCAGCCAGCCTCTGGGTGATCAAGCAGGCCTTGCATTTAAATCAAGGAGCACATGGAAAGAAGCAGAGGAAGTTGAAGGACAGCTTTTTGATACACACATTCACACGTGCATGCACACATGCACATATACGTCAACAGTAAGCATCTCAACGATTGGTCTTAATTCTAAAGCAACAAGATCCAGAACAATCCAGTAGAGTTGTACTTCTTGCCTTTCCTTCAGCAGTAAAAATTCTTACCGAAGGGGCAATGGGGTAGGATGGTAGTCATCCATGAATCCTTGTGGAGCACCTGCATCCAGTTCGTTAGTTCTGCATGCTGATTACTACTTAATGTCACTACTAATTAATCAAGTGTGAAATCTCTGCCCCTGTTCCAGCACTATTCAGAGATTGGTACAGTCTCAGCAGAGAGCCAGCATGGTGTTTTGGTTTGAGCACTGGACTATGACCCTGGAAAGCAGAGTTTGAATCTCTGCTAGGACATGGAAACCCAATGGGAGACTTTGGCCAAGTCACACTCTCTCAGCCTCAGAAGACAGCAAAGGCAAATCTCTTCCTGTGATAGGGTTGTGCTTGTTGTTGTGTTTCTGACTTATGGCAGCCCTAAGGGATACCTATTACATGGTTTTCTGGGGGCTGAGAGTGTGTGACATGCCCAAGGTTCCCCAGTGGGTTTCCATGGCCGAGCGGGGAATTGAACCCTGGTTTCCGGGCTCATGGTCCAGTGCGCAGATCACTTCACCATGCTGACTCTCGGAGTTGCTATAAGTCAGAAACAACTTGAAGGTACAGAACAACAATAATAACACAGGCTTTCTATTGGTGCAGTCCTTCATCAATAGAGTGGAATAAACCCCTTAGTTTCAATAACGGAGAGCTGTTTTTAACTACGTTAACACCAACTCTCAGTTGAGCTAAATGTTAAGAGAAACATGTACAGGAAATGGAAGAAGGGGGAAACCACAAAAGAAGAATTTAAGCAAGTAGCCAGGAGATGTAGGGAGGAGGTCAGAAAGGCTAAAGCAAAGAACGAACTTAGGCTGGCCAGAGACATCAAAAACAATAAAAAGGGCTTTTTTAAATATGTCTGTAGCAAAAGGAAAAAGAAGGAGACAATAGGGTTGCTGCGCAGAGAAGATGGTGAATTACTAACAGGGGGAAGAGAAAAGGCAGAACTACTTAACACCTTCTTTGCCTCAGTTTTTTCCCAGAAGGATACAAGCACTCAACCTGGCGGTTGGGGAGCAGGTGAGGAAGCAGGAGAAATGAGGCACATAATAGGTAGAGAGGTAGTACAGGAATACCTGGCCACACTGGATGAATTCAAGTCTCCAGGGCCAGATGAATTGCATCCTAGGATATTAAAAGAACTGGCAGAGGTCATTTCGGAACCGCTTGCTATAATCTTTGAGAAATCTTGGAGGACAGGAGAAGTTCCAGCAGACTGGAAGAGGGCAAATGTTGTCCCCATCTTCAAGAAGGGGAAAAAAGAGGACCCAAATAATTATCGCCCAGTCAGCCTGACATCAGTACCCGGAAAGATTCTGGAGCAGATCATTAAGCAGTCAGTTTCCAATCACTTAGAAAGCAACGCGGTAATCACGAGAAGTCAATATGGATTTCTCAAAAATAAGTCATGCCAGACTAATCTTGTCTCTTTTTATGATAGAGTTACTAGCTTGATAGCTGAAGGGAATGCTGTGGATGTAGCATTTCTCGATTTCAGTAAGGCCTTTGACAAAGTTCTCCATGACATTCTTGCAAAGAAGCTAGTAAAATGCGGGCTGGACAGGGCTACTGTTAGTTGAATTTGTAATTGGTTGACCGACCGAACCCAAAGGGTGCTCACCAATGGCTGCTTTTCATCCTGGAGAGAAGTGACTAGCGGGGTGCCACAGGGTTCTGTCCTGGGCCCAGTGCTGTTCAATATCTTCATCAGCGACTTGGATGAAGGAATAGTGGGCATGCTCATCAAATTTGCAGGTGACACCAAATTGGGAGGGGTTGCTAATACGCCAGAGGACAGGATCAAAATTCAAAATGACCTGGATAGATTGGAGAGCTGGGCCAAAGCTAACAAAATGAAATTCAACAGAGAGAAGTGTAAGGTCCTACACTTAGGCAGAAAAAATGGAATACAGAAATATAGGATGGGGGACACGTGGCTGGATAGCAGTACGTGTGAAAGGGATCTAGGACTCTTAATAGACCACAAGCTGAACATGAGTCAGCAGCGTGATGCGGCAGCCAAGAAAGCCAATGCAATTCTCGGCTGCATCAATAGGAGTATGGTGTCTAGATCGAGGGAGGTACTGGTACCACTCTACTCTGCTTTGGTTAGACCTCATCTTGAATACTGTGTCCAGTTCTGGGCACCCCAATTCAAGAAGGACATGATCAGGCTGGAGCAGGTCCAGAGGAGGGCAACCAAAATGGTGAGAGGCCTGGAAGACATGCCCTATGAGGATAGACTTAGAGAGCTGGGTATGTTTAGTCTGCAGAAGGGAAGGTTAAGAGGGGACATGATAGCCATGTTTAACTATTTGAAGGGATGCCATGTAGAGGAAGGAGAGGGCTTGTTTTCTGCTGCTCCAGAGACCAGAACAAGGAGCAATGGATTCAAGCTGCAGGAAAGGAGATTCCACCTGAACCTCAGGAAGAACTTCCTGACTGTCAGGGCTGTCCGGCAGTGCAATATGCTGCCTGGGAGTGTGGTGGAGTCTCCTTCTTTGGAGGTTTTTAAGCAGAGGCTGGATGGCCATCTGTCGGGAGTGCTTTGAGGGTGTTCCTGCATGGCAGGGGGTTGGACTGGATGGGTCGTGTGGTCTCTTCCAACTCTACATTTCTATGATTCTATGATCACTGTGGTTCTTGTGGCATCTGAAACAGCAAAAACAAATGCTCTTTCAATACTCCCCCTTTTCTTTGTTTTTTTGTGGGTTGGGTGGGTGGGGGCAATTTTATCTTGAATGTATGCAAATACAGGCCCCTGGCCCTCACCACCTCTCACTTGTGACTTCTTTGGTACTCCCATTTCCATCCCACCCCAACATTAAAATTTGAAATGGATTTATAATTTGTAATATAATTGTCAAACTGGACTATAAAAGTCTGAAAACTTACATTGAAATTCTCTCTTTGTAATCCACAACACGTCTTCAGAGATCTTCGGATGAAGCCCTGTTGCATGTCCCAACACCTCATAACGTTAGACTGATAGGTACACATAATAGAGCTCTCTCTGTAGAAGCGCCTCAACTGTGGAACTCACTACCCAAGGAAGTTAGGTTGGCATCATCTCTTTTAAGCTTCTGGAGGGTGGCCGAAACAGTGCTGCTGTTCCTCACGGCAGTCAGTATTTGAAACTGCTGTTTTAACTGCTTCAAAACTGGATTCTAGGATTGTTTTTAGACTGCTTTTTGGAGCTTTTCAAGAATATTTTATTGTGCTTTAAAAATCTTTTTATCTTTGTATTACTTTAATTGGTTTTTATTTATTCATCTCATCAGGAACCCTTTGGGGCTGGGACGTGATATAGAGATACTTAAATAAAAAAATCTAAATGTGCATGTATACACGCACATATATAGAGAACGGTGAGGGTAAATATGTAATGCTGCATAAGAAAACAGAAGCTATGACACTATATTGTATCATTGGATTACCCATAATCCACCAAAGACATTAACTGCTCTAGCTGATCCTATCAATATTTGAATTGTTTGTTAGTCCAGTATTTTTCATGTAATAGCTGTCAATGCTAAAAGGAAACACAAATAAATGGCATACTGAATATATCAATTGGCAAAAAATACACTTGTGTTTATTGTAAAGGATGCTGCTGCAGAAATTATTTATCAAAACCTACAAAAACAGGCATATGTGTATTATACCCACATATGTTTTTATGCATCATAATTATAGACACCACTTTGGGGTGGCTGGGTTTTTTATTTGTTTTATTTTTCTTTTTTAAAATAGAGCTGTTTTTTCTGCTGATCACCACAATTTTGCATGACCAGCCATTGCTAGCAGATACCATATTAGTGCCAGTGAGAGAAACATGCAAGAGTCCAAGTATTAGTGCAGTGCAAAACTAGACCAGTGCTGAAACATAAACAAATTATTCTACTTTCCCAACTAAATATTTAACACTACTGTTAGCACTTGTTTAGCACTACTAATTGTACTTAGTTAGCAATACTAGTTGATATGGCCCTTCTGTGTGTGTACATTCAAATCATTACCAACTTATGGCAACTCTTAGGTGAACCTATCAAGGGGTTTTCTTGGCAAGATTTTCTAAGATGACATTTGCAATTGCCTTCCTCTGTAGCCAAGGGAGTGTAACTTGACCAAGGTCACCCAATGGATTTCCATGGCTGAGAAAGAATTTGAACCCAGGTCTCCTGAAGCTGTAGCCCAGCACTCAAGCTACTACCCCATACTAGGTCATGGCCCTGGCCTAAGGTTAAAAATCTACATTAGAACAATAAGACAGGAAAGGAGGAATATTACATTACATGCCGTAGAGGAGTACCAAATAGCTATGTAAGACCATGGCACAGGCAACAGTTGATTCAGACTACAAATCCCATAAAGTTCACACAGCATAGACATTGATCAGTGGTTATGGCAGTAGTAGCCCAGAACTTCTGGAGAATGTTAGTTTGCTAACCTTTGTGCTGCAACAAAATTTAGTGGGGAACTCAATGGAATTTGCTGCAGCACCATCTTTAATGAGAGAGCCAGTTTGGTGTGGTGGTTTGAGCATGGGACTATTACCCTGGAGACCAAGATTTAATTTCCTGCTTGGCCATGGAAACCCAGTAGGTGACCTTGAGTGTGTCACATACTCTCAGCCCCAGAAAACCCCATGATAGGTTTGCTTTAGGGTTGCCATAAGTCAGAAACAACTTGAAGGCACACAAAAACAAAAAACACCTTTAACACATCCTTGCTGATCATTTTAGACATTTCAGACATATCCTTCTGTCTTTTTTGTCCCTTAGCTTCCAGCTGCTCCATATCTGGCTCAATCTATGTCACCTTTTATCACTGTTCCACTTAAGTGATAGCTCTACAGCCTCTGCTCTTCCTCTGACACTCCATCTATTAACTCTTTGTGTAATCCATTGCATGGCCCAAATTTACTCTCTTTTTTCTGCCTACCATGTCTGCTACTTTGTAATCACGTAGAATAGTTGCACCCACCCCTGGATGTCCAAATATTTTTGTACTACATCACCTTTGAACATTGATTGAGGAATGAGAGTGATAGAGATTGCAATCCAACAACATTTGCAAACAGTAAAAGAATATCAAGATTTCCACAGGAACATCTTTAGGGGGCTGTGATGAGCAAAAGAAAATACAGAAAATAACTGGTTTGAAGTTAGGAGTTAAGAAAATGAGATACCTAGGAGTAAATATAATGGGAACATCTTGTGCCAGGGGTATGGTGTGTTGTTACTATGTGCAAGGGGTTATAAAAGTAACTTTTCTGGGCTACAACATCCAGATCTCCCCCAGCCAACAATCCTTATCACATGGTGGCAGAGAATTCAAAAAGCCTCTCTAATCTACAAATCACAGGATTCCATAAGAGGGAGCCATGGCTGCTAAAATGGCATCAGAGTGCTATAATTGGACAGTGTGGAAGAGATATGAGTTGTCTGGCTAGTTCTCCCTCTCTTATTTAGCAAAGACCATCCATTTATCCCATATCCAATGTGACAATTATCCCAACACTTTTTTGCAGTTCAATGTTTTCCACTACTCATCCATCTTCTGTCCTACTTTCTTTCTTGCCTGCCACCTACCTTTGTGCCTTCTCTTGCACCAAAGCTTGAAAAAGTTACTTTTTTAGACTACCATTCTCAAAGCATCTGGCTTTGGGATTCCAAGACTAAATCCCAAAAACTAATTTTACCAAGCACTGATGTATACTTCACCTTCCCTTATCACATCTATCTCTGTCCTTGTGTTTCATCTTACTGATCGCCGAAGTGTGGCACTGAAGTGCGGCACATTCAGATCATAATAACACCAGCATGAGTACCTGCTGACAACACAAAATAAATACCAACCAGATGTGTGATTAGAAGAACACAACAGCACATTTAGAATAGGTTGTCAATATTTTTTAATATGACTATGGCTGGCATCCTATTTGTGACTTCAAAGGTGTAAGTCCAACTTACATTGCATAGTTCACTTATTTGATCATTGTGGAAGTCAAAATTCTCTACTGAATGTGCAACAACCAAATTCTCTCTTCCTCAAAACCACCTTCTGAGCTGATGACATCGCACTCCAACGTAGACATTTACGGGCCAGTGGAAAGAAGGGAGGTAGGGTGGCCAAGCAGCATTCAGCTATGTTCTTACATCCACAGCAGCGACATGAACCTCTGGAATGTCTGGAAGACACCATGAAAGTCCCAGTGTATGCATCTCACTGCATGCCCAGTACTAGGAACATAGCTGGAGGCTGCTCTGTTGGCCCCCTGCTTCCCACCAACCAGTACATGGCCTATAGAAACTTAAAAGGTGTATTTACAAAGTGAGGGAGAAATGTATTGCAGTTCATATATTTATGATATATCTCCTGGATCTCCAGGATCTATCACATAGGCAGAACTGAACAGGGCTGACTTTTTAAACAGCTGTCGATTGGCCTGGTAATGCCCCTGCCAGTATGGATACTTTCTTCAGGGGTTCTAAACAGCACTACGTCTGTTCTCAGAGAATCGAAACACAGTAATTTGGGCATCCTGATGGACCCGAGGAGTGTTCAAAGTACATTTTGTGTTCTTGAACATTGAACAAGACATGATGACGATGAGCAATTACAGCTAAATGCTCCTTTGCAGGCCAGAGTGGGTAAAGATGAAACATTTATTTCCTGAACAGTTTATTGAATTAACAGAATTGGGTGGAAGACCTATGCTAAAATGTGTCAGCTAACTCAAAACATATGTCTTATAAAAGCCATCAGAGGTTCATTTAGACATGTGCTGCTGATAACTATCAGTTTAATTTGATACTTCCTACAGTGACATGACTGACGTCAGAACAGCTCTCTACTGCTGTGTTTCTGTTGAGACTCTGACATTGAATGAGGCTGTTGTTGCCCAGCTGCCTTATGGCATTAACATATTGCATTCCAGATTTTTAGAGAACCAAATGCTGAGAAAACTAGTGGAGTACAGAAAGTTCTCCTGCAAGCCATGCTTTCTCTAGTACATATGAAGATTTCTACGATGTCCTTCTTAGTCGCTGCGTACCACTCAAGGAAGCTTACAAAACTTTAAAGCTGTCATTAAAAAGAATAAAACAATTAATTCAGTAAAAATACAATAAACATAAAAACTAGGGCCCAAATCCTGTTGATGCTTTGTACTTAGAGAGGCATTTGGTTTTTAATATGTTGCGGAAGATGGAACCTTCAATGGGAGAGGTCATTTTTCTGCTTTATTGTGTTATATATGTTTTTAAAACTATTTTTTAAACTTGGATCTTTAACTTAAACAGAAAGCAACTCTGGTTTAATTGTGTTTTAACTTCTCTATTAACAATTTTTAATTCTGTTGCATTTTTAAATGGTTGCGAGCTGCTTTGAATCCCATGCAGGGAGAAAAGAGTGATAATTTGAGGCCCCTCCCTAAACTGCAAACCCCAGGATTCCATAGGATGTTGAAAGTGGAATAATAGCACTATAACAGTCTAGTGCGGAAATGGCAATAGCTAAGCAGTGAATCCTGCCCTGATCCCCTGATCCCCACTTATTGGTTGGCACTTCCGGAAATCAACAGGGGTCTGTTCCTTTGTTAACTTCGGAAACTGCTGACTAATGTCCCCACCCCCTCACACAAGCAACCTCTATTGCAACAGGCAGAAACAAGGTCCCTGTTGCAATCATGTCTTGCAAAGGAGATCACTCACACAAGGGTGTGTGAGTGTGTGAGAGAGAGCATCCGTCAGCCAGTTCTTGAGCAACAGGAGAACAGACCCCCATTGATCACAGCAATCTCCAGTGAGTGGTGACTGGAGGACTTTCACAGTCCCTATGTATTTCCTAAATGAAGGGATATGTAGGGACCATGAGTGCAAAGCAGTCACAAATGTGTAACTCATTACACATTCCTAACCAATAGGTTTCTGGTCAATATTTTTACAATTTTTTTTTCTCTGCTGGGAAAAAGTCCTTCAAAAAACATGCAGTTTGGGTTTCCTTCTGAGGGGAAAAACACATATTGTATTTTTGTACAGAAAATCACATTTGTGCAGAAAACACCATTTTTTAATGCAACCCTCTCATGCATTTTTCACAGAGAATAAGTCTTAAACTGCAAAGATTCTCATCTGTCGAGCATTCTCCTTGTCACAGTTTTCTGACACTCATGAAACCCCTTTTTCATCCATTACTCTACTATTTTTGAGTATTTTTTCCCATGTTACTAGCATTGTTTCCAGGGTTGCATGGGGTAGCAGTTTTTTCCAATAGTAGAGAGAGAGAGAGAGAGAGAGAGAGAGGGATGGTTTGGAGCCCTCAGAAGATACAAAATGGCCCATACACTGCATGTTGCCCACCCCTGCTTTAAATAAAAGAACAGCACTTTGCAGGCAAATCTTGTAAAGATGAAACCTCACCTTGAACTATGGACCTTCTGTGCATTGTATGCAAAACTATGCCTTTACATTTGTCACTAGTGTAGGAACCTGCCTCGATGTTGTTGGTAATGTTGATCAGAAATTTCGTTAAGGAGAGCTACCTTTGGGCTGGTTTCATCACAAACTACATTTACATAAAACTAAAATTTGGAAGTGGTGGGTGGATGTTTCTTGCCTTTGAGACTCTGAGACTTAATTTGTACATTTCTATAGACTCGTATAATATCGGCAATGGGCACGTAAGCTGCATAAACTTATATCACACTAAGGCAGGGATGGAGAGATGAAAGTGGGCAAATGAGGGACAGATCATGTCCCCATCTGTAGGCACAGCCCTCTGCAGGGTAGAGGAAATCCCCACATCATCAGGCTCCTGACCAAAGGGCCAAGTGGAAAAACGTCAAGTGGAATCAGTTTCATGGCTCCTCTTCTTTCTGTATGTGGAACACTTTTATAATTATGTAATGTTGTAATTAGGAACATAAATACCCTAGAGTAACCAGATCCTGTCTGTTCTTGGAAGCTAAGTAGAGTCAGCTCCGGTTAGTACGTGGGTGGGAAATTGCCAAAGTCTACCAGGTACTGTAGGCTGTATTTCAGAGGAAGAAATCGGCAAAACCACCTCTGAGTATTTCTGAGTATTCCTAAGAAAACCGAATGAAATTCGTGGAGTCACGATAAATCAACAGATGATTTGAAGGAGTGTGCATGCATACAAACCCACACAAATGTTATTTTGGTGTTATCTATGTTTCTGTTTCTAGGCTGGAATCCTGAATGGCTTGGCACAGTGTAGTAATTCCACGTAGAGAAGAATGCTACGGCTGGCCATTCACCACCCCCTAGACTTGCTGCAGAAGTGCTACAGCTTCCACACCACACCTCTTCAGAGGTCTCAGCAGGGCTGCCTTATCTTTAGGTACTTTAGGCATAGTGCCCAGGGCCTATGGAAATTTTAGGGCCTATGAAAACAGGGTTTGAGGGCCCACAAAAACATCCCTAGCAGTACATTGAGACAAGGCAGGAAGTCAAATACAAGACTGCCTAGGGCCCTATGAAAACCTTAATGTGACTCTGGGTCTCAGCAGATGATGCTGCAATCATTTTGTCCCTGGCTATGTGGAATCGCCAGATGCTTTGCCAATTTCCCCTGCTCTCCACCATCCATGGAATGGCCATAGGAGGCTGTAGTGGCTGTATGGTACATCGCAGTACTATTTCAGGATGGTGCTAGAAACAGGGGCACAGCAGGGGGTAGGCAATTTCAGAGGTCTGGGGGCTGTACCCTCCCCAGAGAACTCAGAGGGACAACCCATTCATCACCCATACCCTCCACACCAATACCCCCCCACAGCAAAACAAGGTTTTTTTGGGAGAGAAAAAAAACCAATTGTGTCTTCTAGAGGACATGATGTAGCATTTCATCCCATCCCCCCGTAGTCTTTCTTACCTCCACATGCCAGAAGTGACCAGATGGACAATGGCTTGAGTGCTATTGGTGAGTACCAACTAGTGCAGGGCCACTGTATCTATTCTTGAATGGTGGGAAGTCAACACATAGGGAAATCCCTCCCATGCAATGGGCCTACTCTAGTTGGGACTAACTAGATTTTCATTTTTAAAAATGGATTTGTAAAAGTATGTGCACAAAGAGAGAAAGGGAAAAGAAAGAGGAAAAAAGAATAAAAAGTAGGGAGTGAAGTAGAAGTACACCAGATATGAACATGGGCCTTGATGTTTATATGTACATCTCCAAATACCATTTTTTTTTCTAATATAAAGTTCATACATTGTAGTACACTCAACCAAAAAGAAGTAACCACTGAGCACCCTGCACCATATGCCACAAAGAAGTTATTATCTATTTGATTCAACCAACATGTAGCTGAAGTACACAGTTTCTGTTAGAACAGCATAATGAAGTCCAGTCCATCTGAAACTATCCATTTTTGTTGAAGCGCACATAGTTTCAGGTCTAACAAGATTTTAGATATGGAAGCTAGAGCAGTTCTCCATTGGCTAATTTGTGCAGGACAGTCTTAATTTTTTTTATTCCACTTAGCTCTTCATTAACATCAAATTTTAGTGCTTTCCAACAATGATGGATTATTCTAAATCACAAGTTCAGGCCTAGTTTTGGGGAGACGGTAATCAGACTTGCTTGACTGGATCACTTTTTTTCACTTGCGAGATTTTGTATTGTAGTTTATAATGGAATGACATGATCTGAGCAACTGTGGTTGATGCTTAGCACATCATGCTTAATTGTACCCTTTATGGTTTCTGACATTGAACGTCGTATTACAGCATGTCTTTCAGCTATCTCAGCATGGATGCTTCATTGTCGCCTATAACTTAACATGGCAAAGACAGAACTACTTATTTTTCCTTCAAAACCTTCTTTACAATGTGCATTTTCTATCACTATTAATTATGTTCCCATTTATCCTGTGAAGGAAGGAGGTAGACTTGGCTTTATTTTTCACTCTTTGTCTTTTGTTCCTCGCACTGAGGCTTTGGCAAAGCCATGTTGATTTTTTCTTTATAATATTGCCTGAATCTGACCTTTTCTTTCTACTTCCTCTGCTAAGACCTTAGTTCATGCCTCAGTCATTCCCCATGTTTGTTTCAATCTTCTATTGACTAGGCTTCCATTATTCATCTTAGTCCGGTGGTTTCCATTCTGCCACTAAAATTATCTTTTTGGCCGGTGTTTTGATCATGTTATCCCATGAACACTGGTTACCCATTCATTCTAGGATTCAATACAAGCTTCTTGTTTCAACGTTCAAAGCCCCTACATAACCTGACTCCCCCCGTCTTTCAGCCCTTATTTCTTTTTACCTGCCTGCTCAAGATCTGAGTTCTAGGAACTCTAGGCTTCTCCCCCAACCAAGGGCTCCTCTTCCTTGGCTCAGCTTTGTCCTTTTTTACTTGCTGTCCATATTCATGGAATTTCCTCCCTGAACATTTGCAGAGTGGTCCTGCCCTCGTTATCTTTAAACCTCAAAAACTTTTGCATTTTTCACAACTTTTGGTATTTTAGTTTGATAGTTTGTTTTACAATCTTGTATATTTTGACTATATGTATTTGTCAGTTTGCTTTTTATTATATTGTATTTTGTATATTTTATCTAGATAATTTGTTTTACAACTGTATGGTATAGTTTTATTATTCCTTCCTTCCCTCTGTGTGTGTGTGTGTGTGTGTGTGTGTACACATATATTTTAGATTATATGCCTTTGGCAGGACCCACTGTTTTTGTTACTTTACATGTAAAGTGTCATGTACATTGATGGTGCTATATTAATAAACTAGGAGGAAGAGGAGGAGGAGTGGGGGAGGCGGCCCTCTAATACCTCTGATATCTAGGGACAGTCCTTAAGTCTCAGGGATGAAGTCCCAGGGCCTGAGATTTCCTGCCTATTTGCCACGGATTGCTTGTTAATGCTTTTCTTTTCAGTCCTGAATAACTCTTGGAAAGTCTACAGAATTCACATTTTGATTAGGAAAAATTTGAAAATGCTAGTATTATTGTACCAAGTTCACACAAACTAAGATTTTCTCTCTTTCTCTCTCCTTCTGGCCCTTTCCACAGTAGCCTCTCATCCTGGCATGGAGACGGGAGAGGAGCAGGACTGCAACGACGCTTCTGCATGATGTCGTCATGGTCCTGCTCCTCTCCCATCCTCAGGCAGCACAATTGTGGATTAAATCATTGATGAGTTTTCCCTGTCAATAACATGCAATTGCACCACATCCCACATTTGCCTGTTCTGCAAAAAACTGGAAGCACAATGGTCCTGCCCCCGTGCAGCCTGGAAAAATACTTGGCTGTGCTGTGGAAGGAAGAGGCATGGCCATCGGACTCCCTTCCACAGGGAGCCAGTCTGGTGGAGACGGGAGTGCTCCTATCGCACTCCCTTCCCAGCAGAGCCACTGCTGGGATTGCCACCGGAAGACCCGCAAGAAGATAGGGTGCGGAAAGGGCCTCTGTCTCTCACCTTATACAGCAATGCAAAACCCTTGGAGTGTAAACATTTTATGTTTTCGAAGCAACTGTTTATTTAAAAAAAATGGGTTGCTGTGAGTTGACAATTAAAAAAAAAAGCAGTGCATCATTTATTTTGAAGAATGCCTCATGAACAGTTTTGGTGCTCTAGATCAATAGAAGACATCAAAGAACAACACCTTAATTGTTTCCACTGCCTTTATAGTGAGATATAAACAAAGTATGCTAAATGGAACTACACAGTAAACACACACAGCTTATTTTGACCCATGGGAAACAGTTATGTTGCTTCCTGTTTGAAACAGAGGAGCCAATGGGACAATCCTGCAAGTATCTCTTCAGGAGAACTGAGTTCAATGGGACATACCCCCAGATGACTGAGTATAGCATTGTGGCTTAACTCTGTCCCATATGAGTCCATTACATCACTCTGGGGAAAGTTTAATGCAGGTATGTGCCTGCTTGAGCACAAGGGATTCCCCATTCAGAATATGAAACCCTTTCCTGCAAATGGGAGCTTATTTATCTGAGAATAAATTTACATTTTAATTTAAATTAATGAGGCATGTATTATCCACAAGATCATAAATCAAAGCAAGGAATGGAGCAATGAGAAGATGTGCAACTATAAAGAGAAAAAGCATCCTATGTTTTCATGTGCAGTTAGTTTAGCAAGGGTGGCCATAAAACCCTGGTCTTTTCATCCAAGTACTACTCTACTAGTGGATGATTCTGAGTTCTGTTGCACATGAAGCAATACATCTGAGCCTCTATTCTTTAGGGGAATGTAACTGAAGACAGCGGATTCTAAACTGGGACAAGGGGGGACAATTACATTCTGCTATTTAGGCCATGTATTCACGTAGGCCAGTTTCACTTTTGTGTCTTCATTCCTTCCCAGCAGGGTTTTTTTAAAAAAAAAGAAAAAAGAAAAACAGAAGATATTCCAGCTGCACCAATTCCCTGACAAAGCATAAGCCAAATAAATACAAAGTATGCTTTACTTCTTGCTCACATCCTGTATCAGTGGCTGTTTCTCCACTGGAAAACATAGTAGCTCTTGTCTATTATACAGCAATAGTTCTTCTATGAATCTGCTTTAGTTCATTAACTAAAAAGAAAATCCAAAGGCTTATCCACCAATGTCAAGCCCAGTTCACTGACACTTGCACTAGAGCAAAAGCTATTCCTGCCACCTCATTAAATTTGTACTGTGAAAATTGGTATCTCTCCAAAACTAGATTCTCCTGTTTACACCAGATTGCCTGATTAACACTTCTGTTTAAGTCCTTAATAAACATTTCCCAGCTGCACCGTTTTGTCAAACTGCACATTTTTTTCCAATTATTGCCCTTAAAAAAAAAAATCCTAGCATCAATCCTAGAGCAACTATTGTTTCAGCAATCTGAGGTCTAAGAAAATATCGACCTTAATCTGCCCTAGATAATACCACCCTCACCGCTTTCCCCCGATTTGAGTCATTGTCAAGAAAACCATTTGACATTAGAACTGTCCACAAGGAGCTATAAATACAGCCTTAGTGGCAGGGTGTTTCTCTTGTGTAAAAGAGAGCTGAGTCCTTTGCATTTACAAGCTGGGTAACCTATAATACTCCTTTCCTACTTCGGGGGGCTTAATAGAGCTTGGAAAAATTAGTTTTTTGGACTACAAGTCCCAGAATTCTACAGCTAACATGGACACTGCTATGGGACTTATTTACACAATCCACACTTAGTGCATCTGGTATCATTCTTCACTACTAGAACCTTCTTGGTGGCTTCTCCTAAGATCTGGATTTCCCTTTCTTGTGTTACTCTGAAAATTGGGGGTATCTCGAGGACACCCAAACAGACTTCAATTTAAGGGAATTAACAGAGACACTCAAAGCTTGCGAGAGGTCAGGGCAAGGGATCTTTAACCCCCATGTCTACGGGGTCAGAACCACGCAAGAGTCAGAGGAACAGTCTAAAGTAAATTTATTAAAACTAACAAAGAAGATCACAATACACGTTAACAAATAATCCTACAATCACACAAGGGCTACAGAAATGAAGTTGGAAATGAGAGACAGTTGGGGAGAGAGGGCATACGGACCTTAGTCTAGGCGTCCTGGAAAGGAGAAGATTAGCGAAGGCTCGGTGTAAAGCACCAAGGGGAGGCTGGATCCCGGGGCTGGAAGGCTTGAAGCAGCGGGGTTTCACGGTGAGTCGGATATGCGAGTCGCGTTTAGCTCTCAGCAGCGTCTGAGAGGCTTAAGTGGGACACCTCGATAGCAGCGAAATGGGCCCTTGTCCGGTCTGGGAGGCTCTCCGAAGAGGCTCAGAAAATGAGGATTTTTATAGCCAATTTCTGTTCTCAGGCGGTGTATAGGCTAGTAAAGTGGCGTTAACGGGCGATGATTGCAGAATATAATGTTAGGCAAACATCACGACCTCTCCACGGTATTGTTTCTCCAGGGAAAGTCCAGGTACATAATAGGATTATCATTCCAATTTGATAGACGCTGATTGTCTATCCTCGCAAAGTTCATCAGTGTGGCTTGGGGCTGAGGCAACCTTTTTGTTAATCAAGGAGAGAATCTATTGTGGCTGCCTAGAGATATGTGACTGGGAACAACAGGTCGTTGTCCTTTAGCCTAAAGGACACTTTCTACGTTCCCATACAGCAGCAAAGGCGTTGTTGGTCTTGAGAACTGAATTCAAAACCAATTTGTACTGGCAACTGACCTTTGCTAGCCAATATCCAATATGGGGGAAGTCATGCCAATTCATGGGCCCTCTCTTAGGGTTACTTTGGGGTGTAACACTTGGCAGTTAGACTCTCTTTGTTGTCCCACTTCTCTTTGCTTCCCACCAATGGCAGGCAAAGACTTCCTTATTCCTACAAGCTACTGTGAACTGATTTTTTTTAAACATAGGGCTTTTAACAGGGTGCCATAATCCTTTTAACTGTACTGTTTTTAAATGGATTCTTTAACTGTATGCTTTAAATTGTTTTTAATGTTATTTCCCATTTAATTACACTTTAGTGCTAACCTTCTGTATATTTTAGCTGCATCACATCTTCTAATTTGTAAGTTGTCTGGAGTACTGGTTTTAGGGAGAAAGATGGGAAATAAAATAAATAAAGAGGAAGAGAGGAGGAAGATGTGGATGATGGTGGTGGTGATGATGATGATTATGGAAATGATCATCTGGTAGGGATCACCTGTTAAAGCCTCCTCCAAACTGGTACCCTCCAGATGTATTGGACTGCAGTCCTCTGTGGTTTGAATAATGGGAATTGTGGTTCAGAACATCTGAAGGACACAAGGCTGGGGAAGGCTGCAACCTATTCTCCTTTTTTTCCTTTTAAAAATATTTTGTATCAGTATAGCAATAGGGATTTTATTGTGTTATGCAAGTTTTAGGAATACTGACTGTTTCCACACTGTTCTGAAAAAAGCTGACAAGGGCACTATATAAATGAAATTATGCTGTTAGAAATATCTCATGTTTCTGTCCAGGCATCGCACAATTGCATTATGCATGCCCTAATTAAACTACTTTGAGGTTGCAGTATTGTACACTTTGACTGGGTTGGGAGTATGCCCCATTGAATTACGTGGGTTTTTGGCTTAAAATTGTACTGTGAGCATCTATTTTGGGGGGAGCAGGGACAAGAGCCATCATGGTATACTGGTTTCTATGTTGAGTTAGAACTCTAGGAAACCAAGGTTTAAATCCCCACTTGGACATGGAAACATACTGAGTGACCTTGGCCAAGTCACACCCTCTCAGCCTCAGAGGAAGGCAAACCTCCTCTGAAAAACTCTTGCCAAGAAAACATCTGTGATAGATTCACCTTGTTTTTCCATAAGTTGGGAACAATCTGAAGGCACACAACAGCAACAGGAACAACAGCTTGGATGGTGTCAACTGAAGTGCAGTAACACTGTTCATAGAAAACAGAAAATTAATCTGCCAATAGGAGTCTTTTTGTTTGTTTGTTTTAAGTCTTTAAGAACTGATGCCTGAGCTTGCCTTTTTGCTCCATCCTTTCCATTTTCCTCATGTCATGTCTTTTATATTGTCAGCCTTAGAAAAGGTACTGATTTATTGCTCACACAGGAGGCCTATATATAGCATGAGGGTTCCATTTCAGGATCCTTTGTGTTTTAGGATTTTTGCATATAATGTGGAACACTTCTTTTCTTACCTGAAAGAAACAAGGAAGGCATCGCAACTGCCAAAAACTGTCTGTATGGACTTTCTGGTATACAGGTACCATCATGAGAAGGAGGGTGGTCAGAAAGTGACCCTGGATTGTAGGAGCAGGGCCATTTCTGCACTAGACCTTTGAGGCCCCTCCCTAAACTGCAAACCCCAGGATTCCATAGGATGTTGAAAGTGGAATAATAGCACTATAACAGTCTAGTGTGGAAATGGCCCAGGCTAATGTAGAAGGTCCAGGTCCAGAAATTTCACATTCTCACTTAAGGAAAGCACTTTTCAGATTTTCTTTGGCTTATCTAGGTCACTAGCATTGCCACTCTTGCACTTTGAGTTTGTTATTCAACAGCAAGATCACTTCACCAGCATGACTACTTCATCAACTACAGACAAGCAGGTGAACATGAGGCAGGGTGAGCAGCACAAGGAAGCACCAGCAAGTAACACCAAATACTGTGAGTAATATCAACAGTGTGAGCAGGGAGGCCAGTAGCACCAGATACCACAAGCAGAGCAAGTGGCAGGAGATACCGTGAGCAGTGTGGGCATCATGAGGGAGGTCTTTGTGTATAATTGAAACCACATAAAACAAGCTTGGTTAAACACTGGCCTATTATACTTACAAAAATGGTGTACTAAAAACCATGTTAAAATCACTTTAATTTTTAATTTAAAAAACCCTAAACAATAGTTACCCATGTTAATATTGTTGCATCAATCCTCCCTTCCCCATCCTGGGTATCTCCAGATGTCTGGGATATCAGTTCCCATCATCCTCAGCCCATATGGCCACTGCTCATGGTGACTGTAATCTCAAATAGCCCAAAAGTACAAAGACAGGGAGGCTTTCCCACACAGTTGGATCCAGATGGATCCAGAGGTAACCTAAGATGTACCGGTCCAAAAGGGTGAAGCTAGCAGCCTATGAGATATAATTCAATGTAATAGGATTATTCAGGCTGACTCAAGGAAAGTAACCATTATAACCTACTACATTTATCTGAAACCAAGAATAAAGAAGAAGGTTATTTCTCCACTTGGCAAAACAAGCACCATCATCCAACTCTGAGCTGAAGAAACATCCCCGTATTTTCATTGTTTCACAAAAAATGTATTTCTGTTGGCAGGTTGAGCAACATCATGCCCTCTAGATATTTTGAACAACAGTTCCCTTGAATTCCTGAATGCTGGCCAAGCTGTCTCAAGCTTCTAGGAGTTGTCATCACAGACATCTGGAGGGCACCAGGTTGCCCATCTCTGGATAATTCATCTCTCACCTCTTATGTAATAAAGTATCTTTGGAAGATCTTATGCAACGATATAGTTTATGAGCATCTACAGTTTGCATGTTAAAATGTTCTCTCATGGGTGGATTCCTTACAGGTCTCACCTATAATATTCACATATGCTCACAGTTCCAACATGGGTTAGGCAGACTAGGTGGGGATCTAACTTCTGAACTAAAACATAGATAAATTTTCCACTGCAGAAAGCAATGAAATTTGCAGTGTGGGAAGCACAGTTGCTTTCATTCTTAGGAACACAGCTCTTCTTTTCATTGAAGAGATCTTGTACCCAGATCATATTGTTAATGTTAGTTTTCTTCTTTTCTGAATTTTTCTGTAGTCTTTTTTAAAAAGGAGACAAATGGGTATACACAGAATAACCAATGCTAGAATAATTCTTCTTTTATTTGGCATGAAATGTCCTATTAATACCTCTAAATATGACCTTTGCCTTTTCGTACCATGGATGCCTCATGCCATCAACTCAGTTGGAATGGACCTCTCCCTCCAGCACAGCTGCCTGCTGTACTGTTCCCCATTACAGTGATCATTCCTTCTTGTACTCTCTCTGCTTGGTTTGCATTTGGTCTCCATTCTCTTTAATACATATCACATCATTTCTCTGATTTATCATTTTGACAGAATTCATTCTGCATTTCACCCACACCCCCTCCCTCATGAAATTTCTGTCTCTTCCAGATTTGCTTCAAACTCTGATTACACTAATCTAATCTTCTCTCAACCTTGCAGTTAATTATTGTTATTTGAATTACAGTAGCGCCCAGAAGCACCAGTTGGAATCACCATCCTAATTAAGGCACAGCGCTCTATGCCAGGAGTGTTCCTGCTAAGACAGACACAAGCAAAAAATGCAAAACAGCAAGGACAGAAACTACACTGAACCCAGACAGAGAACTGAAGACAGGGAGGTTGTTGTCATGATTGTTGTTTAGAAAATGGGCCATCATTTTGCTTCCTTCACAGCAAATGTCTTCCATTTGTAACCCTTCTGCATTTTTCCACGGCTTCCTCCATATTTCCATGTTTCTTACAACACAACTGCCATGAAAGAGAGAAGGCAGCATTCTGTCTTTGACTGGCAGTTCTAGGAACTGTCTATCCAAAAGCACAGTGGTGAGGAAAAGACTTCCATTCCCCTGAACAACACTTTCCATATCATCCAGGTTTAATCTTCAGTTTCTCCTCTCAGGGGATCTTGGAGTTTATAGTTTGGGGAAAGGTCTAAACCCACAGGTGTCTCCCTCCAGCTCACCAGCTTTCCTTTTGCTCTTCTTCCTACATTACATTTTGAAAGTCTTAGCACCACATTCAGCAATGTGAGGGGTTAAACTGAAGGAAAAAAGGGCTAAGCTTTTCCAAATGTTGTACCCTCCCTAAACTCATGCTGCAACCAGGCTTTTTTTTTCCCCTCTGGTGGCAGAGAGGATTTTTAAAAATATAATTAACATGTGAAGTATGAAGACATTTTTGGGCTGTGACCCTGTGACCTGCTGGCATACAGTCCCCAGTGTACTTGCTTGAATTGAATTCCTCCTACAGCCCCTACCCCCAAAGATTCCTTGCCCTTGATTTAAACCTTAATAGTATTTTTTTAAAAAATACAGCAAGCCCCTCAAGTCACCTGAACATGCCAACATCCCCTTCCACACTATACATTTATGGCACTACTGTTCCACTTTAACTGCTATGGCTGCATCCTATGGAATCCTGAGATTGTAGCTTGGGAAGGTATTGGAGCACTCTGGTTGAGAATTCTAAATCTACTTTCATAAACTGCAAATCTCAGAAATCTATAGGAGGGAATCTTGACAGTTACAGTGGAATCATAGCACTATAATTATGTAGTGTGAAAGGGCCCTAAATAAGCATTGACCATATTCCCCTTATGTAGGAAAAAGCACTACCTCACCCATGGGCAAAGCCAGAGAGACAATTGGATTACATGACAGGGCTGCAAATTGTACACTTGCCATTAAGTCTTACATTATCTTTCACAAACTGCCAAAGAGGCTGTTTTGCCATTTTGAGGTGAGAAAAATCCATATTTGTCTTCTCTCTTTGTAGACCAAACTATATGTTGCATGTAACTGCTGCCATGCAATTTAAAAACAAAAAACAACTTGGGGAGAGGCACACAAATGGGGAGGGGGATTTACTTCTCTCTCACATGCACACATAAACACTGCTGCTTTGCTTTTAGTCATTCACTTCTGAAGTGGCTTTTCAAGCCAGAACAAGATACCATCTGGCTACTGCTACATGTATTTGCATGCAGTTCTTCCCTCTCTCCTATTTTCGTCAAACTAATTCACTATGGGAAGATGGAAGAAGTGAGAATTAAGGGATTTCCCTCTAATTACCTTGTAAAACCAGACTGAAGAATTGCATGAACATGCCTCTGTTCCCTCTTCATTTCCACCAAAAGGTTTACGCTGCTGCAGGCCGGCTTAGCTTCCAGCAGAAATCTGCAGATCATAGGGGAGACAACCTCGTACAGATTGGCTTCAAAACTATTAATTTGCCCTTCATCTGCACATCAGTGCATTAGAGCTTGGATTTCTAACTCTTATGCCTCTTAAGCTCCTTGCTCTTCCCTAGTTCCACAGACAAGCAGCTTTATTAGCTTCATTATTCCTAGGCACTATGAAAGTAATAAATAGACAAAGAAAGTCATTAGAGAACTCTCACAGTGAATCGAACTATTATTTGATAAAATACGAAGGATGCATCTGGATTAATCTAACTCTTTTCTGCCTTCTCAGTGCTATGTTTCACTGATTCTCCTTTTTACATAGGAGTGGCTGATAGCTCCCATGTTCGGTGGGGATGGAATCAGCTCTGGGGTTTACTCTGAACTTTAAAGGATTTATCCAAGGTGCTGATCCTGTTTTGGGACTAGGGTTCCACATCATGGGTAGTTCCTTTAAATACTGAACTAAAACCCCAAGCAGAGTTACTACTCCCCTGACATGGAAGCCACCCACTGCCACAGTTTTTACATCAGAATAAGTGTTTCTATTGCACCTTCATGCCTTCAGCCAGCACTTATGAAGGTATATAATATAAGAGTATCATCCCCTGGGAGAAAGCACTACAAAATAAGAGGTGTTGAAATACTGAAACTTGCTGTTATTAATTTTTTTTTATCTTTGGGCAGCATCAAAACATGTTACACATGCTATTTAAACAGGTTCAGTAGTTGTGCTATTCCTAGGTAAAGAGAGTACTGTTCTCCCTCCTTCTCCCTCATTGCCATCCTCAGTCTGGAGGTGACACAACCTGCCAGCTCCCAGAGCCTCAGCTGAATGAGATCTCAGGGAAACCCTTCCCTTCAAAATCCCAGAGAATGCCCCCCCAACTTCACCCCATTTGTGGTCCAACTGTAAGTTTTACAATAACTTTTTATGGTTACAGAAGCATGGCTTCCCTAAATGGTAGAGGAAGGGCTGAGGTTGGACCTGGTCCCAGGCTTCTCACTAGATCTGTTTGGTGCTAAAACTGACATGCTAGTATAAAACAAGCTTTACGGAGGACAAATAGATGCAGCAGAGGTCTTATAACAGAGGATGCTGGCCTCCCCATGCACCTGGTGATAAACTAGGTCTTCAAGCCTGTCAGACAAACCCTGTTGGCCAGTTCTTTTAGCCTGGAAAAGTACCCCTAAAATAAGACCAAAACACGTGATTACAAGTGACAGGTCTTATAGTGAAGACCTAAACAAAAGAACTGCAAATACACAGGTATAGCCTGCATCTGCCTTCTAGAACCAAAGCAGGCAGCAAAAAGGAAACCCACCACCATCGCCACAAAGGACTATTGCAATTGCTGGCTTGTGTTGTGCCTTATTCTGTTGCTTTTGTGCTGTGTTCTGGGTATTAAAGTGACAGTGACGTGTGGATGGAGGAGAGCATTTTGTATTTCAGGCCTTCACATTTTTATATTGCTGTTCTTATTATATTTAGTTACTTCTGAGAAATGGGGAAAGTTAAGAGTATTTTTTTAAAAAAATGTTAATTATGAGTTGTAACTATGGGGGGGGGCTTGCAACTATGACTGGGACTAATTATTTTCCAAATTTAATTTCCCAAAGTGTGCTACAGTGTTTCTTACTGCAACAAAGATGGTAACAATCCCAATGGAAGCCAATATCAGGAGATTTTGATTGATTGACCTGCCCTTTTTCTAATATGGGACCCAAAGTGACAGGAGTGCCTACCTGCCAGCATGAAATTTCTGTCCATCAGTGGTATTCCTGTGGTAAATCAGGCGTTCCACTGATGAGCAAGGCCTGCAAGTCCCACTGTTACAAACTCCTTGTTGCTTTGTGCTGGCTGCTTGTTTACTGCCCAGTCTTATCCAGCCTTTTGCTGCCTTGTCAATTATTCTGTTGATAACTATTCTCTTGCTGCTTTGGTCCAGGCCTTGGTTCCAGTGCTAGCTGGACAGCTCTCTGAATTTCCTCTACTCAACAGTTCCATTCATTTCTGTGTTTCCAGGAATAGGACAGGAAGGCGGCAAACTGAAGGAAAATGGAGCACAGGGGTCCACAGGCTTAACACATAGTACAGAAGAAAAAAACAACAACATGGATCTGATGTTTCATTCCAAGAAAAACTCCTATCACAACTTAATTATTACTGTTTTTCCACAGGGGGAAACTGCAAAGTCATAAACATGACAAAAATGACAAATCTGCTATAAAAATGCATATAATAACAAGATTGAAACATGACACAATATTCTCATTGGAACTGCTATCCACACAAAATCATGCAAACAGTGAGATGACAGAATATTAGGAA
Source organism: Cyclura pinguis (assembly GCA_030412105.1). Classification (NCBI taxonomy): domain Eukaryota; kingdom Metazoa; phylum Chordata; class Lepidosauria; order Squamata; family Iguanidae; genus Cyclura; species Cyclura pinguis. The sequence goes on along the minus strand of CM059601.1, from coordinate 211,746,091 downwards.
AAGCTACATACTACCAACTGTACATCATAAGAAACATCCCACAGCAATCCACGCATGGTAAAGAGGTGGGGAAAAGATATGTAGAACTAAAAATAGCAATAATCAGCTACTGTAATATTTCTGAATCCCTGCTCAAATACTGGGAGAGCCAGAGTGGTGTTGTGGTCTGAGCACTGATCTATAACCCTGGAGACCAGGGTTTGATTCCCCACTCAGCCATGGAAACCCACCGGGTGACCTTGAGCATCTCACCCACTTTACTTTATCTCTCAGTATGAACCTGCTAATATTTTAAGATCCTTGGAGGAGGATTTTCTTTCAGTCCTACCACCTGCCCACATGCTTGTCTAGCAAAGATACAGAAGAGAGCTTTATCAGTGGCTGGTCCCAGCTTGTGAAATCTGTCCCACAAAAGGGTCACTTGGGCCCTTCTCTGCTCTCTTTCTGCCAAAAGGCAAAGATCCTTTTATTTAAGCAGGTCTTTGCCTCTTAATTCATGTGGCAGAAGAGTTGTCTAACGTGTGCTACCCTTTTATCTTTTTAATTATGTTTTAAATTCATTTTAAGGTGTCTAACTTTGTGTTCTTAACTGAATGTGTTTGTTTTACTCTTCTGAGTAATAATTTTTTTAAATATATTATTATGAACTATATTGTTAAATATAGTTCAACAAAATACAAAAAAGAGAGAAATTACAAAATTCCATATGTATCTGTCAAAATCTGTACATATAGAATGCCATACATGTCAAATATTTACCCCCCTTCCCCTCGCTTCCATATATCTATATTTTCCCCAGGTTTTGTCCTCCCTATTTATACCCACTTCTTTAAATAATATTTCTTCTCTTAAACATACTGCAATTATATCTCATTTTTGATATTTTAGTAATTTCAGTATGTCACATGCACATAAACATAAGCAGTTATTTTTCCTTACATTTTAACCAACCTAACACACCCTTCCATTCTATTTCAAATTTCTGCGTATGCAGAAATATGCGTAATAAGATTTTAGCCGAATATTTTGATTGGTTGTTAAGCTGCCTAGGGTCGCATGTCAAGAGAAAGATGGGTCATCAGTTAAATAATATTATTAAATAATTGGCTCCTATTTAAAGGGCATGGCTGAGAGCATGTAATGCTGAGGGCATTCTTGTGGTGCTCAGCAGGTCCATGTAAGTCACCTTAATGTAGTTTAAAAGTACAGTTCCAAGTACAATCCCCCTTTTCAGACACAACAGTATGGAGCGCTTCCAAATGTCAGGAGAAGAGAAGGGACATCTTTCTTCTTGCTCCTTGCTCCTGTTATCTCCATCCTCCCCACTATCCACTTGCAAGTGAGTAAAGGAAACAGTATGGATGTTTGAGGAGCCAGCATGCTGGCATAGAAAGGAATACTCATTTCAAAAACTTCTCAGATTTGATCAGGAGATGAGCTGGTTTCTCATTTTTTAAAACACACAGACAGACACAGAGTCTGTTCTTTCCCAGCTAACTCCAAACAGAGCCTAGGACAGATGGCCCATCTCTAGAAGCAACCAGCAATTCACCTCAAAGATGGAAGAAGTCATAAGTCATAATGAAATGGAAATGTAATCAGTTCTTCTCCCCCGAGGTGAGATTTCTTAACTAGAGCAGACCTATATTTCCTTTCGAGGTGTAAATTAGGAAAATGAATAAAAAAGAAGAAAAAGTTTACTAAGATAAATTCTAAATTCAGGGATGTTTTCTTTCTCCTCCCATTCTTATTAGCAGCAAATCCCTGCTTGCTGAAACCATCTCATGAATGGACTCTGCATAGACACAGAATGGATTGCAAATATGCCAGAGAAATGAAGAAGCAACATGAGAATTCTTGGCACTTCTATATCCCCAAACCTCATGTGACCCTTTTGCAGAGCTTAGAAACTTTACTAACTCCAACTCCCAGGATCTGCAGAAGCACAGCCACTTAACCCAGCCCCAAGCCTAGCCTTAATTTTTCTAAGCTTTGCCTTTCCAATCCAAGGCATTTCCCACAAAAGCTGGCAGCTTTGCAACTTAAGAGTGTATAATGGGAGTGGGGAAATGTGCAACCCTACAGATGTTTTTGGACAGCAAATCCCAGTATTTCTCACCACTGGCTATACTGGCTAAGGCTGCAGGGAGTTGGAACACTTCATGCAGTAGCGTCGTCGTGGTCCCACTCCTCTCCCGTCCCCATGCCAGGATGGAAGGCTCCTGTGGAAATGGCCACAGACTTCCCTCCTTTAATGTATTTCAGATCCCCCATCCATCTCTAATTTTGCTAAAAATAGGATCAATATTGCAGGCAATGTTGATTTGAAAATAGTTTTCCCCATCCTGATTTGAAAATAGTTTTCCCCACGCCTTTCATTCCGGTTTTAGATTGTTTTTGAGATGATCAAAGACCTTATATTTGAAGAAGAGAATATATGGAAGTTTTCTCTCCAACCCCACCCCCATTTCCTATTGATTTATTAATCCTGTCTGTGTCTGTGCCTGTGTCTGTGCCAGGACTGCACAGTGTCTTAGCAAAGAAACTGTAATTTGTAGAGATCCAGCCCTGGAAGAAATTTACCCGCTGTTTACTTTGAAGTACGCCCCAATTTGCCTAGCATTAAGTGAAACTTAATGCTAGAAAAATATGTGAAGGATTGTAGCCTAAGCAACATATCATAAAAGTATATTGGAATACATAGATGTCTTTATTTTAAACAATCATGTTTTTACCAACTATATCTTAACTAATTTCATTCCATCTATCTCCTGGAACTAAAAGTTATTTATTTTTCCCCCCACTCATCCACTATTTTACTTTGAACAATAGCCCTCTGAACTAGGTTATGCTGGAAGGATATGATTGGCTCAAGGCAATCACATGTGTGATATGGGGAATGAACATTCATGGAATAAAATAGAAAACTCTTAAGAATAAATTTTTAAAGACAAGAACAATTTTTCTAAGAGCTATGTAGGAGGTAAAGCTTTACATAAAAAAAACCCACCTATGCTCAATATCTCATAACATTTTAATTCCTGGTCTTGGTTTCCTTTTCACAGTTCTTTTTATATGAATAAGTGCTTTAAGTCTGTTTAAAATTGTGGAGGACTGGAGGAGGCAATCTTCTGTTTAATTGGGAAGGTTTTCCAGCTGCTCATAAACTGGCAAAGGGAAAAACATTGCTTATAGCTCAGAGGTTCCTTACATTTCAGGCCTTTTAGCTCCATTAGTAATGAAAAAAAATCAAATTTATACATAACTGTTTTATATTCTTAAGGCAACAAAGTGACTTTCAATCTGTAAAGTGTGCTAATTTTTTTTTTACTTTTTTGAAAAATTTCTGCATTTCAAAAAATACTATAACCCCTCCCCTTATGGCTTTACATTTCTAGAAATAAGGTGCATGTAGCCATCTTAACTGTTCTGTAGATTTGTTGCCATAGAGTGGACCCATTAAGTGAATAGGATTCATGTACTTGTTTATTCACCAATCAACAATGTATTGAATAAATTTTTGAACAGTGACTCAACAAATACATAAATCCCATTGATTCAATGTGTCTACTCCATTTGGAATTAACAACAGGATTCAGGCCAACATCTTCAGTTTAATGACTTTATATAGAAGATACATAGGCTGTGGAATAAGATGGAACCTTCTGGGACTCCAAAACATCATATGTGTATGCCAAGGTTTTGAGCAGAGGCCCCCTGTCACCACAACTGGGAAACAGTCATCCTCACATGAACTACTTCTTCAAAGCTGTGTTATCCAACTCAGCCTCAGAAAACCTTTCCAAAAGGTTACCATGACTGATGGTAATGAAAGTTGGCAACATATCCACAGAAGAGCCCAGATGGTTACATAGGACCTCTTTCTTTGCTAGCAAAGTCAATGTACAGGGTGACAACCACAATTTCAGCGCCCAAATGAAGCCCAAATTGTATTAGAGGCTGATACTGAAAAATCAGTTTCATTCAACAGTGCCTGTCTCTGACTGGCCACCACCTGTTTGAGTATCTTGTTCAGGGAAGGTGGAGGTCAAACATCAGTTGACGGTTAGTGAGATCTTCTGGGTCCAACCATAAGTTTCAGAACTGTTCACACTGTAACCTCCTTCAAGGAGACAAGGCCACTCTTTCTCTTAATGAGGAGTGGATAATCATCTTGACTCAGCTGGTCATTCCTTCTCTTTGAATAATTTGTTGAATTTGAACAAACACATTATCCATACCTTTAGTCCTTGAAAACTGAAAGGAAGAAAATGATATTAGAGCCAGACAGGAACATCTCCACAGACTAAAACGGACCAGGTGTGAAATCTTAACTAGAATGGCTATCGGGGATTATGCCACCAATATGTCTACCAAGATATCACAGTGTGTCACCCTTCTACCTCCTCTTCCTCAGAAGCCAAAGTTCCACTTCACAGTTGTTCTACAGCTAATTGTTAATTCAAATGTTTTATTTCTATGGGAGTATTTGAGACTGTTATTTTGAAGTACAACTGCCAGAATAAACTAGCCAGCATGGTGTCTAGGGGATTTGAAGAGCTATGGTATAAAAAGTAACTTTTTCATCTTCTGGGACAGGAGCTGGATTCCACACATTAATTGAAATTAGCTAGGTGTTTGTTAAACACCCATCTCTATTCTTTTGGAAACCTAAGTAAAAATATAGATAGAGTCAACCTTATGACAATTCATAATATTGTTGTTATTACTCACATGACCTCTTTCCACCCACTCGGAAACATTTTGAAAGACTCTGTGACGCTCCTTGTTCTGAATACCCTGTTTTAACATGAAAGATGCTTATATAAGCTCTAAAGAACAACATGTCTAGGGTGGATCATCATGTAGAGTTCCCTATCAAAAGCAAGATGTTTTCTGATGTCAGTTCTGTGGGACTAGAAACTCAGTTTGAGCAGAACATGTGAAAGAAGCAAGGAAGGGAAGACCTTGAAACCAGCTTTGTCGTTACATATCTAACATGGAAACACTCCTATCATAATTATCATAATCATTTGTCCAATGGTAGTATGTAATGCTGACATTTATCCTTGAATTAGGAAATCCCTCAACTATCCCACCACACCCCTGAAACTGCTTCACCTTTTAAAATGTTATCCACACTTTATGAAATAAAGATAACTTCACAGAGCAGCACTTGATAGATATAAATGACTACATTCTAGAAACAAAAAAAATAAAAATAAGAAGCAGCAGCATTTGGAATTCAACCAGAGTGCCAAAGGGGGGAAAACATTTATGAATAAGAATTCCTTAATATTCATTTTTAATTGGTATGGCATGGCATATTAGGTTACATAGCATCCACAGCAACTTCCCTCAGTCTGAAAACAAACAAACAAACCATTATATCCATCACCCCCATCCATGTGGGCAGGCTGGCTGGGATGTGGGAATTGCCATCCAGCTCAGATTGAAGAATTTCATCCAGGATGGGAAAGGCGGTCAGAGGGCTCCTCCAGGCAGACCTAAAGTCCCAGTCAATACTGGGTTATTATATGCCTGGACTGCATGATCCTGTCCTTGCATCCAATCAGGACTCATCAACACTCTAAATATGTTGAGGTTCCATACTTTTCTTTTTGCTTGAAGTGTAGTGTGGACTCCTTTTCCTGGAAGTGCAATGAAGGAAGGAAGCTCAGAGAATCTCCATGGCAAAGGTTAGATGTCATCAGTGGGGCAGCCCAGAATAAAAGAGGAACTGAAAGCCTTATTACACTACACAGTTATAGCACTATTTCCCACTTTAACTGCCATGGCAACATCCTGTGGAATCCTGGGATTTACAGTTTAGGGAGAGGCAACTAGAATGCTCAGCTAGAGAGTTCTTGGGCCTTACTAAACTACAATTCTACAGAATGATGCCATGGCAATTAAGTGGAATATAGTGCTATGAGTTTGGTATCATAAGGCCCTCAGACATTGCAGCCAGATGTGAGAACTATCTCCTGCCAGTACCAGAATCTCCTGAGAACACCCACACACCCACACACACATCCTGGCCTGGGTTTCAAAAGTTGCAGCTGATCTCAGAAATTTACCAGAAATAGACTAAGGCAATGAGGCATATCACATAGTTCTTTTTTTTAAAAAAAAAAAAGTTCTGATATATTCAAGTCCAAATGCTACCAAATCCCAAGGCTTTTGGAAAGTCAAAAGGGACCTATTGAAACCAAGGAACACTGAACTTAAAGAATGGTCTACTTGTACAGGAAATGGGGCAGGCAAAATGCAGACCACTACACATCTACTTTGCTCCCTACACATGAAGTGTCTATGCATCAGGAAGCCACAGTCAACTGTAGCTTCCTAACACATGTTCATTCAGCAGAACAGAAGCTTTTGTGATCACTATGCTTCATTATTTAGGCATTTTGCATGATTTTTTCCTACGTGGAAGCACACCACCCATCTAGGAGGTATCATCAGTAACAACTTCAGTATCACTTCTATATGACAACAACCATGAGGACTCAGATACTTTTAATTCTTTTTAGAACCTGATAGCTGTTGCGCCACTAAACAGTTCTCTAAAATGGAAACATCTCCAGTTCTGAATTATTCTAAAGATGGAAACTACTTCGACACATGCTGTGGTCCTGTGTGCTTACCAGAATTTTCTGAGATAGAATACAGGCTGAATCATCAGTTCAGAGAAGGTCAGACTGAGGGCAAGTCTCTCCCCCCACTCCAACTCTGTAGTGGGTGAAATGACTGTAACAGAGTCAGGAGGGAATAGGTGTGCATAATAAACACAGTGCTCTTTTTATCTTAAATTGGCAAGGAACTAAATAATCTTACTTGCAAAATGAACTGCACATACTAATATATCATATAAAAAAACAACATTTAGGAAAGGAACATAAGATAAGCATCTGGGGTAAGAAACAGCAGCTCTTCTATCTAATTAAGTCACACTTTTCATGTGGTATAATCTTTATCTGCTGATAAACATTTAAAGATTTAATTTAATGACTATTTACCTTTGTCCCACTAGCAAAAGTTCTCAGGTGGCTTTCAAGAAGACCTTGCCAATCAAATACACATGTAATGCAAAATAAGAGCAGACGGGATCTATTCACATCCTTGAACTGACTCATATGGTTATTTATTTTCTTAACTGTAACTGTGCAAGTAAGTTAGATTTGCCAGGACTGCAGTTTCTAGAAAACTATTGAACATGAAGAAGGTCTGTCCTCCTCTGGATGTGGTGATAGCAAATCCTGAAGAAAATGGTGCTGTTGGGACAGGACTTTGGTGGTCATTCAGGATCTCCTCATTAGAATCAGTGGGAGGGAGAAAAGAGCAGAGCTGACTTACCACATCTTAAAGTGATATAATAAATGTCTTAAGACAGGGAAGTCTTGAGACCAGTAAGCACAGGTCTTATCCCTTCTTCCTAGGTATAAAATCATCTAACTGAACCCCAGCCAACACAAGAGTGCCACAGGAGGCATTTGCACAAAATGTGGTGTCCTCCCATGATTATCACCCAGAAAGGTATGCTGTGATATTTCACAAAGGTCATTCTTGAGGTAATAGGATGCCTTGTTATATAAGCAAGCCAGGAGCTCTACTTGTGCCTTTGGTATTTGTATGGCAGGAATGAGTCCGGACAGATACCCAGGACTTAGTATTGTCCTGAGGAAGAGGAAGTTAGACTTCTTATTTTATGTTTTTCTTGCCTCTGCAAAACATACATGTTCCTCTTTCCCATTTTTACAGTAACCCTGTGAGATAGGTTGTTGGGCTGAAAATAAGTTATGAGTTACACCAGAGCTTTCCAAACTTTTCATGTTGGTGACACACTTTTTAGACATGCATCATTTCGCGACACAGTAATTTCAGTTTTACTAGCAGCTACTGGAGGTTAAGATAAACCTTTATAAGAGATACAGACACACATATATATCCCAATAACAAAATGTATGGGAATACAATATATGTCATGAGAACCTTTCATATATTTTTAAAAATATATGATTGATAAATAATAACATATATTTCCAAGATTATAGGCAACACACCTACACAATTCAGGTGACACACTAATGTGTCGCAGCACACCATTTGGAAAGCCCTGAGTTACACAATAAGGTTCTTAAGCTGAATAGTTATATGAACACAGGTCTCCTTGTTCCAGTCTGAAATCTCTAACCACTACATCAGAGCTTTCCAAACAGTGTGCCGTGACATGTTAGTGTGTCGCCTGAAGTGTGTAGGTGTGTCACCTACAATCTTGGAAATGTATGATCTTATTTATAAATCACATATTTTAAAAAAATATGAAAAGTTTTTATGTTTCGTTATTACAATTTATGTATATGTCCGTATCTCTTATAAGGGGTTAGTTTAATGTCCTGTTTGCTAGTAAAACTGAATTACTGTATCATGAAATGATGCATATCTAAAAAAATGTGTCACCAACATGAAAAGTTTGAAAAGCTCTTCACTACACTATGCTATTGGCACTCATGGCCTAAGCAGCTGTGATATAAGCCCACACATATAGTCAGAGGCCACTACTACAGCACACTGGTATGAGTGCTTCTGGAAACTCTTCATGCAATATTTCTTGAGTTCCAAAAGGCACTCAAGATGTTTTACAGGGCACTAATAATACTGAATCTCAGAAGGCTCTTTGAAAGTGGGACTGATTTCTGATGAGCACAATGTTTATTTTCAGAGATTGCCCTATCTGCCATACATCTGTTTTCTTATTGCTATCAATCATATGATAAAAACTTCTTCAGGAATGTGCATGAGTGTGCATGAGGTAACCACATTGGTGCTTGTTTACCATAATATCATACTGGTAAGTGTGTGACTCAGCATGAAAGCATAAAGGGCTTTATTCAAGCAGAGTGTAGGTTACGCCTATCAATTTTTGGTCACTATTGCTTTTCTGCATGTACATTTTCCAAAGCATTAAAGACAAGATTGTTACATCATCTTTTTCCATTTCATTTTTTAAAAATTGTATTTTTAAACTATGATTATAAAGAAAAGAAACAGAAAAGAATTAGGAGAGAAAAAAAGAAAAAGAGAAGAAGGATAATACATAGGATACAAACAAAGGCTAGGCATATACATTGATGCGAGCTGATCATAGTTCTAAAAATACCTTTTCTTGACATTCACATTTATAAAATAGATGTTCAAGCAGTAAAGGCTTCTGACTGTTGAACAATATATAGTAAATGTTTGTCTTTCCAGCTTGGAGTATAAGTCTTTTTCCAACAATAAAAGCACACAGGATCCAACAGTATTGACACTCAGTTAAATTTCATGGGATAGAAATGTAATTTAAACAAACATGTTCATTTACAAACATCAAATATTTTTCTAACACAGAATTAGTACCATGAGAGGCAGTGTGGTAGAGGTGTTAAGGAAGGCATTTTCCAAGCTGGCATCCTCCAGACATGCTAGATTTCCATCATAATTAGCCAACTTGTCGAGGATGACAGAAGTTGTAGTCCAATACATTGTGGCACCAGGTTGAGGAAGGTTATTACAAGCCAAATTCATATCGTATCATTCATATATATGTGTATGTATGTAGGTATGTATATATGTATGTATATAATTTTATATCTGATAGAAAACCCACAGCAATATCATTTGAGGTCCAGATGTGTTCGCAAAACTTTATTTAAGCAGCTAAATATTTGTTCAATTTATATCCCACCTCTCTCACAGAAACGGCAGCTAAGATATCTCATAAGGAAAAGTAAAACAGATGCAGATTTTAAAAAAAAATACACAGACAGAAAAAATATACAAAGAATTATCTTATTAAGACAACAATTAAACATGCTATAATACTACAACACAGATTTTAAAAACTGAACACATCCCTCAAACAAAAAAGTTACAGCAGTGGTGTTAAAAACCTTTTGTGGAACAGCAGTTAATTGTAAAAAGCTTGCTAGAAGAGAAAGGTCTTTGCCTAAGGGTAGAAGGAATATAGGGGTAGCCTCCTTTGGAAGGGAACTTTACCAAAAATATTAATGGAAGAATTATCCGATATACACAGGCAATGAGATAATAACATTTCCTAATCCCCTCAATTCTTCTAACCATTACCATTGCCATTCTTACCATCTTCCGAGCTATTTTTTGTTTGTTTGTTTTGCTATGGGAACTGCTAACTTTAAATAATTTCAAATTAGCTTACCTACAAATCATGATGTAACTTAAGAGATGTTCAGGTGTCTCCACTTCCTGTCCCCACCCCTTCAAGTGAGCAGTGGGCACACTACATCCCTAAGCTGTTTTAGGGATGTAGTAGTGCCAGTTAGTAGTATGTTAGAAAGAGGTATTGGTGCATCTACAATTGCATGTCCCCAGAACCCATCACCACATCAGGGTGCTTGCTGATCCTACACTGATGGGCACTCCTTTCTTATGCTGCACTGATGGTTCTAAAAATCCGTGACAGGGCTGTTCCCATGCCAAAAGAGGCACCAATGGCATCTCTTTCTCCACACTCTAGATACAGGAGCATAGCTGTAGAGTGGAGGACAAAAAGGGAGCATTGCCCCCTTCAAATAAGAATTCTGTACCCCATGAAATTTCCCTTCAGTCCCTAAATTTCTAGCATTCTAGTAATTTAAAAGTTCAGTTGAGAATTAGAAACACAGTTAGGCATCTAAAGAAAAAAGTGACCAAGAGGATGCAAATGCAGCAAATATAGTTGTTCTAGGTGTGAATAGTTTTCACTATCTCAGCTCCCTGCAATACTAGACATTTGGCGGCTGAAGGAAAATTTCAAGGGAGGGAGAGACTTCTTATTGGAGGGCAATGCTCTCATTTGTCCTTCCTATAACTACCTCTCTACCTGAAGGCAAGGAATGCCTAAACAACTCTTTAGCATTTTGTCAGATTAATACTGCTCCTTCCTCAAATAAGAGGAGGGGTGTAACTGGCATGTGCAACACCTGTATATCTGTGCTCTTTGTTGTCTATCACTCATACATTCAGAACAGGAACAGAACATCTCAATGTCAGGAGAGATCCTGGTGCCATGTGGTGACTTTCTGACCTATTCCAAAAGGGCAGGTGGTGGAAGGGGTGGCAGCAGATGATAGGGCTAACCTACACGCTGCCCATTTTCCATGTTCTTTCAATGTACAATGGGGTCGATCCCGTTATATTAGCCCCATATTGGAGGAAGGCTGGGGTTGACTGAATACTCTTTCTATTAAGGTCCCTTCCTGTCTGATGTGGAGCAACCTTAGAAGAAGGGGTTTCCCAGCTTTGAACCTCAGCCAACACAGTCCTTCCTCCACATTCATGGGTTCCACCTCCACAAATTTGATTATTTGCAAGGCATGCATGTACCTTCCCCTATGCTTCCCCTCCCATTTCCTTGCCTTTTGCCTGGGTGCATGTGCCTTCCTATTCCATGCCTGGGCAAAAGGCAAGGGTATGGGAGGGTAGAGCACTACACACAGAGAAGGAAGGTGCAAACTTAACCTCCTACCACCATTCTCTTGTCTTTTGCCCTGGCATGAATAAGAAAGGCACACAATCCAAGGCAAAGGCAAGGGAATGGGAGGAAGAGCATAGGAGGGAGTTATTTGTAGTTTTTCCAATTTCGTGAAAGTTCTGTGCCCCAAAACATCACAAAAGCGTGAGGGGGGGAAACTGTACACTATAGAACCATACCCTCCAACTATCCCAATTTGGCAGAGAGAGTCTTGATTAATCCTCTGTTATCCCACTTTTTCAGCTGCTTTAAAAATGTTCCAGTTTCTTTCACACCCTTCCACTTTCCCTCTGCTTTCCTCGGTTGCAGCAAACTGACTTGAAAGTGTAAAAGTAATTTGCACCCTATTAATTCCAAATGATGGAGGGGAGAGAAGCAGGCATAAAATTGCCCTTCCCAATAGTTTCAGGCAAAAGCGAACTGCTGCAAACTTTCCTACATTGTGTTTTCTTCCTCATTAATAACTTTAGCCATCTTAACCACTCTCTGATGTTGTTTGGCGAGACACGTCTGAGATCATCTGTGAAACATTGGAGATTATATGGAGCAGGGCTGGAGAATCCTGGGGAGAAATCCAGTTCTTCTGGGGCCCCAGTCTGTCTGTCTGGATCTTCCCAGAGGAAAGTAGAGATTCTCTTTCCAAGGCTTAGTTTCTGACAGAAGAATTTTGATCTGAAATATATTGCTGCTTTGGCCCACCCTTTTGCCTTTGGGCCCCTCCATGAGTGGAACTTCTTGACCTTTGAGCTGAGAGAGATTTCACACTGTTGGTTATAGAACCTAGTATCTTACAAAGTCAATTGCATTGCACCTGCTAGCATTGAAGATGGTGGGAGGTTGGAATTTCAATTCCCATCTGAAATATAAGGCTGACCCTGGGACCAGCCCTATCTGTGTGACACCTGGCCTTCCACATGCTTTCAGAGTCATTAGAGCTGGGAACTAGATGTTTCCAGCAGTGAGCAAAAATATCTGATGGATGAAGAAACAAACAGCCATGTGCCATTTCTTGGTTTTCCGAAAGCTGCAATATGTATGTCTTGTGCAATGCGCTTCTCAAAGACCTCTCCCTCTGCTTTATTTTTAGAAACAGAGAAGTGTATGATAATTAGCTGTTCATTCCCCATCTTCCCTTTCTTTGCTTGATGCAAAACATCTCGTGTTGAAAGAAAGGTGTAATTTTAATGTTTAAATAGAAAAAGGAGCTTGCTTCAGAAATATCAACAGTGCAGCTGTACCTAGGGATCACTCAGAAAACCTGGATTTGAGCATCTTCTCGCTCCCCGTTTTAAGAGTGCACAGTGTATAAATGTGAGCAGATAAAACATGCTAATTACTTTAAATGATTACAGCCTAGAATTCAACTTTCAAACTGTCTCCAGAGAATAAAAGACCTACTCTCGGCACAAATGCACTACGTGTTCTAAATAAATATGAAGCTCTTTTGACTGATTCAGACATGACAACATCCTCGTAGGTTTGGTTTCAAATGTCTAGATGCAGTCATACAGAAAATGTTACCCACAAACAAATGAAGTGCCCTTTTGAATGCTTTGCGCTCAGAAAATATCTGGGAAGAAAACTGTAATATTTACCAGGTTCTGTAGCCCTGTTCAGAACTTTTTTGTATGTACCTTGAACATCTGATGAGAGAGACCAGATACCCTTGCCCCTTTCACTGACATCCACTGTCCTTATGGTTCCACTTTCAATCTTGGTATGTAGAGCAGATGGTACGAAAAAGCGCACCTGCATGCCTACAGGTATAGGTGAAAGAATGATATTTCATGTAATCAGTGCCTCCATTCATACATACACACATACACCACACACAAAAATTCCTTCTCCACCTGCCCTTATCTGCATGATAAGTCTGAAATGAATTAAGCTTTCAAAAAAAAACCCCACAGGAAATCCCCAAAAGATGGAGATATTTATATATGATTGCCTAGCATGATTATCCGTAAATACAAGCATCTGATGGGAAGAACTATACGCTTCAGGGAACACAGAGAAAAACCCCTTGACATTCCTACAATTTAACTTACATCGGCTTAAAACATAGGAAGATACATCTTGAAAAGGATTAAGTGACATTAAGAAAGTAACAGCTGGTGGCAGCCTACACAGGAGTATTTCTGAGAACTTATATATAACAGGAAATGTTCAGCAGCCCACTGACACATACCTCAGATATATTATATAGCTAGCAGCTGTCATCCAGTCAAAGAGTAGAGTACCAAGACACAAAATGGCCACACCCAGGATTGCACTGGAGCCAGCATGATGTAGTGGTTTGTGTTTGACTAGAACTTTGGGAGACCCACCCAGTCATGGGAACCTACTGGTTGACTTTGTGTAAATCCCATTCTCTCAGCCTAAGAAGAAGTCAGTGGCAAACCTCCTCTGAATAAATCTTGCCAAGAAAAACCTGTGGTCAGGTCCACAGATTTCATCTGTGAAATGTTGGAGTCAACCTGAAGGCAAATAATAGAGATGGCAAGGATTGAGCTACTGTAGTTAGGAATGGAAGAACTGACTAGGTAAAGACTCCACCTAGACAAACACAAATGTAAGGCTAATTTTGGCTATTCAGAACATTAACATCTTTCTGCTCTCTGAAAGCTTTCTAGAGATTTGAGGGAATCAGAAATTCTGAAATGCTTTGTCCTGGTCTTGTCAGATATTTGCAGAGAAACTTAATTGAACCACACATTTTTTACAGGCCAAAGGAACCAGTTGTAATAGAATTAGCATAAACAGGGTGCTTGCCCTCATTAAATTAGGAATCCTCTCTCCCCAAAATTAAAACCTTTGTCTGAGTGGAGCCTTCTTAATAATAAACAGAAAACAAAACCAGACTCAACACAAAGGAAGCTGGGGTAAAAAGTAAACACACACATGCACAAACCTGATTACTGACAATTTGTTGCCTTTTTGTGGTGTTCCAAATCTACTGCCTGAGGCATCTGTTTTATGGCACTGCCTATTGGTAGAGCTACTCCTGGCTGGTGGCTCCCAGGTCAGCAGAGCAGTGAATCCAGTTCAAGTTTTAAACATTAAAGGATTTATCCATGGTGTTGAGCCCTGTCTCTAAAATAGGTTCAGTTACTTAGATAACTCCTTCAAAGTTTGAAATAAAATCTGGAGCAGATTCATGGGTCCACTGAACTGGAAGCCACCCTCCCCACACACATTCACACATGCTCACGAGTGGAGACTCTTACCCTTATCACAGGCTTTAGAGACACATACTACAAACAGGGAAAAGGAGGTAATCAGGATGGCATGGGTCTCTGAGAAGGACCCTTTGAAAAATAAGAAAGGTTTCCAGAACCTTTACCATCTTGTCCTCCCTCCTCTGAACTCCAAGGCAGGTTGTCATGGATGGGGAATCATATGCAGATAGAACTAACTTTGCCTGGAATTTGGAGGACAACTACCTTCACTTAGACTAGGAGTTTAGAAGAATAATGCCCTTGACTCAGCACTGATTGAGAGTTCAGAACAGTCATGAGATAAATGAAATCAGCATGTAAAGGACATTTGCAAATTTTCTCATCCCTGATGATAATGGGTGTGTTGGTGCATTCAGACACTCCAGCAGAGAACTGACACCTGCCACAAGGCTTTTTGCCCCTGTAGGAGAGCAAAAAAGATCAGCCCAGCAGCAGCAATAGCAAAAACAAAAAACGAGTTGGATTTTGTACAATTATTTTATTTTGCATGTGCGCGCACAAACATTTGCACAAAAAGCTTAGTGAAGTGTTCAGAAAAAGGGCCCCAAAATGGGGGGGGGGGACCCTGCAAAATTTCATGGTCATGTCCAGTCTAGGAAAAGCTTGTGAGATGTTTCATTCTCAAAGGCACCAACGAAGTAAATAAGGGTCTGCCTCTCGGGCTGTTCCAGTAAAACTGTCTTACATGTCCCATCAGCTACTTGGCAAAACTCATCCCACACTTTGAGAATTATGAAACAGGCTATGCTATTTGCAGCATGACAAGTTACAATGAGCTTGAGCCAGTCAATAAAAGAACATGTACAAATACCTTTCTGAGTTTTTTATTAAAAGATGATTCACACATTGCACTTTTCCTTTCTCAGTCTCCCCCCACTTTTTCGGGGGGGAGGGTGTTGCAGATGCAATTGTCAATCACGCAGAGCGAAATGAAACATACACTGACACTCCTGAGATTTCTGATTCATAAGGGAAAAGCATGCTTAGAATTCAAGCATTCCTGGACCTCCTCAAAGGCTTTGAGCTTCATCTAACAACACACCATAATTTTTACCCCAAGTCAATTTTCAGCTGCAGAATTTACACAAAAGTAGACCTATAAATGTAGTCCTTCTACCTCTGGGTGCCAGGCAGAAGCCAATTTTTCCCCAGAACATCTGTGGGCCACACACATCTCCATGGGAAACCCAATTACTTTAGTTTTCCTCTATAGACCTTTTCAAAATGGAGACAGGAAGTATTTTGAGAGAGACTGCAGAGGAAAACGGGGGTATCTGGAGGACAGTATGGGATTCAGGGGTGCTTGTGAGGATGGGTGGGGTTATTTTCACATATGTTCATATGTTTGGAGGACTTTCTGCATTGTTTGAGGGCAAAAATCCCACCCAAACCATGCTGAGCATGGGCTTTGTGGAATTGGTTTTCATTAGCAAAACCCTGGGCTCCAAGGGTCACAAGAGGCCCATGAGGCACACATTACTTACCTCTGTTCTACAACATTTTCACATAGTAAACACTTTAAATTTCAGCCGCTTATATATACAGTTCTCTTCTTGTAGACAAAAGAATCTGGGACAGAGAATAACCTAACTGAATTTTTGAACTCAGACTTTAAAAAAAAAAAACTCAGGGTAAACAAAACCCACCAAAAAGTGGTATAAAAGTGCAGGCCCATTTAAATACCCACACAGACTTTTCTTTCTGAAAACCAGAGAGCCTCCGGCAACTTTTTTAAAAAAAAGTACTCTGAGGCCAAAATCCAATTGCTAATCTCAACCAGAATAAAACCATTGAGTCAACTGCAGCTGCTGTGCTCATCTGTTTGCTCTCACAGAAGGGCAAAAGAATCTTGTGACGCTTGATAGTGTGTTTCTTTTAAATGGGGTGTCTCAATGCACCAATAAACCCTTTCAACATAATGTCAACACTTATATAAATCCAATTCATTTAAGGGGCATACTGTAGTTGAGTGCAGCAGCTGAGAATCTATCAAATTTTGCTGTCTTTTTGTCCCAACCCACAGAAAGCTTTGAGATCAAAAAATGGTCCATGATATCTATATTTAGCCACAATTAAATAACTTTCTCTTGTAATTTAACTTACAGTTTCATCTGAGGAATATGTTATTGCACCAATATTCCTCTGAATGTGGTGAGACAAAATATCCCCCCTGCCTAATTTTTTGGTATCACTTTCTTCATTTTTATTTAATGAAGGTTAAACCAGATTCCTAGAGGAAGAATTGAATTACATCTGACATGGCATCTCATGAATTTGTCTGCAGCCCATAAAATCCTGTGCCAAACAAAATCTCACTCATATTCTACTTTGGCTATTTAGTTACATATGTATAGTAATGTCTCTTGGTTTGACCCCCACACACACCCATCTTAAGAGCCAGCAAACACAATGGGCAAAAGAGATCTGTTTAGCTGCTGCTCAAGGCACACAGGAGATGATGGCCATTTCTGCACTAGCCTGTTATAGTGCTATTATTCCACTTCCAACATCCTATGGAATCCTGGGGTTTGCAGTTTAGGGAGAGGCCTCAAAGGTCCCTCCCTAAACTGCAAACGCCAGTGTTACCCTGATTTCTGGGGTCCCAAGAGGGACACCTAAATGCGCTCTCAATTATATGAGTTGGGGAAATTAGGCAAGAGCACTGCCTAGCAATACGAGAGGCAGGGTAACGTAGCGAGATCTTGAACCCTATGTTTACGGGGTCAGGTCGAGTCAAGGAGCACACAGAAGTTGAAATAATAAATGTTGTTTTATTAAAAACACAATCAAACAGTGTATGCAGCACACTCACACAGATAACTAAAGAAATAAAGGTTGGAGTGGGATAGAGGGATTTTTAGAGGAGTCATTGGTTTGGGTAATACTTCACCTGTCCTGAAGCCCGGTTGGAAGCGGAGAAGCTGGGGAGCGTGGATCTCAGCACGTGGAGCTGAGGGGAAGGCTCGCTGGACAAAGCGACAGCAAGGCGGGACGGAAGCCAAGAGCGATCCAAGGAAGCGCTCAAAGTCAGGGGTTCTTATAGGGAAAATTGTGAGCGCAGGCTAGTTCGTACTTGGGGAAAACAATGGATTTGGGGCTGGAGACAAAAGCCTCGGAAAAGTCAGAATTTGAATGATTTATATCCAAATTGTCAAGAGGGTAGCCAGTATGCAAACGCGGAGTGCTTTAGCGCTGTATAGTCCGATCATCAAGCTACCAGCGTGGGGCAGAGGATCTTTTGAAAGTTGCGTGCATACATAATTGAGGTACTTGCCTTGAGGTCTCCTGAAGCTGCGAGCCGGCTATTTCTGGCCTGCCTGTATTGTGTTGGAATATTACGGCAATTATCTCGATTGTCTGCGAGCTTGTCCGGGGGACCTCGCAAGCACGTGGAGGGGAATGGGTATGTGAGGCCGAATTATTGATATCAAAAGATATCTTTATATCCCACAAGCTCGGGCTAGCCAGGGCAGTAACACCCAGGATTCCATAGGATGTTGAAAGTGGAATAATAGCACTATAACAGTCTAGTGCAGAAATGGCTGATATTTTCTGCTACCACTCTGCCAGCAAGTGAGGCTGCAACAAGGAATTGCAAGTGGGGCAGTGGCAAAAGGTTCTGCTTCTGATTGTTGCAGGCTCGTTCACTGGTGAGAGAAGGCTGAGAATGTTATCTTCCTTGTGCTCTAATCAGCAGCTGAAGATCTGCTTTGCCTGATGCAGTTGCTGGCTGTTAAAATGGGCTGGGGGCGATCCATGGTTCTCTCTCTCATCCATGTTACAGAGCCTCTCACCATGAGATGTTATGAAACACTTAGTATTTGTAAGTAAACCTACTTCATATGTTTTTACCAACTGCTATACAGAGTGTCAGCCACTTTCTCTAAGGTGCCACAAATCTCTTTGTTGTTGCTTCTGCTTCAACAGACTAATGTGGCTACTCATCAGAGGACTTAGCTAAATGTTAGGAAGGGATGTTTTCTTAACATTTACCTCTGCCATGTGGAAACCATCACTGGTTAACAGTTTGGCCATGTTTCCTCTTTTACAGAGGATGGTCTCCTAGAGGTGTCCCATGGTACTATTTCTCATGAGCAGAATAATTAGAATTTCCAAGCAGAAGGTAAGCAACAACCAGTCTTACACCACCATTATGCACACAAGTTCTAGCCATAAGTCAGGTTTAGTCATCTTTGGTGAAAACCTGTGAACTAGGTTTACTCACAAATACTAAATCTTTCATTATATATCATATGGTGAAAGACTCTGTAACACTGAAGAGAGAGAGAGAGCAAGAGGAGTGGGTTACAAAATGATGGCTGAACAAACTCAGGCAAACTGCAGATTAACTGATGCAGGAAGACAGAGCATGTTGCTAAGACCAATAAACAAGAATACATGCTATGCCTAAATTCTTAGACCTGAAATTTAGCAACTAGTGGGTAAAAGGCATACTAACTTTGCTACCTGTAACAGGTCATCCAGTCACAAATCGTCCACACTACTATGTTTTGTATTTCAATTTGAAATATAGTACTGCTTGCTAAATTTGCATCTATAAATCTAAATCAGAATATGCAAATCAATGTCCTCTTTTGTCTTCTTTTATGGAAGAGTCTCCCCCTGCCTGGCATAATGCCACTTCTACATGCACAGCAGCAGAGTCAGTTAAAAGAAAAAGTTGGCACTTCTACCACATCCTCCTCTGCCTGCCTTTGTAAAGTATTTGATTGTCTATGTCATTTTCCCACTGACAGGACATGGAAAAACACACTGGCTTCAGCTTTATCCCCTGGAGCTGTCAAAGAAGGTTTTGATTTTTAGCTTCAGTTAGTATTTGTGTATGTGTGTGTACAAATGCACAAATGATAGATGATGAAGCTCAATTGTGGACTATTTCAAATTGCAATAAAAGAACCACATCAATAAGGTGTGGAGAACCCATGATATTCCAGCTCCCATTAGTATTATCTCAGCCCCAGGTTCCGCACATTTGATATAGCAGGAAACCATATGAGTGAATTTGTTGCAGTGTTACTCACAACAGAGTTAAGAAGTTTTTCTAATGAATTTCTTTGGTGACTGTGACTTTTTTACTTTAAAAAGCCACTGTTTCTTTTTCACCTGTACTGGTCACAGCTGTAATTCATTATTCTTTCAGTGTAACATAATGGGGTTTCTACCTGTTGCTTTTTACATGTTCTTATTCATTCTGCATAATGGGAGGTGGAGGAGAAAGGAAGGGAAGGATCACATGAGTGGTGGGCTCTTCGTGTGAAGCAAGTGAAGAAGGATGAGGGAGGCACATTGAAATCATGAGCTACACCAGAGACCCAGGCTAGCTGGAGATTTTTTAAAATTAATTTTACACTAATCCAACAAACAAACAATAAACAACATCATGTTTCAACCAAAACCAAACAAACAAAATCACAACTAAATGACAAAAATATTGGGTCATTACTTTTCTATATCCAGTGTGCCAGTTATTATAACTTATCAAACCTCTTCTTTTTCAAGTCTTATTTATTCTCTCATTCTTATCCTTGCTATAGACATATTTATCTGTTTCAAAGAATAACCACAAAAGATGAGTAACTTAACCTGGTGATTCTGTTGTTCCTGTATTTGTATTTACAAACCGAATAAATGGATATGTAACTGCTCAAAATTCATGCTATTTTCTGTTATTAATTTAACTGCATGCCAGACTCTATGTAATTATTTATCTTACATAAATCTTTTGCAGTCTTCCAACAACATGTAATTTCTTGCCTCACTGCTATCAACAACACCAGAGACCCAAGTTAGTTGGAAATTTTCTTTTTAAAAAATTGGGGGGGGGGATCCTGCTCTTTTACCTTTCTGTCAAAACAAGAAAGACTACTGCCACCATCAGAAAGAGGACAAGAGAAAGACAGTTAGTGTGAGAGTAGTGGGGGAAAGGAGTGAGGTGCCTTGTTGGATTATGTTACCCTGTGTACTGGGGGTCCCGGGAGGGACACCAAAATGTGCTCAACTAAAGGTGGGGAAAATTAGCTCAGAGCACTGCTTAGCGTTACGAGAGGCAGGGTAACGTAGCAAAATCTTGAACCGTATGTCTACGGGGTCGGGTCGAGTCAAGGAGAACACAGAAGTTGAAATAATAAATGATGTTTATTAAATACAAGCAAAACAGTGTATGCGACACACTCATGCAAGATAACTAAAGAAAATAAAGGTTGGAGTGGTATAGAGGGATTTTTAGAGGGGTTGTTGGTTTGGGTGATACTTCACCTGTCCTGAAGCCCAGAAAAATAGAGAGCGAGGCTGGGGTGCGATATAACTCAGCACGTGGAGCTGAGGGGAGGCTCGCCAAGCAAAGCGGCAGCAAGGCGGGATGAAACTCGGGAGCGATCCGAGGAAGGTCTCGGAATCAAGGGTTTTTATAAGGAGAATTGTGACTGCAGGCTATGCCGTACTGGGGGAAAACAATAGATTTGGAGTTGGAGACAAAGCCTCCAAAAGGTCAGAATCTGAATGATTGAGTTATCATAGCGGTTCTCAACAGAGTAGCCAGTATGCAAACACAGAGTACTTGGGTATTGTATAGGTTACCCATCAAGCTGCCATCGCGGGGCAGAGGCTCTTTTGTAAGTGGTTTGCATATTTAATTAGAGTACTTGCCTGGAGGTCTCCTAAAGCAGTGAGTCAGCTATTTTCTGGCCGGCCTGAATTATCCAGGAATATTACGGCAATTAACGGCCGAGCTTGTTTACGTGCATGTCCGGTGGCCTCGCAAGCACGTGGAAAGGAATAGAGAAGTGCAGCCGAATTGTGATATCAAGGGATATCTTTTAATATCCCCAAAGCTCGGACTAGCCAGGGCAGTAACAATTAGCTAGTCAAAACAGCAGTGCAGGGCTTGCTCCTGTAGCGGCTGAGTTGGGCCATTTCTGCACTAGACTGTTATAGTGCTATTCCACTTTCAACATCCTATGGAATCCTCAGGCCCCTCCCTAAACTGCAAACCCCAGGATTCCATAGAATGTTGAAAGTGGAATAATAGCACTAGAACGGTCTAGTGCGGAAATGGCTGTAGTCCAACATTCAAACCACTACATCATACCAGTAATTGTAATGCTGAATGGAAGGAAGCTGGGAAAGAGAAGAGAGCAATGAAAGAGAGTCACCTCATTGTCACACATGACATCAGATGCACACAGCATAAAAATGATACATCACAACTGGAAAAAACACACTGACAATCAGCACTGAATCAACCATTTTACTCTAAATTGAGCAACTTATCATGGCATCAGAAAAAAAAATACGGTTCATGTTGGGAAATAAGGCTGAACAAATTAGGACAAAGAATGTACTGAATATGCCTCCAAAAAGGAAGTCCCCTTCAACAAACAACCCTGCAGAGTGAAGTGGGATACATGCAGCTCTCCAGATGTTGTTGGACTATAGCTCCCAGCACTTCTCATCATTAGCTATCCTGGCTACAGCTGCTGAGGGTAGTCCAATAACATCTGGAAGAGAACATAATTCCTATACCTGTCCTCTTACAGAATACTCCCTTTCTATGGAGGGACAGGGAAAGGCTTTGAATGCACAAAAATTAGCATGCCATAGGGAGGGACACACCAAGCTTCTTCTTCCTAAGCAGGAATTTCTTATTTATTTATTTATTTATTTATTAACTACAGTTCCCAGGCTCTGTCAGCCAGCATGGTCAGTGGCTTTTTCAAATGGTTTTCCTAATTTTTCCAAGCTTAGTCCCTGACAACTAGCTCACCATGTACAGATGACTATGTTTTCTTGCTTCAGGGTGGAGGAACATTCAGTTGTGAGGTTCCCTCCCCTGCCGTTGCAATTTGAAGTGGTAAACAATCCTAGATAACTTTGTCATTTCATCTGTGTGTGAACTAGGCCAGAAATGTCAGTAATTATTAATCAGAGGATGGTATTTATGCCTCTCAAATTGTTCTTGCCAAATCAGTGCAGCCATTTGATCAAGTACGTGCAAGGTCAATCTGAAAATGCAAGGGACATTGGTTGCAGATAGATTCATAGATCATTACCCCTCCTAGCTATCAGATCTTCACAGATCATACCTCCCTCACTGATTACCCACTCTCTACACCTAGGTCATTTCCGCACCAGAGTGGAGGAACGTTTCACCGCATGTTGTGAGCGGTGTTTTTTAACCTGACTTACTCTGATTTTACCAGATTGTTATCTGCATGTCCTCTGGTTTCTGTTGAATTAATGCAGTGAAAATCGTTTGCTGCTTCTGCTCCATCAATTCTCGTGAAACCCCCATCCTCCTCCCACTCCCTCCCTTGCTCCACACTGCTGCCTCTGACTGCTCTATTTAAAAAAACAAAAACCCATTGCTACGTATCAGCAGAGGTGCTTTAGTTCGTTCTTACAGAAGACAAGCCCCCACCTCCAGTTTACTAGTAAAATTACTGTGTTGCAAAACGAGGCATGTCTAAAAAGTGTGTGATCAACATGAAAGGTTTGGAAAGCTCTGGTCTAGATAGCCAGAAATTGAAAAGCAACTATCCTGAGGATCCCAATGTATTTCATTGTGTTCCAGCGCCCGCCCTGCGTTTGAGGGGCAGAGACAGGAGTGGACAGAAATGACACCAGGGAAAGGTAGAAACACCCACAGAGAACTACCTCTGCGTGTACACCTTCCACATGTTGTCAGAAACGCAGACGAACCGGTTTTTGTGCTTTACATCAGAATTTTTCTGGTTTTCCAATACATTGGTTTTACGTCGATAGTAATTGCACTAAGAACTCAGGCTGTGCGAATCCGTAGAGGAAACATCGATACTAACCGGTAATAGCAAGAATATGATGCCAGTGCGATGTATTGCCCTTGTGCAGAAAAAGCTCTAGTTAATAAATCCTTCATTTTGCCTAAGGGACTTGGTAACTGATTCTGTGGGGATTAAAGAAAGGCTTCTGTGCAGAGGCCACTAGAAATCTTCTGACGCAGAACAGATCTGTGTGATGCAGGGAGATATACAACAAGGCATAAGCTTGTTGGTGGCAGATATGAACTCTCTAGAGTAGGTAATCACTTTATGAAAACTCCATGTGCAGCTCTTTGTCATTTTAAAAACTTTGCATCCACAAAGCCACTCTGAAGCTGTCAGGATTTTAATTTTGTTTTTTATTTCCTGCAGTCCTGCTTTTATCCCACTTTAAAAGGAAATGAAATCAAGGAGTTACTGTAATCATGTGGCTGCCCTGCCCATAATCAGTGATTTTTTTTTTACCTTTACCTTTAAAGTACAATCAGTTATGAGAAATGATGATAGCTGCACATTCAAAACAAACCCCTCTCTCTCTCTCTCTCTCTCTCGGCAATGGGCTTTCATCTTGTTGCATAGTTACAGACTTGGTAAAGTTACTTTCTGGATGATAGTGCCTAGATTCCCCAACAAGCTCTAAGAGCAAGACAATGGCACTAGTATGAATTCACACTCTGGGCCCAAGAAAGATAGGCTATTGAGGCATGAGAGAGAGATGAAATAGATAGACAGACAGACAGACAGACAGTTGGTCATCCACATTCATTAGGGTTAGGGGCAAAGGATCTCCACAAAAGTGGAAAAACTGCAAATACCAAAATGTGTGTGTGTGGGGGGGGAATGGACCTGAAGATGGTAGGGAGAGTGAGCACTGAGAATCCAAACTGGATCAGGGAAAAGAGAGGGAAAGGAGTGGGTTGGCATGGTGGCCATATACTTCCTCTCTTTTGCCCATCTCCTTCCTTGGGTGTGTAGAAGGCATCAGGAGAGTATTTGTGGTGTTGAGAAATTGGGCTGCAAGCCATCCTTAGCTGGCCAGACAATGGCTGGTGGTGGTGGAGCAGGAAGAAGAGGAGGAGGAAGAGGACCAGAGGTGAGTTTTTAAAGGGCTCATGGCCAGATGGAGCCATCAGGAGGGAAGGTTCCCCCAGAAAAGAAGCAGAGGTTGGAGAAACAAATAATCAAATGTGTGAAAGTGAACCCTGCAAATGTGGAGGGCAAATTGTGTATGTGTATGCATGTGTGTGTATTAGCAATACTGGAGATAATTTTAAATGGTACACTAGATTTTTGAAAAGTCAGTAGGACCCAAATGGGATAGCATTACCTACTAGCTGGAGAATGAGTTCCCAGGCAGTAATGTAATACTTTCGAATAGCTTAAAATTTGAAAGTGAATTGGCTGAAAATGAATTATTCATGGTAACTTGTACCTCTCAGGTTCAAGCTATAAATTAGTCTTGATCATGATTCTTGTTGGCACTGTGGGAACTATAATGCAAATTGTGTAATCAACAGCTAGAATTTATGTAGGGTAGGTCACAGAGTGCCCTCTTTGCTGTGCCTCTTATATGACAGTGAGGTTGGGGTGGGGGGGAAACCCTCACACTTACTTCCAGTAGTGATCAAGATCAGGTCCAGAGTGACTAGGAGCAGAATCATTAGTTACCTGCAAAGACAACTTCGTTAGACACTTTTAGGAGAAAGTCACTTGTAGATATTCACTCATAACTTAACACTGTAGATATCACAGTTTGGGGAAGCATCAAGTGCTCCATCTGATCGGGTTTCTTTGGAACATTTTCAGTTGTTTTACACGGAGAAGATGTTTGAATCTGTAAGGTTCACTCTTGCCTACTTTAGCTAATAAGATCTAGAAGCAGGAAATTGGTTGGGTGGGTCTAAGGGGTTGTAAATGCCTCATTCTGTCATGGGGAGGTGCCTGCTGCTTTGAAAGAGGCTGTCATGCATCCCCTGGAGATGACCTGTCTGGACCCAGAGGCATGTAAGAACTACTGCTCTATCACCAATACTCCCTTTCTGGGGAAGGTCTTCAAACATGTGGCAGCAGGACACACAAAGACAACTTCAGATATTTTTGGAAGAAACAAGTTGCCCAGATGTATTTCAGTCTGCTTTCAGGCCAGAGTATGGTCAACAGTCTTAGTTGTCCTGAATGACAACTTATTCTAATGAAAGACAGAGAGTGTGGTATTTCTGTCAATCTTCCTGAATTTCTCTGTGGCTTTTGGTACCATTGATACTGGCATCCTACTGCACTGGCTTTGGCAGTGAGAATAGAAGGCATTGTGTTAAAGTAGTTCTGCTCCTACTTTTACCGATGGCTTCAAAGAGTGGCACTGAGGGATTTCTAATAATCCTCGTGACTATTAAGATGTGAAGTTTCACTTTATTCTTTTTTAAACTCTATGTTGTTTAATATTTATGTAAAACCACTGAAGTCATTTAGGAGGTCATTAATGCCATCAGCATGGCTGATGATGATGTGTGTAAATGTGCCTTCAAGTTGCATGTTGACTTATGGCAGCCCCATGAATTTCATAGGGTTTTCTTAGGCAAGCAATACTTAGAGGTAGTTTTGCCAGTTTCATCCTCTGAAATATAGTGTATAACAGCTAGTATTCATTGGCAGTCTCCCATCCAAGTACTAACCAGGGCTGACCCTACTTAGCTTCTAATATTAGATAGGATCTGATGCCTTTAGGTTAGTTAAGGCCTATGCTGATGATACTCAGCAATATTTCACCTTGTTGTCTTTGTGAAACCAGGCTGGGCAGGCGCTGAACTGGATACTATAGGGGCTTGATGAGGGCCAATAAACTGAAGTTTGATCCTGATGAAATCAAAACTCTGTTGACTGGTGGATTCTGGGACCAGATTGCAAGCCATTTGTAGCTGTTAATCATGTATACAATGTATATTTGGAGAAGATGAAGCAAGACTGTGTCACTAGCCTTACCTCACCCCAGTTCTTAATCTCTAAACATTACTGGTCCCATTCACTTGGTGCTCATCCTTTCCACATTACATCTGAAAAGAGGCACCTACATGTGTCCATCTGAGCTCAAACAGGCATTCCAGTGTGGTTGGGATTCCTGATCACTACTGCCTAATTCACTTGAACATCAATATGTATTTTCCAAATGTTACCCAATTACCAGGCATTGTGACTGGGTTGTGTTTCTAGAGATAAGTTGCACGGATAAATGTTTATAGCTAATATCTCCATTTTGGAGTCTACAGGAAAATCTCCACACTAAGGTTGGATGGAAAATAAATGAACAAGTCCATTTGAGATTACTCAGCAAATTCCACTGGCCTGGCACGAAGGTGAAAAAATGTAGCAATTAAGGAGAAAGCTGCATAAAGCTTCTTAGATATGAACATTTAATTAAGACTCAATAAAAGACTGTTAATTAAGTGGCCATGGAGAATTAGGAAACTTGACTAGGGATTGTGTGATATATACAAAGTAAACATTTCTCTCCTCTGCACATATGTTCTTTTCCCACTGGGAGATCTTTTAAACAGAAGACAACCTGCTGTTTACTTAATTAGGTATACTGGTCGCTATAGAGATATGGAGCTGTCATCTGATTCAGCATGCTTCTGATACTGTCAGTGTTTCCTTATTCCTTTTTAATTTTTTTTTCCTTCCTCATTAGGAGACACACGCTAAATAAATCTGGGCGATTTCCTGATGTTACCCCCAATTTTCTATGATATCGTTTGAACTCTGGGTATTGCAAAACATCAGGGAAAGTGTGCCTGGAAGATGCAGTTTGTTTTATTTCAATACGACAGTAGCGAAAGTAGCTGAAAAAAAGTTCCTTTGGGCAACTCTACTCTTATATTTCACCACCACATAACAATAGTTTTACTATGATAGCTTTAAAAATGCTGAACTTTTCTCTTGGATTCTGCACCAAGAGAACCTATCTCTGAAGTTGCTCAGTTTGTGACCAAGGTGATATTTTGAACTGGGGATTTCCCATCTAACACTCAGCCAGGGCATTCCTTCAGCACTCAAGAGAAGCCTAATTTTAACAGTTGAGGGAACTTCCCCGGGGTGAGAACTTTGTTAGCTCTCTACCACTCACCAGTTTGTATTTATTTTATGCCACAGTACATTCCAAATATCATTCACTGGGGCTTTACAGTTTTCGAAGACTCCCCTGCAGACTACCTTTCTCAATTACACGTTGAACAAAATTATTCGCAAAGCAGATGCAAGGAGAAATTCCACTGTACCAAGCAAACTGGTTTGCTCACAAGTTATATCGGAGTATCTATAATCTACCAGGAACAACAGTTTGCTACATGACTGAATGCTTTTTTTTCTCTCATCAGAAATGGCTGCTGTAAAGTTCAGTTAAGAGCAGCAAGAATGCTGAGGAAAAACATATTGCAAGGCAGAGGAGGAACAAGTAAGGAAAGATTGCATGAACACTGAATAGTTAAAAACTGGGCGGGAGAACTGAATGATGGTGAATCTGGGGTGAAGGGAGGGAGAGGGTCTGAAGGTGGGGAAGGGCAGATCAGAATGTGAAGCCGAGAAAATAATATCTGGCTGAGGGAAGAAAAACAACATCTCAGCAGTGCGGTGCCTCATCAAGCTGTAAGTCCCAGGATTCCGCAGGATGCAGTTAAAGTGGAATCGTAGTGCTATAACTGTGTAGTGTCAAAAGGACCTGGATTTAAAAATAAGTGTCTATAATGCTAGATTTCTTAGGCCCTTTCAAACTACACAATTATAGCACTATGATTCCATTTTAAGCACCACAACTGCATTCTGTGGAATCCTGGGGTTTGTAGCTGTATACAGCACAAAAATTCTCCGGCTGAGAATTCTAATTGCCCCTCCCTAAACTGCAAATCCCTGGATTCCATAGGGTGCAGCCATGACAATTAAAGTGGACTAAGACTGTCATAACTGTGTAGTGTGAAAAGGCCCCTTGTGAGCCCTCGTTAAAGGTCGGACAATATTATCTGTACTGGGACACCTGCATGAATATTCTTAAATCTGATTCACCTAATACAATTTGGAAAAGGAACATGACAACAAAACCATATAAAACTAGATAGGGCACATGGAAATGTTATGTGTATGGAATGATCCAATAGTGCTAATGTTCTTCACAGATTACTTGATTCGAAATTAGTATTTATAGTGCCATTACTGGAAAACAAATACTGTACATGGCATAATTATATCTGATCATGCCAGACCTAGCTCATTACATCTTGTTACCACTTTCAAAAAAAGGAGGCTACATAAAATAACATACCTCAAGAAGGCAGTACAGAGGGTAAATTCCCTGTGTTCTCCCATCACGATAAATTTCATGGGCAGCATTCTAGTTATACAAAACACACACGCAACCAACCAACCCCCCCCAAAAAATCTTTACTTTATACTCTAATTGTATGGGTTGATTATAAACAGAGTGGATACTGGATCAGTGCTAAGAGATTCAGCAGCAGACATGTCATTCTTACATTGTGACATAAACCACAGCCAAACCTCAGAGCTGGGTGAGATTGCTTTGAGAGGGTATCTGTAACTCCCAGAGTCCTTCTGGGAGTTATAGATGTGTGTGTGTGCTTGCATGCGCACCTTTCCAAACCCTGTAAAAAACCTTCACAACTTATGGGTGTCAGTGTGGGAGGAAGAGGGCATTACTAATTATAAATCTGGGCAAATCATAAATATTGTTTGGGGATAGAACTGTACCTTATCTCGGACATCCCATGTTTCCATGTTTGCTGAGTTAAAATCTGGAGGACATTCATAGTGAAGAGAATCTGCATTTTGCTTATTACTTCTCTTACCTGCCAATTCTTCCAGAAAATATTCTTCCCTCTGGCAGTTTTCCTTAGCAGAGTTATCCCCCAGGCTTGAAGTCTCACTGAGCAGGAAGGCAGAAGAATTTAAAATGGCTAGAGGGTTGTTACGTGGAAGAGACAGCCAACATGGGGAAACTAAGCACTCTGTACTACCCTTTGTTTCATCTCTTCATCCTGCCCCCCCCCATTAAACACAGAACTGTGACTCCATTTTGACAACATAACACATCATTTCACTCTGAAAGACCCAAAGCTGGGGCTGATCCAGTCACGTACTTCTGTTCTAATGGATTCTTTCAGCAAGAGGGGCAGAGATTAGACCAAAAAAACCCCTTTGCAAACCATAGCTGCCTGTGACCAGAGAAAGTATTCTTTGCTCCTCATTGACTAATGCAGATTTTCACAGTCACGGAAGTGACACAATGCCACCATTCTTGACTAAGGCTCTGTTTGCAGTTACCCCCACTAATCTGGTGACAGAAACTACATTGCAGGTCTAGAAGCTGAGGAAACCTTGTACACCATTTTCTCAATCAATGAAACGATGTCTTCTTGTACACTAGCATCACAGGAAAGAACAGACACTTCTAAGGTGGTAAGAAATATCAGAGGTTCTGTAACACTACAAAATGATAGTGCTATGGTTCTGCTTTAATTGCCATAGCAACCTTCTGTGGGAATCCTGGGGTTTTGTAAGTCGGTTAGGCAGTAGAGTTGGGAGTTCTAAATATCTTTCCCAAGAACCAGCATGGTTTGAGCCATGCTATGATCTATGATCCTGGAGACCAAGGTTCAATTCCCCACTTGGCCATTGAAAGCCACTGGGTGACCTTGGGCACATCACACACTCTCAGCCCCAGAAACCTCTGTGATAGGTCTGCCTTAGGGTCACCATAGGTTGGAAACAACTTGAAGGCACACAACAACAAAATGGCAAGTCCCAGGATTTCATAGGATGGTAATCAGGGCAGACAAAGTGGACTCACAGTATAGTGAAAGGGCATCAGGTAGATGGAAAGGAAGAGAGAGAACTGAGCAGTGGACACAGATGTTAAAATACCTATTTAAAAAGGAAACTCATTTCCAGAGGTGAAAGGGGATCGCTTAACCTTTCTCACACCAGCTGATACCTGGGTCAGTCCTACCATCAAACAGAATGAGGTACTTCAAGCAGCAGATTTGTGGTATCATGCAAGGGAGGCAAATTGTTTGTCATGATGATGATGATGATGATGATGATGATGATATCATGGAAAGAAAGGGACACTTGTGGGACATTTTACATCATTTTACTGGCTTTAGCTACTCCGTAAATTGATTTGGGCAGATAGAACAGTCACCTTTAGTTGCCATGCCTCAATCAACAAAATGTCATGGGCCTTCCCTGCCCCACCCTAAATATCCAGATAAAGACTTCCTGCCCATTGCTTGCCACAGCCCCAATGCCTCCTTGAACCATTTTAGACCTCATCACCACTCTGTATTCTGTATTCTGTAACTTAGGTAAATTAATAATATTCCAGGATAGAAGGAAAGAAGGAAAATGATCCAAATGCTCTGAGAGAAGTGGTTGCATGTAAAATGTCAGGACAGGCTCTGACCACAGAAGCCAAAGCCAACATCTGTGTTTCTAAACAATTTGTGCAAAACTACATCATTCAACAGACTTAAAAGCAAAATTTACATCCACACTAAGCATGGAAGCATGCTAAGAGTTAAATTCACAGTGTGTAAACCCTGGTTTCTGAATGGTTTGCAGCCAAAGGAATTATTCAGCCAAAAGTTTGCATGCAAAGATAATTTATTTCTGCTTATGCAATGGGAGAAGCATGAGCTGGTGGAAAATCTAGCGCTTTAAGGAGACCTTGTCCAAATTCATATACAAAACCAGATGACACAACTAAAGCTTGCCAACATCTCTCGTTGACATCCGCTGAAAGTAAAAGACAAGCCTGTTTCTTTCCAGCCAAAACCCATCTGCCAACCTGTGACTATCCCTTGTGAGAGACAGAAATCTCTCTCTGTGCTCACCTTCCATTACTGCAGAAGAAGATAATGGCTTCCGTCATGTGCCTGGCACTGCACCCTTGTCTTTAGCAATGCCACATAAAGTAGTAATTACAATTAATGCAGAGTGGCAAAAATACTGCTGTTTACTGCATTTAGTGATGGGTGGAATGCTAGTGGCACCCAAGGAGGAAGCTAAAGCTATCACATTTACATCACTTCACAATATGATGCCAGTTTCCCAGGTAAATCTAGGTCTGCCAAGCAGCCATTATTTTACAGGTGTAACCAGTAATTCTGCATTCTGGAAGATAACCGAAACCTGTTGGGGAATTGAGAGATTTTTGGTAATGAGACTCTCAGTCAGCAGAGTATCTTAATAACTGCACAAAAACGGAAGTTGAACAGATTACCAGTCCCACTTCTATCACTCCACCCCAAACACACTTAACCTAGCTCAAAAGAAACACAAGAAACAATTTGCTTAAAAATATAAAAGAATTTACTCACAAAATCTTGTGCATAGTCTACACAGGTTCAATTCTTGAAGAAGGTAGGAAGAAAATTAAGCACTCACATGCTTGCTGAAAATAATCCTTGTTAGGAGATCTCAGGGCATGCTTTCAGGACAAAAGGCGAAGACAAAAGGAAGGGGTAAATGGCAAGAGAACCTTTTTAAGACCAAAGAATGTGTACCTGCTGGAGGAAGAGGTGTCGACCAAAACAAACTGGAAGTTTTCTCTAGGCTATCTCTCTATGCCCACAATAAACATGCAAACAAACTAGCCAGTTAATTAAGCATGCAAAGGTTGCCACTCCCAACGAAACCAAGGTCTAAAAGCAATGACCTTCAAAAACAGGCCGAGAGATTTGGTCTTTGAAAAACTATTGATGTTCAAGTGATATATCACAGGCATAATCTAGGATTCAGTATTTGCCTGTTGCTAATCCTCTTCAGCAAGAGAAGGAATGCTAAAGGAGTTTTTGTGAAATCTTTGGGACCTGTAGGAGGGTATAACATTGGTTGTTTGCTTGGAACACCAAACTGTAAGGCAAATGTTTTGCATGTAGTCTTCTCAAACATGGCACACTTTTCCTTCTTCTCCCTCCCACTGCAACTCCTGCGCTACGCTCATCTTCCCCCTCATTCCCTGCTACCCAGGGGTAGCTGGAGGATCTGCTGCCTCAAGGATGGTAAATCTGGTATCAGTTTTACTGGCACTCCTACAGCAGCTGCTTTGAGTTGAATAAGAGCTCTGACAGTCTGAGACCCTATCCCTTCAAAGATCTGACACCAGCAAATCTCCCTTTAACTCAAAACATCTACAAGAAAAGTGAAGGTAAAATATAAAGTGGATTCCTTGCCTCTGTGGTGGCAGATCCACCAACCTCCTTTGATAGTCTGTTTTTTATCCTTTTTCTCTTCCCATCCCAGCTCCTGGATAAATGCTTTCTTGCCGTCTTCTTTTTCTGCTCCATGCACAACTCCTGGCTAAGCATCTTCTCCTTCCCTTTCCTTACCTTCTCTTTTTCCCTCTCCTACTTCCCATATCTTCTAGCTGCACTCAGCTTCTCACTCCTTCCCTAGTACCACACCACCACCAGGGTCCTTTTCTCCTTTTCCCCTCCTCACTTCTCCAGGCTACATTTATCTTTTTCCTGATCTTCTATCCTTCTCTGTTTTGTGTTCACCTTTCTTTCCACACTGAGGCCATTTCTGCACTAGACTGTTATAATGCTATTATTCCACTTTCAACATCCTATGGAATCCTGGAGTTTGCAGTTAAGGGAGGGGCATTCAGAATTCTCAGCCAGAGAGCTCTTTGGCCTCTGTGAACTACAAACCCCAGAATTCCACAGGATGTTGAAAGTGGAATCATAGCACTATAACAGTCTGGTGTGGAAATGGCCTGACTGTTCCTAGCTACGCTCATCACCTTCCTTTTCTTTCCATCTTTGTCTCTCCACCTTCCAAGAAAACCTGGAACCATGATTGGAACATGCTAGATTTTCAGCATTTTAAAGCTGTTAAGTCCCATTAAATTAAATAGGGCTTGCTTTTGAATAGCCTTGCACGTATAGGATGGCCCTTTTGATCTCAGCTCTTGGTCCTGAAATTTTGAATCCAATGATGTTCCCTACCTCCATTGTGTTGTGGAATCACAACTCCCAGTATTTCTCACCATTAGCTTTGACAACTAAGGTTGTGGGAGTTTCAGTCCAGCAACATTTGGAGGCACATACCTTGCCCACCCCTACTTTAGAGCTTCATGATTGATGTGTAGTGTCCATTTACTCCTGCTGCGAATTTATATGGTTACAAATCTTCTGGACTTTATTATAAACTTGACCAAACTAGTTCCACCCATGGTCCTACTAGATAGAGCTTTTTTTTTTCTTTAACCCTCTGTAAATTCCAAACTTGGGCAATGCAACATCTGATCAACTGAACTCTAGCCCACAAAAATAAATAAAGTAAGTAAGTAAGTAAGTACAGGATTTTGTTTTGTTTTGTTAATAATCAGTCAGGGTAAAATTATCTGCTCCTCTTCTTGGTTCTCGTTCTTCGAAGATCTTTGCTCATACCACAGCAATCACTACACAACTCAGAGTTACTTCTAAAAAGTAAAGAGTTCCAAGGCTCCTCAAAAGTATTTAGTTACCATCTTGTTGCATCCTTTTAAAGTTAAAAGCAGCCTTATAATATTCCTATTACTAAAAACTTGCTAATATGTTATCGCTCACTACAATTGCAATGTAACTGTAATGTCTTATTACAAAAAGAAATTACTTAGAAGTAATTGGTTATTATACTGAGTTACTTTGAAGCTCCGATTTACCATAAATCTCCGGCTAGCACTAAACCCCTAAAGTCAATCACTGAATTTTGCAGCTGGGTTTCAAAAGGCTGCCCACGTTGTTTCACGTGCAGTTACTCTATGTTCCTTGACGTGTTCATTGCTGCTATATTTGCCATGCCTTTAGTTTGATCATAGAAACTGTCAAATGCTTATTCCAAGTTGTGGCAGCTGTACTTTATTCTGAAGGGCCTATTCTCATCACAACAATATTGGGATCCCTCCTCTTCCTAATCTAGACTGTTCTCTGTGGTGGGCTGAGAGTCAGCACAGACCATACATAGCATGGTACATCTTTACCCACTAGAGCTATAAGTATAGTTTTCTGTATGGTTTTTACTGAAAGGGATTATTATCCAATATCTACCACACTTTCTGTTCTATCAACAGAACCTCAAAAACTTTCTTAATTCTCTTAAAAACTAACAAACAAAACGGTTTGAACCTACATGAACAAGAAAGCAGTCTGAGAATTTCATTCCATATGATCAGCAGAGCATGTGAAAAGAATGTGTATTTATTCAGCAGGATCAAAGATTCCACCTACAACAGTGGGGCAGGAAAGCATCTCCGACAAACTCATAATTGAATGTGCATGTAAACTAGAGGTGGACAACTGTGGCCCTCTGAACATTTTGGCTCATGATTCTGATCACTAGACAGCCTAACCCATGATGACGTACCATGGGAGTTCCAGTGCAAAAATATCTGGAGGACTACTTGCCTACCAGTGATGTATATATTTTCCAAAGGATTTCTGAATTTGCCAGGGAATGGAATGTCTACATGCATGGAAATAGAAACTGAAATCCCTTTTCATCATTCCACTGAATATATGAAAGACTGGCATAGACCTGCTTTCCTCTGCATATACTCAGTACACAAAATCAGATGACCACTTCTTTGATCTATGATGATACTGAAACCAAATATTTCCTGGCACAGGTTTTGAACAAACACACATTCACAACCTTGCTGTGACAATACCCCTGCCTCATCAACATATACTTAAAAACACTGTTTTTTAAATGAAAACAAGACCACAATTTGAGACAAATTACTTTAAAACAACTTTTTATTTAAATATTAAATAAAACACAACTAATCATTGATGTACATCTCTCATTTTAACATAAGAAATAACATGATCTTCAGTCATGATAAAAAATAAAAACTATACATCTTAATTAAACCAATCACATAGTGTCTTTAAATAATCTATTGCATTGCAGTCTGCAAAACAGTACTGTCAAGAACACTACAAGAAAAAAAAAGGAGACAAACCCTGAAATGTTGAAAATGACCTTTCCTAGTTCAGAACAGTTTCAAAGCATTTTCTATAGGAAAAATATGTGTCGGGGGGGAGAGTATTCTCGAAGTAAAGTGCTTATCATTGCTTAGGACAAAAATATTGTTTTTGTGGCTTCTTGATCTATGACAAAAGGAAAAAAGAAAGGAAAAATAGGTAGTTCTTAAAAGAACATGTGCTACTTTTTACGAAAATGAAGGCAACAGTTGCTGCTTTGGGATGATCTTGTTTCACTCATCGCTCCCACAAACCACACATCAAGCCACTTTGCAAGTTAGCGAGTGGTGTTTCCTCTCTTTTCTGAAGAATCCCCAATCAAAGAGAGACGGTTGGACAGAGCACTTTCCCTTCACCTTGAAGATCTCAGAACGCACAGCAGCAGCAGTAGCAGAAAGCAGAAGACACATCAATACAGATATTGTACAGAGACAAAGATGAAGAGACACAGAAGAGCCTTATATTAGCTCCCTCCCCACCGTCTCCCCTCTTACCCATCAGACAGTCTTTGGCTTATTTGTTTAAAAAAATAGTTTTTGTTTTGTATATATATATATATTTATAATACTGCAGGTTGCACGAAGCAGTAGTAACTTGAAGGCACCCGGGTTACATTTAGAATGATGGGTCCTTGAAGTGTTAGATAGAATGAAGCTGTTTCCAAAACATCTGAACAGCAATTCTGGGCCAAGCTGACTCACTACTTGCTCACCTGCTCCTGACATGTAATCTCTTCTCTTCAGTTAGCTAACTATGACATCAAAGGAAGAGACATGGTAAACTCGCCTCTCCTTGTAATAGCAAACATGGATTCCATTAATATGAACAGAAACCATTTTCTGGCCAGAGGGAGCAAATGCCAGAAAATTTTCTTTTTCAAAGCTTATTTTAAAAGCTAACTAGTACTGTCTATTGTCTTTCAAATCCTATATGTGCGTGCACAACACACAGAGTATTAAAACCACATATAAAATTTCCTAAAAATAAAAGTAATTGTATTGTCTATCAGAATGCAAAATAACAAAACCCACAAGTTGTGCTGTTTGTCTCAGTGTAGTTTGTTCAAAACATAACTTCTGAAGAGTATCAATTTGTGCTATGCTATTCCTTTTAACTGTCAGTATAATCGTCATAACTATTGCACGTTTCCCAATGAGTCAATTCAGCTTGGACCCTGATAGTGAAATGCATAAAACCTCATTAGCAGCGGCAATAAAAGTACAGCACTAAGATATACCAGGCCCCACGGAAAACTACAAAGCCTCTTCGGCTTTTGTGGGGTGCAAAGGGAGAAGAGAAGGAAAAGTAGAACTTTAAAAAGACTTTCCAAAACAGACACCTCTCACAATTTTACTCCCACTACGTCTGCAGCATTATTTGAACAACTCCACTCTGATACATGAAATATTCCTATCACTTCTTAACAACCCCCCCAAGAAGCAACATGAAAGCAATCTGAATCCTGTGAATAAAATTCCCAGGGGGTAAATTAATTGCTTCTAGTGATTACAAACTATTCTTAGCTCCTGCACTGAGACACTACAGCAAAAAGTTCACAGTTTTTTCTTAAGGTACGTTTCAGTAGAGGAGAAGAAAAATTCAGAGAGGTATTAGTTCCTTTCATATGAATGTCAAAACCCAATGGTAATGCTTTCACCATTATTCTTCTGCCTATGCATAAAGAGTGTTTTTGTGTTGGGAGGGTGTTAGTTTTTTGTTTCAAGAAAGAGGTAATCATCATCTTCACAAATTCATAAAAAATATTGTGAATAGGGCAGTTCTGGTCCCTTCTTCGAAAAGCCATTCCCTGCTGTGCTGCAACTCCTGACAAATGTCACAGTTTTGCATAACAGCAGAGCTGGATCAGCCCAACCTTAATACAGTACCGCAAAAGTGTTCTCCCTGACCCTTTCCCCCATTCCCTGTCATTATTTTCTTTCAAAAAAAGAGAGAAGTTTTTTTTCCTTTCATTTTCTTCTTATATTTGTTCAGTGCAAGAATAGTTGAAGCCAAAAGACATAAGTATTGCTTTTTTCAGTTCTATAAAGTTAGGAGCTTTACTAAGCCAAATGGCCTCTTCACATATTTTCAAACATGTTATTGCTTTTGAGAGTTATTTGCTGTTGCAAAATAAAGTAAAATAAAACCACCCATCTGCGGATCTTATTGAGAGCAGCAGCAGCACTCTCTCCTGAAAGAGACATGTGGAGCAAGAGAACAGGGAAAGTAATTCTCATTTCACTAGGACAAATTTCCCCATCTGAGTAGACGTAAGGTCCTCCATTTCACAGTCCCCATGCTGCAAAGTAACTGCATCATAGCTTTGAGGCTGCATAGCAAAGCCATTCTGCTGAGCAAACATGGAGGCAATTGGACACACATTGCTGCTGATGTGCAGGCGGGTGTCTAGAAGATGAGCAGCTGAATTTACTGGAGAGATACCGACCCCAAAAAGGTGAGGCTGAAGAAATTGAGTGTTATGAAAGGTCAGCTCTAAAGAGTTCTCACTTTGCAGTTCGGACAGGAGGAGAGAATTGGATGCCTTGCTGCCTGCAGTGTCAGACACGGGGATGATGTGCGACTGAGACACCTGAGAAGGCTGGTGACAGGCTGGCTGGTTATGTTGTAACTGGAGAATTCTGAATAAAAGAAAGAAAAGAGTGAAGATGTTGTCAATTTTTAATCAGATTCCAAATGGATGTTCTCACATAACATACTGCTTCCCTCACACCTTGATATGAGAAGCATTTGTCTTTGTAAGTCATGACAGCAGATGTGGTCAAACACACATTCACACACCAACCTAAGATAGTAGGATTTAGCCTCCCTTAAAAGTTGCAACTAAATAAAATGTTCCGAACTGCACAGATATTCTTACTATATGTTTTGTAGTGAGGGCCCAGGACCACGCTGGTTCAGCTAATCCTGAACTATGCATTCACCCTGCCCCACCTGCAGTTCATAAGTTCAGCCTAAATCTTGCACCAAGGAAAGTATGCATAGAGCCTAGCATGCATATGCCCTGTCAAAGCAATAGGTAAGGTTACAGAATCAACATCTACAGGTTGAAAGGATTTGAAACTACGCACATAGACTCTACACATCCTTTGAAAATACTACAGTGAACTTGCATATGATTTTTTAGTTCTATATTCTGTACCCTGCCTCAAGCCTTGGGGAAAAGTGGGTAACAAATAAAATTTATTATTATTTTATCATTTATGATGAGCTATAGCAGAGCTGGCTGATGTAATCAGAATATCCCAACAAGTATACAACTTCAACATCTGCACAATGTCCTTATTTCAATACAATGGGGATACAATCTAAGAAAGCTTTTTTAAGGCTTCATTGTAAATAGTGTGAATAAGTTTTCCGAAGCTGGGTTTTTAAAACCCAGCTAACAACAACAAAAATAATAGCAGACATTCCCCACACACTACTTGGATATGTTAGATTCTAAGAGGATCCTCTATTTCACAGACTACAATGTATCACTGTTTCTTAAAGCAACAGACCACACTTCCTGTTACTAATTGGAAAATACGCAGTTAATCTGTTTCCACTGTGAATATCACAGCAGAATGCCATGTTACTGTTGTAACAGTGGCTAGCACTATACTGGACAGTTCTCATGCCAGGCACCAGGCTCTCACCTCTGTTGCTGGAGCACCTCTTCAAGCAAGTTCCTGCTCTCTCTGCTGCTTCCGCCACTGCCACTGCCGCCACTGCCAGTGTTTCCACCACTGCCATACAGGCAGGCGTTCTGCTGAGGATGTTGGAAAGGGCCCATGCTATTCCGTGCTATTCGAGCAGATGAGGACTGGCACACTTGGCGAGCAAGCCCTTTGATTTTATTCAGTCCCAGAAAACCTTTGGCTCTAGCATTCTTCCGCAGCTGCTGTCTAAATGCCTTCAAGCCTATATAGTAGAGAAGAACAATAGTTATATATCCACTTACACTATCTGTTAACCTTTTCCTTGGAGACATGCCTTGCCTACGCAAAGACCTGCTGTATTGTCCTCAACCAACCTAAATCAGCAGCTTCATAAGAGAGTCACAGAACATCTTCTGCATCTCAGTCATTGTGTGCGTGTGCTCACACATGAACGTATACATACAAATAAACATGCCTCCATACACATGCAAACAACATCCAGAATGTAGAAAAGCTGCTATACACTTCTACCCCAGCTGACAGGCCTTATAAACTATATGCTGCAGCTACATGTTATTGTGTAGACAGGCACACATAATGTGACGTGTACCATGCTAGGCCTAAAATGAAAGGAAGTGTTGGAATAGTATTTAATACTTGGGGTGGATATACTTGTAAATGGAATGGCACAGATTACAAAGGAAGGAAAGAATTACCTTGTGTTAATGAGGTATCAGATGCTCTCCTTCCTTCCTGGAAGCTGACAGGCAACAGTGAAGCACCACCCAAGCAGCCCTGAGCCTGCAATACTGGTGTGTCTGAATGGGAAGTCAGGAATGATGATGTAACTCTGGTTGTGGCTGGGTGACCAAGCATCATTTGCTCTTCCAAACAGTTGCTTAGAGTCACAGAGCCATCGTTGGCTGAGGAAGTGAGGCAGCTGTCAGAACTGGTTCCTTCTGTAGCATTTGTGGAAGAGGAAATGACTATACCTACAAAAGGAGCAGATGATGGAAGAAGAGAACATTTATGACATGAATACAGGAAGTAAACAAAAAAAAATGGTCATGAGACTAGCCTCTCCACCTACAGAAAATCTGCCACTAACACAAGCCTCCAACAACAATCAATATCAAGCAGTATGAAACTCATGGGTTTCACTGCAGTCGCACTTTAAAAGCTGTAAGAGTAGAAGTCAATAGGAAATAATGTTATTGCTAAAGAGGGCCTTGATCCAGTCTATTCTGAAGTAAGAATTCTGAAACCTTTCTTGTTTATATTACAGAAGGGTGTTAAGGAAATTATAATGGTAGACAACTCTTTTTAGTTAGTTGTGGTTTAGTTAGTTGTGGTCAGTTGTGGTTTCAAAAAGCTGCTCCTTTTAAGAAACTTCTCCATGTGCAGGTAACCTTGTTTGTATTAGAGAGCTGGAATACATAGGCGGGAATGCTGTTGCTTAGTCCTAACCAGAGTACATCTACTGAAAAAATGGCTGAATGGTGAGCTGATACATATTTAAATCCAACTGATTCAAAGGATGTACTCTAGTCAGGACTAACAACAGGATTTAGGCCATAATTTCCAGAGAACTGGGATATGGGAGAATAACAAAATTGAAAGAAATTATTAGCAAGAATTTTGGATGCTGCAAACTGATACAGTCTTGCTGATGATAAGCCTTACACTTTTTTAAAAAGGTCACATGGAGCGCTCAACATTTTGCTCACTAAAGTTTAGTTGCAGAGCATGGAATCCAAATGGGTAGGGAGCTTAACATGTTTTAAAGGCTGAAAAATACATTGGATGGGGAACAGTCAGTTGTTTTGCTATCACAGGGATTATTCAATCATGCTGATATCATTATCTTCCACACAATCTGTGCTACTGTAACACTTGTGCTTAGCATGTGTGTGGTGGTGGGGAAACCAGGGAAGTCAGTTTGACAAAACATTTTTAAGTGCAACTTAAATAATGCAAATGGAATTTTCCCATTAAAGATAACAGTTGGTGCAATGTTTGGATCCTGTACAACAATTGAATGTTTACTGTGGGTTGAGAAGAATTACTGTTTGGCTTCATTCTGAAGTGATTAAGAAGTTTGCTGTGAATAGATGCACAGAATAGATAGGGAGAGAGGCATACACAATCCTAACTGAAAATAGCACTAAGAACATGTTGCTTAAAGAACAAGGAGGAAATGTTTTTCTATCCTCAACCCATAGCCTGCAGCCTGTCCTTGCAGCACTTACATGGTGGGGAGCACTGATAAAAATGAGTGGTGACTTCAGCCAGTGTGTGTCTTCGACTTGTGTTGATGGGGAGGTGAACTGGGCTGAAGGCTTTAATCTCCTCCTCCAGCTCCTTATCCTGCCGAACTTCTTCACTGATGGTGGTTTCCAGGAGGCTGTTTGGAGAGATTGAGCGATTCCTAAAAAGACTGTTGAAGTTTGGATCCACAGGAAAGAACATAGGCTGAAAGGTCAAGAGATACAGGAAGTGATAAAGTGCCCTTGTCTGCTTTTTCCTGGCATCATTTCCAGAACATTCCCCACATTATCAAAACAGCTTGAGTAGTCCAGATCCCAAGAAGACTTATGCAGCTACATATGGATACACTTCTGAATGTAAAACAAAGATGGGACTGAAATTTAAACATATTCTCATCCTTTCTTATCTCAGGAATACACCTTCCTCCACCTCGCTTCATTTCCTCCATTCAAACACAAAAGTCAGGATGCTAGAAGCACCAACCTGTAAAGGGTTGTTGACGTCACAATCCATTTCTGCCTGCAAAGGTGACTGAATCAGATTCTGAGGCTGCTGGTAGAGCAGAGATGATCTCAAGGTCTCACCGGTAAGAGTATCCTGAGGTAACTGAAGGCAAAAAAGAATTTTAAAAAAGATATTATAAACTGCTGTGACAACCGGGGGGAAAAAACAGGTACCTGAAACGCTGCACACTAAGAAGCAATAAGCAAAGACTAATTAATTTGCCTTTAAAGACAAATACATACAGAGTTAA
Source organism: Cyclura pinguis (assembly GCA_030412105.1). Classification (NCBI taxonomy): domain Eukaryota; kingdom Metazoa; phylum Chordata; class Lepidosauria; order Squamata; family Iguanidae; genus Cyclura; species Cyclura pinguis. The sequence goes on along the minus strand of CM059601.1, from coordinate 211,703,784 downwards.
GTTCTAAATGTGACAAAATTAGCATGGAGATTAAGTTAAAGTATTATGCACAAGGCCAGGGCATAGCTCATGTCTGCCAGCTCAGTTTGCTGATACTGAACAGTCTTAAGATTTCCTGTAGAAAATTGTTTAATACATACATAATTTACACTACATTCTCCTGAGATTTCATTTAAACCCACAACAAACACTGCTTCCTTCTAATTGTGAAATCCAGCACAACAGATCCACTTCCCTCTCTTTCCCCCTTCACCCTCTACTAAAAATTATTCCTGGCCACAGAACTAAAAGCAAAGATGAGATAAGGAGAGACTTGCTTTCATCCCACAAACATATAAGTTACTGTGCTAGAAGCAGAACAATATACTGCATGAAGAGTAAGTAAATACAAAAAAAAATGCAGGTTGTTGTGATGTTATGAACGGCTGCACATAATCTTACCTCAATGTTGCTGAAATCTGAGCTCCTTGGCCTTTGCTGACGGCTGCTTACTGGCCGATTTGCCAACTGATTGCTTCGATACTCCTTGAGCCGCTCCAGGAGAAGATAATAAATGGCAGCAAAATGGTTGTAGCTGCTATTTTGTAGAGACTAGAAGTGATGAAAGACAGAAAATTAACTACAGAACATGAATACATTCACATAAAAAGTGATCATCACCTCCTTTCTAAAGGTTGCAACCTTAGAACCATTTCTAAGAAGGAAAGGGCCCTTCAGGTCAGCCAAGTAATGCATTTAAGATGAAGGTGCTAGAACGCACCTGTTGTTAAAAAACAAGGCAAGTCCCTTGTCATTAGGACAAAAAAACTAGGTTGTGACACCTCTCAGGATAGGGGAAAATGGAACTTGTAGATCTAGGTACCTCTTAATCTCACAGTTCCAGTATTATGCAAATACTGTGTTTTGAGAAGTGTTCTGCCTTAGAGTTTCTAAATAATACAAAACTCTACAGAATATCAGACAAATCTTGCAGCCACATGGCGCCCCTTTCTTTGTAACCTGAGACCTGCCAAAACATGTTGCCCTTTCCTAGAAAGGACACGAGTCAGTAAGATGGCATTAAGAAGGACAATGCCCTTTAGATCCTGAAAAAGCACTCAAATGCTCACCTCAACTGTCCTTTGCCGGTCAATGCCAAGAGTGTGCATGATCCCAAGGACCTGCTCATTGTAGTCTCCCAAGTTAGAGTTGTAGTTCTGCATGGAGAATGACAAAGACTGGTGCTGCTGAAGAGAAGGGTCTGCTTGCATCCACTTATGTTGCTTTATTTGGGCAATGGTGATTCGTTTTGTGGGATCCACAACCAGCATCCGTCGAATGAGAGTTTCACAATCTGATGTTTAAGAGACACACAAACCAGAACTTGAACACAAGTTAAAGACACATCTTTCAAAGTTAAACTGGTACACACGCCTGAGTCTCTCTAACCATTAAGTGAAAGAGGCATTGCTTGACGGTCCAAGGGAGATCCCTCATCACAGCTATTTCACATTTGCATTACATTGGCCAGAAAATTTTAAATGTGCAGCAGGAACTGACAAAACCTGCTTCTTCTTTTACCAAGTGTGAGAAAGAAGAAGCTGGTCAGGATATTACAGTCAACTGATGACACTACAATCTTCGACAGAATGTCCTAATTTTTAATGACTGAAAGGGAGATTAACATACATTTAAAAAATGCAGTGCACCTTTATTAAGTTCCTTTTCCCTTAAAGAATTCTGAACAATTTTGTAACAAGAATGCTGTTCTCTTTCACATAGGTTTATACTCATGGGAGAAAATCTAATTCAGGAACATTATCAACAGAACTGATGAATTATTAGGCACTCATAGATTACTGCCTGCATTCACATGGAAAATATATTCAAATGCCTAAAAATCTAAACAATAAAGTTTTCATAAGAAAAGAGATGTGGCTACTTTAATATAAGCAAGATTAACATACACACACCTTGGGACATGAAGTAGGGAATGCGAAATCGTCCTTCAAGCACCCTTTGTCTAAGAGATGGCAAATTAGGTCCATCAAATGGCAGAGAGCCACAGACAAGAACATACAGCACCACACCAAGGCTCTGTCAATTGAGAAAAAAGAAGAATATATAACTGAGTGCAACCAATGAAGTCTGTTAAGTATCATCACCTAAGAACTCTATATCATACAATAAGTAATACGGATTCTAGACTTACCCATATATCAAGGTGAGGACCTTCATATTCTTTTCCTTCAAAAACCTCTGGAGCTGCATATGGTGGGCTTCCACACCAGGTGGAGAGAGGTTCACCAGATTTATAGAAGTTTCCAAACCCAAAGTCTGTAAAAGATGATGAATCAGATGTTATTATCTGTTACTTGAAATTCATGAGTAATTAATAGAAACTACAAATATTGATCAACTTCAGAGCTACCTCAAGCCCCTTTTCTGGCAGAAATGTGGGCATGAATTTCATAAATAAATAGTCTTTCTTTGCTAAAAACATCTATTTTGATGAATACCTTAAACCACTGTATTCATCTGCAGTGCTTCATAAAACATTTGTGATGCTTCACAAAAACATAGATTCTCAAAGGTTTTGTCTCCTAAGGCATCGGACAATAAGTGTCTAGTAAAAGGACTTCAGAAAGCAGCAGGATATTTTGCAAGCGATAGCTTCTGCACAACAGGTCTCACCTGCAAGCTTGATGTTCATGTTGGCATCTAACAGAAGGTTCTCTGTTTTGAGATCCCTGTGCACTATGTGATGACTATGGCAATATTCAACAGCTGAAAGGATCTGCCAGAACTTCTTCCGAGCTTCATGCTCACTCAGGTGCCCATGGGACGTCAAATGATCTGCCAGGGATAACAACAAAAGGACCAAAAACTGAATGCCTGGGACAAGCTTCCCATTATCCTTAACTATTAAGCAGCATTTACCACTCTGTTTTTGCAAACATTTTACCTTAATTTTGAATATTTAAGCACTAGAATCCAAATCCTCAACTTCAACACCCACAAAACTGCACCCCATTATCATAACTTGAGTCAATTAAAAAATTAATTTCTATCTTTCAGATAGGTCTATATCCAATTGTGGCATCACTACAACAAAAGGCTCTCTCATCCTGCAGACTTTCGTGATACTTTCAGTAAAGGACTGAAGCAGTGGGGCTTGAGAGGAAGGAGAAGGAGATAGTTTTCACTTTTTTCTCCCTTCCCTCTGCAGTCCCCTGCACATGCACACATATACCGTGTATGGTCTGGAGAGCTGAAAGATCCTTTGGAATAGCATAGGAGGTGCAGAGGGGAGAATTTGTGAAAATCACTACTTTACTTTTTCATCATCAGAGGTGAGGAGTATTACTTCAATAGATTACAACTCTCAGACTCCTCTGGCAAGCATAACCACCACTGCCTATGATGGCTGGAAATTCAGGGGAGCCACAGTCCAAAAAGTGACTTTTTCTAAACTCTGTCTCTCACAGAAGCCTCTGCTCAAACAAAAAGCCTTCTATCGTGGAGGGATACAACTGACATTACCCAGGTATTGTAACTAAGATATATCCTGAATCTGTTCAGGACACATTTATCTGAACCTGAGCATAGCCCATATTATCCTGTATCTGCACAACCATAGGTAAACAGAACTCTATATTTATTTAAAAGATTTAGATGCATTTTATTCACCTATCCCTCATGTTGCTACTGCTAAGGTGCCACAATGAGAACTTACCAAACATTTCTCCATTTTTTGCAAATTCAGTTACAATGTACAGCATATCTTTTGTCTCCATAACCTGGGGAAGAATTTTAAAATGAGAGAAAAAAACAGAACATGTCAAAGATATAGGCTTCTGAAGCATTTGATTTGCTTGTTTATATGCAACATCAAAATATGGCATTAATGTCTTTAACGCATTGCTTAATCTACAGAAATACCATCTTAGGAAAAACCATGCTTTCCTGACTTCTATAGAAGGATGTTTTACATTCATAATTATAATATTAATTCTTCTGTCAATGTGTACTAACTACAGAGGAATATCGTATTTTGACATATATTTCAGGATCAGTTAACAGGACTCAGCGTCACCTATTTATAAAGCAGATAACCACGGTATTATGAACTTAATAGAAAACAAGTAAGAACTATCCAAACACCCCAGCGTATTTAGCACCCGGGATTTATTCACTCAGTAAGACACCAAACATGCCTATTTATCCATAAGAGCTTCCTGTTTCTGCAAAGGTATTTCTCAACATCCATCTATACTAAAGCGTGAATCACCATTTCATATCATTTTACTCTCAAAGACATGTCTGTTTCCAGAATACTTTCAAAATGGCCTAATATATAGCAAAACATATAGTTTGTAAAGAAAAGGGTTTTTTTCCCCACACATTTTTCATGGAAGGTTTCTATCCTTTATTGAGCATAAGATCTTAAGTATAAGGACACTCAACAAAGACAGCTCTCTGAAATATACTTTTAGTCCTGTTGTGTGGTTCACACAACACACACAAGGTTTTTTTTTCTCTAGAAATTATAATTTCTAACAATTTGTAAAGAAGGAACATATGTGAATATAAAAGGGAAGGAATGGAGCACTCATCCCACATAAACATAACGTGAAAAGTATGTATTTTACATAGTGCCAGAAAGGAATATGGCATTTTAAATATTATGGGAAAGTTGACAGTTGGATTAAAGTTAGACACTGCCGTTGAAACTATGTTAACACTATCCTTCCACCTCAAACTGGAATTTCACCTAATTCACACTGCTCAGACTCCATCATAAGAGAGCATCAAGTATAATGTCAACAAGGGTATAAGAGAAAACTAAGAAGACTTGGGGGGGGGGGCATTCCGAAAACACTGTGCTTGTTCAGACAACTAAAACCCAATTTACCAGTAAGAGGATTTAAGCCATTTTCAAAGCTGTTTAATAAGACACAGTGTATGATTCCATGGAAATGAAATAAAGACTCTCTATGTATCCTGTACTGGCAGGTAGGGCAGACAGATGACAAATAAACATAAACATTATTGCAAAAGTAAAAACAAGATTGTAAGTATATGCTTGTTAAAAAATAAGCATATGCTTGTTAAAAATAATGCCTCCACCTGAAAATGTGTGTTGCTGGCTCTACTTTTATTGTTTATTAAGTTTTCTTCCTGATTTTACATCAGAGCAAGATTTTTTTCTCTGACTTTCTTATGCTGACAATTTAAATTTTATGTTGGACTTTGAAATTATTAGTTTTTAAAACCCACACATTTATCCTTTCCCCTTTCTTTGACAAAATGTCACACACCACCTTCCTCTTAAATCCACATGGTACGGTTTAAGACGATTAAGAAGAATCCCACCAAATGCTAATTAGATAAGATATTTAGTATGTGTAGAATCAACTCTGCTCATCAGATGACCACAATCTCATTTTCCACATAGTACACATAGTTCTTTCTTAAGGAAAGCATGTGCTGAAAATAAGACTGAACTAAAATAAATTATATGGTGTTCGATTGTGGCTTTTGAAGTTTCTAAAACTGAGATACTAAGGGAAAAAAACAACAACCTCATCCTAACATTTACTTATCAATTCATTATAAATGAAAGCTTGATTCTGAATATTTTGCACTCTGATTTTTTTTATAGATATGAAATATCAAGAAAAAGCATAAAGAACTGAAGTCATACTTGTCTGCTCAGTAAGACTAGAACATTATAGACAATTAATACTAAAATTCTATTTATAACTACCTTTTTGGATCCAAAATAGTAATATTGCTATATGTAACATACAGCTTTGTCTCTCTTTCTGTGCTTCAAATAACAGTTCATTCCTCTCCTAAAGAAATCATGTGTTTTTAAAGATCATTAGCCACCAAAGCCATAAAGATAAGTCTAACAGGCAGAGTGGTCAGAACTGATCTCTTACCTGATACAGCTTGATAATATGAGGGTGATTCAAAAGCTTCATTATCTGAACCTCTCTATAGATTTTCTCCAGATTGCTTGGATCTAACCGTGTTTTGTCTATTATTTTTATTGCCACCTGCAGTTTCAAGAAAACAAATGCAGAACTCTCATAAAATGTGTTCTTTAGTCCTGAACAATATACTAGTGCAAATAAACATAAATGTTGTGAAAAATAAAGCACATTTAGGAAAAGTTAAGATAAGACAACATGCCCTCTGCAAGATGACCACAGACAAGACAGTAAATGCTGATAAAAGGAGCACAACAACCAATTTACTGAATGTTAATTTTATTTTATCTATGGAGTTCAAATGTACTTATTCCTTCATAAACTAAGCTTAAGAATCAGAGGTCCAGTCCTGAACTGGGACCCTCCATTCTATAATCTTTTATCTAGTCTTGATTCAATTAATTCAGATATTTACCAAATGCAACAATGAGGCTTTCAAACAATATCTACTTAAAATAATAACAATGAAATTTGGAGCCATTTGATACTAACCACCTACCCTACTGAAGATGTAAAAGGGTAATATAAGCTGAAGTTATATTATGTTGTTAAAAAACTGGCAACTAAAGATTAACTGAAATGACATTATAGTTTATTTTAATTAAGGAGGAAAAGCTGTGAATTCAAGAATAGCAAAAGACCATTCAGTCCAATTTGAAATGCTGCCAATTCAAAACTGCCGATGCTATTTTGATTATATTCTGGGCTAGAATATGGTCTACTTCTGGGAGTCCCTTTTAAATATAAATTATTACACATTTGCAGAACCCAAAATTGACTCTTCACACTCAATTTTCTATACTGATCAAGGCAGAGAACATCACACCCACCTGCGTTTTGGTCACTCTGTGTCTGGCCAGTTTCACCACGGCAAAATTGCCTTTTCCCAAGGTCCTCTCAATATCGTAGAATCCAACCCGAAGAGGCCTTTGCTGGCTTTGGCTTGAGGTGGGGACAGCTGTATAATCCGACATGATCACCATGGTTTGATTTTGGTGGGGAACAAACACTATTTAGAAGCGTCTACATAGGGGTGCCTCTTCAAAGACCGGGATTTGAACCTACAAGAAGACAAAAGCAAATTGGCACTGAGAATTTTTTTTCTCCCTTAACTTCTGTCACTTCAGTGCTTCACCAAATCATTTCAAAAGTTAGACTTAAGTACTTTGGATAGAGAAAATACTATCCATTATTCCAAATCATGTCAAATATAATACTCCTACTTTTGTCCTACTTTCTGTGGGGAGAGTCCCAGGTTAATAGTAAAACAGAGAAAAGGAGCGAAACATTGCCACAGGCAAATTCTTAGCAATAAGTGTCACAAAGCGGCTGCGAAGTTTTGGTCAGTTTGAGGGAACTAAAACCCGCTCTTCCCAAAAGCCGATCTTTGTGCTTTTACCTCACAGCTGACATAGGGTGATAGTTAGACGAAAAGTACACAAGAGCCCCCGCCCCGAAAAAAAAAGAATGAGATAGGATTTTGGAGACATTAAGACAAGCCTCGAGCGCAAAACTCTACCTGGAAGCCCCTAAAATGGGGGGGGACCCTCTCAGCTGCTTGCAAAAAATAAGAGAGGTAGGGAAAAAGTGGGTTTCTCTGTATATATATGTGTATGTATGTATGCGTATGTGTGTGTATGTATGTATGTATATATGTATATATATATATCTATATCTATATCTCGATACACTCGGAGAATTGCGAGGGGAAAAGAGGGCAGGGGATTCCCTCAGTGCAACCACTGCCATGAGGGACGGGGGGGGGGGGCGGCAAGCCAAGGGGAAGGAAGCCTGGAATAAGCGCGCCTGTCCCTGAAGGAGGAGGAAAAGAAACGAAGCCACGAGAGGAAGAAGGAAAGCAAAATATAGGAAATCCACCCTAAGCTGAAGACGAGTCCCACATCCCGAGAAGCCGGAGCACCAGGAACTACAGTTCGGCTCGCTGTGAAGCCGTACCTTGCGCTCGGCTTGGCAGGCCGGCTGCTCGCTGCCGCCTCCGTGCTCCTCTGCCCGCCAGGCTCTCCGGCGGCGGCGGCGGCGGCGCTCCTCCTGCTGCTCCTGCTGCTGCTGCTGCTGCCGCGGCTGCTCTCCCCGCCGCTGCCCGCGCGCTCTGTGTGCACAGGGGGCAGAGGAACACGCGGGAAGCCCTCCCCCCGCCCACCCCGAAAACCGAGACAGACCCATTGACGTCACTTTGACGCCAGAGCGACGCGCGCCCGAGCGCGAGGCTGAATGAGAAGGGAGAGACAGAGACGGCCAGCCGTTGCCAAGAGACGGGCGGGCTCTGACGCGCGCCCAGATAGACCCGTCGCCCTGGAGATCGGGAAGGTGGGGTGACGTTCGCGCCGAGCCGAGGGAAGGACGGGAGCGGCGGCGGCGGCGGCGGGGGGCGGGGCGGGGAAGGAGAGTGAGAGGATGAAACAGCCCTCCCCGCTTGGCCCACCACGTGACCGTTTGTTATCATTGCAGGGGTCGCCCCCTGCCGGAGCCGCAGCGGCTCGGCTTAACCCTTAACTCGCCGCGTCTCAGGCGGAGGTGGCGTGGCGGGTTTTCTTTTTAACCCGTCGCGCTCCAGAGCTGAGCCAGCCGGGGCAAGGGCTGAGCTCTTCGGGCCACGGAAAGCCTCAGCTGGCTTCAAGGCACCTGCACGTGCCACCTGAGACCTTGCTTAACCCGATGGAGTCCAGAGCTCCTGGGAGTGGGATGGATTTAACCTCTCGGAGGATAGAGACAGACGGGCGGCGGCGTGTGTGTGTGTGTGTGTGTGTCACCCCATGTGCTCCCAAATAAGCTTAGAGCTCTGCGTGCCCCAGACCTCGGGCAGGGATTACAGCTGGCCACGCTGCATGCAGCCTGCACGGGGAAGAAGGGCTCGCTTGTGTGGATGCAGCCCGGCTGGGGGAAATTCACGTCCAGGTTCATTCCCCCCCCCGGCTCTTTTTAACTCAGCAGGGGCCGTGATGGTGGGTGGTGAATGTGACCGTAGCACTCACAATTCATTGGGCTGGATTCTCATACTGCATCCGCAGCGAAAAGCTGGTTAGGGCGCAGAATTGCCACTCAGGACCAGCTCCGGAGCCAGAGCCTGGAAGTGCGCCGCCCGGGTTCGGCTGTGACAGTGCGGTTAGGCCCTCGGTGTCCCCCCCGAGCTGAGTTGGCAAGACCTCAGCAGGGCTGTTTGCAACGGGGTCTCTTAGGTGGGTGGGGGTCTCTCATTCCTAGGCCATTTCCGCATTAGAGCGTTATAGCGCTATTATTCCACTCTCGACATCCTATGGAATCCTTGGGTTTGCAGTTTAGGGGCCCCTCCCTAAACTGCAAATCCCAGGATTCCATAGGATGTCGAAAGTGGAATAATAGCGCTATAACGGTCTAGTGCGGAAACGGCGCTAGGGTCGCCATAAGTCGAGGCCGACTCGACTATGCATAAAAAGATCAACTATCCTTGAGCTCTATAAAGCATCTGTCGTTGGGCTGTGGGTTTTTACTTTTTCTAAATGATCCTGCCACCAGTTTGGAGCCAACGGGAGATATATGACTTTGATATTTCCCATAAAGGGATGTGTTATCATCGGTTCAAAGATATGGTGGCATTACTGGTTTGAATCCGTTTGGTTCCCCCCTCCCTGCCCTTGTGTTTAAGATTATTTTGCTCCTCTTGTCTGCTTGGCTCAAGGCAGCAGCCTTATCTGGGAATATAAGGGAAGAGGGAAAATATGCCTTGACTTGGAATAAGCAGTCAACGGGCAATAAATTTGAGGTGAAATACTCCAAATGCTTTCCATTCAAAGTGGAGCCACAGTTGGCCTGCCTTCGAGAGTTCCTTTCCAACAAGGCAAATGGTTAAAAGTGCTTTGTAGATAGCTGTGTGTCTCTTGAGTGTGTGTGTGTGTGTGAATGCAGGTATGTATGTACATATCGTAAGGCTGTGTGAATAAGTGGCACCTGGGCTAAACCAAAACACTTGGTATGACCTTGGCAGTTTGTCCCATAAATTCATCTTGTAGGTCACCTTGCCCTGCTGCCTAAGCCACTTAAATTTACTCAGATTCTGCTCAGATGAGTAGGCTGTTTGGTGGCATGCCAGGAGTCCAAAGACCTACTGGTTTAATTTGCTGAGAGCAGAAAAGAATGCAGCAAACTGCCCAGTTAGATGAGAGAGAATCACCAGCAGCGACTCTCCATTTGGGCTGAGATAATACCTCATGCAGGAGCTGTGGTTTGGAAGAGGGTTTTATATGCCTTTGTAATTCATTCAGTGACATCATTCATGACCTCCCTCTATGCAAATCCACCCCAGGTGTACCTATATTTTGGTTCCACTGGGCCTTTTTTCTGCTTCTCTCTGAACTGTTAGCAAAATCACAACAATGGTTTTAAGAATTATGATATGTGTTAGTCCTACCAAAATGAGAAACATTTTGGGACACCTTTATAAATAGGTAATTAAAATACCCAGTTGACATGTTCTGGATAACCCAAGAATAGGAATCTCATGGCCCTCTGGATACTGTGGATGTCTAACTCCCAGCATTTCATACATATCATTGGCTATGGGAGTTGCAATCCAACACTGTGTTGTTCCATACCTGGGTGTAGTTCTGCCCCCGACCCAAGTTCATTCACTGCTGAACAATGAGACATATTACTGCTCTAGCATAAGCTTTATTGCTGGTAAATGAAGCAGCAGATGGTACACAACAGAGAAGCATTCCAGCCTTTTTGCAGCATTCCCTCACAGCCAATGGTGGAATCTGACCCCTGAACAACTAATTCTACTCAGACTATTGCCATTCAATGATCAAATTCTCTACAGTTGGCTTAATGGGGTCCCTGAGCCCCCCATTCAAGATGAGGCCAATAAAAGAGGGACTCCCAATGCAAAAGCAACAAAATCAACTGTGGAGGCATAACTCCTTTCTCTTCCTCCCCCGTCCCAGGTAACTATGAGAACTGGGCAAGTAAAAAGAACCAAAAAGTGTGCAGAAGTCTGCAAAAATATCAAACAAAGCCACTAATACAAATCAACCCTTTCATGCTATGATACAGCTATTAACATTTGGCAATGATGCTTACAAGGACGCCCAAACCCATCTGCCGGGTTGCAGAGGCCCAGCTCACTACAAATAGCATCTGGAGAGCTGGATGTCTTCTTCCCTTGAGATATGTCTTTCCTCAAGGATAATAATCTGTTTGTTTGTTTATTTGTTTAATATTCTGCCTTTCTCCCAGCCTAGGATCCAAGGTGGCATACAACATTTTAAAAGCACAATACAACTAAAAAAACAAAACAAAAACCCTCTTAATACAGAAGTTAAACACACAATTAATCTAAATTTCTGTTTGAAAAGCACAAGTTAAAAACAGGATTACAAGACAAAATAAAATAGAACATTATAAAATAAACACTACACGCACATCCGTTAAAATCCCTGTTTTCATCTGCTATAGGGATTTTACCATTCAGTTATCTAGACATGAGCTGAGTGATAGTTCACCAAGGAAGCATACAGAGAAGAGACACAAAGCATGGGCTCAGCAGAACAGACATCTGAGAATTTAATTTCTTTAGGCTCCTTGACAGACTTGTACAAGGACATCTTAGGCTTCCCTTGGCCTAGTTTTGTGATGGAGGTGCTGATATGTACTAAGTTTGTGATGATCAGGTAATGTCTGTACAGCGTTTAGAGAACCTCACGTGAAATGCCAGGCTCACATTCTTTATTACTAGGAAATGAAACTAACTGTTCTGACTGAAGTACTTGGAGCCTCACAAAACAGCATGTCCAAGTACAGCAGCTGCAGCTGAACAATTCCCTCGAAGCTACAAAGGACAAAATGCATTGTGACAGGCTGTGTGTCTTCCCTTTGAAACGCTGGTGGTAAGTCGCTCTCCTGAACTCAGCCACTCATGGAAGAAGGCAGAAGTTTAATGTCATTCAAAAGAAAAGGATTTGTCAATTGTGAGTGAATGATAGTGACTAGTGACTACCCCTAATGACAGCATAATTAGTAAGGATTTTATAGGAACAAAGAACTGTGCTATCGTAGAGGCAAGGCTTGCAGGATTGAAGTGTTACAATGTTATTAGGTAGAATGATAATGTTATCTGTCAACTTCCCCTTTAGATTTTCCAGTCTTGTCTGAGTTTACCTGTTATCCTCACAGCAGCTGGGATGGGGTAAGGGAAGTGATTTTGTAATGCAGAGGGCTTGGCTTTGGGTAGTGCCTTGGTCTTGAATGGACAGTGAAGACTCCTAAGCTCTACAAAAGGCCTTTTCCAGTTGAAAATGAAAACTACTTATAGTGGTGTGTTGCATATTTGGGGACTGTTAACGAAGAGTGTCTATACTCCAAGATCTACCATTACCCGTTGGTGAGAAGTAATTCAAAGTGGAGTCTTGGGGCTAATTTGTGAACACTGTGTCTTTTTAATTGTTGTAAACTGCTTTGAGTCCCAACCTGGGAAAAAAGCAGGGTATAAATAAAGATAACAGCAACAGCAACAGCAACAACACTTCCATAGTTTTACTATTCCAGGATCACTTCCTCCTGTGTTCCTACCTATTTCTGTTAACACATACACCTCCCTTTTTGCAAACAGGTTCTAGAATTTTTATCCAACCATGAGCATTCAGCATTTGGTTCCCTCTTATTGGCCATTTCTGCACTACACTGTTATAGTGCTGTTATTCTACTTTCAACATCCTTTGGAATTCTGGGGTTTGTAGTTTACTGAGGCCAAAGAACTCTCTGGCTGAGAATTCTGAACTGCAAACCTCAGGATTCCATAGGATGTTGAAAGTGGAATAACAGCACTATAACAGTGTAGTGCAAAAATGACCATTCTCTCAGACAGTATATCTCCTAGACCTACTAGAGGAGGGGACATGGCAACTCTCTGAGGGTTTGATTGAGGCTAGTTAGGTTTCAACCATTTTTCACCTTGTCAAAAACCTGTCAAAGCTTCGGATATCTTGTGATATTTGCTATCTCATTCACATTTATTACGATTCCCTTGATAAAGCTGTTTCTCCACTTTTCTGTCTGCCAGTTTCAGTTAAATATTAATGCAATGTTTTCATCCAGTGTGGAGACAGAAGGTTTGAGAGTTCTTTAAAGTTCTTAAAAGAGAAACTACCAAAATGCAAGCCCTGTAGATCTGCTGCATCACTTAAATATGGGCAGGAATGAGTCAGCATGATCCCTCCCCCGACACTGCAATTTCCAACGCATTCTCATTGCATCTTCACCATTTCAGCGTGGAGTCAGTCCACTCAGACCAGTCACCTGGAGTGCTTCTAGATGGAGGGCTTCTAGCACTGCCAGTTAAAAGATATTGTAAGCTGGCCTGTCTTTCATTTTTTAACAGGAAGGAAGAAGAGAGAGAAAGGGAGTTGAAAGAGGAGAGGAATACAAGTAAAAAGAAAATGATCCTCTATGGCTTCTGTAAAAATTCTGTGAATAAATCAGGACAGTTGCATAATAAAATTCTACAACTCCATCTTGTGAAGTCTTTAAACAGCAGTTGGAGGGACATCTGAAAAAATGCTTTGATTGTGTATTCCTGCATGGCAGGGGGTTAGACAAGGTGGCCCTTGTGCTCCCTTCTAATTCTAAGATTCTATGATTTTACAAAAAGTCTCATCTAGAGACCTATGCGCTATCTGCATGCATAAAGGTTCAACATAATCAGACTTTCCCATTCACCCTGGGAGGAGGGACAACTGTGTATACATATAGACCTGCACAAAAACAGGACTTGGCAAATGTACATGTTGCCAAGGGAATTCTGAGATCTGTAGTCCAAAAAATGTAAATTTTCTTCACTGTGGTATAGATGCTTTAACTTGAGGTTGAGAAAGGTGTTACCCTGTGTACTGGGGGTCCCGGGAGGGACACCAAAATGTGCTCAACAAAAGGTGGGGAAAATTAGCTCAGAGCACTGCTTAGCGTTACGAGAGGCAGGGTAATGTAGCGAGATCTTGAACCCTATGTCTACGGGGTCGGGTCGAGTTAAGGAGAACACAGAAGTTGAAGCAATAAATGATGTTTTATTAAACACAAGCAAAACACTGTATGCGACACACTCACACAAGATAACTAAAGAAAATAAAGGTTGGAGTGGTAGAGAGGGATTTTTAGAGGGATTGCTGGTTTGGGTGATACTTCACCTGTCCTGAAGCCCAGGAAAAATAGAGAGCGAAGCTGGGGTGCGATGTAGCTCAGCACGTGGAGGGGAGGCTCGCCAAGCAAAGCGGCAGCAAGGCGGGATGAAACTCGGGAGCGATCCGAGGAAGGTCTCGGAATCAAGGGTTTTTATAAAGAGAATTGTGACTGCAGGCCATGCCGTACTTGGGGGAAAACAATAGATTTGGAGTTGGAGACAAAGCCTCCGAAAGGTCAGAATCTGAATGATTGAGTTATCGTAGCGGTTCTCAATAGAGTAGCCAGTATGCAAACGCAGAGTACTTGGGTATTGTGTAAGTTACCCATCAAGCTGCCATCGCGGGGCAGAGGCTCTTTTGTAAGTTGCGTGCATACCTAATTAGAGTACTTGCCTGGAGGTCTCCTAAAGCAGTGAGTCAGCTATTTCTGGCCTGCCTGTATTGTAGTTTGAATATTACGGCTATTAATGGCCGAGCTTGTTTACGTGCTTGTCCAGCGGCCTCGCAAGCACATGGAGAGGAATAGAGAAGTGAAGCCGAATTATGATATCAAGAGGATATCTTTTAATATCCCCAAAGCTTGGACTAGCCAGGGCAGTAACAAAGGTGCAGATATTATGACACAGAAGATCTGAAACCTTGAAAAAGAGAGTTTGTAAAGATAATACAAATAATGAGCATTGTGAAGGGTCAAGCCATTCCATAATCACTGGATGGCCCCAGCCAAATCATTGGCTAATTGGTCATAACAATTGCAAAATTCAGTCCAACTATCTTTCCTTGGGGAGGGTGGTTTAAGGTTGCCAAGTCATGATGCTGTGTTGAGAGCAGCAGATGCAGCTATCAGGAATCCCACTTCAGGGTCTCTGGACTTTAGACTTTGGAACCTTAAATACACTTGGCTGTTTCTCTCAAGTTTGCCCAATATTTTCCCACCAGAAGAGCATTCTCTTTCTAAACTGGGCCATATGTGTAATTTCCCCAGAGGTGACCTTTGCCTAGCTTCTCCCTTCTCCATGTTCCTGTGTATTCCTGTGTATCCAGTATGCACATTGGCTGGGTGTGTGGTGGGTGGAGTAGGACTGCATCCACTGTCTCTTCTCCCCACCTCCTGAGGACTACATGTTCAGACAATATGTGGAAGCGGCTTTTATTCCAAAACCAAACTGAGCTAAGGAGAAGGTGGAAGAGAAGAAGAAAATTCACCCATACCATTCCCAAAAAGTAGAAGAGTGTCCAAATGTTTGCGCCAACGTGAAGAGAACCTGAAACAACTGAAAAGCTTACCAAGCCTGTGAAAGAAGTGGTCTCAAGAATCTGGAGTAGAAGACTTTCTTGTGATTCACTTAGACCTAAGCTATGCACTCATTTGGAAGTATGTCCCCATGGAATTTGGTGGCACCTATTATTGAGTGGTAATGCAGAAGATGGACCTTTTACCCTGAGTTTTATCTATGTCAGAGATGGGAAACATGCTTCATTACTAGCTACTCTGGATAAGCTTGACGAGATTACAACTTAATAACATCTACAAAGCCACACTTTCCCCAGCTCCGATGTATGCTAAAGGCAACGTTTTCATTTCTTTAAAGAATGAAGAACCAAACAAAACCAGTGAAAACATTTTTAAAATCATGAACTTTTCTAACTTTAAAATAACAGCAACATTTTTTCCAAAAATTACACTTTAATTTGGGGATGTTGAGATCATTGTTTTGTTTCCTTGCAATTGTTAGCATTTGTAGAAGTCTCCCTGGGATTTCTTTTCATTTGGATTTTCTCTGGGACCTTATGAGTATGTAATTCAAGCATTAAAATATAATAATACAATCTATAGTGTTATCATTCAAAGTTTGATATGCAGTTCTGGGAAATAATAATGAAGGATTTGTTTGGGGTGTAGGTTGTCAAAAAGATACCAGTTATTTTAATTTATATGTTAGATTACAAATCATTTTGCTGCCAAATATGGTATTACAGAACACTTAATACCTTTTCTGGTATTCTTCTTCCTTACTGCTGAATCTATTTCTACTTCTTCCTCAACTTGTCTCTGTAACTAAGGTGGTCAAGTGTCCTGTTTTATGGAGGACACTCCTCTATCTGAAGAGTTAACAAGCACATCCCTCCTCCCCATGTACTAGATATTGTGCTGTCAGCAATCTTGTTCTTACAGGTTGAATTCCAACAAGTTGGAGACATAGTTTGTGAAGAAATTTTAGGAAAGCTTGTATGATTGTTTAGCTTCCAGAGTACTGATGCTAAGTGACTAAAATATTTCCACAATTTTCTTCCCCTTTTTATAAGCCTATGATCACTCAGAGACATGTCAATTAAAAAAAAATAACTGGCAAAGTTCATCTGCACTAACGTCAAATCCTTCACCATCTTCCCCACATCTATTCTTTCTCTCTCCCTTATTAGCAAGCATTCTAGTAGTGGTGTAGTGATTTGAGTGTTGGATTAGGACTCTGGAAAGCTAGGGTTCAAATCACTGCTTGGCCACGGAAACCCCCCGGGTGATCTTGGGCAAGTATCGTGCTCTCGGCCTCAGGGAAGGCTATGGCAAACCCCCTTTGAACAAATCATGCCAATAAAACCTCATGATAAGGTTGCCTTAGAGTCTCTATAAGTTGGAAATGCCTTGAACAACAACAACAACAGATTCAACTAGGCTGAAGCAGAGAGACTCATGGAAGAGTGAGCCTGCTCCACTGACTCAGTTGTCCTTTGGCCCCTTGTTTTACTGAACTGTTCCAATTCAAGCTGGTTATTATGGCCTAAATACTAAGGCACCAGATCCCATCTGATTATGGAAGCTAAGCAGCCTCAGACATAGTTAGTACTTGAATGGGAGTCTGCAAATGAATACCAGGTTCTATGGGCTGTCTTTCAGAGGAAGGAACTGGCACAACCACCTCTGAAGTATCCCTTGCCTAAGAAAGCCCTATGAAGTTCATGGGGCCACTATCAGCTTACAGGCAGCCAGAAGGCATGTGTGCGCATGCGCGCGCACACACACACACACAGACACAGTATGGTAGGAGTTAAGTACTTTTCAAATAGGTGCTTAAGTTTCCATATTTTTCTCCTTCCTTCTCTTTCTTTTTTGCTTCTGTTTGATTCCTGGATAGTCAGGCTGTGGGAGGGGAGTATCGTAAGAGTTTTTTAATACACACAGACACACACACACACACACATTACACAGCAAATGTTAAGTGTTTTATTAACGTTGGTGCTGGCGGTAGTGATAGTGGTGATGGTGATGATGAAATATTTCACAGCAGGTTTGTTTGATTTCAGCACGGGCATAATCTCCAACTTTTCACAGATGAAAACTGGAACACATGTGGACAAGCAACATGACAGGCTGGTCAAGGTGGCAAAAGTTATTACTGAGGAAGAACACACAGGCTAGAAGATCTGCAGTCATTTGGTTTTGCCTGAGTATACCATCCTCTCCCCTCCCCAGCCCTCCCCTCTTCTCTCCCCTCCGCCTAACGAGTTAACTTAATGTTAGCACTGTGAACTTAGGCCATTTCCGCACTAGAGCGGAGGAGCGTTTCACCGCGTGTCATGAGCAGTGTTTTTTACTCCAACTTACCCCGATTCCTATCTGCATGCCCTCAGGTTTCTGTTGAAGTAAAGCAGAGAAAATCGTTTGTAGCTTCCGCACTGTCAATTTTCATGGAACTCCTATTCCCCTCCCTCGCTCCACCCCGCCACCACTGACTGGTCAATTTCAAAAAAAAAAAAAGTTGTAGAAACTGTTGCTACATTTTAGCACAAGTGTGTGAATTGATGTCACACTTCTGCACGTAGGAAAAAAACGCAGCAGAAATGGTTTGGGTTATTTACATTGGAGTTTTTCTGTTTTTACAATACATCGGTTTAACGTCGATGTTAACCGTGCTAAGACCTCAACTTGTGCGGAACCATGGAGGACAGAACGATGCCAAACTGGTTTAAAGTGCAGGTGTAAAAGCAACAGTACAGCACTACTGCATTGTATCAGCCTTGTGTGGAAAGGGCCTTAGTGTGCAGCAACTGAAGTAAGTTGAGGACAAAGGGGGAAAGTGGGAGGAAGAGAGAAAAACTGGGGCATTTTAAAAGAGGCTGGAAAAGTAGGACAGCAGAGGATGAATCAGGACTGTCTCTTCCAAACTGTGACAGTTGAAGGGCATGAGCTTCATCTATTCAGGAAATGAAAACTTCTGTGCTGAGAATCAAAGCTAGAGAAGGCCCATTTTAATCTTAACTGGGTAACATTCCCTTCCCGTGCAAAAACTGGACTACAAATTACTCTCCCTGTCCAAAAACTGAATTTTCTGAGTTGTTACACCAGTTTAGCCAATCTAGGTCAGAGGATTCTCTCTCACAAGCAAAAGCTACAGTAATTATTGATTTAACATGGGTTGCTTTTTCACACAGAATTGCATAGCTGTCTAGCTGTGTAGACGCGCATATCTTTTATTGGGCTCAAATAGGTGAACATCTTTCTTAAGTGTTGTGATTGGAAGTAATTGGTATCCCTCTTTTATTTAAATGTTTCCTATCAGATGTGGTGAAATAACAACTACAATAAGTTTCTCCACTCCATTAAAAAAAGGAAATATTTCTTCATTGATATTCAGCTCTCTATGGTTACAGGCAACATAGTTTATTATATGTCAGCACAGTGACAGCTGAAATACACAACTCAAGGGTTTTTTTAAGTTTGTTTCCAAAATAAATAAACTTACTAGACCAGTATTAGGAGTCATGTATAGTACTGATTCTTATTATGGACCCATGAACCACATCTGAAACTCATATTTTAGCCTCTTCCAACAGGCAGGGAAGGGCAACTGTAAGATTTTTCCTGTGTACAGATTTTTCTGGGGTAGCATTCTGTACATTACCAAAGGCAGTTTCTAAAGGCAGTGGCTTGCCAGAAGACAAGGAAACTATAGTCAAATAAGAAAAAAATGCATAGCTTAGAAAAGTGATGTTGGATCACAAATCCTACAACCTCCGCCCCCATTCTGAGCAGCGTAACCTACCAAAATAACTTTTCAAAGTCTGCAAGAGGAAAAAGTTGACTGCTAGAAGGGAACTTAAAAAAAAAAAGATGAGAAGGCATGAGCATAGGTGTTTATGGGCAGAATAGCAGTAAGAGAAATGGTGCATTAACTGCAACAATTTTGTTCTAAGTGATGTGTTTTAAAACAATTAAAATCAAAGGTAAAGTGCAAAATGACTAACTGTAAAGAAAAAGATTGGTCATCATACCATAAAAAGTGACAGCATGGCTACCAATAATGTAGATGATGTCAGATCACAGAGAAATATTTGATTTATGTGTGTTGTTATCCATTCAAAAGATGTATTACAGGTAGGTCCACTAAGTTCATTGAAAAGGGGAAAGCAACATCTCTGTTACAGGTACTGCACCTGACTGGGGCCATTTCCGCAGTAGCCTGTTATAGTGCTATGATTCCACTTTCAACATCCTATGGAATCCTGGGGTTTGCAGGATCCCGAAACTGCAAACCCCAGGATTCCATAGGATGTTGAAAGTGGAATCATAGCGCTATAACAGGCTAGTGCGGAAATGGCCTATGTGTGGAGATGCCTTTGGACTATTTAGAAACTGCAGTGGGTCAAAAATGCTGCAGCCAGACTGAGAACCAGGGATGGTTAAAGGAACCATAAAACTCCCTGCTGAAACAGCTTCACTGACTACCAGTTCATTTTTGGCAGAATTTTAATATAAGACCCTATTTAGTTTAGGTTCAAACTGTTCAAAAGAATCTGTCTCACTATATCTTTCTGCTAGAGTTTTAAGATCTTCTCAGTCCCACCACTACCTCCACACAGATGTTTAATGAGGATACAGGAAAAATTCTTCTTGGTAGCTGCCCCCCACCCCAAATATGGAATTCCCTCCCATATGAGGTTAAGTTGACCCATTCTCTGTTCTCTTTCCATTGGTAGTCTAAGACTTTGTCTACCCAGTCCTTTGGTTGTTGAGCAGATATTACAGAAGGTCTTTTAACTGTGTTGTTCTGTATTTTTAAATGGCATTTATATGTTTTAACTGCATTTTCAATTGTTGTACATTATTTTTTAATCTGTTTATTTAATTGCGTTATTTTAATTATGCCTTATTTTAACTGTATTTTGTTAAATACATATATTGTAGGTCATCTTGGGTCCCCTATTTGGAGAAAAGGCTAGCGTAATTGAGAGTACTGTACATAATGACTGAAATGGTGTGTGCTTGTCTCTAAAATATTTCACTGTATATGCAGCTAGAGGATCACTGATTTATTCTTGTTTTTTGGGTTCCATGAAATAGTTTAGTAATTTGAAAAAATATTTCAACAAACCTCTGTAGTATATTTCCATGGAAATCTGACAAAGGAAGGCAACAGGGATTCTTCTTTGGTTACTAGGAAAATTTAGCTAGAGCTTTGAGTCCAGGTATCATATCCAATAGTTCTGAATTGTAACAACTAGACTTGGCAAAACCATGTTAAGATGCAGTTTGCAAAAAGATCATGAGTGATAATGTCCACTGAGTGAAATGCCATTCAGTACACTCAAGTTGATTCTGCTTATTTTTCTTACTCTCTTCAGAGGACAGTGCCACCACCCCATACTGTTTCAGAGAGTCCTTCAACCCTGTGAAGCAAATTTTTAGGAGTCACAGAGGACTGCAGAAGGAGGCGTGAATCAGCAAAAATGGTTTCCTCCCCTGTGGTTTTCTCCACTACCCACTTACCAGGAACTTTCCACAGCAAGAAGTCATTACTTTTGTGGAAGACACTGACCAGCATCCTATTAGTGGCTTGCCCACATGCAAGTCCAGTTTACATGCAAAAAGGGACTTACATGCAGTTTACATGTAAGTCCCTTTTTGGACAGGGCACAGAGGGCTATTGATTTGGTCTTATGCTGTCTCCAAAAACCTCCCACTGCCTGGCAGCTGTCAAGCCATGGGAGACCCCCCCCCCATCCGTTGTTGTTTACTACTGCAGAAGGGAAGAAGGGAAGGAGTGGGGAGCCAGTTTGGACCATGAAGATCTGGCTACTCTCCACTCCCAGGGGAAGGAAAAGACAGCTGCACTCCATTCAAGAGTACATTCTCATTTCTCTCCCACCACTTGACCTGAGACCAGCTACTTCTCCATGATCTGAATTACCTCCCGCTTCCCCCTTACCATTCCCACTGATAAGTGACAGCGAGCACCTCTCAGAGGCATCTCCCAGATCTTCACAGCTGCCTAGTGGTGAGAGGACACAAAACTCTATATATAGGATCTTTGCCAATGTCTGGAACCAACTTAGATCTTGGGGGAGAAAAACTCTATAACTAAAAAAAGTTATTTGCAATATATTTCTTTTTTTAATATGTAAGGCTTAATTTTCATTATCCTTGTAATTAGAAGCAATAACATCACTCCTTTGCAGTGTAACTGTAGCTTTTTAGTTGATGTAATAGTTAGATGCATGTGGCCTCACTAAGGCCATTTCCACCCTACGCTGTTATAGTGCTATTATTCTACTTTCCACATCCTGTGGAATCCTGTGGTTTGCAGTTTAGGGAAGGGCATTTAGAATTCTCAGCCAGAGACTTCATTGGCCTCAGTAAACTATAAACCCCAGAATTCCATAGAATGTTGGCAGTGGAATAATAGCACTTTAACAGTGTAGTGCAGAAATGACCTAAATGATAGAATACGAATGCATGCAGCAACCTTGTATCCATTGTGGAGGTGGAGCTGGATGGAAGGAGAGTAGTATATTTTGTTTCACAGGCCTACTGTTATAGCATTCATTAAAAAAATAAGAAGCTAAAACCACTTTAATTACTTCTGAGAAATGGTCCAGTATAGAGATACTTTAAAATAATACATAATGGCAATGAACTACTCGTAGCTGTCGTACTGAAACTGTAAATAATTACTTTGAAAAAGAACTTTCTCAGTACTAAGCCAATCAATTTTATAAACATTATGGAAATGCAGAAGGAGAACTATTGTGCTTGTAGGATTTCTGATAACATCCAGTTTCAAATTCTTGACCAATTACAATTGGCACTCTTTTCAAATATTTATACAGTCTTGGTCACATGCATTCTTAATTCTATATCAGTTACAGGCATCTTCTAGTTCCTCACTGCTTATGTGTATGTTTTTCAAGGCTTGATTGCCATTTGAACTCTAGCACATTACTCTCAAAATGTAAATAGTTTAAGTAGGTGCTATCGATATTAACTCCAGCTTCAACCAAAAAGCTAGTGAAGGCCATGGGTCTAAGTATACTTATGTGGGAGTAGGCAGAAGCAAATATTTACAGGACTGCCATGTGAAACTTCTGTTCCATTCCAACACTGATGTCATGCATTCTGAAGGTCTTGCATCATTATAATATGAGTCTTCTCTTTGAAGTTCTTACTCATTGCTGATACATAGGCCCTTTCTGCAATGCACCTTTTCGCAGAGCCGGGGTGCGGGGATCACGCGAGCAGCCTCTAGTGAGAGGCTCTCGCGTCCCAGTTCCTTCAGCTCCGCAGCTGATGCCTGCTCACACGAGAGCCCCACCTCTTCCTTCCGCAGGGCAGCCTGGGAGCTTCCCAGGCTGCGCTGGGGCAGGAAGTGCGAGCGCCGCAGCTCCAGAGCTCTGCACGCACGGCAAGTGCATGCAGGGCCCCGGAGCAATGCACAATCACGTGCCATTTTTGCCTCACAGCCGAAAATGAAAAAGTGCATGGTCAGCGCCTGCCAGCCCCTGGAGCATCACGCAATTGTGAGTGCATCGTGTGGACCACTCCTCACATTCGCGCAACACTCGAGGGGCCCTTTCGCATGGCAAATGCTGTGCGAAAAGGGCCTATAGTGTTGCTGACTATGCATGTCATTACTAATGCCTAGATGTAGTCCCCCTGGTTCTTCAAGACATTCTTCAACAATGGCCCCACCTGCTTACTGAACAAAAATCCAACTCATTATCATTAATTTCTATAGTGTTTATATCTTGGAACCCCTGATAGTCTGTTGGGGGAAAAGTTATAAACCGGTATAGCAGGTTCTAAACTCAGTTTTCCTCCCTTTGGTAAGATAGATTGAAGTCTGAGAGTATTGTAGTGAAAATATTGCAGCATGTCCTGCCTTCTTCATTTTTCCTGGAGTTTAGAAGACACAGCTTCTAGGAAATTACTCTCCTGTGTGATATTTGGGAAATGTACCAGGGCTGCATACAAAATATAAATCACCCATCATCTATCTTTAGTTCATAGCTTTCCAGGTGGACCTGTTAAATCAATGCAAACTTTTGCATTGCGTTTTGTGTTCTGCAGTCAACAACCATATATCTTTATGAAATCCAACAAGCAAACCGTGAGGAGAATAGCCCCCTATCTCTATGATTTCCCACTGCTGAGATGCAGAAGCATGATACCCCTGATTTAGGGGGCAGCATATAGTGCCCACAGAGCCAGCATGGTGTAACAGTTTGAACATTGGACTAGGACCCTGGAGACCAGGGTTCAGTTCCCTGCTCAGCGAGGGAAATCCACATCACATACTCTCAGCCCCAGAAAACCCCATGATATGGTCACCTTAGTGTTGCTGTAAGTCAGAAATGTCTGTCAGAAACAGAAACAACAACAACAACCTAGTACCTAAGAAAACACTATAAAATTCATAGGATCACCAAAAATCAACAGGTGACTTGAAGGCACATACACACATATAAACATAATTACTAGTAACTACTGACAGTTTTATTTACCACAAATTATTGTAACCCTCTGAAGTATCACCACCAGGAAGCCATCTAAGATGGTAACCATGACCACATATTCGTTCAAGTTCCATAACTAAACTGTGCAGTTAGAAAGACGTATTTAAATCTGGCATCCTGGATCTATCACCATTGATTCAACATCCTTGCATTGCCACAGACTCTAGTATTATACAGCTTTCAGTATTATCTTGGTCCATTCTCTCCACTCCATGCATAATTTTGAAAACTTCAGTCAGATATCCCTTTCCTCACTTTTTTTTCTAAACTAAAAAGACCAAAGTGCACAACTATTCTTTACAGGAGAGTTGTTTGGACCTCTGATTATTATGGTTGCCATTCTCTGCACCTTTTTTCCAGTGCTGCAATATCCTTTTTAAGATGCAATGATCAGAAATCTAAATTCAGTCACAACATGGATTAGTAATCCACAGATGAGTTATTTCCAGTTTGGTGCTAAGGGTTTGTTTCTGGAGCCCTTAGAATCCTATCAAGGTTTTGGAGGAGAGGTTTTAGCAACTTTTTGAAGATCCAAAGTGTATTCTGGAGAACCAGAGCCATTTCACAGTACACAATTGCAGCACTATGGTTTTATTTGAACTGCCATGGCAACATCCTATGGAATCCTGGAGTTGGTAGTTTGGTGAAGCACTATAGTTCTCTGCTGTGAATTCTAAGTCCCCCCAAAACAGCAAAGGCTCCAGCTGTGACAGTGAAAGTGGAATCATCATGCTATACCTGTCTAGTATGAAAGGGCCCCAGGTGTTTTGTGCCAAGTATTCCCTTTGCATTCAATGTACCCATCTTCCAAACTTTCCTCAGTTTTTCATACAAAATTCTCCATCCCCAAAGCTTTCCCATGAAGTCTGTATGACATGGGGCTAGAGACTCACAACACCATGATTTTATTTTATTTCATTGTATTTCTAAGCCGCCTTTCTCTCAAAATTGGGACCCAAGGTGGCTTCCAACAATAAATATACATTAAAAATATTAAAAAACATCAAATATATTGAAAATATTAAAAACAATTAAAATGTTAAAAATGAATATAAAATCATAAAAACACTTAAAAGGATATTCTAGTACAACAATTATTAAATAAAGCTGCCCGACGTACATACAAGCCCATTTAAAGAGAAACGTTTTTGCCTGTTGGTGAAATGAGAGCAGGGAGGGGGCATGCCTAGCCTCCTGTAGAACAGCGTTCCACAGAAAGCCACTGAAAAGGCTTTCTCCCATGTCCTCACCAGGCAAGCCTGGGATGGTGGTGGGACAGAGAGAAAGCCTTCCTCAGCAGATCTTAAAGTTCTAACTGGCTTGTACAGGGAGACACAGTCTTTCAAACAGCCTGGACATAAGCCATTTAGGGCTTCATAGGTCATAACCAGCATTTTGAATTGTGCCTGGAAACGAACAGGTCGCCAGTGGAGCAGTTTTAGCAAGGGAGTTATATGCTCCCTATAACTGGCCTGGGTTAGCATTCTAGCTGCCGCATTTTGAACCCACTGAAGTTTCCCCAAAGAGTTTCCAAAGGCAGCCCCACGTAGAGTGCATTACAGTAGTCCAACTGAGATGTAATCAAGGCATGTGTTACTGAATCCAGATCTGACATCTCAAGGAACGGGTGCAGCTGGCGCACCAGTTTTAACTGTGCGAATGCATTCCTGGACACTGCTGAGACTTGGGCATCCAGGCTCAGAGTTCAATCCAGGAGAACACAAGGCTGCGAGCCTGAGATTTCAGGGGGAGTGTAACCCTGTCCAGCACAGGCAAAATCCCAATTCCCTGATCTGCCTTTCAACTGACCAGGAGCACCTCTGGCTTCTCTGGATTAAGCTTTAAATTTTTTTGCCCTCATCCAGTCCATTACTGACAGCAGACACTGGTTCAGAACCAAGACAGCTTCCTTGGAATCAGATGGAGAGGAGAGATAGAGTTGGGTGTCATCAGCATATTGGTGATTCTGAAACCCAAAACTCCGGATGGCCTCTCCCAGTGGTTTCATGTAGATGTTAAACAGCCTGGTGGACAAAACAGAACCCTGAGGGACCCGACAGGCCAACAGCCAGGAAGTTGAACAGGAGCCCCCCAGCACCACCTTCTGAGTTCTCCCCTCCAGAAATGATTGGAACCCCTGCATAACAGTGCCCCCAAGTCCCATCCCAGAGAGTCGGCCCAGAAGGATACCATGGTTGATGGTATTGAAAGCTGCTGAGAGGTCCAGCAGAACCAACAGGGACACACTCCTTCTGTCTAGTTCCTGGTGTAGGTCATCCACCAAGGTGACCAAAGCTGTCTCCGTTCCATAACCAGGCCTGAAGCCAGATTGAAATGGATGTAGATAATCCATTTCATCCAGAAACTCTTGGAGCTGGGAGGCCACCACATGCTCCAGAACCTTGCCTAAGAAAGCAATATTGGAGACTGGTCAATAATTATTCAGAATGATGGGATATACAGGGAGGGCTTTTTTAATAGTGGCCTCATCACAGCCTCTTTTAAAAATGCTGGGAACTTTCCTTGCTGCAGTGAGGCATTCATCACTCCCTTTACCCAGTCAGCCAGTCCCCCTCTGGCTGCTTTCAGAAGCCAGGAGGGGCAAGGATCCAGTATACAAGCGGTGGTTCTTGCCTCTCCAAGGATCCTGTCCACATCCTCAGGCTGCACAAAGTGAAACGAATCAATTAATACAGAACAAGCAGGTGCCATTAAATGATTAAATTAAATACATTAAATGAGGCACACTTTGTCGTCTGGTTATGCTCTTCATGTGTATGGTGTGCTGTATGATTGGGTGCCATGCCCTGTGTGGACTGTACTTTCTGTCAGGATAGCCAATGCTGAAGCATTATGGGAGCTGCAGTCCAACAACATCTGGAGGCCATACAGTCCACATCACTGTCATATGCTGTGTAATGATGATACAATAGCAACAGTTTTTAAATTTCCCTCTTCCTACTAAAATCAATGAGAGGGAAATTCTTTGCACCAGGTCTGGAGTTATAAAGTTGCACCATTCATGGCAATGGGGCTGAAAGGGATTAGGTTATGGTGTAGGTATGTTCCTCTCCAGTATTGACACAATTCAACCCTTTTATCAGAGAACAGGTCCACTGGCAGGGTGGAACTCACATGGGGTGGTCTTTTATGACATCACTGCATCTAAATTCAGCAGAAATAGTATAATTTTTGTCACATTCTTTATCCCCCTCAGCTAGTTTAATCCAGATGCTAGATTGTACCCTTAAGCTCTCATTTCTTGTGCTTTTGTACTGTACAAAACACTTTCACATCCTCAATTGCCCCAATTGACTGCACGATAGATAGGCAGATATGTCATAACACCTGTAGGTCTTACTTACTGTATTTTTCTACTACAACTGTATCATCAAAATCCAAACTGGTATTTATATCTGCACAGATTTTCACTATCCATCTATGTAGTGTCAGGTTCCTGTTTTTCAGTGTTTGCAAATGGTGCTATCCAATAAACCAAAGTGATACTTATTATTAAAGTATTATTAAACTTATTATCCATTAAAAGGACTCTTCAGCAATTAACCTGAACCAAATGGGTGACACAAAATAGCTGAGAAACTTAAGTCAGAAGAGGACTCAAAGGATAAAAGCTTTCAAGTTTACAGAATTCCTTTTGGGAATGACATAGAAGCCCTCAAGTCTTTTGAATGGCACGGATGATGTCACAGGAGGAAGCTAGTGTAGTGCCATGAGGTAAATGTGACGACTGAAGCTACCCAATGGTGTCATTTAGCAGCCAATTAGGGCCAGATTCTCTTCTTTGACGTCAGGAACAACTGCTTGGATCAAGTTCTGAAATCCCTTGTGGTGGCAGTTCTGCTGATATGGTCTGCCTGTAGTCTACAAGAAGAACGCTATATTCATTGTATATAGCTAAGTGTTTGCATATGCCATGAGAATATTAGGCTGGATGTGATAGGTGTTGCTTTTTCCTGTTCTCTTATATACCTCTCTATATCCTTAATGTAAGTAATCTTTGTCTAATTTATTTCAATTCCTAATGTACAAAAAAAAAACCCCTATTTTTCCCCTTCATATTTGTTTTGCTTGTGTGTGTGTATTTGTCTTATCAGCCCTTACATATATACATCCACCATTTAAAAGGCCACTAAAAAGAAATAGAGGTAAAATTGTTGTATACTGAGGGCAAAATCAATTAATGGAGTATTTCCGTGTCATAAACTTGATCAGGAAAATGGGAATAAAAGTTATACAGCTGCTAGATGGTGCATGCTGCACACAAAGGGAAATATATCTAAATTACCATCACACTAGGGAGTAAAAAGCCTCAGGAAATGGGTAAGTGAATTACAAAAAACAGTGTCTTTCCACTGCAATTGATAGTTTGATAGTTTACGTACATTTATTGCTTTCAGCGTGGCAATGTGTAAACGCAGACTCGGTTGTGCAAAAGAGACGGAACAAGGTGGCATTACAGAACAAGAAAATGACTGTTACAACACACATTAATGACTTGCCTTGGCAACATGTGTTCCATTCATTCCTTGTCTTGCTCTCGTTCCCTATAATTGTTACCTTCTCTGATGCATCAAATCTCCTCCTTTCCTACGTCAGATGTATTGTTGTAATTCTTGCCCACTGCCACCCTCTCTGTCAGGAAAACTTTAAACCTCTTCTTACATTATATTGGGACTACATCACTGTCATTTTCAACTGTACTCATCCTCCCCCCACCAAAGGAACTAAAAGCAGGAAGAGCAACCCTATGAGATGTGTCAGGGTAACAGAGTCAGTAGGTTTCGAAAAAATATAAATAAATAAATAAAAGGCACAACATCAGCACTGTTTAAAGGTCAAATGTATTTAACTCATTCTGGGGTTGTGCTTTCCATTCACAAATTCCTTGAGGATTAACTCTATCTGCAGAACGCAAGAAGCTCGGCAGAATTTCTGAATGACATTGAATCATCCCACAATATGGTATTATAAGCATGCAACCTATGAATGCACAAAGAGGATAATACCCTTTAAGCTGTGCAAGGCCACAGTAATTTTTAGAGGGTGTTCTGCCATCTGCAGCTATTTCCCACGGCAGTTTTGCAGTGCCTAAGTTACCCAATATGCTTAGTGAACCGCAGCTGTATTTTTTGAATCATTCATCACAGGCAAGAGGACGGCCACTCCGCCACATTGTGATGCTATGCTGTGAAGGTGAAGTGATCTAGACAACACTATGAAAGGAGACAGCGGGGCAATAGCACCAGCTCTACTGTTAGGCACAGTGAGGTTGCAGCCTCAGGTGGCTGATTTTGACTGTCATGAAAACACAGCAAAAAGCAAATTACAAATATATAGTTTATTATGATGGTATTTTTGTTGCCAGGGAAGGGAGAAAGCCTCCAGCTCTTTTGACTTAGATGCCAAAATGAATTGGCTTTGAAATGGTGAGTGGTGCCATTTACTGCCCTGTCTCAGGCAGCAAAATGTCTTGGGCCAACCTAGGGGGAGCATGATTTTGTCAGTGTTTCAGATGGCAATCTATGATTTTACATCCCTGCTACAAATGTTACTAATATGGGATGAGAAACATGGGGTCACTTCAGTTTTTGATTTGCATGTGACACCATTCATTCCACGTGTGAGGTGTGAACTGTATTAGATTTTAAACTGTGCCCTGTGCCAGGCAGAACAGTCTGTAAACTGAGACGTGGCTTGGGCCAGTCTTGTGATGTAAGTATCACAGCAATGTTCCCCAACATGGTGCCCACCCCCAGGCATATTGGACCACAGCTGCCATTATAATTCCCTAGCCATCATAATGATGAACAACATATCTGAAGGGCATTAAACTGGGGAAGGTAGGAATACATGACTGTGTCTGTAACTCCATTATAAGAAGCAATGATCTTGGAGAAATTTCTATAATTTAGTCAGTCTCAAAGGTAATTCCTCCAGAATCTCTCAGTTGACCAGAATACTGCAGTTGCTGTATTTCCAATATCCAGAAGGAAAGGCAATACCTTTGATAAGAGGTGAGCGCTATGGACTTTTGAGTCTATATTCCAAAACAAGGAAGTCCAAGCCTTTGCCTATTAACTATGGCCGCTGCATTTAGCCACTGAATTTTGGAGCAAACCCTGGTCAGTTTTAAAAATAAATTTGCAGTGAGCACTAGGACACTAAAGCAGGCTCGGAGGCTTCACTGTGCCCACCCCTGTTCTAACACCTCATAAATAAACCTTGGCCCAGCAGCCTAGTTTTTATTGTGCTGCCACTTGGCTTGGGCCCATAGGACAGAGTCATCTACGTCAAATACAAGGCACATTGCTTTCAACAAATATTCTGGCAACTTCCTTATTTCAAGTGGCTTCCTTCTGGGTTTTTCAGCTGAATCCTCAAGCCTTCACAGCTGTCGTACCATTCATTAGGGCTGGAACTGAGATAATTGCCATACTCCTGCTCCAGAAATAATTGTGGTCTGTCCAATTAAAACCCCACTTTTCCTTTTCAAGAGACAGTGCCAATGTGCCCATCCTTCACAGCTTTTGAGATATTTGCACACACAGTGCTGAGCCACCACATTTTGACAGGAAGTACCATTCATTCTCTGATCTGAAGCACACTTGAGATCAAACACACTCAGCCATCAAAGGCTGATTTAAAAGAAAAATAATTTGGTGCGTCAATTACTGCAAATTGTCTTCAAAACCAACATGGCCTCCTTTAATTACCTGGGTCAGGATGCCCGCAACCGAACTTTGTATCTCTGCTTAACTGTGCGTCTCCAGGTTCACAGTGTTTACTTACTGTGGTCACAACCTGAACCTAACCTACTTCACAGAATGGGCATGAGCAGGCAAGGTTTGTAAAGCACTTTCTATACTGTAAGGTGCTATGGAAGTGGTTAATAATGCCTATTGGTGCACTGTGCAGCTTGGAGCTTTTTGTCCCATAAGCACTTTTCTCCCCATTTGTGGTCTCTGTCACTCGGCTTGATAGAGGCCATTTCCCCCTCCCGAAACTGCAAACCCCAGGATTCCATAGGATGTTGCAAGTGGAATAATAGTGCTGTAACAGTCTAGTGCGGAAATGGCCGGAGAGAGGCAGGCAGATGATTCTTCCATAGCGAGATGTTTGACTGAAATCCACAAAGAGATACCAAAACAAAGATAGCCATGTCGGTCCATGGGAGCAAAACAAAATAAGAAAAAATATCCACAGATGAACAATAGCTTTATGAGGACCAGTAAAAATTCCACAGGAGTGTGCACAAGCTTTTTGTTTTCACAGACAGGGGCCATTTCCGCACTATACTGTTATAGTGCTATTATTCCACTTTCAACTTTCTATGGAATCCTGGGATTTGCAGTTTAGGGGCATTTAGAATTCTCGGCCAGAGAGCTTTTTGGCCTCAATAAACTACAAACCCCAGAATTCCACAGGATATTGAAAGTGGAATAATAGCACTACAACAGTCTAGTGCGAAAATGGCCAAAAACTCAACATTTCCTCACCATTCTCAGCAAGCATTGCTGGGTGTAATCTGCACCAGGCCCTTTGCAATTTCCCCCTTTGGAACTGGATTGCACCGCAGAACTCACAGCTACAAAATCTGGCCAAATGCCCATGCTTATTCTTCCCTTCCTCCTTTTTTTTTTTTTTTTTTGGACTACCTAGCCTGATGGAGAGTTCTGAAAAACTCTAAAATGTATTCATTTATTTAATTTAATTTATACCCTGCTTTTCTCCCAATATGGGATCCAAAGACCTTGCACACTCTTGTTGAATTCTCTTTCGACGAGATACATATAAAAATATAGACTCTCTGTATTGTTACAGCCATCAGGTTGATAAACCTTTTTTCTATAGAAATAGCTTAAGATGCTAAAGTTAGGTAACGACATCTTCTGACTGGGCACTGGTGGCTGGAAAAGAGGCAAGGAATGTATAACTCTGCAGATGTTGTAGCCAGTGTAGGAAATTGTGAGAAATGAACTGCAGTTCTAGTATTTTGTTTTTATTGTTTGCCTTCGAGTTGTTTTCGACTTATGGCGACCCTAAGTTGAACATCCAGATGGCCACAAGTTCCCCATCTGTAGGACAGAAAGTATGTATTAGACGAGCAGTTATTGCTTCCAGTGTGTGATGGCTACTAGGTACCAAACTAATACCATCTGTTCAAACAGTAGGCTGGGAAAGAATTTGGCAGCTGGAAAGCAGCCATCAGAAAGACAGATGTTTGTCCTTTTTGAAGCCGGCTAGGGTATTCCATGCTGTGTGGTTTGCGGGGTAGGATGTGCTGCTTTAAATCAAAGATTAGCCCTTTCACTCTTCTTGTCCTGTGTTCAGTTTATTGGATGCTCAACTCAGTGGATTGTACCAAACAGCATCTGCCTCAAAAGGGAATTGAACCCATTTAAGAAAAGCTGTCACTGGATCTTCTTGCTCTTTGGAGAAGTGGGGGCCACTTAACACTGTATTATTCTCACGCATTTTGGCCCCTCTTACACCATTTAACAAGTTTACTAGATGCAAAAGCAGACATTCTAACAATAACCTAAAGCATCCTATATGTGATGTCTTAAAGACATGCTAGATATGGCACACCAGACCAGAACGAATAAAGTAGACAGCAGTTACAACTTTTTAAAAAACTGGGCCATTTCCGCAGTAGACTGTTATAGCACTATTATACCACTTTCAATATCCTATGGAATCCTGGGGTTTGCAGTGTAGGGAGGGGCTGGCCGGCCAGCTGGCTGGCCAGCCCCTCCCTAAACTGCAAACTCCAGGATTCCATAGGATGTTGAAAGTGGTATAATAGCGCTATAACAGTCTACTGTAGAAATGGCCCAGCTTTTTATAAACAGAAGAGAGTAGGTACCAAAGCTTGGTCAAAACCTGACATTCTCATCCTATAAGATTTGGTGGTGTTGTTGCTGCTTCAACAGTTACCTTTATTCCTGTTGTTAATAATTGTTGTCAAGTTGACTTCAGCTTATGGCAATGCTATGAACAAGAGACTTCCAGGTGTTCCTGTTGTCAACAGCCCTACTCAAGTCAAGCAGATTCAGGGCTGTGGCTTCCCTGATTGAGGCCATTTCCACACTAGACTGTTATAGTGCTATTATTCCACTTTCAACATCCTATGGAATCCTGGGGTGTGCTGTTTAGAGAGGGATCTCAAAAGCCCCTCCCTAAACTTCAAACCTCTGGATTCCATAGGATGTTGAAAGTGGAATAATAACACTATAACAGTCTAGTGCAGAAATGGTCTGAGTTTATCCACCTGTTATTTGGTCTTCCAGACTGACATGTGTAAGCCAAAGATTTTATGGACTTGTTAAACTTTAAGGGGTTACAAGCCTCTCTTGTTTTTTCTGCAATAGTCTACCACACACACACACACACACACACACACACACACCGGGGAACAATGTATGCAAGCAAACAAACCTGAGACAGCCATCAAATCACTCCATCATTTCTGCCAATTCTAACACAAATATGTGATCCCTGTAAAACTGGTCATCAGTACCTAGAGGAGAAGGCATTTTGAACAGATCTAGGCAGAGTCTCAGTTTCCCTAGCAGTAAATGCAGGGAGTCTGGCATGCTGAACCACCCACCTACTGAGCAAGATTTTCTGCTCAGTGAACAACTAAGCTTTAGTTTAATTGATTTCATGCAAAGGCAAAATGTGTTTTGCACCACAGAAACACTTTCTTTTTTCTCAATAGCAATGAGGCAAGGGCTGTCTCTTCATCTATCCAGCAGAAGGAGAAGCTGAAGCTAAAAGGGAGGAAAAATATTGAGTTGGCCAAATATGATAACTGTAGCAAATTTGTTCAGCACTTCAGGGGGAAAAAGAACTACCAGCAGCCTTGGGAATCCCTTTAAAACTTAAACTCTTAGGGAAACCTGGCATAAAACACTGCTTGAATTTCAGGCTGAACTTGTGACATTTTCTGGCCATTTCTACATTACACCGTTACAGTGCTATTATTCCACTTTCAACATCTTATGGAATCCTGGGGTTTGCAGTTTAGGAAGGGGTATTTAGAACTCTCCGCCAGAGAGCTCTTTGGCATCAGTAAACTACAAGCCCCAGAATTCCACAGGACGTTGAAAGTGGAATAATAGCAGTATAACAATGCAATGTGGAAATGGCCACTTTTTAAAGCTACAACTCCTAGAATCCCCAACCAGAATAGCCAGTGGTGAATTTACGGAACTGTAGTCCTACAAATAACTTTTCGAAGCTCTGGTTTCAAAGTGAACTGAGAAAGCTCAGTGACTTAATCTCATGCACTGGTCCCATTAGGTATCGTTTTTAGACAGGTACGAAAGGAAGAGTGTGTTTTAAGGAGAATTCAAGGGATGGAACTCAAGTAAGGATGTCTTCGTCTCCCTCTCTCTCTCTCTCTCTCTCTCTCTCTCTCTCTCTCTCTCACACACACACACACACACACACACACACACACCAATCTCATTCTGGTAAGTAAAGGAAAAGGGAGAGATTGCTGAAGTTATTTGGCCCTTGTGGGATATTAAAATTCCAGTGAGTGTCATTTTTCATAATAGTGAGTAGAAATATTATGGCATTTTCAGACATTAGATTTCTGCAATGAAGGTAGTGCTTTTTGACTGACAAACACATAGGCCATTTCTGCCCTACACTGTTATAGTGCTATTATCCCACTTTCAACATCCCGTGGAAGTCCGGAGTTTCTAGTTTACTGAGGCCAAAGAGCTCTCTGGCTGAGAATTCTAAGTGCCCCTCCCTAAACTGCAAACCCCAGGATCCCATAGGATGTTGAAAGTGAAATAATATAACAGTGTAGAGCGGAAATAGCCATGGAGTGAGTAGACACAACAGCATCAAGTTAAACATGGCCTCTTCAGATTATCCTTGTACTGCTTGCTAGTAGTCTCCCAATTACACTACTGGGAACAACACGGGCATCTCAGCAACCATCACACAGAATGAGCAATAACAGGGCAAACCTCCATCCATTAGTAGTTACCTCTACATAGAGGGAATTACTATTCTACTTCTGGTGCTGGTGTTTTGCTGAGGAACTTGATGCCCTCAGGTGCCCTTACCCGCACATCAAGGTCTTGCCATTAAATCCTCATTAAAACTAGCAATAAGAGAATGCCCCTCCCAAGTCAGGCTTAGAATTCGATTTGTAAAAGCAGATTTTTTCCCCCATAGTCTTAGAAAATACACTAGCTCTTTTTCCCCCAAAAAACCCAATTCTGAAGCAAATCAGAAGCTGTATTCCTTGCAGTGATGTCTTCTGAAATGCAGCAATGTCTCATCTGGCATATTATTGTGGCTGTGGGCCAGGCTGCACCACGCTTGGAAATATAAGTCGTGGGGAGATAGAGAAGGATGACTTCAGTTCTGAGTCAGACAAAATCTTTTCAGGCTTTGCTCACCTCATATTTTAAAGCAAGCATTAGGAGTCTCTCCAAAGCTGATATTACTAAGCTATGACATAGGAAAATCTGTGAAATCATTAATCTTCTCTGGCACATGAGCCTTACAGCCTTGGGTTTAGGCACTTGTCCCCTTACCTGTGGCAAGTTTTTTAAGTAACTAGTACAATATGCTTTTATTTAAGTGTTTGTATTATTTTTAATCGGTATTTTTTTAAAATATGCTGTTAGCTGCTTTGAGTCTCATTATTGAGAGAAAAGCAGGATATGAATGAATGAATGAATTAAATAATGCTCAGTAATAGCCATTCTTTGTTTCCTCAATCAAGACAATGGCCATTTCCGCACTAGACTGTTATAGCGCTATTATTCCACTTGCAACATCCTATGGAATCCTGGGGTGTGCTGTTTAGAGAGGGATCTCAAAGGCCCCTCCCTAAACTTCAAACCTCTGGATTCCATAGGATGTTGAAAGTGGAATAATAACACTATAACAGTCTAGCGCAGAAATGTTTCGGGAGGGGCCAGCTGGAATAATAGCGCTATAACAATCTAATGCGGAAATGGCCAATGCAGTAGTGTGCAGTGCTCAAGAATTGAAGGAGCACCTTTCCCTCTATAAACCTACCTGAGAACTGTGATCTTCTTGACTGGTCCTCCTCCATATCCCAGTAGTAGGAAAAATACACCAGGGCATAGGAAATTATCTTCCCTGCTGTAACACATTATTTACAGAATGCTCTCCTGTTGAAAACCTGACTAGTTTAAGTTAAAACATGGGTTTTTCATAAAGCCCTTGAGGCCTAATCCCCTTCCTTTTTTTAAAAAAAAATGCACATATATGTAGTTTAACTGCTTCAGCCTGTTCCGAACAGTCTGTTAAGTATGCTGCTGTTATCGTTGTCGTTGTTGTTGTGTGCCTTCAAGTCATTTCTGACTTATGGTGATCCTAAGGCAAACCCATCATGGGCTTTTTGGTGCTGAGCATGTGTGCCACTCACCAAAAGTCACCCAATGGGTTTCCATGGTGAGTGGGGAACTGAACCCTGGGTTCCAGGACCATAGTCGAACACTTAAACCACGACACCATGCTGGTTCTCAAATATACCTTAATCTCATTTAAATTAATTCATTTTTTCCCTACGACTGTTTTAAAGTGTTTATGTTATTTTAAATGTATGCTGCCTTTAGATCTTACAACAGAGGGTGGGCTAGAAATAGTATCAAAATAAGTAAATAAGTGCAGTCTGTTACCCTGGTTTCTGGGGGTCCCAGGAGGGACACCTCAATGTGCTCAAAATAGTGGGGAATGGGAATTAGCTAGAGCACTAGTTAGCAACGCAAGAGGCAGGGTAACGTAGCGAGATCTTTCACCCAGTGTCTACGGTGTCAGGCCGAGTCAATAATCAAACAGAAGTAAATAATAATTGTTTTCTTTATTTATAAAATCACAGCAAATGTACGCACTCACTCAGAAAATTAAGAAATACTGCACAATTGCGCAGCCATGCACACAGTCCTAAAGAAATAAAGAGAGGAAAATAGATAGGGGATTTTCAGGAGGAGTTTTTGGGGAAATACTACACCTGGTCCTGTAGCCCAGTAAAAGGAAAGAAGCTGGGGGGCGTAGGTTCTCAGCACATGGAGGCTGAGGGGAGTCTTGTCAAATGGAGTGGCAGCAAATTAGGAGGCAAGTCACGAGCGATCCGATGAGACGCTCAAACTCAGGGGTTCTTATAGGGGAAAATGTGCCTGCAGGTTAGTCCGTTCCCAGGGAAAACAATGGATTTTGGGCTGGAGACAAAGCCTCCGAAAGGTCAGTACTTTAGATGATTGAATTATGACAGCGTTGTCAATAATGTAGACAGCATGCAAACGCGGAGTGCTTGAGAGTTGGATAGTCCGCTCATCAAGCTGCCTGCTCAGGGCAGAGGATCTTTTGTAAACGGTGTGCATACATAATGTGATCTTAAGAAGGTACTTGCCTTGAGGTCTCCTAAAGCTGCAGTCGGCAATTATTGGCCTGCCTGGATTGTGATTTGAATGGTTCAGATATTTTTGGCCGCGCCTGTGTGCGTGCTTGTCCGGGGGCCTCACAAGCACGTGGAGAGGAATGGGTAGTGAAGGCCAAATTCTTGATATCAAAAGATATCTTATATCCCTCAAGTTCAGAGTAGAAACTGCAGTAACGAGTTACTTACTATCTTTCCTCCTCTTTTGCTTGATAGATGGTCAAACTGGATCTTGTGTTAAATGTATAGTGGTGCAGCTGAAAATCCTTTTCTCTTCTACTAGGATGCAAGCATGTGTGGCCCAAATTCGGAACGGGTCCACCATGTGGGGGTAGGGGAGGTTTAACACACACAGTAACTGGCAGTTTTACTAAAACTAAAAGTTTTAAAACTCTATTTGGACTAAAGATGATTGTCCCTCCCTATTTTATCTCTGGCTTTGATATGTGTTTGAGATTTCAGCAAGAATAGCAGCTGTGAGGAATTTGGATTGGGTCCACTGGGCATATTCCTTCAAGTCAAAGAGGAAAATAACTTTCATCTGCATTCTACACATTTCATGGAGCATTAATGCACAAATCAGATTTGGGGCAAGGCATAACGGGTGTAACAAGGCCTAAATACCTTAAAGGAACCAGATCCCACCTGATCTTAGAAGCTGAGCACTGTCAGACATGGTTAGTACTTGGACCGGGGACCACCAATTAATACCAGATTCTGTAGGCTATATTTCAGAGGAAGGAACTGTCAAAACCACCTCTGTGTATTCTTACCTAAGAAAATCCTATGAAATTTATGAGGTTGCCATATGTCAACAGGTGACTTGAAGACCCATACATACACACAACTGTTGTATTTTCATGTTGTGTTGTCTCAGCAAAGCAACTTTACTATGACCTCTCTCTCTCTCTCTCTCTCTCTCTCTCTCTCTCTCTCTCTCTCAAGACAACCCAGACTTAGTGGCAGCCCAGGTTATCCCACATTCTTCCATGCCTTCTGACTATGAAGCCTCTCTGAATTGGACACCAAGGCCACCACACCCTTAGGACAAGTTCATTCATTCCAATGACCTTTAAATAGCTATGGCTTTCCCCTGAGTTTCTGTCTCCAACATGCAGAATTCTTTTTAAGAGCCTGAAATATACTATAAAGCGTGTGTGTGTGTTTGTGTGAAAGAGAGAGAGAGAGAGAGAAAGTACATGTGTGCGCTGTTGCCACATATATAAACTACAAATAGAAGGAGTGAAGATCTGAGTAATGTTGACTATTGCCTGTGTTTATTTGACCCAGTTTTTTTTATTAAAGCATGCCTTCCTTTTATTGTAATTAACTCTCACAGTGATTGAAAAGGCCACAAAATTAAACACATTAACAAACAATATAGCAAAGTAGCGGACTGTTTGTCTGATAGCAGTAGTGTGTGATAGCAACCTTTTTATCATTGGATAAAGTGCACAGTCCAAGGCTAATGCCCTATTTTCCCTTTACTTTCCCAGTGTGTTGTGAATTGAAACCATGAGCCTTCTGGTTACATGGATTGATCTCTTACAATATATGACATTTGGCCTGGATAGAGTTCCTAGAAGAGAGCAGGCTACTAGTCAGAACTAACAAATGAGCAATTTTCACATCATGCCCTCTTTCACTTTTTTTCCCCAGCATCTGCTTTTGAGTATACCTGCCTATTTAACAACACCCACTTACAAAAACCTATTTCCAACATATTATTTTCCCTTTATTCACTTTAGGCTCCTTTACTCTTTCTCCTAACTAACTCACTGGGAAAGTTGCTTTTTTGGACTACAATCTCCTTAATCCCCTAGCCACCAAGGCCACTGGGATTTGTAGTCTCAAAACAATTTTTCCCATGCGTCATTAAACCTTGCATTTCGCCATTAGAAATGGAATGTATATGTGGTTCTGTGTGGAAAAAAGAAATATGTTTGTGTGTTGCTTATGCACAGTAAAAATTCTTACGTTAGTCAGGCCCTGTGATCAATATTTCTTTAGATCAGTAAGCAACTGTGCTGCTACTTTCTCATCAGCTGAGAATTTTTGCCCCTGCACCCTGCCTGGGAGTCAAGTCCCTACCTCCCAGGCAGTCGCATAGGGACGTGGGGGTGGGAGAGTGATTTGCCCTGGGCAGCAATGTTTTTGTGGCATCCTGGCCCTGGCCACACCCCCATGCCCTGGCCACCCCCCCACACACCGCAACCACATCCCCGTGCACAGTGGGGGGGCCCTCTCACCCCCCCTCCATATACTCCATGTTCCGCCACTGCTCCCAGGGAAACCAGAACTGACATGATATTACTTCTGGCCATCATTTTGTTCAGCTTTCCACCATTTTTGGCTGTTTCAGCAATTTGGTGGGTGTTGGGGTGAGTGACTGGAACTGGTCCGTTTGTTTCAAGCAGTGGGGGGCCCATAACTTGGGGAAAATACCCCAAAATTGGGCTTAGAGGGTCTCCATGGGGGCTCAGATGCCATAAAAGTAGAGTACAGGCTGCTATGAAGCCCAGGAGCTACACCTTCTTCAACTATAAATTAGCCAAATCGAACTCCGTTGTCATGCTGTGGTAAGGTCAATCTAGGTCCCATAAGACCATAGTTGTGGCTGAAGGAGCATTGTTACTCATGGATTGTTCCACTGTTGTTGTGGTTGTTGTCATTATTAGTAGCAGTAGTAGTGGTAGTAATTGTAACAGTAATAATAATAGTAGCAGCAGCCATAGGAATAACAGTAAGATTTCTTAAGACACTTTTTACAAAAAGATTTCAACATTACTTAACAGCAATTTTGAAACATACAACATTTTAACAACTATAATAAAAGAGTATCATGCATATACAATACACACAATATCTATATAACAACCACCACAAAACTTAAAACATCCGTGGCAACTATAGATAATTAACACAACTCAGATGCTGCATGCAAATCCTTATTGCATTCCTTCATGTGCCTGGGAGTACAGAAACAAAAGGCTGACAATGTCATACCCTCCTGATGGTCCCAAGGAATCCTCTACCAACCCACCTTTTTACCTGCTTTTAAAAAATCCTCTCCTCTTCTTGCTTTCCCCCTTCATCCTCAGCACACATCAGCTGCTGCAAACTGAGTCCAAAATGTAGAAATAGTAATGCACTCAATTAACTCAGCAGTGAGTAGAAGAGAGGAGGGGACAGAATCTTGCCATTCCCTATAGTCTCAGGAGAAAGCAACCTGCTGCAGCTTCTCTTAGCTTTTCTGTTCTCATTAACTCTTGCCATCTTGACCACTCTGATCTTGCCTGGCCACACACGTCCTGGTTTTCATCTGCAAAATGTTGGAGGATTTGCAATGGATATGCAACACTGAGTCTTATTGGGGACCACATTAAACCTCCTCCCAACACACACACCAAAAAGATTTTCTCCTTTTCTATTGTCTTCCTAACTTCTCTCAGAGAAGAGCCTCAGACCTTTACTGGAGGCTGTAGCAGGAAAGGTACTCCATCAGGTACTGTGGCCTTGAGTTGTATAAAGCTTTATACATTAAAACCACCATCTTGGATTGGGCTCTGGAATCTACCGGCAAACATTGCAAGTGAGCCACTTCCATTCTGGCTCCTTTGTTTCTGCCCAAGTTTCCT
Source organism: Cyclura pinguis (assembly GCA_030412105.1). Lineage (NCBI taxonomy): Eukaryota > Metazoa > Chordata > Lepidosauria > Squamata > Iguanidae > Cyclura > Cyclura pinguis. Next base: position 211,662,752 of record CM059601.1, on the reverse strand, counting down.
GTTTTCAAAAGACAGCCCAACACAGAGAACATTGCAGTATTCTAATCTGGAGGTTGCCAGAGCACAGCCTAGCAAAGCCAAGTTGTCTCTGTCTGAATAAGAATATAGCCGGGCCACTCACATAAGCTGGTAAAGGTATAGCATCTCATCTAGACCACCTGAGCTTAAAGTGGCAATATCTTATCCTAGTGAACCCCGAGGCTATGAACCTGCTCCTTCAGGGACAGAGCGGCCCCATTCAAGACAGGCTGAAAACCATTAATATGGTCAAAATAACCACACACTGTGAATATGATTACACACTACACTATGATTAACCCTCTGAAACTCCTGTAAACACTTGGACTCTTTTACAAATTGTACCCTGATAATTATGCTTCTTTATGTTACTATTTCACTTATACGTTTTAATTTATGTTTTTGTTACATAGTTGTATATATCTTTGTTCTTAATAAAACTTGGAGGGAAAAAGAACCACAAACTAACAGCAATATGAACATGTCTTGGTTGACCTTCAGTTTACCATACCGTCCAACTATCCCCATTTGGCAGGAACAGTCCTGATTAATTCTCTGTCATCCCACTTTCTCAGCTGCTTTTAAAATGCCCAAGTTTCTTTCTCCTCCATCCTCTTTCTTCCTTTGTTCTCAGCTTACTTCAGTTGCTGAAAACTGAGTTTAAAGTAAGAAAGTAGTTTGTACTCAATAAACTCTGATGTTACATGTGTCCCAATTTTCATCTGTGAAATATAGGAGATATAGTTACTGGCCCTCAGTCTAATCCAGTGTCACAGCTAGGTGCCAATTGAACTTTCACAGCCTAACCTCATGAAGATGACAAGGAGAAACAAAGCTGTGTGTCATCAGTAGTACCACATGCATGGGTTCTGTTGATGCCTTTCACCTTCAGCATGGCAAACCATTTGGCCTTATCTTTGAACCGGGCCCCAAAGGATATTTCCTCACTGCTAAGAGTAATCCTTCCCACAAGCTGCTTAGATTAGGTAGAGATATATACATATATATTTATCTCTGAAAGAGTGGCTTCTTAGTCAGTTGCTTTTTTCAAATTAACAGTGAAGAACTTGGAAGCAACATTTTACTTTTGGAGCTAACAAAAGCCTATCTATTATCATTAACCTTAACATAGGATTGTCTCTTTTTTACATATAATGATAAATGTTTACTCAAGAATTCCCAAACATTGTTTTCTAAGGTCATTGGTAGGGATGTGGGGCCACTTGTGGCCATTTTTTTTCCTTTTGGGGGGATGACTTGAAAAACAAATGAAAATTTAAAAGCAATGTATTGGTAATGTGTTCTAGACAAACTTTACCACTAACATGCTATTTAAAAAAGAAAGTAATGAATAAGGGTTAACACCATGAGGTTTTTTTTAATGTTCCATATTCTGAACAATCATTTCACAGAGCTGAGACCCATACACCAGAGGCAAGCATATGTATATACCTCAGTGCACCAGGTGTACACAATATAGGCTCATACATCAGAGGGGAGCAAGTAGAAAATCGCACACTGCCCACTCCTGCTCCAGTTCCTGAAGATCCCTGAAATTATTTGAAGGAAAGATTCTTTAACTATACAAATTTTAATTGTAACATCATCAGGCCATTAAAATCAGACTGAGCTAAGCACACTTACTTGAAAGGCTAACTCCATCAATATCAATAGCACTTAATTCAGAGTAAGAAAATATGTTCAGAGTGGGAATGCTAATGTGAGCTATGCTTCCTATATATATGAACTCAACAGAACAGTACCAGGAACTGGAGGGGGGAGGAATGCATCCTTATTGGTTCTCCTGGATCTTTCAGCAGCATTTGTTACCATCAATCATGATATCCATCTGAGTCATTTGGCTGACATGGTACTTGGGGGCATTGCCTTGTGGTGGTTCCAGTCTTTCTTGGTGATGCTGGGAGACTATTTTTCAGCCTTTTGGACATTAGCTTGTGGGGTTCCACAGACGTCAATACTGTGCCCTACACTTTTTAATATCTACACAAAGCCGCTGGGAGAAGGTGTCATCAACATGGTGATGATATCCAGGTCTATCACTCCTTTACAACAGATACCAAGGAGACTGTGGTAGTATTGAATCATTGTCTGGATGCAGTAAGGACTGGATGCAGGTGAGCAGATGGAGGCTTAATCTGGACAAGATAGAAGTGCTGCTGGTCAGTAGGAAAAACAACCTGAAATAGGGATCACAGCCTGTTCTGGGTGAGATTGTACTCTCTCTGAAAAAAAAAAAATCAGGTTTGTAGTTTAGGGGTGCTCTTGGACCCAGCACTGCTCTTGGAAAGCCAAGCTGCTGAGGTGGTCAGAAACACCTTTCCCCAGCTTTGGTGGGCACCATTTCTTGAGGAAGGTGGATTTGGGCACAGTGGTTCATGCCTTAGTTAACTCCCAATTAGACTACTATAATGCACTCTACATGGGGCTGGTCTTGAAAAGTGTTTGGAAATTGCAACTAGCACTAAATGCAGCAGCCAGACTGGTATCAGCTGTGCCTTTTAGAGACCGTATAGCACTGGTTTTGCAAGAACTACACTGGATTCCAATTTCCTCCCAAGCTCAATTCAAGGTGCTGATGTTGACCTACAAAGCCCTAAATGACTTGGGGCAAGGACATCTGAAAAACTGCCTTCTGCCATACAAGCCTGTGAGAAATTGGAGATCTTCAGAGGAGTGCATGTTGCAGTGCCTTGTGAGATTAGCTTGATGAGTACACATTACAAGGCTTTTTTTTCCTCCTTGACAGGGGAACTCCTTACCCAAGGAAGTTAAGCTGGCCTCACTTCTTTTAAGCTTCCAGCAGGCAGCCAAAACACTGCTGTTCAGAATGGCATTCAATGTTTGAAACTGCTGTTTTAATTGTTTTAAAACTGGATTCTAGGATTGTTTTTAGACTGCTTTTTAGACGTTTTAAACGAGTATTTTAATTTTCTAAAAAATGTTTTATATCTGTATCGGTTTAATTTGTTTTTATTTGTTCATTGGCTTAGGAGCCCTTTTGGGCTGGGAGGTGATAGAGAAATAATTAAAAAAAATAAAAAATATAACACTTTTCTTCTGATATATGTTGGCTCAACAGAGCTTAGTTCTGAGTAGACAAGTATAGGACTGTGTATCAGTAAAGTCTGGGGCCCTCATATAACCCTCCCTCAATGTGGTTGAAATTTTCTTCCTACCAAATGCCATTTGCTCTGGATTTTAGCCCTGGTTTCACAACACTAACAGATGCCATCTCGACATCTCTAGAGTCATGTTAGAAAACTTCAGCCAAATATAGTAAAAAGCTTCCCTCCACAAAATTCTCAAGGTGCTTTCCATATGGCACTTGTGACTCAAAAAGCTGGGAGAAATTATTGTCCTTATCTAGCCTATAGGCATTACTTTCCACTTTAGCTTCAGATTCTGTTTTCATTCTGGGCACCTTTTTGTAATTCTTGGGGTAGTACAGAGTGGACTAACATGAACTAGTCTATTGCAGAAATAGGAGAAGAGGCAGATAAGGATCAGACTGGATCAGTAAGGATCAGACAGAATCCTGATTATTCCTGCAGCTTCACAGAATCCACCTTTGGCTTTGTGCCTCTTTCTAGGAATACCCCGTCTGCTGTGACACAAAGTCCATTATGAAGATTCTGGGTGGATGGTTAGCCAAATGGCAGTGGCACACTTAGTCGGAATAAATATGAAAGTACAGAGCTCAGTGCTGGGAAAATGGTGAAGAGAGGAGAAGGGCAGAAGGAAACCATGAAAAGGCCAGTTCCTAATACCATTTGTTCAGACAACTGATTGGGAGATGGGGGCAGGCATTCAAGAGCATTGTTACTAGTTTAATCTGTTATCACTGTATTCTTACTGCCCAGATATAGGAAGAGATGCTTATGGAATTTTCTGCCTCATTTGTTAAAATAACTCTGCTTGCCCTGAGTACTGCACACCTTGACTTAAATCCACTTGCTAGTCCCGGACAATTTCTGCACTACAGTGTTATAGTGCTATTGTTCCACTTGCAACCTGCTGTGGAATTCTGAGGTTTGTAGTTTACTGAGGCCAAAGAGCTCCCTGGCTGATAATTCTAAAGGTCCTCTCCCTGAATTCCAAATCCCAGGATTCCACAGGATGTTGAAAGTGGAATAATAGCTCTAAACAATGTAATGCGGAAATGGCCCCATTAGAAGCAATGGACCATACATAAGTATTAGCCGACAAAGTTCCCATGTAGTCAGTGGATGTGCTCTAGTCAGACTAACAATTGAATATGGGCCCTTGACCTGGAAGGTGGAGATAGGAGGGCATTTGCTGAGCAATCTCAGGCAGAAAAATCTCTTCAGCCAGGGCTCACAATTCCAAAAGACTCAATCTTTGGGGAAACAAGTTTAACCAAGTGCTCAGATCATTTTTATTTGATTGCCACAGGTCTTAACAGAAGCCATGTCAACATTTCCTAAATGTTGTTGTTGTGTCCCTTCAAGTCTTTTCCAATTTATGGTGACCCTAAGGTGATCCTATAGGAGATTTTCTGGAGGCTAAGAGTGTGTGAGGAGCCCAAGGTCACCCACTGGGTTTCCATGGCTGAACAGGAATTGAACCCGGGTCTCCAGGGTCGTAGTCCAACACGCAAGCCATTGTATTACACTGGTTCTCACATAATTAATTCTAGAGCGAGGTGGATGCCTCAAGTAGCTGATTTTGGACATCAAAAAAAGCTCATCAGCTTGCTAGAAATTTCATTTTTAAAAAAATTTGTATGTTTACTTCCAAGAAAAGGCACATGTGGGATATTTCTTTAATCTCAGGTGCCAAAATAGCTTGGGCTTTCATGGGGTAATAAGCATCCTGACTTGAAAGAAGTGGGAGATATTTGCTTTGTGTTTTAGGTAGGTGTCTTATATGTCTCTGGGGTGCTGTTTTGAAATGAAGCCTTTTTTATTGGGCCAGCTACTGCTGCTATTATTATTATTATTATTATTATTACTACTACTACTACTACTACTACTATCATCATCATCATCATCATCATCATCATCATCATCATCATCATCATCATCATCTCACTTTCTCCCAGTCTGAGACTCATAATGGCTTACAAAAATTGAAACAAATACATCATACAAAAGTTTAAATGTAATTAAATGATCAATAAAATTAAAAGCAGTTAAAAACAGGCCATTAAATGGAACGATAGGTATAAACAAGGCAGCACCTGAAAGGCCCTTCCTCCTGAATAGTTAGCCCTGAAAGGGCCGCAAAAACAAAAAAGTCTTTATCTGCCTATGACACGATAGCAAACAGTCTAACCTTTCTCGGAAGGGAATTCTAGAGCCTAGGAGCAGCCGCTGAAAAGACTCTCCTCTGTGTTCCCACCAGATGTCCCTGTGAGGGTGGTTGGACAGAAGGAGGAACCTTCCAAGAAGAAGATCTCACGATACAGGCAGCTAGAAATTCATCTTGGGAAATTGTGTTAATCTTATTGACCTTAATTCTGTTGTTAGTCTTGACCAGATTACACCCAATGAATCAATTGGATGTATCTGGATGTTGACTTACCATTCAACAATTGATTAAATGTTTCTTTTCTAGTTGGGACCAAACAACAAAATGCCAGCCGTTGTCCGATTATCACTACGCTAGTATCAGAACCAGTTCCACAATGTAACAACAATGAAGAGCTGAAGTTAAAGGAGGTTGTTAACTTTTACCTTTTGGTTTCTTTTCTACAATAACCTACTCTGTTAGTGCTTATTCACTATGTCTACTATAAATAAAAATCTATTTTTTTTAAAAAAGTGCAGCCCCAAAATACTCCACATTCAGAGGTGTGAGGGGATTGGGATTCCCTTTTCAGACACCCCTGCTCAGTATGTGGAGACAGGGAGCAGGACTGGAAAAAACATGATGCTGGGGGCAGAGCCAAAGGTATGATCCCACTGCCTCTTGAACAGTTGCTCAAAGAATGGGGTGGGCTGAGAAGAGGAGGGACTGTTCTTTCTCCCCACAAACACTCCCACCCAAGCTCTCTAATCATGTTTCTACTTCTTGTGGGTGGAAAGAGGGGGACAGAGTAACCCCCTCTTTGGCTTTTCTTTTCACTAAACTGGACAGCCAGTTGTTAGTCGGCTAACAGTCTGAAACCCTACCTACACTATCCATACATTTCTTTGAGAATGGCGATAACCTTCCCACCACCCCATTCAACCATTTTGAACCCCTCCATTCTATGTAGGACAAATCATTGTTTGGCTTTTTAAATCTGAGATGAGAACATGAAGTACTGTCATGGCCTGTTTCAAGCCTCCTGAATTCTGTCTGAATGAATGAGTCCTCTGGTGTTTGCTGAGATGCCTCCACCTTTGGGTAAAGAGCCAAAAAATGGACAAATAGGCCACACTAAACACAATCTGAGCAAAGTCTAGTGATATTTGGATAATGGATGGTCAGGAACAGGAAATACTAGAACAGAACTCTGTTTTGGTTTTGAAATCAATTGACTGACGAGAACAACTTCCATCATCACCCACCATGACTTTGACCTCCCAACATGTTTAATCAAAGAACAGGGATCTGAAATCAAACAGCATGCCTCTGATTGGGGAAAAAATCTGTTTTAAAATATAGAATGAGTGAATATGTAGAAAGAAAGGAAGATATGGGTTTTTAAAAAGGGTAGTGACGCTTTGTAAATTTTCATTTATAAAGTTACATTTTACAATTCTTTATGAATTTGTAAACTTGCTTCCATTGTCTGTGGCACAAAAAATTCTTATTCTATGTTTTCCTCAGTCACCCTTAGCACTCAGCAGACAGCTCCTAGGCTCCTCTACCCAATCCTTCTGCGACATCACTGCAACTAAGCCAATAGAAACTGAAAGGGCTATGGCCTGTCAGACTGTTTAGCCTCAGATCTATGCTATACCAGGTACACTTGATGCTAAATAAATGTAGAGGAGGCATCTCTTTTAAAATATATCATTTACCGATTAATACTTTGATACTAGAGCTCCTCCCCTCTGTCCCTTATTCCTGCTATATACGTACCTACATCTTTAAACATGGGAGCTATTCGAGGCTGGATTCCAAACTGGTTTAGGGATGGAAAGCACCTTGGTCACCCTCCAATAGGAGAAGGCATGGGGAATGCAAACCCATTGGTTCTTGCTGGAACCCTAATCAGCTTTCACCAGTTTTCAAGATTGTTGACCATGGCCAATATCAGACCAAAGGACTCTGCTGCTTTAAATGCATTTGTCATAAAGTGAAGTAAAATTATTGGTAATAAATAAACAAAATAATAATTTCAACAGCCTTGTCTGCAGCCAAGATACAATCTGATTTTTGCAGATTGTGAAGCTCTACCAGCATAATTACAATGGCTATCAAAAGGCAAAGGCTACTTCTTCCTCTCTGGTTGTGTGACAGCGGCTAGATGGCATCCCGTGCAATTTTAAACCACCATCCCCAGCCACTATTTGGTCACAAGAATATGTTCTAATATCATTTGGCTGCTGTTGTGGAACTGGGAAGAAGATGTTGTGCAAGGAGGTACCAGATACCTCCTTGCACAGTGCCTGAAAAAGTACTTAAGATAGAGTAACCGTTAGTTACAGCAGCATAGCCACCAATAATTGTAGCTTTTATGTGTCCTCTCAGCAGGTCTAACTTCTCAGCTGGACATACTGCAGAGAAATCTGATTTCAAAAACCAAATCTAGCTGTTTGTGTAAGCCTTTTGTGAGAAGAGGAGCTAGGAGAGCTTAAATAGAGACACCTAGTCATAGCTCATGGCATACCTTTGGAGTGGGGAGACTATAGAGGGAAAAATATAAACCAGAAACTTGTCTGTTAAAAGATCAGATTGGGATAATTCAAAATAGAGATGAGATAGGACCAGTCAGAACTAGAGTTAGGGCCAGGTAGAAAGAGAGATAGGAATGGGACAGATATGAATGGATTAAATCTTGAGAGGAACAGAAGATAAAGCCAGTTAAGAAGAAAAGAACCGATGAGATCTGAATAGGGTTTTGATCTGATGTTAGCTGACAGTGTGGAAAGAGTTCAGGGAGTTCATGTTTAACTTATTGTACAATAGATCTTTACTGGGTTTTATTTTCTACAGTTTTTATCTAAATGTTTCATTTCTGAATTGATAAAGAGGATTTAGTCATGTATTACCACACTGAACCCACTGATCAGCATGTTCACTTAGCCACATATCAGATCCAAGAAGGAATCTTAAGGGTGAAAGGGCAAGGTAAATCATAAGGGTCCAAGGACTGGAACTGTGGGACTAACCTGGATAGGGGATCCATCACTCTTTTCAATATCTCTCCAATTCATGATAGCGAGTACTGTTGCCTTGGAAGCTGAATCCTAAGGATACATGCCCTTTGTACATACAGCCAACCAGATAAGATTAGGGATACACAAAATGTTTGGGTACAAGTATTTTCTCTGCAAAAAGGAGTTTCCTAGAGGGTATGTAGGTGCAAAATGTTTTCCAAGAGATGCCCCCAAAAGTTTGCCTTTGACACACTAGTTTGGCCATATTCATTGTTCCCCATCAGGCGAGTTTTTCCTGCTCGCCTCATGATTCTAACCACTTTGGGATCACATTGTGAGTTCGATGAAACACCAGAACTAATCAGATTTAGCAGTATGGTAATGACACTAGAGGTAAACAAAGCCAATTCAGAGTGAGGGTACCAGATCACTCTTATCTGGACAGGTGGTACTGGAGGGAGCGTGGAAATGTTGGAATGGTTGGGCATGGAGGAAAGAAAATGTAGTTGTTAATATCCACTCTCACTTCTGTTGCCAGGTAATGCAGGCAGTTCTCTAACTGTGGTCTCCATCTCCTGCACTCTTCTATCTTCAGAAAGATGAGCAAATACTTCCTCCTCATTCTCTGCTCCTTCAAAGCCCCTCCCTTTTGAAGCCATGACTCCTGTTTCATTAGATGTTTTCTTGGTTGATGAAACAGACATTGGTGGGTCCGATGGACCAAACTGCTGAGGCTGAAAACTACATGTGACATATTGCAACAGGATTTCTTCTCCTTATGTTTTTGTTTTGAAAACTGAAAGTAACGTTCAAAAGTTGTGACTTTTAAACAGAGCAAGAGACTGCCTAACTCTGCCCAATTGGAATTGTTCTGTTCAACAATTTTCCTTCCTGCCTTTCTCTAACTCAAGGGAAAACACATAAAGCAGAGGTTCCTAAGAAAACCTGACACCATCAGGTGGGTGCTCTTTTCCTTCCGCTTCAGGTACAATATCAGGAGGAACAATGCCCATCTAGCCAGTAAGCTGTCCTACTGAGGTCTGCCATTTTAATTCTCCCACAATGCCTCTGGGGTCTTGTCTCAACACTGAGCAAAGGATACTGGGATCAGCAGCAGGCAGACCTATGGATCAGGCTATTGGTAACTGGCTAACAGTGCCAGCCCCTGGCTCTGTCCTTAGGCTACAAGAAACATGAGAGACAAGATACATGCAGCTGCTTGCCATATTCCTGTGTGCCTTGGTGTCCATATATCAGTCTTGATCAGGCAAAGAGAATATATGGCCCTCGAATAATTGTTGGATTACAATACCCATCATCCTCAATAAGCATGTGATGGAGTGATGGGAATCATGGTCCAATGCCCATACCCCATTCCTGCTTTTGATTAATCTTCCCCAAATTGGTGCCATCTAGATGTGTTAGACTGCAGTTCTCATCATCCCCATCCGGTATGGCCATTGTAGTCCAACATATCTGAAGACCAACCCATTGAGGAAGAGTGCACTTGAACAGCAGGGGTTGTGATATGGAAATACATGCCAAGAAGAAAGCCAAAAGCATTGCAGTCTCATTTCCAGAAAAGTAAAGAAATGAAAATTTCCATTACTTTTTTTCTTCTATAGCCTGCATGGGAGTTAGGATGAGAGACATACTTGCTTACATTGTCTTTGGGGTACAGTGAGTTCATCTTGGATGATCATGTTCTGTACTTAGCAACTGCACTTTGTCTTGGTCTCATTGTAAAAATTCATTTAAAAGAAGCCAAAAGTATACATTTGAGTCACTGTTGCATAAATCTTTGGATTAACCTGACAAATGGAAGAGACCCAGCTTGATTTCATTAGCTTGGATAATGCTTTAACAATGTGCGTAAAAAGAGTGTGGATGTTTTATTGGTTGGCATTTGGATCATATAGTACACTTGAATCAAAGCTATGTACAAACAGCAATTGTTTCAGCCTTGCAACACCCTAGAGAGGTGTTTTTTCCCCTCCAGAGGAATTCTTAAGGAGAGCAATATTAAGCAACATTTTTTGGGCACGTTCCAGATCAGAAAGCAAAAGTCATGACCTCAGATTCTGCAGCCTAAGCAAGGCATCCCAAGTTCTGTTTTTCACAGAAGGTGAAGAAGGCCTGTGAATGCAGAAATGTAAACTGAAAATGGGTGCATGTTGAATGTGTTCATTGGGTCTCCTGCTACCTCCCTTGGGCCAGCCAATCTGATTGGGGTGGAGAGGAGAAAACAAAACTGAGAAGCCATCTTTTCAGCTACTCAGGCAGCTTATGTTGGCACAGTGCAAGGGGATAACTGGGGAACAGACTGGCACTTTCCTAATTTTCTTTCCCTTAACAAAAATGTTAACACCCTCCTTCAATGTAGGAAATGGGAGGAAAATAATATACCCTCCAAAAGTCCCAAGTTGGCAGGGACAGTCCTAATTAATTATCTGTCATGCCAATTTTTCAGCTGATTTCAAAATGTCCCACTTTTTCTCTGCCCTTCCCATTCCCACCCTTTGTGTTCAGCTTATTTCAATCACTGCAGACAGAGTTTAAAGTGCAAAATACATTGAATTCAGTTAACTCACCAGAGTGGGAGGAGAGGGGGAATGGGATTTTGCCCTCCCCAAGCAAGATCCCACTCAGGGCAAAAGCAAACTGTTGCAGGCTTAGGCAAAAGTAAACTGTTGCAGCCTCTCCTAGCTTGTATGTTCTTCTTTATCTTTTGCCATCTTGACAATACTCTAATGTTGTTTGGCCCCCTGCGCCCTGATTTTGATCTGTAAAATATTGGTGGGTATGAAATAAACCACACCACCTCTGGGGCTGGTATAGTTTTCCTCCAAGAGGTGGACCAGCAGCCACTTCTCAGCATGCCTCCAGCACACCTTCCTTGTGTCTTCTCTTGGACTTCAGCAGAACACCAACTTCTAAACTTTGAATTACCACATGAAGAGGGCTAGTGAGGCCCAATCTCCATCCCTCTGAGAGTAGACATCTCTCTTTGCCCTTTGAGAGAGGAATTTGGAGGGGGGAAAAAATCCTGAGGCTCCTAAGCCCTTGAAAGGAGCTTTGAGGACAAAATGATAGTAAGAGAGATTTTCAGAGTGAGGGGGCCAGTGCGGGTGAGGCCATCCAAGGCCTCTTGGAGGAGCCCATGTAGGCCTTCAACATCTGATGGTTGCCCAACCCTGCTTAAGCAATTGTATACATCTTGCTCGGGGGAACAAATCAAAGTGCTGGTTTGCACCCAGGCAGGCATATCTTAGTTAGCAAAACCTCTGATAAAGAAGCCCCTTTTTACAAAGCCCCATTTTAATCCTTGCCCCTTTCTAGTTGGAAATTTTTTAACAGCTTCAGCGTTGGAAGGATGGGGAAGGAGGGCTGGATAAAAGACTTTTTGTGTCAGATTGCAGCAGCATGTCTGCAGTCCACAATTCAATAAAAATGTGAACTGGGAAGGAACAGGTAATCCTATTTCTCCCCAAGAAGGGAGTTCCAGAGCAGAGAAACAGCCACAGAGAAGGCCCTCACCGATGTGCCTGTGGAGGTGATGGGACTGAGAGAAGTGCACCCCCTGATGACCTTAGATGGACTTATATGGGAAGATACAGTCCTTCTGATAGCCCAGACCTGAGCAGTATAGGGCTTTATAGGTCAGAACTGGCACCTCAAATTGTGCCTTGAAATGGACTGGCGGCCAATGGAGCTGTCCCAAGAGAGCATCTTGTTCAGTCACCTTACTTACCAAAAGTAAACTAAGCAATTCGAAGTGTATTGCTTAAATCCATTGCCCACTTGTGGTGGTGTTTCCAAAGGTCTGATAGCAAAGGAATTCTCTCTCCCCAGCCCCCCAATGGAAAATGCAGTTTTACCTTCCCATACTCCTCGCCTCATACCCTGCTTCCTCACACACCTTGTCTTAGTACCCATCTCACTGGTACACCTCTCTTCACAGTCCAGGGAATCCAAATGAGCAGAGAGTGGAGGAGCTATTGGCCCCAGGACCACCCACTTTTCTGTCTTTGGAGTCCCAACTGAAGGATAGATCAGAGGTATGTGGAAGATCAGGCCCTAGAACAAAGGAAAAACATACTTGGCGATGTTAGTTTGTTTGCTGAGCAGTATCCGATATAGAGAAGACCATAAAAGATAAGGACAAATGGATCAAGTTGGCCACCAATCCAGCAGATCTCCTGTGTCTTGGGTAGTGGAGTAGTGCTCTGCCACTGTAGTAGGGTTTTTGTTGAACACTATGCTCCCTGGGTGGGAGGATCTCAAGAATGGGATTCCATTTTCAGTTTCCAAGGCAAACCAAGCACATTTAATGGCTTATCTTTTTTTTTTCCTTATCTGAAAGATACTGACATTTGAATGATGAACAGAACTGCTACTAAGCAAAGCAAATGGTTTATTTTCTTGGGGGATTTGTAATTATAGCCACCCACCAAAGCATTTTCACATGCAGCTTTTATTCTTGATTGATTGAGTAAGCAGAACATTTTCAGTCTGTGTTTCTTTAATAGCTGTTAAGTTTTGGAATCATTTGACATAATATTGTGATCTCTGGAATGTCAAGGAAAAATGTTTCACAGTGGCTTTGAGGTTTCAAAAAGCCATGCACCCAGGATCTTCAGCTAATTCCTGGTGATCAGCTTTAATGCTACAGTCATTTGCTTATCTTCCAACAGTACCTCCAAGAGTGCAATATTTTGGAGGCATTACATCATGGGAATGGGAGTGTGGGATATCAGGCTTTCTCAGAGATTACTATTGTGTATATCTAGGCACATTAGTTTCAATTGTCATAATTCTCTGCTAATTAATTAACACAGTTGTCAAGTTTAAGTACATTCTACTGGTGGAATTGGATTTCCCTGTTAAGCAAACTTTAAACAGGATTAGGGAGCCAGCATGCTATAGTGGCTTGAATGTTAGACTACAGCTCTGGAGCTTCAAATCCCCATTCAGCCATGGAAACCCACTGGGAGACCTCCAGCAAGTCATAGACTCTCAGCCTGAGGCAAAAGCAAACCCCTTCTGAACAAATCTTGTCAAGAAAACTCCCTGATAGGTTTACCTTAGGGTTGCCATAAGTTGGAAATGACTTAAAGAAAGACAACAATTAGCCTTTTTCTGAACTAAATATGTCTCTGTGTATGTGCCTTCATGTTTCCTGTTAACTTATGGTGACCTGTAAGGTCCTGCTTTGGGGGTCCCCAATATCAGTATGGTTTGGATGGGCACCATACCTAATTGGCATCATATGTAATTGGCAACACATTTTATTGGCTCTGATATCAAATTCAAGCCTGAAAGGTCAAACCAAGCGAGGGAAAGAATTTGACTGCAAATGTGAGAAGCATAGGTCAACTCCAAAATTCCTCCAGGTAAGACTGAGTCATTTGTCAGGCAAATACGCATCATTCCTGTGGATAAGAGGCTTAAACAGAAGCTGGAATTTTCCAAGGAATCCAACTGTGAAGAGCCCACCAGGACACTGACTGACAGATATCCATCCCTTGTACACCTGAATTCTTTCGTCTGTCCTCACAGCACCCACGATAGACAGCTATTACAACATTCATCATGTCTTTGTCAATCAAAGCACTAAGCCCACCAACAGGCGAAAGACTCATTGTCCACAACAGGTTCCCTTTGTCTTGCATCTGGAACCTTCACAGCCACAAGCCATTTTCAGGGTACAAATACCCCTGATTTGAGGAGGCCCAGTGCAGTCTCTTGAAGATCTACCCGTCACTCTGTCCGTCTGGCTCCTGAATGAGAACTGCCCTTAGGTCCTACCTAAGCCAAAATTCTACTCTTCACCACTCTTCTGGACTGGTAATTATAAATCCCCCCAAATCCCTCAGCCGCTCTATAATTTTTCCTCCCTTTCTCTTTCAGCTAGCTCTTGTGTGAATGTGTGATTGTGTGTATCTTGTGTGCATGCATGAGTGAATTCCCCTCAATAAAATCATTTTATTAGACAATTTTGCTTGGTTTTTGGCTTGTCCTGACCCCGTAAAAATTGGGTTTAAAGATCTCGCTAGGTTACCCTGCCTCTTGTAGTGCTACAGCTTGTGCTCAGGCTAATTCCCATTCCCCATTTATTTGGAGCACATTGAGGTGTCCCCCAAGGGACCCCAGAAATCAGGGTAACAGACCCCAAGAATTTTCATAAGGTTTTCTTATGAATATTTAGAGGCGATTTTGCCAGTTCCTTCCTCTGAAATATAGCCTACAGCACCTGGAATCTGTTGGCAATCTCCATCCAAGTGCTAACCCGGACTGACCCTGCTTAGCTTCCAAGATCAAACAAGTTGTGGTACATTTAGGGTATTTAGGTCTTGAACTAAATACAGTACCTTTATATTGCAAAATGCTTTATAGAGTATCTTGGACATTCTTACAATCTTGTGAGAGAAGTCGTTATTACTCTCATTTTAAATACCTTGAAGGCACCAAATCCTGCCTGATTTTGGAAGCTAAGCAGGGTCTGCCCAGGTTATTATTTGAATGGGGAACTGCCAGAGAATACTAGTTGCTGTAGGCTGTATTTTCAGAGGAAGAAACTGGCAAAACTACCTCTGAATATATCTTGCCTTAGGAAATCACACCCCCACACACCCGCACACACAATATATCTAAGAGCAAAAGCAAGAATCCCGCACTGATCTTCCAGATCTGAGTTTTTTGAAAAATTTCTGTCCACTGGCTTATGCCAACACCAGGCGTTCGCCTCAAAACAGGTAGAATTGTAAGGACCCACCTTGTGGTTCATTCTTGGACAGTTTATTGCAGACCTCCTGGCTTTCTTGTTTGAGCATGAACCCGACTAGTTAACAAGATATAATTGACTAGAAAAGCCAGTTAGAGGTAGTGGCTTCATTTCTTCCAAGCTCATCTGAAAATTGTGTTTGGTTTCATCTAGGACTCTTGATATACTCATACTTGAGGGACAGAATACAGAAAAATGTTCAGTACTGTACCATTAATGAACAAGTGGAGTTTGAAGGGGATGTTCAAACACTGAGTGTTAATGGGTTCGGCATCGTAATCTAGTGAGCAGGAAAGCATATCGCATTCCTAAGTTTCAAGAGAGATATGAGAGTTATCAGTATTAGCAATGTCACCAAAATTCAAACTTACTTTGTGAAGTGGTCTCATAAAAGGGATGATAAGCCCTTCTTCAATGAACTTTAGAATATTTTCTTCATTCAAAGCAAGTCTGGCTATGAGTTAATTGATAATTTTCACACCTGCATGGTCTATATGATTGATATAACAGATCAGACAAATGCCACCATTTTTTTCTTTCTTTATCAAAACTATTCAACAATGGAATAGACTGCCAAGGAAGCTCTCCTTCTCCGGAAGTCTTTAGACAGAGGCTGAATGGCCATTTCTCAGGAGTGCTTTAGGTGTATATTCCTGAATCCAGGAGGCTGGATTGGATGGTCCTGGCAGTCCCTTTCTGATCTATAATACTATGATCCTGTGGTTTCATCCTTTGTGGGACGTGTTCATTTGTCCCAAAGCTCAGAATTGGGAGTTTCCAACTTCATCAACTTTATCACAGTGAGCCTCCTTAAGATGAGAAATACCAAGGCTTCCCTAAGTATGCATGACCTGCCCCATCCCCTAGAGAAGATTGTTGAAAGCACTCACATGTGTTTTTATTCCAGAAAAAAAAACAGTTAAAAAAATAAAATTAAAAGAGTTGGACCACACTGCTCTACAACAGGCTGTCAGATTGAAGGCAGAGAATGAAGCCCTATATATTTGTCCTTGCTGCAGTGTGCCTTTCAAGTGTAGCCAACTTATGGAGACTCTAAAGCACAGGGGTTTCTTGGCAAGCTTCATTCAGAGGGGATTTGCCATTGCCATCTCTTGAAACTGAGAGAGTGTGACTTGCTCAAGCTCTACCAGTGGTTCGTCATGGTCAAGTGGGGATTTGAACCCTGGTCTCCCAGAGTCCTAGTCCAACACTCAAACCACTATACTATGCTGTCTTGCATGGTTACCCTGCTGCATGACAAACAAAAGAGGGTGGAGGCACTCAAAACTGATTTTACAACACTGATAAGGAAATGAGAAGACTCAGCCAAAGAGAACTATTTAAAAAGGAATTAGTTATGTCAGAGTACCAAGACTCCCCCAAGTAGTTAAGTTAGTTATCAGTATAGTTGCAGTGTCAAAAAAAATTTTTTTTTTCCTTTTCCATTTCACTAAAGTCACCAAAGTTGTTGCTTTTCCTCATAAGAAAAAAAAAGGAATCTGAATGCTAGATCTTGCTTGGCTGTGCTGCAGAACACACACTCCTCCTGCTTCAGCACCCACAAAGGAACACAGGGCAACAGCATGTAGCACAGAATGAGCCAGCACTTGCACCATGTGACATTCCTCCTCCACCATTCAGTGAGGCCATGGCCCTATAACTAGGAAAGTAACGGTA
Source organism: Cyclura pinguis (assembly GCA_030412105.1). NCBI lineage: Eukaryota > Metazoa > Chordata > Lepidosauria > Squamata > Iguanidae > Cyclura > Cyclura pinguis. The sequence goes on along the minus strand of CM059601.1, from coordinate 211,645,979 downwards.
CAGTTACATTTACAATTGAAATGTAACTTAGATATGCCTCAGTTATTAGAAAAGAAGTTGGTTGCATTTAACAGGTTATGTATAACTAGCTACTTCCAAGCTTGGAAGAAGAATGACACTACCATTACATACACACACAGTGAGAGAATTTGGATTTTTATTTTATTGTGATTCTTATCCACACCTCCCAAGGAAGGCCCATGTCTGAATGCTACTGCTATAGAGAAATGGCTCAGCTTCTCTCCTAAATTATTGTAGTTAACAGCATTTGTTGCTTCTTGAACAGCCATAAAGACAGGGTTGGGCTGCAATCTGCCACTCATTCATGGTAATTATCACATGTGCCATACACATGTGATGATCTTTGCACGCCCTTTCACTGACTCCTGGGTCTGCTGACGTCGGATGAAAGGTGCGTCCAATAACTTCAAGCGGGTAGGATGAAAACCGTTCTTTGTGATCCCTCCCTTGCCAGGGTCTTGGTAGGGCAAAACCAGATGTCTGACAGGGTCACACAACATGTTTTGTTTCCTTGATAAATGTCTAGCAGATAATCAGCACTGGATGGGTTTAATAATAAAAGTACCACATGCCCAACCCACAAGAGAATTACCATCTACTACCACTTCTCTTTTCCTCTCCTATCTCTTCCTGTCCATTTATTTCCCATCCTTTCCCCTCCCCTGCTACCTTCCCCTCCAAATTGAGGAGGTAACTGTTTCAGGAGTAACCTTTTAAAGAAGCTATTAATCCTGTTCTCTAGATGATTGTATACAATGCCATTTCCCTTTTCTTTCAGCGATTGTCTCCTTCCTTCCTTCCTCAGCTCTCCATACAGATCCCTTTTATCTTGAGAAGGTTACAGAGTAGCCAACTCTTTCCTTCTCGGGAGGCATTTCTTGTGCTTTCATATCTGACAAAATTGAAATGTTCTTAAAGCACAAAACTCCCGAGTCCCACCATCCGTCATCAGAGCCATGCTAGAGCCTTTCCCAGAATCGACAACAAAGAAGAGCTTGTGTAACCGGTAGCAAGTTTGTGTAACTTCCCCTTTGATCAAATACATCAAATGCCGAACTGAACTTCTGTCCCATGTGGGTGTGGGGAAGGACACTGTGCCCCGGACAAAAACACATTCTCATGAATAAAGCCGGCAGCTGTGACAGGATGACCTAGAGATGGAATCTCAAGCACCTTCATTTCTCAAGAAAAAACCAAAACCAAAAAAAAAAAAGGCATCTCAGCAGGGGCCAGATGCTGTCATTACTCTGCTATGGTCACACATTCATGCATCAGCTATTTCCACACAGCTTAATTTGGGTTTTCTTCTCTTCCCATCAGTGTTTAATTTATAATGGAAAGCTTTCAGGTAGACAATATGTGAAGTTTTACATGGATGGATAGATAGATGATGGATAGATACACTGACAGGAAGAGATAGTTTAGGACTTCTTCCATAAACTCTCAAGTAGTTCTTCTTGAACTTCTCAAGGTGCATGAATGTATGACATAATGTAAAACTGGGCACATTTCCTCTGCGGTAGACCCTCCACTTTCGCAAGGCTTCAAGGTGCAGAACCCTTGCAAAAGCCAAAAAACTGTGAATAACTCCTCTCTGCCCAAATGAGTGCTCCTGCTCCCATTCCTTTTCAGGGATCCCGCTTCTCATTCCCTCACCTTTTGCCTGGGTGTGTATGCCTTCCTTCTCCTTTCTTCTGGGCAAAAAGCAAGCAAATTGGAAGGAGAAGCCCTGCACGTGGAGAAGGCACACAAACCTTCCCTCCAACCTCACCCTCCCATTTCCTTGCCTTTTGCTCAGGCATACATGCCTTCCTTCCAGGTGCTCAGACAAAAGGCAAGATAATTGGAGAGGAAGCCCCATTCACAGAGAGGGCACACGTGTGTCTTACCTTCATTCTTTTGTCTTTTGCCCAGATACGTGTGCCTTGTTTTCACACAGCTGGGCAAGAGGCAGTTGGAGGGGGACGCCCCATGTGCAGAGAAGGCACGCATGGGCCTGCCCCCGAATTGCCTGCCTTTTGCCTGAGTGCACTTCCTTCCTTTTCCATTCCTGAACAAAAGGCAAGGAAGTGGGAGGAGGCATGTATGCAGAAAAGCAGGCAAGAGCCTTCCCCCTTTCTCCCCCTTCTGTTTCTTTACCTTCTCTCTGTGTGGGGCTCCCCCCTTGCCTTTTGCCTGACAGGTCCCTTGTGAATAATCACATTCACGAAGGTCAACCCACAAATGTGGAGGGAGAACTATATTTCTAATGTGCTGGTGTGGGGGGAGAGAACAATAAAAGATCCTGTGATACTTTAAAAACTAATAAATTTATTACCGTAGCATGAGTTTTCATGAACTATAGCTCACTTTATCAGATCCATGAAGAATTAAACAGAATGTGTGTGTGTGTGTGTGTGTGTGTGTATGCATGCGCACATGCACAGTAACTGTTGTCGGGAGTGTGATTGCTGTAGACAATGAGGGCCTTTTACACTGCACAATTATAGCACTATGGTTCTACTTTAACTGCCGTGGCTGCATCCTATGGAATCCTGGGATTTGTAGCTGGATGAGACACTAGGGCCCTTTCCGCACCAGGCAATTAGAACGGGGCAGTGCGTCCTCTCACGGAGGTCGTCTGCACCTTGGAGCGGACTAGGAGCGGACTACTTACCGGAGATCCGCACCTCATTCCGCTCCAAAACGACCCCAAGTGGTCCTCCAGCGTGTTTTCTAAAGACCGCAAAAAACAGGTCTTTATTTTCCTGAAATGTGCCATTGCGTTCCTGCTCCCTTGTGCAGATTCGCAGGCTCGCACAAATGCGAGCCTGCGATCTGTGGAGGGCGGGCTTTAGGCATGGTGAGCTTCAGCCGTTGGTCGGGACCGACGACCAACCGGAAGCCACCATTTTGGAAGCCGGAACCGTCATTTTGGAAGCTGGAAGCCGCCATTTTGGAAGCCGGAGTAGTGCGGATCTACAGACCTCGCACTGCTCCGATTCGCCCTGGACCAAGGAGGAGCCCTGCGGAAGGGTTTCAGGGACAGTCCGAATTGCTTCGGACCCCAGAAGAAGCGGTAGGTAACAGCACGGAGCGATTCCCTCGGCTTGTGCGGAAAGGGCCTAGATCTCTCCAAATAAGAATCATAAGTACCTTTTGCTAAATTGCAAGTGGGACCTAAATACCCTAAAGGCACCAGATCCCATCTGATCTTGGAAGCTAAGCAGGGTCAGCCCTGGTTAGTACTTGGATAAGAGAATGCCAATGTGCTGTAGGCTTCAGAGGAAGGAACTGGCAAAACCCTATGAAATTCAAAGGGCTGACATAAGTTGACAGGTACATACACAAACTGCAAGTCCCAGATTCCACAGGATAGAACCATGGTAGTTGGAACTGTAGCACTATAATTATGTTGTGTGAAGGGGCCCTGGGGTCAGAGAGATATTAATACAGAAAGCACCAATCTGGGGTGATTTCTCCTCATGAGCTGAAATCACCAGGGGAGGTAGTACTTGTGGCCATGATCATTAAAATATGTAAAAGTACTCCTATGCAAAGAATAAGAGTTTGGTTTTAGAGTATGAACATCTTGGTTTTTAAAACATCAGTGCAGATAATCCCCTGATCCCCTAAGTCATTGTAATCCAATCCACTCCCCCCAGCCCAGTTCTGCCCAGTCATAATTCTTACCAGTTCTGGGTAGAATTTTCAAGATTACTATTGCATACCACAACTACAAAACTGAGCACGGCAAGAGTGCATGAAGGGATCAATGATGTTATTTCATTATTTAAGGAAGGTTTCATGAGAAGGAGGCAAAAGCTCCTGAACTTTAAAAATCTTATTTAACGTGCACTAGGACTGATTCAAAACATGGCACTCCATTCATTACCAAAAAGGCATTTGTGTGTGGGTTGGGGAGGAAGCAGGGTAGACAATGTTGCAGTCTAAGGCCATTTCCGCACGACAGTGTTATAGTGCTATTATTCCACTTTCAACATCCTATGGAATCTTGGGGTTTGCAGTTGAGGGAGGGGCCTTTGAGGCCATAGGATGCCGAAAGTGGAATAATCGCACTATAACAGTTTAGTGTGGAAATGGCCTAACAATATGTTATCAACCAGATTTTTTTAAAAAGGGAGAGGAGAGGAGAGGAGAGGAGATGCCACCATGCTAAGTGTGCCTCCTTCCTTTTCCTAAAATATCACAAAACTGTTGGAAGGCCAATTCCACAAGTTTGGCTTAGGGTGAGATTGGTACAGCCCTGATATGTATATTTCTGAAATTAACTATTCTAAAGGCCCTAAGATACTCATGAGTGCTTGGGCTGTCATTTCTGCTGACTTTATGAGGAAATTGCTGAGTTTCATTCATTTCTTTGAAGCCCCACCCTAGCCAAGAAAGCAGATTATGGCCCTGAGGCAGTGCAGAGTGGCTCTGTGAGCTGCCCTCGGGGTCCAATCTCCACCCAAGGCAAGTCTGAACAATTGCTGCTATTGCAGCTATGTGTACCCTGCTCTCAGAGTGACTTGGTGGACAGAATGAAGCTCTGCTTTTGCTCCGTGTTATTTAAAGTGAGGGAGGAGCAAGCCTGTCCAGAAGCTGGAAATGTGACTTTTTGGACTGCAACCCCCCAAAATCCCCCAGTGGGCATGGCAGTTTTCCAAACTCTGACCTGGACCTATTTTTAATATTGAACTTTGCAGCGATGGTGGTGCTACACAGATCTTCATGAACACTTAAAGTGGGGAGGGGAAATAATCATACATACAAACTTCAACCAAGAGCCAACCTGGTGTAGGGTTTTGAGCGTTGGACTAGGACTCTTGAAGACCAGGGTTTGAATCCCCATTTGGCCACGGGATCCCACTGGATGACCTTGGACAAGTTCTCAGCCCAGAGGAAGGCAATGGATGATTGCCTTCCAGAAGGCCACTCTGAACAAATCTTGCCAAGAAAACCCATGATAGGTTTGCCTTAGGTCTCCTTAAGTCAGAAGTGACCTGAAAGAACTCAACAACAAACTTCACCCACAGTGTCCCTGTTGTCTCATATTGCCTTCATATTGAACCGGGAAGACTAAAGAGAGGTTCTACTCATGTTCGCCTGAATGCAGTAGGAGCATCCATGTGATCAAGAACACTGTTAATGGAGGGTTCCCAGCCGCACAGCAGCTTCTCTTTGTATTCAAGGGAACATAGCTGAAAACCTCCTTCTAATCACTTCCTTCAACATTGGAAGGTCACAGATGAGGATTTTGTGCCAGTGCTTGTGTCTTCACCCCATTTTAAGCCCTCACCCAGTCAAACAGAACCCCTGAATAGGGCTCACAAGGGCCTGGATGATGGGATGGAAAAATCATTCTACTGACCAGCCTTCTCAAGAATCACATGAAATGTTCCTGCATTCATAGGAGACTTGTTAAGATGTCTTTCACAAGTCAAGATGGTACCATTTCAAAGCATTCAACAGCAAAATGAGTTGAGGACCTCCATGACAGCTTCATCTCCTGGCAGCCTCTGAAACTGTCATGGAAACTTTCCACATAACCTGTCACAACACATGGAGCAATTCCTTACAAGCTTTATTCCATCACCTGACTCCCCAGTGAAGTATTCATATGTGGAAAGGAAACATTTCCATTGGATAATTTTGAGCTGGCCCTGACACCAACATGCAAAGGATGGGAGCTCCAAAAAGTTCACTGGTACCTTTTGGCTACTCTTTTCTTCCTCAGTTTTCCAGATATCAAAGGAAGTCTCTCATAGGTTGCAGACTGAATACTCTCTTCTTTCTCAGGTTCCAAGATATGATCAGAAATGATCACACTGATTCTATTTGAAAAGTTGCTTTTTAAAAGCAGTTCATTCCCATTATGGTGATTACACTGTAATTCATTGTCATTGTTTGTTTATTGCTTTTCTGTACTATTTTTTTTGGAGGGGGACATAGGACTGATAACAGAATAGCAAAATCCCAATCAAAATGCCTCCGAAATTTATCATTGTTGTTGTTGCTGTTGTTGTTATAATATCTTGCCTTTTTCCCAGTCTGTGACTCAGGATGGCTTACAACAGTTAAAAGAGACATGAAATGTATTGTGAAACAATCCATAAAATTAAAACTGGTTAGAAAATAGAGTGTGACAAAGTTGCTCTGGGGGTTAGCTATTTGGAATGACAGTGCAACTTGATGGTGGGTTGCTAGGCAACAGGAATAGCATCTCAAGAATGAAACCAAACACAGTTGTGTGCCTGGCAGGGGCTTATGGGTGAGAGGAATTCTATAGAACACAAAGTTTCTGTGTGTGTTGAGCCTTCAGTGAGAACTAGTCAGAGAGAGGGTGGATTCAGTGTGGTTAAGCAGCTGAGGAAAAAACACAGGGAATTGGGGTCTGAAGTAGAGATTGATTGTCAAAGTCCGTCAGAAGTATAAACTGTTAATGTATCAACACTGTACTATAACTGAACTTGAACAAGATACTTTATTCCCACTGTTGCTATAATAAATGTTACAGTTCATTTTACAACTTCTGAGTCAGCCTGAGTTGTCTAAAGTCACTGGAGATAAATAGAACACATAGAACACACCACCTCAAATAGTTTGGTTCTGAGGAACAATTAAAACTCTAGCCTTGCTATACAAGGGTTGTGATAAAAGGGTGGAGTCAGGGGAAAGTGATATTAGCAGGCTGCCTTATTAGAGTGTAACTGCCAAACCAATCTTAGGAGAAATAAGGGCCTGTCACCAGCCCATACCTCTCTCCAGATTTGAGAAATATGACTTGATTGGCAATATGTATTAATGGGCATTGGTATAAAATGGACCCTGATCTGTCCATAAGGCCAGGCTGGACACAGAAAAAATACTGGCTGAACATGTGGGCTGCAAAGTAGGTCAGAGATCCCCTCTAGGTGTAGCCTAGGTCATTTTCAGGACAATCACTACGTCACTCCAGAAATAATAGGCTTAAACCAAGTATAACATCCCTGCCATCAAACAATTGCAAAGGGAAATCCTCACCAAACCACTGATTGTTTCAATCCTCCTTCCTAGCACCTGGGCATTTCCCCACATTGTCCTCTTGCCCGTCCACTATTACTGAGCTGTTATGATAACCATTAATCCGTTGTCAACTAATACTAGGATTGTCAACACATCCAGACCTCACTGTCCACTCTGCAACCTCCAGTGTTTGCTCAAACAGAGAGCCATTTACACACATGCCTTCCAGGCAGATTTGGGATATAAAAACCCTTCATTTCAACCAGTTAGTTGTGGTACCTCAAATGCTGAACACCACTATGTCCCTCTGAATTCTGATTTGTACTGCCCTTAGATACAAATCTAAGCTACTTCACTGTTTCTTCACCATTCTGGATTGGTAATTATTGCCCAAAAAACTAAGCTTAGCTATCCATAACTTTCCACGCTTTCCCTTGGTTAGCTGTTGTGTGAGTGTGTGACTGTCTGAATCTTGCATGCATGTGTGATTCAATTCCCCTCAATAAACACATTTTTAATTACTTCTGCGTCTTTGGCTGGTTTTCCTGCAAGGACCCTGTAAACATTAGTGGAAAGATCCTGCTAGTTATCTCACCTCTTGTAATCTTCTTAATTAGAACTATTTAATTCCTCAACTTCGTACAGGGTTGTGGGTACTGCTGGAGGACCTCAAGGGGTTCCCCACCTTTTGCGGTAACAGGCCTGTCACACAGAGCTATTGGAAACAACAAATAAACAAAACATAGGTAGACAGTACAGCACAGTTTTTCAAGGCCCAGTCTCCTTAAGCATTCAGTTTACAAAGGCTCCCCCACCCCAAAAAAAGGTTTAACCTGCCTTCAGAAAGATAGCAAGGAAAGTGGCAGTCTAATCCCTCTTAAAATACACTTAAAACTAACTTTTGAAAGTAACTAGACAACATTACCCATTGCGCTTATAAAGGAACCTAATTCCCATTCTGTGTATTACTTTTGAAATATAACTTTGTTACCATGTGATGTCAATAATAGTAATTTGTTGTGGAAAACTGTTATTTTGTTACTGTCTAGCTCTGAAACACTGCCTTGCCAAAAGGAATGAGAATATTCAATTTTATGGCCTTGGTATGTTAGACTTGTCAATATTTCCATGGTTCCACAATGAAACCTTTATTTCACCTGGCTTGGTTCCTAACATCAGTTATTAGTAACTGGCACCTTTTGCTCCCAAACAGGAAGTAAACAAGAAGGCAAGCAAGAACCTTTGCATCTTGTTGGACATTTTTCCCCGTCCAGTGCAACAGTGAAAATCACCTTGAAAATGAAATCAGTCTGTATAGTCACTTTTGGTAAGAATGACCATTGCTGATCTATTAGTATGCAATGCCTTAGCTCCTCCCAGTTATTATCAGAAAACCATTAAAGAAAGTAGTTGGCTTGCTTTTTTGTTTGTGAAACTTTGCACATAGTTGACCATTTTGCCTAAAAGTCATTTGCTAAGTGCATGGTTTCTCACTAAATACATCACAAGCATACAGAGGTTGACCAGAATCAATATATTCCAGTAAAATCTTTGACTCCAAATTGGGTTAGGGAAGAGGGCACTCTGTTTTCAGCTTTTTGAACCATCCCAGAGGAGCAGGAGAGAGGCAGTTAAATGCAAAAAAGATAGATAAAAGACAAACTACATTGGCTTGGCCCTGACACTTTATCCCACCCAGAAGCGGGAGTGAATAGGCTTCTGTCAACAGTTTAGATTAACACAGGCTAAAGTAGCATTTATCTTTGAGACTATTGATTAGATTCCTTTCTAATTTTGCTGCTTGCGTGTTCCATGGTGTTTATACCATACATGGTTAAAATGAACCTTTGTTGGTCCCAAACAGGTTGCCAAAAGGTCAGAGCTTTTGCTCAGTACACTCTTTATCCTCCTAAATATTGTATACTTCATCCCAAAGGGCATGTGCCACGTAAGTGAAAATGCATCAACAAAGATGTCTTTTTGAGTCAGTGGGCAAGGTTAGTCAATGTGCAATGTGTTCAAATACCCATGACTTCTGGTGTTGTTGAAGCAATAAACCTACATTTTATTTTGATTTTCCTTTCCTTGGGAGTCTTTGAAACATTTCTGCAACAGGGGACGAATGGATGATGTTGCACCATACCACTGTGGGGGCATAATTTTGACATTCAGATATTATTGATGATTCAAATTGTTCCTTATTTCTTACTTCCTATAGTGCTCAGAAGTTTTAGGGACAGCTGCCCTGGCAGCAGCGGTTTTCTCGAAGGGGGAGAGTATTGACAACTTACAGGTTGTTCGGTTTTTACCTGTAATGTTGGCTTATTTACACACTGACCGTGGCAAAAGCAAGCAGGAACACAAGCAGAATACTCATTGATTGATTGATTGATTGATTGGTTGATTGAATTTATATCCCACCTTTCCCCCAAGATAAGATTCAAGGCGCCAATGGAAAAGTAAAAGAAAAAAAAGCAAAAGTTCTCTCAAATGGAAATTACATATCCATCTCTACCATTAGTGTGGTGTGTTACAGCTACTTGCCACCATCATTCAAAAGTGATTGATGAAACAGAGGGCCCTTTCATCCTACACAGTTATAGTACTATGGCCTGAATCCTACTGATGGGAGCATGTAAGGTAGATCCATTGAATCAATTGAGCAATCAATTCAGTGGAACTATTTTAGGTTAATACCACCGATAAGATTCAAACCTGTGATTCTACTTTACCTGTCATTCTATGAAATCCTGGGATTTGCAGTTTAGGAGGTGCTTATAATTCTCTGCCAGAGAGGTTTGGCCACATGTGTCAAAGGTCTGAGCACATGTGTCGTCTGTGAAATGTCAGAGGGTATTTTACTTTTCCAATGACTTGCTTCAGTGCCATAGCACCCATGGCCGTTTTCTTCCCATCACTACTGCCTATGCTGGCTTAGCCATTACTCCAGCATAGTGTATAAAGCCCTATACAAATTAACTTCAGGCTATAAAACAGATTATTGTCTCCGCACACAACCCTATCTGGACTCAAGTGAAGCTCTCACCACCTTCACAGGCATGACTGCTAGGGGAAACGTGACAAGACCTTTCTGGTGGCTGCCCCTAGGCAGTGATGTAGACTTGAGTCTATAGACTCAGACTCAAGTCGGACTGAAGTCACTTCAGTGACTCGACTTGAACTCGACTCGGCCATAAATGATGCACTGACTCAACTCAACTTGAGACTTGTACGTTTTTAATCACTGACTTGATGCCCTTGGTTCAGTAACATAGCACATTCATCCAGAAACCTTATGACTTTGAACAATGCCTCCATCTCTTTTTTGCCTACTAGTCACATGACAATCTCCCTCAAGCCCAAAGTCTGGGTGCATTTCTCAGAGGGGAACAGCAAAAAGGTTAGGAAATGAGCTTGAGGCAGGCTTGAGGTCTGCTCAGCAGCCTATCCCCGCTGCAGTTCAGAGGAGCCTTCTAAATTTTTTCCTAAGAGCAGAAGACAAGACTCGCCCCCAGAGTGCAGGGTGCATTTCTCAGAGGGGAACAGCAAATGTGTTAGGCAATGGGCTTGAGGAAGAAGCATCCTTCCTTCTAAACCTTTTGAATCTTCAGTAATGGGGAGTAAGATAGGGTCCTATTCCCGACTTCTGAAGCTGCAGATTGCAAAATTGCAAATGTGGAGAGCTGACTCTGCTTAAATTGTTAAAACTGAATTTATTTCTCTCTATCCAATAATTCTGGAATTTTGGTTGGGGTATAAAGGTGGCCTCTAGACTTGAGACTTGACTTGAGTATCTTCAAGGACTTGAGACTTGACTTGAGACTTGAAGGTAGAAACTTGAGACTTGACTTCAGACTTGGAATAAAAGACTTAAATACATCACTGCCCCTAGGTTTTGGAATCTCCTTTGCTAGGGAGGTCAGAATGGCCCCTTCCTTGAAATACTCCTGGGGGCAAGTGATTTTTATTTTTCTGACAGGCTTTTGAGAATTAAAGGGTTTAAAGAAAGGGCTTTAAAAAGGGTGTTGCATTACTTGTATTTTTTTAAATTACTTTTTATCATTTATTTAAAAAATAATTACCAATAATCATGCCCTGGATTAACTTCATTGGCTATGATACTGCCACTTTGCAAAGCTGCTTTTTATCATTTTAAATGCACATTTAATTTTTTTTAGTGTCAACCAGAATCCTGTACAACCTTTCACTCAATGTAAATTTGCATGCACTTAACTAAGTAGCAGAGGCATTAAGAAACCTGGATATTGAACTGTGAAGATGTACAATGATGCACTGGCAAAAGTGCCTGATGTGCATCTTGGACCATAGTGTGTTAGTCCCAATTCACCACAGTCCCATTGTGTGTTGGTCCCTTTGCTGCCTCTGCTACACACGCCATTTCTGCATGGCGTCGCAGCCTCACTATGGGGAGGGAATGGCAGCAGTTCACAGGTTGTGCTTTCGCATGATATTGTCATGGTCCCGCTGCCATCCTGCCCCCACCTGTCACGATCATAGGATATTCTCTTAATGGAATAAATCCTTTAAGTGCTTGTGATCGCATGATGCTCCCATCCTTCCTGGCCATGTGGAAGGGCAGGAAGTGCGATTGAGGTGCTTCTTTCCGCAGTGCAGCATGGGAAAGAGGCCAGCTGCACTGTGGAAGGCAGACATGTGTCACTTGCACTCCCTTCTGCAGGAAGCCAGTTGGGTGCAGAGGGGAGAGTTCCTCTCACATTTCCTTCCCAGCAAAGGTGCTGCCAGGATTGTGACGAGAGGACAAGGAGATCAGGTAAGGCATGGATATGGCCATAGTTACGTAACAGCAGCCCTCTACTGGATACTGATATTGCATACCTTCACAACTCTATTTTCCACAGACACAGGTCCACTTACAAGCATACAATACCCAAGTGTGATCACTGAAGCCCCTGTCAGAGCTGCTGATGACGAGCAGCAGCGGTTGGTCGCTGTGGCTCAGGGCGGAGATGACGAGCAGCAGTTGTTGGTCCCTGTGGCTCTGGCTGGAGATGAGTCCTGCAGCTCAAGAGCTCCCCTTGCTGCCATGGACCAAGCAGGCTTGGACGTTCCTCTGCCTGCGCCTTTAGGGAAACAGGGATCCCATTCTGTGCCTGCTCCTTTGGAGCAATAGGGATCCGATTCTGAAGAGGCTCTGGAGCCTGGTTCAACAAGCCCCCAATCAAGGCAGAGACTCAAGAGGGCTGTGCAAAGGGAGGCTTCCTTGGCTAAGTTTAAGAAGCAGTGACCGGACACACCTGTGCCTGGGCTATATAACTGCCTGCCTGGAAGCTTCCCTTTGCTTGTGGCAAACTTCTTACAAGCCCTCCTCTTGTTTGTACCTTGCTCCCAGCATCTGGTTCCTGATACCTTGAATTGACCTCTTGACCCTTGGCTTTGGAACTCTGACTATGGCTTTGCTTGGCTCTCTGGTAAATGAACTTTTTTGAGTAAGTGCTTGCTTGTCTCCTCCCGGCTAGACTTTGCTGGCTTGCCGCCCAGGTCTCTGACCTTGACACCAACAGGTTCCAGGCCATCATTAATAGTTTAATTCTGTTTTAATGTTCATCTTCCATATGTTTTAATTGTATTATTAATTTTCATTTGCATGCTAACTTGAGTCCCAGTTTTGGGAAAGGGTGAGCCATAAATAAAATTAAGAATTACAATAACAACAAAAATAAGTTGGAGCAATTCCAAACAGTTGTTTGTGAATTTTGGGAATGAAAAGCAGGTCCACACTAAAAGGCATGCAAAGTGATAAAAAGCTATAGTGATTCCAGGCAGCTCCAAATAACTGTTGGTTTGTTTGTTCAAGGTGTATCCTGCCTTTCCAACAAAAATGGTACTCGGGGGAGCTAACAATAACAAAATATTGTTTAAAAACAAACAAAAATTAAAGCATTGCATAAAACAAATTAAAATGCAGTTATAAACACAACGATACAAGAAAAAGACGTCAACTGTCTAGTTAAAACTTTCTTCCACAACAAATCAATTCACATTCCAAAGGCCTGACTGAAGGAAAATGTCTTTGCTTTCCAACAGAGAGGGAACCAACCTATCCTTTCTCAGCAGAGAGTGCCAGAATCACCCAGGGCTCTTTCCCGTTAAATAAATCTAGTACTATGATTCCACTTTGTCCACCATCCCTTCATCCTATGGAATCCTGCGGCTTATTGTTTAGTGAGAGACTATAGCTCTCTGGCTGAGGATTCTAAAGACTGCTTCCTAAATTGCAAATCCCAGAATTCTAGGAACCAGGGCAGCTAAAATGGAATCATAGTGCTATAACTGTGTAGCATGAAAGGACACCAAAAGGAAGGACTTCTAGCATGTCTCCGCCAATTGTGCCTCCAGTAGTGGTCATGGGACCAGCAGAAGAGAATTGTTGCTGGAAATGTACAATTGTCACTGGAAGTGTAATCAGAGTATCATATATGCATGTAGACATATTTTTATACACCTGTGTACATGTTTGTGGGAATTGTGGCCCAAATAGGTTTCTTAGATGTATGTATACATGGGTTGTCTGTATACATATATGGGTTACTGCCCATGGTTTCTGTGTCTGATGCTGGAGTTGCACATGTAGTGCTCCCAACCCCAATTATTGCAGTTTCCATATTATTTGAATAGGGTTTTGAACAGGAAAGGATTTTATGGTCCTTCTTATTTCAGTTCTTCATAGCAGTTCTGAAAAGTAGACTCAATAAGAACTTGAACACAGGGCTCCTACTTCGCAACCAAAAATTCCATTACTGGCCCTTTGGTATGAGTAATATTGTAAATCCAGAATGCCCCTAAATGGCAGACAAGAATCCCTCCAAATTTAAACTGGTGTAACATGTCAGTTTTGGCCCTATAATTTTAGCTGGATGTCACCCCCTGTTCTGACACACCCTTTCTGCACCTGTTTGCAGAGGATAATGTCTAAATTCCTAGGCACTCAGTCCCCAGCTGAGTGTTTTGGATTCTTTTGAGAACCAGGATAAGATGTCAGTTTGCTGCCCATGGAGACAGAGGGTGCTTTCAGGCCATTTCTGCACTAGAGTGTTATAGTGCTATTATTCCACTTTCAACATCCTATGGAATCCTGGAGTTTGCAGTTTAGGGAGGGGCCCCCTCCCTAAACTGTAAACCCCAGGATTCCATAGGATGTTGAAAGTGGAGTAATAGCACTATAACACTCTAGTGCAGAAATGGCCTCAGATGGATGGCTTCTAGTGCTACAGCTCCAAGGACCTTGGGCAGCTATTGTGCCTTCTCAATTAAGTTTCTATGGTGAGAAACAAATCAGAAGAAGCACCGAGGAAACACAGGATGCCTCAAAATGGAAGACAGCAATGCCGTCTAGGAAGCATTGCACAGTAAACACCTCATCTGGAAACATCCAAGGCAGTTTCCAGGAACACATGAGGGGACTGCCTCATAAAGCATTACTGTTTTGAATATTATCACCGTAAGCAGTCAGCTAGCATGACTGCTAACTAGCCGAGCTGGCTGAGAGATCCAAAGAGGAAGAGTGTAAAAACATATTCTGAGCTCTGATTATTTTATACTATTTATAGATGCAAACCAGTCTTGGAAGAAAGGAATTGGCTCCTGTCTTGGTTTTTGGTGCTCTTTGCAATGTCTGTTTTGTGTATGTGCTGGTCTATGAGTGTGATGTCCCACCAGGCACGTCTTCACTAGAGATGCAATAAATTTAGGAAGTGAGAAACATAAACAACTGATGATTCTCAGGGGCTTCCTTCCGTGTTCATCTGCCTGCTGAGACTTCAGTTGGTAAATATCAACAAAAGTACTTCTGTCTAAATGGATACTGTTTGCTATGGCCAAATTCAGAGCACATCACCATTGGTGTTCCTGTTGCACTCTCACCCAGCCAACTTCCTCCAACATTTCTGTGTTTGAATAAGTATCGTCATAGCATTTGTAGGGCAAACTGTGCATGCAGCAGGATCCATGACTGGCATTCTTGGAGTCTTTTGTTTTTACTCATGATATGGTTGTGCAGTCTTTCAAAGAGTCAGCCCAGTGTAGTGGCCTGAGTGTTGGACTAGGACTCCACTTGACTAGGATTCAAATCTGCATTCAGTCATGGAAACTCATACTCTCAACCTCAGAGGAAGTCACACTCCCCACTCCGAATAAATCTCACCAAGAAAAATGATAGGATTGCTTGTGTTTTGATAAACTGACACACAGCTACCACCACCAACAACAACAGAATTAAAGGATCTTTTAACCCTTTCTACCCATGCTTTTCTTCCCCCAATTTAAATATATACTGCTCAATATTCTTTCTGACTACCACTGATACAATGATACTGTGGATCCCCTGTTGTTGCATTAACGTAAAAACAAATATTTTGAAAGTTTGGATCACAGATATCACACAAACTATAGAGGTTTGGATGGATAGCTAATACCTTTGGTATTTGCTACTCTCCAGGGGCTTGACAAAACTGTAAGACTGCAAATTGTAAAACCCATCTCTCTATTCCTTCACCTTCACAGGTACATCTGATGGGAATACAGGAGAGGGCCTTCTCAGTGGCTTCTTCCAGGCTCTGGAACTTCCTTCTGAGAGAAGTTAGACTGGTACCCTCCCAACTTTCTTTTCACATACAAGTAAGATACTTTTCTCTTCTGGCAGGCATTTGATGAGTGACTATATCAGGCAGGTCTTACACAATGCACTGGATATTGCTAACTGTTGTGCTCCTGTGTATGTCTGTGTTTTAATAACGTTTGTTTTAATCTGGCTTTAATTTTTTTTACTGTTTAATCTTGTTTTAACTCTTGTATCTTGTGGATTTTAAACAATGTCTTTAATTGTTCTAAGCCACTTTGAGTCCAAATTTGAGGGAAAAGGTGGGACAGAAATAAAGAAGAGGCGACGATGAGGAGGAGGAGGAAAAACAACAACTACTACTACTACTACTACTCACTGGGCAGGGCAAACCAAATGTGTGAGAAACCAAGAAGGGAAAGGGACTTCTGCTGAAGTTAACATTATTTGTACCCTGTCATTTCCCCAGAATTGGAACTCACGATGGCTTGATGTTTTCAGCCTCAAATGTGCTTAGCATATCTCAATACTTTTAACATTACTTTTCTAAAAGAATTGGTTCTCCTCATTTATTACAGTGTTAGCAAAAAATAATTTATAGCTGTTAGTTAATGAAGTCTTTAGAAAGTAATATCTTTTACTGCTTGTTATTTTCCATTACTTTAAAAAAAAATTCTTGGGATCACTAAGAGAATAGCATGCAACTTGAAAATCATTTCAAAATGTCTCTATAAATGCCTGAAAATGTCCTTTAATAGTTACTAGGAAAAGTAACTAGAAAACATCGCTCATTAAACGTACACACAAAGTGATGTTGTTCCCACTTGTTATATTGCTTTCAAAATGAGACTGTTGTACCTTTGTTTTTTAAAAAGCCACTTACTACCGATAACCTGTTACTACTGAGCTGTAAGAAATCTATTGAAACCAGAGCCATAGCTACCAGTAGCTGAACATAAAGAAAACTAGTGGGACACAGCGGCTACAGGTTTTTTTTTTAGCCAGTGGTGAGGAGCCCAGGTTCAAATCCCTGTTTTAAAGCTCACTGGGTAGCCTTGGGCAGATCACAATTAATTCTGTTTCACAGAATTGCTGTGAAGTGACAAGGTCCTCTTGATATTCATAGGCCCTTTCCGCACGGGGTAAGTAGTACGGCGTGATGTGACCTCTGACGGAGGTCGTCCGCACCTTGGGAGCGGACTGGGTCGGACTACTTGTCGCAGTTCCGCACCTCAGTCTGCTCCGGAGCGTCCCAAAGTGGTCGCGCAGCGTGCTTTTTAAAAACCTGTTTTTACAGGTTTTTCAAAAGCACGGAGCGTGCCACTCCGTGCCACTCCGTTCCCGCGCTCCCGTGCAGATTTGCAGGCGCACACCAGTGGGTGCCTGCAGATCTGCCAGGGGCGGGCTTCCGGCTGGCGAGCTTCTCTAGTTGGTGGAGATCCTCCGCCAGCCAGAAGCCGCCATTTTGGACGCCGGTGGACTGCGGAACAGCGAGCTCGCGCTGCTCCGCATGGGGACAGACTTACCCGGCTGCCGGTAAGCTCCGTTTCAGCGCGTTTTCCCTCGTTTCCCCCTCCACATGCGGAAAGGGCCTTAGAGAAAGGGTGGGAATACAGGTGTAATGAGCACCCACTACTTGTGCGTAAGTCTGTTGAGACCATACCTTGATTTGACACCTCAATCAAAGGTATAATGCCCAGGTTCTCAACTGCTGTATCCATCTAGAATAGGGATGGGAACACTGTGTCAGTGTGCTGCTTTTCAGGAGCCAATGCAGTCCCTGGGGCCCTGAAACCTCTCCAAACTCCCCCAACAATCCCCCCATGGGAAGCTGCCTTACTCCGAGTCAGACTGTTGTTCCTTCTTGTCCAGTATGGTCAGTCCTGCCTGGCAGAGGTTCTCCAACCTTTTAGGCAGTTTCTTTCCTAGCTCTATGCCAGGAGATCTCTGATTATTTGTGGCTATCTCCCATTCAAGTATTACACAGGCCTGACTCTGCTTAGCAGCCCAAATCAGAGAAGATTGGGTATGTTGCCAGAGGTATGCTACTACCAGAAAAAGAAAAGCTCTTTCTAACCTATAGATCATCCACATTAAGAGACAACTGGAAACAAGCTCCTTAAATTCTTGGAAATAACTGAATCAACAGTGAAGTTCAGACGGTAATCAAAGAGAAATCAAATGCAGCCGTCTGGAAACTTTAGCCTGATAACTTCCTGATAAAATTTATGCAAGTACAACTTTGTAAAAGTCTGTGGGTATGCACACATGGAAAGATGCCTGTGCCTACGTGCCACATATCCCGAATCTTGTGTGTGTGTGTGTGTGTGTGTGTGTGTGTAATTCCAGATGTATTCATCCTGAAAGAGCTTGCTGACGAATGTGCAACTTCATCATCCTATCGCTCTCATAGCAAACCCCCATGGACAAATCAAAACACTGTCTTCCCCACCCCTGGAGTGCTCAGTTTACACACAGACCAGCCAGCATTGGAGAAGCTCCAGGAAAGTTTAGAGCCCTTTAAACCAGATGCAGCTGAGTGCTGGGCCCACAGCAGTTGTCAAGAAGACCAGGCATTGAGTGAAATCTTTCTGGCAAGGAATCAGATTGCATCACAGCAAGCCTATAGTGGCACACTTTTTGTGTGTGAGACTCCACCACACACACACACACACACACAACACACACACACTCATCTTTTCCAGCCAGAGGGATTTGTGTCAAAAGGCTTCAGCAATACTTCCCATGTCAAGAAGTACAGCCTCCTGTTTACTCTGGTATCTTCAGTTCCTGATTTCTGAGAAGGACGATCTGAGGGCTGAAGTCTATCTGGAAACAACACTCTCTGATTTAAAATTTTACCAGGGCAAACAGATGCTCACCAAACATGGCCAAATCATGATAATGGAAGAAGGACTTTCACAGGAGAGAATTCCAAGGGGAAGGGGCATCACCTTTCCCCCACCTATCAGTTATTCCTCAGTAAATTATTTACTATACCCTGTGAAACAAATCAACATGTGAGTTAGAATTGGCCAGGCATTATTAGCGGTCACTCTAAAACTGGCCAGCAGGGCTGAAAAAGGGATATCAACCAATCAGTATGCGTATTTTACAGATGAGACATACTGAAGCTGAGAGAGAAGAAATTAGCACAAGGCCAGCTGTGGCAGAGCTTTGTCCTCATGGCCATTGCTGTTTTACCATTTTGTTCTGATTTAAAAATCAGAAACTCTCAGCGATTACTGCAGACCACTCAGAACTTTGGTAGCAGATTGTGAACTATATTTTTCTCACCTCTACAACATGTAGCGCTTCCCTCCCTTGTGAGGGAAAAGCATTGTATACTGGCCCAGAAGCAGCTTCATTGACACTTGAAACTGAAGGCATCTGAAATTGAATTTGATTTTCTTACATTTCAGCTCACTTGCCTTCCTTACCTTCCCCCATACATATACATACACACACACATCTTGCAGTACTAACATTTCAAAACATTATAATTTGGGGAACTATAATGCTTCAAGTCTCAATGGGAGCTGGATTTACTTATCCCAAGTACCAGATCTCAGCAGTATTGTTTTGCCAGTTCCTTGGCCTTAACCAAGAGCTGGCATTGCTGGACAGTCAATAGCATCCTCACCCCTTACTGAATACAAAGGAGACACTGCATGAGGATATCTGTGCCATATGGTGGGTGAGAGAGGAATATTTTGGGATAGACCTCCCCTCTTCCTCAAAGAGGTAAAGCTACAGCGCTAACCATCAGATCAAGGGGGAGGTTCAAGAAAACAGCTATGCTTCTTAGACTCCATGACTACTTTTTTTTTTCTCTCCGGAGCGTGGCCAGAAGCAACTTCTGCCTACCGTGAACACATTATTCTGAATGGTTTTCCACATACCCCATTTAAGCTGACATTTTAGAGACCACAGCCGTTCACCTTGATTGCAGTCATTTTCATCCAGCCTGTAGCTCACGCTGGCCTGCAATTAGCAGCTGCCCTTACCTGGATCTCAGCCCAAAGCCTGCCATATATGAACAAAGTATAGCTCCAGTTCTCAGCTTGAATTATAGCTTAATATAAATTTCTCCTGATACAGAGTGCCGGGTCAAAAAAAACCAAAACAAAACCTGGCAAATTCTTTCTCAGTTATTTCATACAGTTAGATCACTCTGAGCGTAAGCCAGGGATTTTAAAATGATATACCATGAAAAAGGAACTCAAGCCACGTGGTCTCATTGGAACTGGGGGGGGGGGGGTCAAATAGAATCAAAACTGTATCTCCAAATGTTCAGCACCCAAAACTGTTATATGGCAAAGTGGTGTCAAAGGAGATTTCCGTACTACACTGTAATAGTGCTATTATTCCACTTTCAACATCCTATGGGCTCCTGGGACTTGCAGTTTAGGGAGGGGCATTTAGAATTCTCAGCCAGAGAGCTCTTTGGCCTCAGTAAACTACAAACCCCAGAATTCCACAGGATGTTGAAAGTGGAATAATAGCACTATAACAATCTAGTGCAGAAAGGCCCAAGTTGTACTAACTTGTCATTGGTCTAGATCTTTGGTTCTGAACAGGGATGGGCAGGCTTGAGAATCCAGAGGGCTGCACTACCCCAGTTTGGCTGCCCCTGAAAGACCATGCTGTCAAAGTACACCTAATCATTTGCATGACAGGAAGTAACATTGCATCACTTCTGGTTGCCCTTAGGTCCTCTTCCTTTTCTCTGTTTTGAGGTGAGAAAATTCCTAAATAGCCTTTTAAAATATTCTTTGATGTGTTTTGAAATGCTTTTTGCCCCTCCCAAAGTGATTTTTGTTCAGCTAGCATTTTTAGGGGTGCTGGATGGTTGATGTTCCAAGGGCTACACTCCCTTCCCCTCAAAAGGCTTTCTCTGGTCCATGGCTTTGAATGTTGGTGGGGCAGCAATCTCAAAGAAAGTCACTGCTAATTAAATGGGGTCTCTCAGTTAATTTAGGCTTAGTGTTGTAAAGAAACATCCATTTGTGTCAGGACTAGGAGAAGAAATTATGCTACCTAACGTGGAGTAACAAGAAGTAGCAAATGGCATCCTCCATTCTCTCAGGTCAAGCTGCACAATACCCTAAGCTAACTTACTTTCACACCTGGAGCCAAAAATTTCACAAACGAATTCACACGAGCAAATTCCAGCTATGTATTAGAAGAAATTTACTGATCATAAGAGCAGCTGACCAACTGTGTTATAGATCACCTCAGAAAGTGGTTAACTCTCCTTTTCTGATGGTGCCCAAGGCAAGGCTAGATGGCCATCTGTCAGGTTTTTGCATTTAGAGCCTGTACTGAGCACTTAACCTTTGAGATCACTTCCAAACTGATAATTCTGTGATTCGAGCAACCAGTTTTCAGCCAATTTAACTGTCTTCCCATATGGATCCCTGAGTAATATGTCTTGGCCGGGGTGAGGCCCAGAGACACTTTGAGGTTAGAATTGTTAATCTTGGGACAGGAGGAGGGACAACAGTTGAACTGGTTTATATTTGGAGTTTGCCTCTGTTCCTAAGTAGTCTGTTAAATTCCATCACTGTAGTTCTCTAGGGCTTTCACAGAGAAGCAAAAAGTTAAAGGGCAACATTCTCCACACCAACTGATATTTGGTGTCAGTCGTGGCCTGCCAGGAGTCCTTTATATTTTTTCTGTCTCTTGGCTGCACTACCACTTCATTTCTTGTTAAAATTCCTTTTCTCTTCTTTTTTCATTTGCCCTTCATTATCTTAGTGCTAATCTTTGCACATTTACTACATAGTCATGCTTTCTCCTCTTAGGAATGATGGCTTGACAATGGCTTTGTCTGAAATAATTCTGAATTTGTGCAATTCCATCCATTTCTTTCCACATACGACTATGCACATAAACTCAAAACTTGTGGGTGGCATAGTTTAAAAGGAAAGGGAAGGAGGAAGACTTGTAGTGGGGTTATGAAGTAGAGGGGATTGTGCAAACTCAGAAGCAGTGCCAGCACCTTCCAACACAGAGACACAAAAGAAATCTATGGTATGGAGAGAAAGAAGCAGCAAATTTTCAGGGCTAATGGGTAATTTTGCACAAGTTGGTGTTTGGATGTTGTTCTTTTAAGGACGTAATAGACATGATGCAGAGGAGGGGATGGGCAAATGGTCATGGAAAAATGTTTTCTATATTGGCTAACCTCCTGTCCTTGTCTAATGAGATATAACTCAAGTTTGGAAAAGGCACTCTTTTGGACAAAAACTCCCAGAAACTCTAGAGGCCATGCTGGCTGGGAGACTGTGGGAGTTGTCATCTAAGTAACAATCTCTCTATTCCTGTTATGCATATGCCCAAAGGTAAGTGCCCATATAAAAAAACAGGAAATGCCTCTAATGTTGTCAGGCAGTCAATGACAGGATGTGATGCAGATAAGGCCAACCTCTTCTAAAATTACCTATAGCCAACCAGAGTGAGAAGAAAGTCAAAGAGCAGAGTCCTGGGTATTCCCTACGAGATATGTTTCAATTTCACTGGTTTCTTAGAAGGAACATCTTATGATTGTAAATACAGGGCAATGTAAATCTAAGAAACTGTGTGATCAAGCATGACAAAAAGTTAGTATATAAAGTAACAAGAATATTGCCACAAAAAGAAGCGAGACCAATTTTCTTCACTTGTTGCTTAG